>CM038625.1:50299799-51017483 GCA_021554675.1 Leuciscus idus | reverse complement strand
CTGCAATGCATGGGACGACGAAGGGGAAGGACATTTTTGATGCGGTGGAGAGGTCCGTAAGTAAAACTAAATTATCTTGGGAAAAGTTGGTGGGGCTAACTACCGATGGCGCACCTGTGATGTGTGGAGAAAAAGCAGGCTTGGTTGGACTAGTGAAGGAGAAAATGCAAAAAAGTAACTGCCATACACCTCTGATAACTTATCATTGCATTATCCACCAAGAATCTCTGTGTGGAAAGGTTCTGGAACTGGATGATATAATGACCACAGTCGTGAAAACAGTGAACTTCATTCGCGCGCGTGGCCTGAATCACCGCCAGTTCCAGCTGTTTTTAAAGGAGGTGGGCTCGGAGCATGGAGATGTGCCGTACCATACAGAAGTAAGGTGGCTGAGTAGGAGCGCGGTCCTCAAACGAGTTTTTGAGCTGAGGGAAGAAATTGCGTTTTTCATGCAAAGTAAAGAAAATGCCTTGCATGAACTGTCTGATCCAAACTGGCTGTGTGACTTTTCTATGTTGTGTGACCTAGCGGAGCATCTCGTCGAACTGAATCAGAGGCTGCAGGGACGCAAACAAGTCATCACGCAGACGTCCGACATGATCACAGCTTTCCAGCGTAAACTGCACATGTGGAAGTCCCAGCTGGAACAGGATAATCTTGCCCACTTTCCTGTCTGTCAGAGCATCTCCGCCTCAGTCTCTGGTGCTTTTTCATGCGCTCGGTTGGCCACCAAAGTGAACCGGTTAATTAATGAATTTAATTGGCACTTCTCTGACTTTAAAACACAGCACCCAGGCTTTGCCATCTTTGCCAATCCTTTCGCCGCTGACGTCGACAGTGCGCCCCATCTCCTTCAGATGGAGTTAATAGAACTTCAAAGCAATAGTGGCCTGATGTTGCAGGATGTTGCAATCGAGGACTTTTACCACCTACTGCCCCCTGCTTTCATGCCACAGCTCCGGCTTCATGCTGCCCGCTTTCTGTCCATGTTTGGGAGCATGAATCTAAATGTGGTGAAGTGAGTGACTCGTTGCCACGTCACCCTCATTACATATATGGCCAATAGGGTTCTGCCCCTTGGGGTATATAGACTCTTTGGATGCTCCCTGGGATACGTCATTGAAAGCCCGCCCCTTTGTCATTCATTCCAAGAGACCGCGGATATGTGTGTCAGCCGTGCAGCCGGTTGTTTTGATGTTAGTATTAAGTGAAGTTTCATTGTGCCTTCATCTGTATCTGTTTAGTGTGACACTCGGCCATCGAGGCTGTGCGCGTTCTCGTGGCGACACCCACATCGTGGTAAGTTTTAATGTTAGTTTTTAACTTTTTGTGTAGTTCATTTGTTTGAGCGACCTGCAATGCGTTTTAGTGTGGCGTGCCTTCGGTCTCCCATTGGTGTGACGTCTCCTCATAGCTGCGTCGGAGTATCAACTGTTTATTGACTCGCTAAAATCAGATGACTGTCATATGATTTCCGTGTGCCTGTGATTGTGTGTGCGCGCGACGAAATTGAATCAGGGTGAGTACATTTACGATCGTTTCTTTTAATCTGCAACTGTTTTTAATTAGATAGTTCACGAGTTCACACTTACAAATAAGTCAGATAGAATAAATGCGTATTTGGCGTGCTGTCCGAGGAGAGGGCTCCGGGCTCGGTATTTGGCCCGAACCCAGAGTACTCCCCCCGTATTCCTGGCTGTGAAAGAACAAGCCAAGAGTGAGGAGTCGGGGTGGTGGAGGGATGCTGAAAACTGTCAAGGAAGTTAGGTGAGTTGACAGAGTGAATATATATATATATGCTTCCTCTCATGCTGATAGGGTAGACATGGTAATTGTTTGATGAGTTGATTGATTGATTGATTATTTGAACGTGCTCCTCCCGAACTTTGTTAATAAAACATCATTTAATGAATATTTGTGTTTAGGAGTTCTCTTTTGCCCGTGTTAAAGCCAGGCTGAGCAGCTACTTTAGCAACTTGCTGTCAGCAATCCATGCTTCATTGAGCCACGTTTGCTGCTTTGTGGAAGCCGAATGTTACTGCTGGACCTCACTTTATCTATTGCTCAGGCAATTTTTTTTTTCTTTCGGGCTCAAGTGGGCCAGAAGGATTACTTTATTTGGTCTCATAATTTCGTGTTTTTTTGTTTATGTCGTATGAATGTGGCTGGTTTTGTTACCAGTCCTTAGCCGCATGATCATCACTGTTATAACTGTGATTTATTACATGGAGTGATAATTAGCCTACCAAACTGGTCCCATCATTTGTGTAGGTTGGACTGATTGTGTGTTTTTTGAGTTGTGACCGTTCGAATGGTTTATATTTATTTTCTTTGTCTTTATTATAGATGACCATTTATCTTATAACTTGATTTTTGTTTTCATTATTTGTCTTATTGTGATTTGGTTTATCTTTAATCATTTCTATATTTATTTCTTTTCTGTATTCTGCAGGAGCTGGGTTTTCCTGGAGGCAGGCTGGTGGTTTTAAATAAGACCTACTATGTTAAAAAATCTCAGTTGGTTAAAGAGTATAATAGGGGGGGGGTATAGAAACAGTGGATTTTGAGGCAATGGTAGGAACATTTAAAATAAAATGGTTGAAAGAGTTTCTATTGAAGCCGGATTCAATATGGTTTCACATTCCAAAAAGTATTTTCAAGAGGTTCGGTGGGTTAAACTTTCTTTTGAAATGTGACTTTGAAATTTCTAAAATACCTTTTAAATTATCTGAGTTTCATAAACAAGTTTTGCATCATTGGAAGATGGTATTTACCCATAACTTTACCCCTCATAGAGTAATTGAGTATAATAATAGAGTATATATAGATTATATAATAGAATAATAGAGTAATTGTATCAAACAAAAAGTCTTTGTTCAACCAGCTTTGGTTTGACCAAGGCATTATCTTTGTACATGACATTTTAGATATAAATGGTGAAATCTTACAGTTACAAGATTTAAAAAACAAATTGAATAATATTCAGTGTTCTCTTAAAGAATATAAGAAAATCTGTAAATCTATCCCAGTGAATTTGATACAGCTGATAAAAAATACAATTATTTGTTCTAATGTCCAAATCAAACTTCCAAACTTAACAATAGGAGAATTAAACATTGTGACAACAAATATTTAAATAAAGCTTTCAAAGGATATATATATCATGATTATGATAGGAAGATAAAACTTAAAATATTAGATAATCCAACAATTGCAGTAAAACATTGGAAATTTATAAAATGGCCAATTGCACCCAAAGTAAAAGAAATGCAATTTAAAATTCTTAACAACTACTATCCATCTGCGGAGACACTGAGGAGTAGATTTGGTTTTGAAGTTGACCCTTGCGACTTTTGTCATGAAAACCCAGAACGAACAGAACATTTATTCTTCCTTTGCTCAGTTAGTAGGAAGTTCTGGAAAGATGTTCATAGCTGGTTAAATAATACAATTAGTGAACTTGAACAATTTACAATAGAAGATATTCTTATTTACATTTAGCTGACGCTTTTATCCAAAGCGACTTACAATTGCTATATATGTCAGAGGTCGCACGCCTCTGGAGCAACTAGGGGTTAAGTGTCTTGCTCAGGGACACATTGGTGTCTCACAGTGGATTCGAACCCGGGTCTCTCACACCAAAGGCATGTGTCTTATCCATTGCGCCACCGCCACCACCTGTCAGTTTAGAATTATTTATAATTCTAAACTGACGAGGGATCTTTCCCTTTTGATTAACCTTATCGTCATTATGGGTAAATACCACATTCACAAAAATAAATGGAAAAAACAATTGCCAAATGTAAACTGTTTTAAAATTGAATTTCGTATGTTATTATCCTCTTTAAAACCTTGTAAAAAAAATTGAATCAAACTGTAGAAACTATTTGTTATGCTGCTGAAATGTTTTTGGTCCTGTAACACATTATTTATTTGAGAACAATGCCTTATTTTATTTAAATTATTATTATTATTATTATTATTATTTTTTTTTCATTGTCAAATCTGAATTTTGTTGATGCCTTGCCTGTTTGTTTGTTGTTGTCTCCACAAGAGTTTGTAAGCATTAATAATAAAAAATAAAAAAAACGTTCTCATTGCCGAAATGGTACTTTTAATGAACACATACATGTTAAATAAATAGATAAACAAACAAATAAATAAACATGCATCATGATTGCTTAATAAGCTGTGCACCATTAGGCTGATTAAGGCTGACTAACATTCATACTGAATTTCAAGCTGGTGTTAACGTTATTTGATTGAAATTTGATAAATTATATAATCTATTACACCACTGAGCAGATGTTAAACTTTACAATCAAAACATTTAATAACCATTCTTTATGTAATAGGGGCGGCAGTGGCTCAGTGGTTCATGTAGATTGTCTACAAACTGAAAGGTTGATGGTTCAATCCCCGGTTCCACCTGACCAAGTGTCGAGGTGTCCTTGAGCAAGACACCTAACCCCAGCTGCTCCCGACGAGCTGGATCGCCTTGCATGGCTGACACCGCCGTCGGTGTATGAATGAGTGAGTGAATGGGTGAATGTGAGGCAATATTGTAAAGCGCTTTGGTGGCCATTGGGTCTTTGAAAGCGCTATATAAATGCAGTCCATTTACCATTTAATAATACCATTCTGATGCAGTGTTTTTCACATCATGTCTCTGTTCGTGGTAATTAACACTCAGTTATATATTTTGAAATATTGTCTTGGTCGCACTGTCAATATTCATTCTGATTTAGTGATTACTTTCCTGTGACTGATCAAGCTATTATATGTAGCTAGCATGAATAACAAAATGCTTTCTCTGTGTCCAGATTTGACTGTAATGAAAAACTAATACTAAATCAAAAACTTTCACAAAAAGTAACTAATTATGTCTGAATATACAGCCTCTTGATATGATTATATATATAGGGCTATACAGCCATCTAGTGGTTACACAATGGCATTGCAGGTGATAAATGGTGCATAATTCAGAGATGCTCTTAAAATACACGTTAAAGGGGAAAAATATTATTGTAACTCATTTAAGTTAAATAATAATAGTATGCATGCAGTAGTGCAGATACTTAATTTTCTTAACACACCAGCTCGAAATTCAGTATGGACTCATATAGGCAGCCTAATGGTTCACAGGCTATTAAGCAATCATGATCTATTTGTTTATTTGTTTAACATGTATGTGTGCATTAAAAGTACCATTTCGGCAACGAGAACGTTTCTGAGCCAAATGAAGATAAAACTGTGGTGACTGGCGTGTATATTGAACCAATCAGATAAGAGTAAACCTAGAGTCAGCGAGAAGCTCATCTGATTGGCTACATGAAGAAGGTGGACCCGCCCTCCTCTTCATGCTTGCAAAACTCAATGAGTGAGAGAACCGGGCCACAAATTAAAGGGCAGGTAAAGGAAAGACGCAACTGTACAAATCGGGTTATTTCGGTCATATAGACATTTGCAACAGTTTATTTTTGTACACAAAGTTTGATTTTACGCAATGAATCTGTTTTGGAGTTCCTTACTCTGTTGCTTTCGGTTGCCAATTGCTGTTCACGGGCCTGCAATGCTTTTGGCCTTATTTGTGCGCAAAAACCGTGCCAAAAGTGTTTAGCGCGGAAAAATGGAAGTCAGAAGAATACAGATCCTATTTATTTTGCGTTAGCATGACGCTGCAGCTTCACAATACATGAATTACACTTATGAATAACAGTTAAATGCTGCAAATATTTGGACTATTAAAAAAAATGCAGCAACAGCAGAGATGGTTGTGCTGGTCAGGGATGGAAGCAGGTAAATTGGCATCAAAATGGGTATAATCCATGTACAGAAGGAGGGGTACAGTATTTCAGTTGACAATCGTGGTCAAAAAAATTGAGACGATAGTCGAGTTTTAAAAATGGATATTGTTGGAGCCATTCTGATATGCAAAGGTAATGTGTTCCACAGTTTAGGTGCAGTGATTGAAAAAGCCTGATCACCCCTAAGTTTCAGTCTGGATCTGGGAATAGTCAAGAGACGTTGATCAGAGAGGACCTAAGATATCTAGCAGATGTGGGCCGTTTTAGTAAGACAGTAAGGTATGGTTTTATGCCATTTAATGATTTAAAAACAAATCAAAGATATCCTGTCCTGTCCTGGACCAATTGGGCAGTTAACTGGGTTAAGATAGTTTCACACCATGATGAAAAAAGATGCCTTTAACCCTCTGGGGACCAAAAACGCGCCCGCGCGTTTTGCTAGTTTTTTTTTTTTTAGCAATGAAAATAAACACTAAATGCTCTGTTAATTTTGATCTTTCATTTTCGTGTAATACATCAATCGATCCTGTTCAGTGTCTATTTTTTTTCTGTATACTCACAATAAAAATAAAGTGTTTTGCTTTTTGACAAATAAAGAAAAATTAACATGATGCGATTTCTGCCTTCTCTCTGTCAGTAAACTCCCATTTGAAACGCGTTTGAAAATGATCTATAACTCCGCGAAAATTCATTCAAACAGGCGAACAGACCCACGGGCATAAAGCTTGAGATCGCATCTTTTAAATGAAGTCATTTATATAAAAAACAAATATTCTCATCTTCTGTAATCTGTATAAAAAGAGAGCGACTCCAGTCGAGCTCATTACGAGATGATTCACAGTAATGTGACCACGCCCCGGAGAGCGCGTGCTATTAAAACGCAAATTCTGAGAACTATTTCAGACCTGTGAAACGCCCACATCAGCTGTAAACAAAGCGCGTCGCGACTCCTCGCGAGTGAGACATTATAGCCTACCTTATGGAGAAAAGATTCCTCAGAACAGTGCTGATATGAGGAGCAATATCTCCTGATATGAGGAGCAGATCCCGCTGAGGAGTGAGGTAGGCTGTTTTCTTTTCTCACGTGTGGAATTACGTTATGGAATAACGTTAGTGTAGGCCTATGTAAACCACAAAAAGATGAATCGCATTTCTATAATATGACTCGCCTTTCTGTGAGATGAATGAAGGGTACATATTTGTAAAGACTGTTTAGCCTAAATATGAATCGCACGTCTGTGTGTAAAATAATAAACTGCTTTGCTATAGCCTACTGAGATGAGTAAAAATCGACTGGAATATGTTGAAATAAAATGTATTTGTATAAGCAACGTGTTAAACTGCAAATTAGCATTTATATGCCCTAATACTTCATAAAAACAACGTTACAGTCAGGCGAAGTATGAAAGACAACATTTTGTTGACTAGACTAGGGTACAGTTTTTAGGCTACTGTAGAATATACCGCCACATCAAAAAAGCTTTTGTTTAGCAATTTCTGCTAGACAATTTCTGCTCATATTTTCACATAATTTTGAAGCTAGAACTCAAAGGGACAACATCCATTGGTCAAAAGTCTTGTGGACACATATTTAAAGGTATAGCGGAGGATGTTTTACTTCCTGGTGGGTAGTCTAAACTATTGGTCCTCCTAATTGTCAATCATTCTGGTGAATCAATCAAACTTTTCAAAAAGTGGAGAGGGCGGGTCTTATCTAAAATTTGGAAAGATCCTCCGCTATACCTTTAATATGTGTTTTGTGGTCTTAATTCAGCAACTTTCATTTTTATTTTTTCCAATAACCACGCATAAACATTATTCTCTTAAAAATACAAACATCTACATACACGTTGCTCGCATATTATGGTAGCCCTGTTTGTGCTATATAGAGTGAATTTACACCTTAGCCAGTAACATGTTTATAAATAATTGAAAAAAGCACAAATGTCAAGGCATGTCAGAACATCTCAAGGGCCCCAAAAACATCTTGGTCCCCAGAGGGTTAACACACTTTTGAAAAAAGATGTGGGAAGTGTGTCAAGAGCCTGGTATCTGATGTTTTAAGGTGCTGTACGGTTTCTTCCAAAATCTTGCCATCAATTTCTTTGAAATCAGACATAGTAACTACTTTCTCAGGTGGTTTGATGATCTGTCTAACCCCAGGGCAACTCAAGGATGCACTGATCACCTTTCTGATATTATTGATTTTCTCAGAGAAGAAAGAAGCAAACTCACTGCACTTGTTGTCTGAGAGCATTTCACTGGGAATCTGGTTTGGGGGGTTTGTCAGTCTCTCTACCGTAGCAAAAAGAGTGCGTGTGTTGTTTAAATTACTGTTTATAATATTTGAGAAGAAAGTCTGTCTAGCTTTGCCTAGTTCCATATTTAAAGCATGGATGCTGTCTTTGTAGATGTTATAATGGACTACAAGTTTAGTCTTTTTTGCATTGTCTTTTCATTTTTTGCACTGTTGTTGAGTTTCTCCAAGGTGCTTTTTGTTTGCCACTCGGTAACCCTTCCTTTTACAGTCCCCTAATTACTAGGTATTTACCGGGTAAATATATGGTAAGTTATATTTGGTAATTACCACAAGTAACAAGTATGTAAATGCAGAGAAACTACAAACTAATTACTAAGTATTTACCTGGTAAGCATATGTTAAATTATAGTATTTCAGTGTGTAATTACTTAAGGTGATTAGTACTCAATTACAGAGAAACTACCAGGGAAAAAAACACCACTGTTAAATATCAACTCAACAAAGTACTGTGTACTTGTTACCTGTTTAGGTTGGTAATAACTCAGATTTAATTGTGTTCTTCCTCAGAATGTAGGCAGACAATTTTTAGAAACACCTCCAGTATTACCCATCAATTCAAGTTAGGTGTGTAGTTATCCTAGGTGTAACGGTCACCAGTTGGAGTGCCCTTGAGAGCCACCAGAGGGCACTCCACATAAGACTATTATCACTCAAAAACTACTTTTCCCATAACTCACTGCCCGGACTCATCATCACTTATCACTGATCACATTCACCTGTACCTCATTCACTGATTGCATTCACCTGTGTCTCATCATCCTGTTAGTCTCAGTCTATTTATACCATGTTCATTCATTCACTCACCGCAAAGTCTTGTTTAAGTGTTACACTGAATTTCTGAGCATTCTCCTGGTTTTCTTGTCTCTTGCCCTGTTCCCTGGATTACTCTCTTGCCTCTGGTCCCTGCCTGTTTTGTTTGTTTGTTTCTTTGTTTTGACTGCCTGTCTGTGAATGACCCTTGCCTGTACATTGGATTAAGCCTCTCGATTGCCCTCAAATAAAGCTGCGTTTGGATCTAACCCTCATGTCTCAGAGCAAGTTCGTAACAGAAGACTTCGCCACACCCAGATCCAGGAATGACCTCCAGGAATCCAGCAGTATGGATCTCGCCTGATCTTCCCAGCATGAGCCGGGAGTTCGCTGGACAGATCGCGGACTTGGCCCTGGATAGCCTCGATCTGTTCCAGTACACCTGGGGGTTTGTTCCTCTCGCTGCCTCTTGCTCTCTGGGTGACGAGGCAATTAAGTTGTGTTACCGGCTGGGGGCTAAGGAGGTCGACCCGAGGGAGCTCCCCGATCTCTCCGGTCTGGATTGTAAAGAGAGGCTCTCTCTAGATGTCTGGAGAGCTTCCTTCCGTGGCACGCCATGTCACCGTCTGCACTTCACGCCAGTCCGGCCGAGCCCGGACTTCACACCAAATCTGCCGAAGCCAAGGCAGTATGCGTCATGTCCGCCGCCCCTGAGACTGAGAGTGTCATGCCCGCCACGCCTGAGACAGCAAGCGACAAGCCCGCCAAGCAAGAGCCTTCACTGCTGGTCGCGTCCAGCACGGAGCCCTTTTCATCGCTGGTCCCGTCCAGCACAGAGACCTCTTCACCGCTGGTCCCATCCAGCCCAGAGCCCTCTTCACCACTGGTCTCGTCCAGCACAGAGCCCTCTTCATCGCTGGTTCTGTCCAGCTCAAAGCCCTCTTCGCCGCTGGTCCTGCCCAGCTCAGAGCCCTCTTCGCCGCTGGTTCTGTCCAGTTCAGAGCCCTCTTCATCGCTGGTCCTGTCCAGCTCAAAGCCCTCTTCATCGCTGGTCCTAACCAGCTCAGAGTCCTCTTCGCCGCTGGTCCTGCCCAGCTCAGAGCCCTCTTCGCCGCTGGTTCCGTCCAGTTCAGAGCCCTCTTCATCGCTGGTCCTGCCCAGCTCAAAGCCCTCTTCATCGCTGGTCCTGCCCAGCTCAAAGCCCTCTTCATCGCTGGTCCTGCCCAGCTCAAAGCCCTCTTCATCGCTGGTCCTGCCCAGCTCAAAGCCCATGCCGCCGCTGGTCCCGTCAAGCTCAGAGTGCGCTGATCCTGAGCCAGAGCCAGAGCTTCACGTCAGTCCTGCCGAGCCAGAGCCAGAGCTTCACGTCAGTCCTGCCCAGCCAGAGCCAGAGCTTCACGTCAGTCCTGCCGAGCCAGAGCCAGAGCTTCACGTCAGTCCTGCCGAGCCAGAGCCAGAGCTTCACGTCAGTCCTGCTAAGCCAGAGCCAGAGCTTCACGTCAGTCCTGCCAAGCCAGAGCTTCACGTCAGTCCTGCCGAGCCAGAGCCAGAGCTTCACGTCAGTCCTGCCGAGCCAGAGATTCACGTCAGTCCTGCCCAGCCAGAGCCAGAGCTTCACGTCAGTCCTGCCGAGCCAGAGCTTCACGTCAGTCCTGCCCAGCCAGAGCCAGAGCTTCACGTCAGTCCTGCCGAGCCAGAGCTTCACGTCAGTCCTGCCCAGCCAGAGCCAGAGACTGTGTATGCCACGTCTTCCACGCCTGTGTCTTCGGACAAGATGGCCGACTCCACGCCTGTGTCTTTGGACAAGATGGCCGACTCCACGCCTGTGTCTTTGAACGAGATGGCCGACTCCACGCCTATGTCTTCGGACAAGATGGCCGACTCCACGCCTGTGTCTTCAGACAAGATTGCCGACTCCACGCCTGAGTCTTTGGACAAGACGGCCGCCGCATCCTCTGAGCCCGTTCCTGTACCTGAACCTGTTACTGTTCCTGAGCCTGTTCCTGAACCGTTGGAATCTCCTCCCTGGCCACCTGAAGGGTCGTCTCCTCCCTGGCCACTTGAAGGGTCGTCTCCTCCCTGGCCGCCTGAAGGGTCGTCTCCTCCCTGGCCGCCTGAAGGGTCGTCTCCGTCCTGGCATCTGAAGGGTCGTCTCCTCCCTGGCCGCCTGAAGGGTCGTCTCCTCCCTGGCCGCCTGAAGGGTCGTCTCCGTCCTGGCATCTGAAGGGTCGTCTCCTCCCTGGCCGCCTGAAGGGTCGTCTCCTCCCTGGCCGCCTGAAGGGTCGTCTCCTCCCTGGTTGCCTGCACTGCCTGCTCCGTCCCGGCCTGCCGTCCTGTCGCAATCTCCAGGCCCTCTTCCGCTCCACGGGCCTGGCCCTCCAGCCGGCCCCCGGTCCGCCTCCGCTCCACCTCCCTCCTGGATTGTATTCGAGCGTCTGGAAGCCGCTCCTTGTGGGGGGGGGGGGCTCTGTCACGAATCTGGTCTGTGGCCTTCCGCCGGATCACCATCATATTGACTCTCACACCACACAGCACACTGGACTGCATTTCCCATCATTCATTGCACAGACGATACACACAGCTGATTACATTAATCACTCTTCTAGCTGAGAACTATCTCACAATCCCTATCACCCAATTACACACTCTTTATAAGCCTTGGACTTACTCTCTGATCGCCGAGTATTGTTTAGCGCTTATCCTAGCGAGAGCTACTCTACGGAGCCAAGTTGTTTATGCCTTGCCTGTTTTCTTGTGTTTTGACATCTGCCCGTGTTTCCAGGATTAACCCTCTGCCTTGCCCTTCGGACTCAGTTTGCCCCTCATTTGGATCTTTGCTTGTGTACCTGTATTATCACTCTGTCTGGCCCTGTTGGATATTGTTCGCTAATCGTAGATCCACGCTTGCCCTAGGATCTCTCTTGTGTCTTGTCCGAACTATACCTGTTTGCCGTTGTCTGACCCTGCCTGTTTACTATGTTTATTAACCCCCAGAGGTCGGAGATCACGCCGACGTGATCTGATCGCTTTTTTCCTTATGAGTTGAATTGAGACCCCAAATACTCTTTTGACTTTGATTTTACAAAACAAGTTTCATACATAAATCTATTCTGTTAAATGTGTATTATTTTTGTGTATACTCACAATAAAAACAAAGTGTTGTGCTTTTTGCCAAATAAAGAAAAATAAACACGAAGCGAGTTCTGCCTTCTCTCTGCCAGTAAAGTCCATTCTGAAACGCGTCCGAAAATGAACCATAACTCAGCGAATACTCGGTCAAACAGGCATACAGACACACAGGCATGAAGCTTGAATTCTCTTCTTTTAAATGAAGTAATTTATATAAAAAACAAATATTCTCATCTTGTGAAATCTGTATTAAAAGAGAGCGATTCCAGTCAACCTCATTAGAGCTACTTCAAATGTAATGTGACTCCGCCCACGGAGAGCGCACTCTATTCAAACGCAAATGGCTGAGGTAATCCACGCAATCCTGTGAACGCCCCGATCAGCTCGAGAAAACCAAAACACAAGTTTATTCAGAACATTACTTGTTTACAACGCATCGCTGTGAGGAATAATGAGGAATACGAGCTGAGGAATACTAGTAAGTTTTTCCTTCTCGGTTTTCTGTTTATGAATGAATGAACGGCATAGATGCGCGCTGTTTACCACAGCTGGCAAAAAACAGTATTACGTGACAGTTCTCCATTATGGACGCGAGCGCTCTAAAACTTTCACAGAGACCTCAAAACAGAAAGTACAAATCCTTTCTTTAAAACGAATTTCGTTTTGTATCAATTGTATCTTAATTTTAATATTTTTTTCATTAACAAATTTCCTGGATTTAAAGTAAATATAGGCTAGCAATCACAACATAAGGTGCTTGAACTGGACTCTCTCCTCTTGAACTAGCCTACTCGCCTCACATGTCTAAAAAATGTGAAATATATTTACAGAAAGCTGGTTCTAAACAAAACCATCCAAAACAAAAAACTAGCCTAATAAATGTGCATTTCTCCGGTGCGTTCACTAGCCTACTGCGAAGATCGAGAGTCAAAAGCCTATCGTCAACTTCATCTTTGCCAGAAGTTAAATTTAAATCGCGTGTGAATGAATGATGATGTTTTAGCAAACTGTATTGCTATACTGAGATGAGTAAAATCGACTGAAATATAAATAAAATGTAGGCTATTTGTATAAGCAACGTATTAAACTGCAAATTAACAATATGCCCTAATATTTCATGAAAACAACGTTACAGTCAGGCGAAATATGAAAGACAACATCTTGTTGACTAAGTTAGATTTGGGTACAGTTTTTACTGTAGAATATACTGCCACGTCAAATAAGCTTTTGTTTAGCAATTTCTATATATAAATGACTATTTTTGTCAAAAATAAGTCATCAACTAAGATGTTAGCTGTTCCAATGTTGGCTATATTCAAACTAATGAATACATAGATAAAATGTAGGCCTATAATCTTTTTTTTTTTACAAAGAAAGAGTACACTTGAAATATTGTTGAAATTGTAATTATTGTTGTAATTGTAACCTTTTTAATAAAATAGCAAAACATATTTACAAGATAGATGTAAGCAAAATCTTAAATGGTCAATATTGTCTTCTTCTAAATATATATTTTATCCTTGCATTGTGGCTCAGTCAGTTTCACACCTGAGTGAATGGCTCATTATGCAGAGTGGGTGGGACATTGTATTCTCAGGTGTAAACCACTCCTCGTTCACGCCCCCCTCGCATATTGGCTTTCCAAGCAAAACCTGTTTTACATCAATTTAAATCAATGTATGGTTTTATGTGAACAATAAAGCAAGAAAATTCTAGGCGAGGACATCCATTAGTCAAAAGTCTTATCGACACATATTTAGTATGTGTTTTGTGGCCTTATTTCAAAAATTTTAGTTTTTAGTTTTTTCAATAACCATGCATAAATATTATTCTCTCAAAAATGAAAACATGTACATACACGTGGCTCACATATTATTGTAGCCCTGTTTGTGCTTTATAGAGTGAATTTACACCTTTGCCATTAATATGTTTATAAGCAACTGAAAAAAGCACAAATGTCAGGGCATGTCAGAACATCTCAAGGGCCCCAAAAACAGCCCAGACTCCAGAGGGTTAATAAAAGCTTGCACATGGATCCGCACGCCTCATGTCTTGTTCGCCCCGTAACAGTAAGATCCCAGTAATTCCATGGAAATATACAAGGCTTCATTTTACAGTACAGTTGCACTGTACTTACTGAGTAAATTGTCATGTTTTCCTTGGTAACGTTACTGGACATTCGAGGTAAATTATTGTGACTATATGGAAAAGGGAATGATCAGGTTATAGGGTAAGATCCCAGTAATTCCATGGAAATATACAAGGCTTCATTTTACAGTACAGTTGCACTGTACTTACTGAGTAAATTGTCATGTTTTCCTTGGTACTGTTACAGGACATACGAGGTAAAAAAAAATATGTGACTATGGAAAAGGGAATGATCAGATTATAGGGTAAGATCCCAGTAATTCCATGGAAATATACAAGGCTTTATTTTACAGTACAGTTACACTGTACTTACTGAGTAAATTGTAAAAACATCTGCAAGAACATACCCAGTATTTAAGATGTGCCATAACATTAGGGAAAACTGTCCCTGCGGGGTAGTTACCAGGTAAGTGTAAGGTAAATTATTTGATAAACTCTCTATAAATGGGTGTAGCAATGAACAACTATGTAAGACAAGGTAATTTATTGGAAACTACCGTCTTAATTTCAAGATAGTAATAAATAAACATAGACTGTTACCAACATAACCCTAGGATAACTACACACCTAACTTGAATTGATGGGTAATACTGGAGGTGTTTCTAAAAATTGGCTGCCTACATTCTGAGGAAGTACACAATTAAATCTGAGTTATTACCAACCTAAACAGGTAACAAGTACACATTACTTTGTTGAGTTGATATTTAGCAGTGGTGTTTTTTCCTGGTAGTTTTTCTGTAATTGCATACTAATCACCTTAAGTAATTACACACTAAAATACTATAATTTACCATATGCTGACTAGGTAAATACTTAGTAAATAGATTGTAGTTTCTCTGCATTTACATAGTTGTTACTTGTGGTAATTACCAATAACCAACTATAACTTACCATATGTTTACCCGGTAAATACCTAGTAATTAGTTTGTAGTTTCTCTGCATTTACATACTTGTTACCTGTGGTAATTACAAATAACCAACTATAACTTACCATATATTTACCAGGTAAATACCTAGTAATTAGGGGACTGTAAAAGGAAGGGTTACCACTCAAGTGTTTAGAACTAGAAGTGTGGAGAAGGGGTGGTGGGGGATGCTGCAAACTGTCGAATGGATCGAGGTAAGACTGCTGAGTCTATATACACCCTCTTATCATTGATTGCGGAGTGCTGTCCACTCGTGTTAATTATCTGAACGTGCTCCTCCCGAACTTAGTTAATAAAACTTTGCTGGATAGAAAGAGGAAAACTGAAAAGGGGAAAAATGAGTGCTTGCCCAGGAGATTTTCACACACTGCATTCGCTGTGAGACCAAATGCTCGCTGGATGAAAGAGAAAACGTAAGTGCTCTACTGGGAAAGTTCTCACTCCGTCCGCTGTGAGACCAATGCTCGCTGGACAGAAAGAGGAGACAGGAAAGAGGAGATTGAGTGCTCTACCAAAATTTGTATTATTATTTTTCACTCGATGAGGGTTTGGTGAGCTTTTTTAATGTGGAACCGGTTGGTCCTGATATAGCTTTGGAAAGCATCAGAGGATCATCTCCCAAGGGCTTGAATCTGCTGTTGGGAGAGGCCTTTTTGGGCTGCTGAAGTTGCTGCCCTGATGCGGAATGAGTGACTTGAAAAAATCTTTGCTGGAATGCCTGACTGTTGGAGAACAGATATGAGGTGTTTCTGGAACCAAAAACGTGTCACGGGTTTTTTGGTTTCGTCTAAATCAGGGGTTTCAGAGGAGATTTAGCCTGGGAACTTCTCCATTGCAGATATGCCAGAATTGACTGGTATGGTTGGATATGCGAAGCGAGGTTAAAAATGTAGATGAAATGACCTTTTTTGGTTTGGTCAGTCTTACTCTGTTTAATCAAATATGAAATGGTTTCGTCATCAATTACTGATAAGTCTGAGAGGGTGGGGTGGATTTTTGGGTCGAATTTGGAAGTGATGGCGAGTTCCGAGCATCTAAGAAAACCAAAAAAGGCTAGGATAAACATGGCATCGAGTGTGCGATTGGAACCGAGGGACTGGTAGCCTGTGCGGATGGCCTGAATACATTTGGTGAGAATGTCTAGCGTTATGGGTTGTCTGGTGTCGGGACGGGTGGGCTGGGATCTTTGAATCCCTTTAATCAGGAGGGAGGTTTGTGATTTGTTTATCTCCGTGGAAGGAGCGCCGTACATCAATTTATGAAAAACTGGATGCCGCTCAAATAACCTTTTAATGGACCCGACTTGTAGGCCCTTAATGATATTAAGGTAGGAAATAAATGAGGTGATTGAAAGAAGAGATAAATCAGGGAAAGGCAAGTTATAAGAGACATGGAATGTTTTAAAAAACCTCCAAGCCGTAACGTAGGATTAAAGGGTCCTGGGAGAAACTGCTTGGAGGATAGTGTCAAGTGATGCGTCAAGTAGGGGTTTTAACAGGGGCATTACGGGAATATTAGTTCTGAATAGAGAAGAACTGAAGTTGGGAATTGATCCCCCTCTGGAGCCAGCATCCTGAATTTCTGAAACAGAAAATGAGACAGAGAGTCAGCGATTTGGTGTTTTGACCCAGGGATGTGTTTAGCAGTGATAATGTATTGGTCGCAAGCTGAAATCCAGGTGAGACGCCTTAAGAGTGGCATCAGAGCGGGTGAATGGGAACGGCCTTTGTTAACCCCCTGAGGTCGGCGGTGTCGCCGGCGATACCAGCTTGCTTTTTTTTATCAGTGTAAAAGAAACTCATAAATACTCTGTTGACTTTGATTTTCCATTGGAGTTTCATACATCAATCGTTTCATACATCAATCGATTCTGTTAAATGTGTATTATTTTTGTGTATACTCACAATAAAAACAAAGTGTTGTGCTTTTTGCCAAATAAAGAAAAATAAACACGAAGCGAGTTCTACCTTCTCTCTGCCAGTAAAGTCCATTCTGAAACGCGTCCGAAAATGAACTGTAGCTCAGCGAATACTCAGTCAAACCGACATACAGACACACAGGCATGAAGCTTGAATTCTCTTCTTTTAAATGAAGTAATTTATATAAAAAACAAATATTCTCATCTTGTGAAATCTGTATTAAAAGAGAGCGATTCCAGTCGACCTAATTACAGCTGATTCAAATGTAATGTGACTCCGGCCACAGAGAGCGTGCGCTATTCAAACGCAAATGGCAGAGGCAATCCACGCAATCCTGTGAACGCCCCCATCAGCTCGAGAAAACACGCAAGTTTATTCAGATCATTACTTGTTTACACCGTCTTGCAGCGCTGTGAGGAATAATAATAATGGAAAATGTCCCTCAGAAGTGCGGGTATATCGAGAAATTAACAATATGCCCTAATATTTCATGAAAACAACATTACAGTCAGGCGAAATATGAAAGTTTATAAAGTTTAAGAAATATACAGGTTTTACTATAGAATATACTGCCTCGTCAAATAAGCTTTTGTTTAGCAATTTTTATATATAAAATACTATTTTTGTCAAAAATAAAGTCATCAACTAAGATGTTAGCCAGGGCCGGACTGGGACACAATTTCAGGCCGGGAAATCCCACACCCATCTAGGCCATCCCATGGACCCCAAAAAAATTTAGAAACACGGACAACCCTATTTTTCCTAAATGTATTGGTCTAAATGCTTAGGCTGGGGCCGTGTAAAATAATTAAAGGCTTTCTCTTGAACAGTATCCTCACTTCCCTTTTCCTTCTCTTCATTTACCCTACATCTCTATGTCTCTCACTTCCACAAGTATCATCAGCCTCATACACTAATTAAAATGGAGTACTAGTGTTATATATGTGTATGTGTATGTATGCATGTATAAAGTGTGCGTATTTTTCTTGTACCTGTCTCTTCTTCACCTGTCACTTGTTCTGGCCTCATGTTACAAACAGAACTGTCCTCCACAGTAAAACCACCTTATTGTAATTTGTTTGCCCAGAATCTACATTTATGTTAGTAAAAAATCAAAGTATTATATTAATGACAAAATGTTGTTTTCATCTTAAAATTACTTAAATATCGAACATTTATCAACACTAGGCTATATTTCACAATATGTTAAAAAATAATAATCAATAAAAAAAAATTTAAAAAAACTGAAAAAAGTTTTAAACCTCACAAATGGGCAGACATCATTTTCTAAATTGTCTAATACAATGTTAT
The DNA here is from genome assembly GCA_021554675.1 of Leuciscus idus. Taxonomy (NCBI): domain Eukaryota; kingdom Metazoa; phylum Chordata; class Actinopteri; order Cypriniformes; family Leuciscidae; genus Leuciscus; species Leuciscus idus. Next base: position 50,999,173 of record CM038625.1, on the reverse strand, counting down.
TGCATTATTTTTTGTTGATGTCTGCACTCTGCACTATCACTCCTGTCTCCCTGCTCCCAGTACCACATAAATGTTAATATTTGTCTGCTAAATTACTAATGTAACTTTACACTAAATAATATTAATGTCACAAATCAGCACAGAACAAACAGGTAAGTTGCAAGGATGTTTATTTACACTGGGAACAGACACGGCAGGTGAGTTTGATGAGATATGATTTAAGGTTGCAGAGTTTATGGATGATATGGATCTGACAAAGTCTCTTATCTGTTTCAGGTTTGTAGATGACTGGATGAGGTTTGACGACGGCAGCAGGATGGTAGAAGACGGAGGATCCAGAGAACAGGCTGATGGCGGGTAAGTAGATGAAGAAGGTAAGTAGGGTCTTTGCATTGGCATAGAAGAGTCAGTATGTTGAGTAGGAATCAACGAGACCTGACAAGGTACTGAGGGAACTGGAGGTGAATATAAGGAGTGCGGGAAGTGGCAGGAGATTGATGACAGGTGGTGAAGACAGGTGCAGGTGATTAGTATTCCGGGGATGCTGATCGGGTGGGCGGAGTGTAGAGAGCTGACGCTGATGTATCCGTGACAGTACCCCCTCCTCCACGGCCAGCTCCTGAGGGCAGAGAAGACCGACGACGGGGACGACCACGACCTCTCGGCGCCGGACGATTGGGATTAGCTGAGTGAAAGTCCTGTAAGAGTGTGGGATCGAGGATGTCATCACGGTGAACCCAGCATCTCTCCTCAGGACCAAAACCTTCCCAGTCCACGAGATACTCCAGTTGGCCGCCCCGTCGTCGGGAGTCGAGAATGTCCTGGACCCGGTAGATGTTGTCGACTTCGGGATCCACTGGAGGAGGAGGTACTACATCAGCGCCAGACTCTGTGGAAGGAGGAAGAAGAGGATCAGTGTATGGCTTTAACAGGGAAACATGGAATGAAGGTGAGATGCGGTAGTGAGGAGGTAGTGATAACCGGTAGGTGACATCATTGATCTGCCTCTGTATCGCGAACGGACCAATGTACTTGGGACTCAGCTTGCGACAGGGCTGTCGGAGATGGATATCCCTGGTTGAGAGCCAGACCTTTTGCCCAGGTTGGTATAATGGGGGTAGCTGATCTTCTTGCATCGGCCTGGCTCTTGTGTCTCCGAACAGCCCTTTACAGGTGGACGTGTGCTGAGTCCCAGACCCTCTCGCTTTCCTGGAACCAATTGGACTGCTGGAACATCGGAAGGCTCACCTGACCAGGGAAACAGAGGCGGCTGGAAGCCGAGTATGCACTGGAAAGGCGTGAGACCCGTGGTGGACTGTTGAAGGGAGTTTTGTGCATACTCGGCCCAGGGTAGATACCTGCTCCAGCAGTCTTGATGATCATGGCAATATGCCCGCAGGTATCTCCCGATTTCTTGTATCTTTCGCTCAGTCTGGCCGTTGGACTGGGGGTGATATCCAGACGTTAGGCTGACTGAGACTCCCAGAAGATTGAAGAAGGCTTTCCATACTCTGGAGATGAACTGTGGACCCCGGTCTGACACGATGTCTTCTGGTATTCCGAAATGTCGAAATATCTGAGTGAAGAGAGCTTCAGCCGTTTCAAAGGCAGTAGGCAGACCGGGCAGAGGAATCAGTTTGCAGGCTTTAGAAAATCGGTCGACAACGACTAGTACACAGGTGTGAGAGTCAGAGGAAGGAAGATCCGTGATGAAATCTACCCCTAGATGAGACCAAGGCCTGATGGGTACTGGAAGGGGCACCAGCTTACCTTCTGGAAGACGTCGAGGAACCTTGGCCATGGCACAGACTGAGCAGCTCTTCACGAATCGGGAGACATCCTGGGTCATATTGGGCCACCAGTACCGTTGTTGTACAAGCGAGAGGGTCTGTTGGCTGCCTGGGTGCCCAGAGCCCGGAGATGTATGGATGGAGTCCATGAGGGACAGTCGCAGGCGAGTGGGTATGTAAGTACGTCCCTCAGGACCTCCCGGCACAACAGGTTCAGAACGGGTAGCATCAGTAATGTGATCGTCTAAGCTCCACTGGATGGGACTGACAATCATGGCTAGAGGGAGTATGGATTCCGGAGTAGAACTGACGATATCAGGTTGGTGCAGACGAGAAAGAGAATCGGCTTTGACATTCTTGTCCCCAGAACGATAGGTTACTTTGAAGTTGAAACGGGTGAAGAACAATGACCAGCGGGCTTGTCGAGTGTTGAGTCTTTTGGCCTCACTGAGGTATTCCAGGTTGCGGTGATCCATGATGACCTCGAAGGGGTGTTGTGCTCCCTCCAGCCAGTGTCTCCACTCTTCAAGTGCTAGCTTGATTGCCAGCAGTTCCTGGTTGCCGATGTCATAATTCTGCTCCGCCGGGGACATCTTCTTGGAGAAGAAGGCACATGGATGGAGTCGAGGAGGCTCCCCCTGCCGCTGCGACAGAACCGCTCCTACCCCAGTGCGTGAAGCATCCACCTCGACGAGAAATGGCAGATCTGGATTGGGATGGACGAGGGTAGGAGCGGAACTAAAGGAGTGTTTCAACTTCTCAAAGGCTAGTAGGGCTTTGGTGGTCCAGGACAGAGACTTGGCCCCTTTTTTCAAAAGAGAGGTGATGTGTGCGCTGATTTGACTGTAACCTTTTATGAATCTGCGGTAGAAGTTCGCAAACCCCAGGAAACGCTGAAGTTCTTTCAAGTAGGAAGGTTGTGGCCAGTTGGTGACGGCATCCACCTTCCTCTGGTCCATGGTGATTCCATGAGGAGTAATCACATACCCCAGGAAATGGATAGTACTTTGATGAAGCTCACATTTCTCCAATTTCAGATACAAGTGGTGTTTGCGCAGACGATGAAGGACAGACTGGACATGGCGGTGATGCTCAGACAGGTTGGCGGAGTAGATGAGAATATCGTCAATATAGATGATGACGAATTGATGCAGGAAGTCTCTGAAGATCTCGTTCATGAACCCCTGGAATACTGCTGGAGCTTTGGACAACCCGAAGGGCATGACCCTGTATTCATAGTGGCCTGCAGGGGTGATGAACCCAGTCTTCCACTCGTCTCCCTTTCTGATCCTTATCAAATTGTAGGCACTGCGAAGGTCCAGTTTCGTGAAGATCTGAGCACCACGGAGTTGTTCCAGAGCAGCTGGAACCAAAGGAAGGGGATACCGATACTTGACTGTGGAGTTATTGAGGGTCCGATAGTCAATACAGGGGCGCAAGCCTCTGTCCCTCTTGCCTACGAAAAAGAAACTGGAAGCGGCAGGGGACGTGGATGTCCGGATGTAATCTTGACGTAGGGCCTCCTCAATATACTCCTCCATGGCCTTCTGTTCCGGGATGGACAGTGGATAGATCTTACCACGACCGAGCTGTTTCCCGAGGATGGATTGGACCTGAAGAGTCTGTGGAATGAATCGCTGGCGGGTTTGAAGTTTTTGAAGAGTGGAGAGAGAGATCAAATTTCCAGCGGAGCCAGAGTCAATTAAAGCTAGCGCTGAAAGAGATCGTTTGAGGTAAGAGATCTGGACAGTAGTATATTTCATTTGAGAAATGGGAGAATGCAGACGTACTGTACTCACCGCCGGTTGTGGGGGGCGAACTGGACAGGTGATGAGCAGATGACCCGCGGCTCCACAGTAGAGACATAGATTATGGTCCATGCTACGCTTACGTTCAACAGATGATAGATGTGCAGAACTGATATCCATGGCTGAAGGGCTGGCAGATGATGCAGGTCGAGGAAGAGGGAGTGCAGGTAGATCGAGCTGACATGCGGTGCGACGTTGATCCACCCTAATGGAACGTTGAATGAGATTTTCTAACCCAATGATGTCATCATGAATGGTCAGTTGCAAACGAATCTCGGGCTCTAATCCTTGCCGGTAAGCGGTAATGAGAGCCGGCTCATTCCATCCACTGGAGGCTGCCAGTGTGCGAAATTGAAGTGCATACGAAGAAACAGAGGATTTGCCTTGTCGTAAACGGAACAACTGATCATGAATGGTTAGAGCACAGAAGACTGGAGAAAATACTTCCCGGAAATGGCTGATGAAATTATTGAGTGTTTGAGTTACCATACCTTTTGCATCCCAAAGCGCCCGTGCCCAAAGCAGAGCGCGTCCAGTGAGGAGAGATATGAGAAAAGCAACCTTCGCTCTCTCGGTGGGAAATTGTGAAGCATTCATTTCCATGTATTGCTCAAACTGAAGTAAAAATCCGCTGCACTCCCCCTCCTCGCCTGAGAAGGGCGCTGGCTGAGCCATGGGACTGACAGAGGCAGATGAAGAAGAATGGATGACGGGTGGTGGTGGAATGACATGTGAAACACCGGCGATCTGAATGGGGATTTCACCTTCGCTGTGATCTGTTGGTTCGTGCATGTTGGTCAGGTCTTCTGTCACAAATCAGCACAGAACAAACAGGCAATTGCAAGGATGTTTATTTACACGGGGAACAGACACGGCAGGTGAGTTTGATGAGATATGAATAAAGGTTGCAGAGTTTATGGATGATATGGATCTGACAAAGTCTCTTATCTGTTTCAGGTTTGTAGATGACTGGATGAGGTTTGACGACGGCAGCAGGTTGGCAGAAGAAGACGGAGGATCCAGAGAACAGGCTGATGGCGGGTAAGTAGATGAAGAAGGTAAGTAGGGTCTTTGCATTAACATAGAAGAGTCAGTATGTTGAGTAGGAATCAACGAGACCTGACAAGGGACTGAGGGAACTGGAGGTGAATATAAGGAGTGCAGGAAGTGGCAGGAGATTGATGACAGGTGGTGAAGACAGGTGCAGGTGATTAGTACACTGTAATTTAAGTAATTTTTGCTTAAAACAAGCTAAATTATCTGCCAGTGGGGTAAGAAAAAAAATTAATTCAAAAAAATGTAATAAAAACAATCTTAAAACAAGATTATTTTTCTTACCCCACTGGCAGATAATTTAGCTTGTTTTAAGCAAAAATTACTTAAATTACTTTCTGTTTATCTAAAAACAAAATAGAATTTCTTATGTCATTTTACTTCTCTAGTAAATGCTTCTTGATTTAAGAATTTTTAGATATTTGGACTGGAAACAACACAAAAATACTAAGTAAGAAAGGCATTTTTTGCAGTGTATTCCGGGGATGCTGATCAGGTGGGCGGAGTGTAGAGAGCTGGCGCTGACGCTGATGTATCCGTGACAATTAATCTCCTTGAGCATACAATATTTTGAGTGACTAATAGGGGCGCTACCGCTAACATTTGCTAGCATTTCAATACTAAGTTAACGAAGAAAAAAAGTACAGTATTTACAGATGAAACTGACCTGCACTTGAAGCCCTGAACAGGTAATTCATTTTGCAACATTTTGCTGCTTGTTCTCTGAGTACTTTCTTTTTCGTTGTCCTTTCCCTCTCTGCTCCACCTGGCTGTTTTCTCTCCATCATCGGGTGATGCTCGCATTTTCTGTTTAACCGTTTGGCTGAGGCTTTCGTAGCCTTGCCAGTCAAGACTAACAGATTCATGATTTTATTTTATAATAATAATTTTATTGAATGACGAATTCGAAAATGATCACTGGACACTGGTAAAGGTAGTAGTATAAAACAAATTATAATAATAGATAAAAAAAATGTAAAAAAAAAAAAAAAAACGCTGGCTGGCAGCAGGCCAAATTAGTCGGCAGGCCACCGGGAATTCTCCCGGTGCTCCAGATGGCCAGTCCGGGCCTGATGTTAGCTGTTCCAATGTTGGCTATATTCAAACTAATGAATACATAGATAAAATGTAGGCCTATAATCATTTTTTTTACAAAGAAAGAGTACACTTGAAATATTGTTGAAATTGTAATTATTGTTGTAATTGTAACATTTTTAATAAAATAGCAAAACATATTTACAAGATAGATGTATCAAAATCTTAAATGGTCAATATAAGTCTTCTTCTAAATGTATCTTTTGTCCTTGCATTGTGGCTCAGCCAGTGTCACACCTGAATGAATGGCTAATTATGCAGAGTGGGTGGGACATTGTATTCTCAGGTGTAAACCACTCCTCGTTCACGCCCCCCTCGCATATTGGCTTTCCAAGCAAAACCTGTTTTACATCAATTTAACCCTCTGGGCGCCACGGTCGAGTTTACTCGACAAGATGCGGCACTGAATAAAACGGCCGATTTTGTCAAATAGGGTGTCAAATTTCGTTTGACCTCCCCTCCACTAGTTGGCAGACATGTCATACTTCATCCCTGACTCAAAAAAACGTCATGCTTCTATACAAAATCTCAGAGCTAGAGCACATTGAATCAGTGCGAACAAAAACGGAGCTAGTGTGCGAGTGAGCCATTTTATCAGAGCAATATTGTCAACGTCAGCGAGTATTTGCATTAGATTATTATTATTATTATTATCTAATGGCATCAATAAAGCTTACCCGCAATGATGTGTTGGGTCTTCTATTCGCGGACCCTGATTCTGAAGGGGAATAACGTTATCTGCCTTCAGAAAATGACGGTGATTCTGAAAGTGAAAGTATAGCCCTACACCAAGCACAAACGGTGAATCCTTTGCCCAATATAACGTTAGATGGTCCTTTGCCCAATGTCAGTGGTGGGAACAATGTTTCCCGGGGTCGGAGTGTTCATCGCGTAGTTAGCAGGCGTGTTAGTGTTGTGGGGAACGAGGCCGCCGCGGGAGATTTTTACCGCGTTAGCCATGGTGACCGTGTGCCTCTCCGCAATCGCGGCGACAGTATTGTGGTGGAGACTTTGTCTAATGCCACTGGGTATGTTAGACGAGGTCGAAGTATTCATAGGACAGTTAGGGGGCATCGTGGAGGCAGGGTAGGGAGTCACAATGACAGTAGTCCGAGCTGTGCACACTCGGCGCGCGCGAGGCAGATCTGGCCGCACCCCCGCTGCTGCTGCTCGTTGCAGGAGAAGAGGCGATGTGACACGGGGCAGAGGAGCTATTATGCATAGTCTATCGCAAGACCACACCATGAAACACTACAAGAAATGTCACCTGGATGGATAGGGAGTCATTATCTATACAGCAAAAGCCCTGCAACAATTTTTTTTTGTCTGCCATTTATTACACTGTTGATTTACTATCTATTTCCCTGACCATTTAGTAGTGTACAATATGTGTTCTTTTTTGTGTGTTCATGTCCTTGTGATGTGTGCGTCTTTGTCAGCTAAAAAAACAAATAAACATCAACAAAAACCACAAAAAGAAAAAAAAATACTAACATTGTCTCTCGTCTTGTCTCGTCATCTCACTCATGATCTGTGGCTTGCCGTGGCGAGTGAGCTTTTGAACTAAACAGGTCTTGTCTACTTGTGTTTGTGTGTCATATGAATAATATATATGTGCCCCATACATGGAATCAGAGTGACAACTGTATGTAGTAAATGGAAAATCTCTACAGCAAAAGGCCAACCGCTACATGCATTTGGTTTGTTTCTACCATTTATTAGTAATGATTTACACAGTTTGTTTACTAATTACTATTTACCTGAGCATTCAGTATTGTGCAATATAGCATACAGAAGGTGAGGGACATTTTGGGGGGAAATAAGTGCTGCATTTTATCATTTAAACATGTGAATTTTCATAAAAATTCTATAATCAAAGATGGCCGCCACCATATGACGTCATAATATGCAAATTAGATGGGAAAATGTAATCCCTACATAAACTTTGGGTCATCCTTAATATTTCTCTAATTTACAGAAAGTCTCTATCTTTTATCACTTTTAAGATATAGCCTTTTGAAATTAAGATGTCAAAATCGAATGTTTTAGGAAAAAACCTCTGGCGCCTAAAGGGTTAAATCAATGTATGGTTTGAACGATAAAGCAAGACTATTTTCACATAATTTTGAAGAAAAAACTCTAGGCGAGGACATCCATTAGTCAAAAGTCTTATTGACACATATTTAGTATGTGTTTTGTGGCCTTATTTCAAAGACTTTAATTTTTTGTTTTTTCAATAACCATGCATAAACATTATTCTCTCAAAAATACAAACATCTACATACATGTGGCTCACATATTATTGTAGTCCTGTTTGTGCTATATAGAGTGAATTTACACCTTTGCCATTAATATGTTTATATGCAACTGAAAAAAGCACAAATGTCAGAGCATGTCAGAACATCTCAAGGGCCCAGAAAAAAGCTCAGACTCCAGTGGGTTAATGCAATGCACTGTTGTGTCATTGTCGCAATGCACTTAAAACGCTACTAGCGGCCCATTCTTTTCCCCACAGGAAAGATGCTACTACGAGAGGGTAAAGCTCGAATAGAGCTGAGGACTGAGATATGTCCTGGAGCTGTGGTGGCCACAGAGCCGCGAACCAACGATCTTGATAAAATCCCCCGAACCCGATTGAGGGGGCAGCGTCTGTGAACAATTGGATTTCGGTGGGGGATGAAACAAGGTTGTTGTAGAAAAAGGATAGGCCGTTTCACTGTTTTAGAAATGTTAGCCATAGCCTGAGTTCGTCGCGACATGCTTGAGTTATAGAAATGCGGTCTTCTAGCGAGTGGACAGAGGACGCGAGTGAGAGGAGATGCGAGTTGCTGCATCTCCTGTTGCTGCATTTTTTTTAATAGTCCTGTATTGAACGTTCTGATTATCAGTTCAGTATTTATCAGTTCATCTTTTACTAATTTTCCTCATCCAGTATATAAAAGGTACTTCAATGAGAAAATATCGTCTATCTGTTCAGTGTCTATTCTTCTATCAGTTTATTTCTTAAAGGGTCATGAAACCCCCCTCTTTCAGCTCAAGTCTAGCTCACAATCTTTTTGAAAAATGCAACTTAAATGGGCGTGGTGGCTGTGAGAAGAAGGGAGGAGAGTAGGTGTGGCACGGCAGGGGAGAGGGGAGAGAGGAGAGAGGGAAACTGTCATCGATCGCCAGTGACCCATGCATATCGACTGTCACTAAAAAACAGTGACAACATGAGGAAATGATAGATTTTTTATAGCTGGCAAAGTTAAAGTCTAATGAAATACACGCACACCTTATTTTTGTCCTTTCAAAGGTGACTGAATGTCCTGCTACATATATTAGCGTGCAGTAATCATAATTGTATTTAAAACATATAAATGGTTTCTATACACACTATTGAAAATAATACATTTTCCGCTTAAAAAAAAAAAGTTCCATACATAGCCTAGATCTACGCGCTCCCTAAACACATAATAAAGATGGACAGTGACAGAGAAATTTTCACAAATTAAGCATACGTTCCATACACGAGGTATTATGGAAATATCTCAATTTTAATAACGAGTGATTATTTAACAGAAGGCAGGTAAAACGGTCAGATTTACATTTTAGACACACACACACACACACACACACACCTCTGAAGCGATAGAAAAGTCCTCGGGACCGCATCACTAGACGCAACCTGCATTGGTGTACAAGGCCGAAGTCCACCATTCTCCCGTTGAATGGTTGCTACACACACGTTTAGATGTGTCCGTCGATGGCTAACCAAACGCCCGCAGTCAGAGTCTAGCCCTGGCAGCATCGCGGGGAAAGATGCACTGGAACTTTTGCACCATTAAAACAAACGCGCGTCCCATCATTGTACTCTCATCTACTACGCGATATCACAGTCTGTCATTGGAAAGTTCCACGTGGTGTCATGAATAATTAAGAGCAAGTGTCTTCTCATTGGATAAGAAAACTCAGTACATGAATAATAATGAGACACCGATGAGTCATCAAAGTACTATAGTGCTCTGCCACGCACACAATGAAGATTTTAAACCCGGAAGATGAAAATAGCATAAAAAAACTAAAATTTAACCATTTTCCCCCTACTATTAAATCTAACAGATGCTAACATTGTCTTCTATGGTGTTCAACACACATGTCTCTGTTAAAATCTCAGAAAATTTGGTTTAGGGTTTCATGACCCTTTAAACTGAAAAAGTTTAGTACATTCCAGGTGAGAGAGATTACTTCTCATAACTGTGACATTTTTAAAGACCTTTTCACCAGGGGCCTATACCATGAAGCCGGTTTAGGTGGCTAGCCAGCTATGTTTCAGTTTAGTTTCCGCCAACCCTGGGTTTTAGGTACTATGAAAGGAGCTTGGCTTGAATCGGTGTTCGTCGCCATGGTATCTTACGCTGCACGGCTAACCTGCTCCGGGGCAGGTTATGTTCTGGATTCAAGATCTCAGACTGAAGTTTGACCAATCAGCTGAGAGCAAAGAAACATATAGGTGACGTAACTTATTCCCAGTGTCTGTTGCAATGACTTCACCTTTTCTTCCAAATCCTGTGACATCTCAGCGCAAATTGTTTGACGAGCACTTCGTAGAGAAAGAGTTTTTAGCCAGACAAAATCCCCTTGCCTTTCCTGATAGTTATTTGTATGAAAGATATAGATTTTCCGCGGAAGGAATGTCTTATCTTTGCGAACTTCTTGAGCCGCACATAAAGATTTTAACACGTCGAATTCATGCACTTACTGTACCGCAAATGGTATTGCGTTGCGTTTTTTGTTGTTGCAATACTTGCACGGTGGGTGACGCACAGAAGCTATAGGGGAAAACACGGTTTGTCGACATTCGTAAGGTCCTCGCTCTGCAGGAGTACATGAATAGTTTCATTAATAGCGTTCCCCGGACATTTATCGACCATGTCCATAAAAGAGGGATTTTATAAAATTGCCGGTAAGATATATTGATAGGGTGACATCACATGAACACTTTTTTTTTTAAAGCAAATTGCACAAATGTACATACATATATAATAATATAATACATGTTAAGAATTATTTTAAATCTTTATTATTATTCTGTTAATCTTATGATAGGATTCCCTAGCTTTCTTAGTAGGCTAGTACAAATACGTTCTATATTTATGTAAAATTATGTATATATGTTTGTGTAGCTATAGTGTAATATAGCCTATAGCCTATTTTTATAATATATAAAAAATGTGCATGTATCATTTTTTATATATTATAAAAATAGGCTATAGGCTATATTACACTTACACATATAGGCTACACATACATACATCATTTTACATAAATATAGAACGTATTTGTTTAACTTACACATTAACAATCAGCAATCTTTCTCCAACAGTCTTCTCTTGCTTTGGCAGCAGAGACCGTATTGTTTCGAGCTTGAAATACATATTTAAATTCATCGTAATTCTGAATGATTATCTCTTGCTCCTCCGCGGAAAAATATATCGCTCTCGCTCTACCCGCGATTGGTTGTTCAGTGTCGACGTCACTCTTTTATGTGCACGCGCGCGTGGAGTAATCATAGCTTAAGGATCAAAGCCTGAGTTGACAGAGAAAGTTGATGAGCTGCATCATGGTACCAATAAAGCCTGATTGCATCGGTTTGGTTTTGTCAACTCAAAACTAATCCTGTAACCTCGAGTTTGTTCAGCTACCTTCATGGTACAGGCCCCAGAATTGGGCGTTTTCGAAAACATGAAACAACACGTAGAGCAACTTTCTTCTGTTCTTCCTAGGAATAACATTGTGTTCTCAAGTCAAAACTAACCCTAACTGCTGCTTCAGTTTCACTCGACATTCCTGAGGGGTACTAGCTCATTGTCACAGAATGGTAAAAATGGTGAAGCAGGGACTCAAGTGCAGGAAAATTATGTTTAATAAGTAAATATAACAAAAACAAAAACTACAAACAAAAACTACCCCTTGGGGGAAAACAAGAGCAATCTCAGGCGGGAACAGGAAACATGAGGGAAACATGGACAACAAACCAGCATAGGACTGCAAACACAAAAAGACTAAATAGGGAGAAAACAAAAGAGGGTAACGAACAAGGCAGGTGGGGCAAATTAATCAAAAATCAGGTAATGAGATGGGAGGGGCCAGACAATTGACAGGAGAGCACATGGCACAAGGAATACAAGACAACCCATGTGCTCACAACAAAACAGACTAGACACAAACACATGACAAACTGGGAATGTCAGAGCTCTGTCACTAAACCAGATACAAACCAAACAGAGGTGACAGAACCCTGACACTCATAGATTCTGGTCTCTCAACTGAGGTTGTCAATATCATTCTCAATGCAGGAGCTCCATCCACTAGAAAACTACATGCTCTTAATGGCATCTTTTTTCATCATGGTGTGAAACTATCTTAACCCAGTTAACTGCCCAATTGGTCCAGGACAGGACAGGATATCTTTGATTTGTTTTTAAATCATTAAATGGCATCAAACCATACCTTACTGTCTTACTAAAACGGCCCACATCTGCTAGATATCTTAGGTCCTCTCTGATCAACGTCTCTTGACTATTCCCAGATCCAGACTGAAACTTAGGGGTGATCAGGCTTTTTCAATCACTGCACCTAAACTGTGGAACACATTACCTTTGCATATCAGAATGGCTCCAACAATATCCATTTTTAAAACTAGGCTATTGTCTCAATTTTTTTGACCACGATTGTCAACTGAAATACTGTACCCCTCCTTCTGTACATGGATTATACCCATTTTGATGCCAATTTACCTGCTTCCATCCCTGACCAGCACAACCATCTCTCCTGTTGCTGCATTTTTTTTTAATAGTCCTGTATTGAACGTTCTGATTATCAGTTCAGTATTTATCAGTTCATCTTTTACTAATTTTCCTCATCCAGTATATAAAAGGTACTTCAATGAGAAAATATCGTCTATCTGTTCAGTGTCTATTCTTCTATCAGTTTATTTCTTAACCCCCAGAGGTCGGAGATCACGCCGGCGTGATCTGCTCGCTTTTTTTCCTTATGAGTTGATTGAGACCCAAAATTCTCTTTTGACTTTGATTTTACAAAACAAGTTTCATACATCAATCGATTCTGTTAAATGTGTATTATTTTTGTGTATACTCACAATAAAAACAAAGTGTTGTGCTTTTTGCCAAATAAAGAAAAATAAACACGAAGCGAGTTCTGCCTTCTCTCTGTCAGTGAAGTCCATTCTGAAACGCGTCCGAAAATGAACAATAACTCAGCGAATACTCAGTCAAACAGGCATTCAGACACACAGGCATGAAGCTTGAATTCTCTTCTTTTAAATGAAGTAATTTATATAAAAAACAAATATTCTCATCTTGTGAAATCTGTATTAAAAGAGAGCGATTCCAGTCGAGCTAATTACAGCTCATTCAGATGTAATGTGACTCCGCCCACGGAGAGCGCGCGCTATTCAAACGCAAATGGCTGAGGCAATCCACGCAATTCTGTGAACGCCCCCATCAGCTCGAGAAAACACACAAGTTTATTTCAGATCATTACTTTTACACCGTCTTGCAGCGCTGTGAGGAATAATACTAATAATGGAAAAAGTCCCTCAGAAGTGCGGGTATATCGAGGAGTGAGCTGAGGAATACTAGTAAGTGTTTTTTCCTTCTCACGTTCTTCACGTGGGTTTCTGTTTATAAATGAATGAACGGCAGAGATGCGCGCTGTTTACCACAGCTGGCAAAGACAGTTTAAATTTAAATCGCGTGTGTGAATGAATGATGATGTTTTAGCAAACTGTATTGCTATACTGAGATGAGTAAAAATCGACTGAAATATGTTGAAATAAAATGTAGGCTATTTGTATAAGCAACGTATTAAACTGCAAATTAACATTTATATGCCCTAATATTTCATGAAAACAACGTTACAGTCAGGCGAAATATGAAAGACAGCATCTTGTTGACTACATTTGGGTACAGTTTTTACTGTACTGTATACTATTTTTGTCAAAAATAAAGTCATCAACTAAGATGTTAGCTGTTCCAATGTTGATTATATTCAAAGTAATGAATACAGATAAAATGTAGGCCTATAATCTTCTTTTTTTTTTTACAAAGAAAGAGTACACTTGAAATATTGTTGAAATTGTAATTATTGTTGTAATTGTAACCTTTTTAATAAAATAGCAAAACATATTTACAAGATAGATGTAAGCAAAATCTTAAATGGTCAATATAAGTCTTCTTCTAAATATATATTTTGTCCTTGCATTGTGGCTCAGTCAGTTTCACACCTGAGTGAATGGCTCATTATGCAGAGTGGGTGGGACATTGTATTCTCAGGTGTAAACCACTCCTCGTTCACGCCCCCCTCGCATATTGGCTTTCCAAGCAAAACCTGTTTTACATCAATTTAAATCAATGTATGGTTTTATTTGAACGATAAAGCAAGACTATTTTCACATAATTTTAAAGAAAAAACTATAGGCGAGGACATCCATTAGTCAAAAGTCTTATTGACACATATTTACTATGTGTTTTGTGGCCTTATTTCAGAAATTTTAGTTTTTAGTTTTTTCAATATCCACGCATAAACATTATTCTCTCAAAAATGAAAACATGTACATACACGTGGCTCACATATTATGGTAGCCCTGTTTGTGCTTTATAGAGTGAATTTACACCTTTGCCATTAATATGTTTATAAGCAACTGAAAAAAGCACAAATCTCAGGGCATGTCAGAACATCTCAAGGGCCCCAAAAACAGCCCAGACCCCAGAGGGTTAAACTGAAAAAGGTTTTTAGTACATTCCAGGTGAGAGAGATTACTTCTCATAACTGTGATATTTCAAAGACATTTTCACCGGAATTGGGCATTTTCGAAAACATGTAACAACACGTAGAGCAACTTTCTTCTGTACTTCCTAGGAATAACATTGTGTTCTCAAGGCAAAACTAACCCTAACTGCTGCTTCAGTTTCACTCGACATTCCCGAGGGGTACCAGCTCATGCAGGAGCTCCATCCACTAGAAAACGACATGCTCTTAATGGCATCTTTTTTCATCATGGTGTGAAACTATCTTAACCCAGTTAACTGCCCAATTGGTCCAGGACAGGACAGGATATCTTTGATTTGTTTTTTTTAATAATTTCACGAGTTCACACTTGCATATAATTTTGAGGGAGTAAGATTTGGTAACCCTTCCTTTTACAGTCCCCTAATTACTAGGTATTTACCTGGTAAATATATGGTAAGTTATAGTTGGTTATTGGTAATTACCACAGGTAACAAGTATGTAAATGCAGAGAAAATACAATCTATTTACTAAGTATTTACCTGGTAAGCATATAGTAAATTATAGTATTTTAGTGTGTAATTACTTAAGGTGATTAGTATGCAATTACAGAGAATCTACCAGGAAAAAACACCACTGCTAAATATCAACTCAAAGTACTGTGTACTTGTTACCTGTTTAGGCTGGTAATAACTCAGATTTAATTGTGTACTTCCTCAGAATGTAGGCAGACCATTTTTAGAAACACCTCCAGTATTACCCATCAATTCAAGTTAGGTGTGTAGTTATCCTAGGGTTATGTTGGTAACAGTCTATGTTTATTTATTACTATCTTGAAATTAAGATGGTAGTTTCCAATAAATTACCTTGTCTTACATAATTGTTGTTCATTGCTACACCCATTTATAGAGGGTTTATCAAATAATTTACCTTACACTTACCTGGTAACTACCCCGCAGGAACAGTTTTCCCTAATGTCATGGCACATCTTAAATACTGGGTATGTTCTTGCAGATGTTTTTACAATTTACTCAGTAAGTACAGTGCAACTGTACTGTAAAATGAAGCCTTGTATATTTCCATGGAATTACTGGGATCTTACCCTATAATCTGATCATTCCCTTTTCCATAGTCACATTTTTTTACCTCGTATGTCCTGTAACGTTACCAAGGAAAACATGACAATTTACTCAGTAAGTACAGTGCAACTGTACTGTAAAATTAAGCGTTGTATATTTCCATGGAATTACTGGGATCTTACCCTATAACCTGATCATTCCAAGTGGATGCTGCACATTGGTGGTGGCTGAGGAGATTCCCCCCTTTCATGTAACAGCGCTTTGAGTAGGCCTACCTAGAAAAGCGCTATATAAAATGTAATTAATTATTATTATTATTATTATTATTCCCTTTTCCATATAGTCACAATTTTTTACCTCGTATGTCCTGTAACGTTACCAAGGAAAACATGACAATTTACTCAGTAAGTACAGTGCAACTGTACTGTAAAATGAAGCCTTGTATATTTCCATGGAATTACTGGGATCTTACCCTATAATCTGATCATTCCCTTTTCCATAGTCACATTTTTTTACCTCGTATGTCCTGTAACATTACCAAGGAAAACATGACAATTTACTCAGTAAGTAAAGTGTAACTGTACTGTAAAAGGAAGCCTTGTTTATTTCTATTGTATTACCAGACTCTTACCACATCCTTTGCTACTGCTTAAACATTTTTGAAGTCACAAACTTTTACCGTGTGTGTTCTGCAACTTAACTAAAACATTCCAGCCTGGTCTCATTAATATGTAGTATTAATACGTAATTTTCAAAGATAGAAAACTACATAGGCTAAAATTATGAAGAAAAACAACATAAGTGTAATCACAATAATTTATTTATTGCGAAAATGTCAAAACCGGTATCAAAAGTCGTTCACATGAAGATGTGTTGCAGTCACAGTCCTCTCTTTCAGTATATAATAGTTTTGAATGAGGTACAGAGCAGAATTTAAATGATTAATCCATGAAAATGTTAATCCGGCTTCGCTCTGTGTGAATGCGCGCGCGCTTCTCCATTTCAAATGTAGTTTACCGACTGAAATACGGCATGTTGCAATCTGTGACGAACATGGACGAACAGGCGAGAGCCAATGAACGTTTGATATCACTGCCGTAAAACATGTCGTAACGCTTCTTGAGGGCGCAATTTTTGAATTTGAATTCATCACGAGCGCGGGATTGGACAGGTACGGACTGCGCTGCTGTGATAGCCTGTGAAATGGAGATGAAGATCACTCACTGGATAAAGGGCTGAATTTGGATCTCTTTTTTGCAAACATATGGATTCTAAAGATTTGGATTATATCAAGTATAATAAAATTGATGTCTTTTGCGAATTTATGTTGGGTTTTGGTGTATTATTGTCCTATTGGAGAAAACACATTTTGTGTCTCACTGTAAATAAACTAAATATTAAAATGGTTAAACGATTAAATACGGTAATTTTAAGGTTTTAAAGTGTATTCTTGTTTAACTGCATGTAGGCTTATCATATTTGTGCTGTTAATACGTAAACATTTTACATTTTAGTGCTGTAAATACGTCGTCAGTGGTAGAATTACACTTTATGTAAAAATACACACGTATTCTCATGAGATCACGTTGAATATTCTCAGTAAGTAAAGTGCAACTGTACTATAAAAGGAAGCCTTTTTATTTCCATGGAATTACTGGGATCTTACCCAATAATCTGTAATAGCTAAAGTTCCATGGAAATAAAAAGGCTTCCTTTTACAGTAGAGCCCGACCAATATATCGGCGGGCCGATATTGGGCATTTTCCAAACTATCAGTATCGGCATTTATAACGGCCGATAAATGAATATTTTAAAAATAAAATAAAACCAGACGAAACACCCTGCAACCATGTTATGAGTGTTGGCACTGCATAGTTTGTCCACCAGAGGGCACTCTACAAGGAAGACTGCTAACATCAACAGCCGCGTTTCCACTGTCGTGCCAGGGCCGGGCTGTGCTAGTGCGTGCCAGGGCCAGTCGCGTTTCCACTGTCACTTCTGGGGCTGGATCGGGGCTTACACGGGCCTACTCGTGGCCAATGGCTGTCGAATACCTTAGGCCAGAGCGGGAGTGGTTACCAACAGAGGCGAAGTTCACCTGAGTCGGGAGACGGCAGCGCCGGATGATTCTGTCAGCATTAAAGACTTTTAAAATAATTTAACGCGCGCTAATGTTTTGTTGTGTGAAATATGCAATTTATTCTGTTATGAGTAATGACTCATAATATATAGGCTTCTAATAGGGTATTAAGTATAATTGTAACTGTGTAAGAAAAGTGTTGTATAAGAAAAACACTTTATAATGTTTTTATAAGAAACCTTATTACTAAGAAAAACACTTTATAAGGTTTTTATAAGAAACCTTATATGAAAACACTTTATAAGGTTTTTATAAGAAACCTTATATGAAAACACGGTATAGGGTTTTTATAAGAAACCTTATATGAAAACACGGTATAAGGTTTTTGTAAGAAACCTTATATGAAAACACGGTATAAGGTTTTTGTAAGAAACCTTATTACTAAGAAAAACACTTTATAAGGTTTTTATAAGAAACCTTATATGAAAACACTTTATAAGGTTTTTATAAGAAACCTTATATGAAAACACGGTATAGGGTTTTTATAAGAAACCTTATATGAAAACACGGTATAAGGTTTTTGTAAGAAACCTTATATGAAAACATGGTATAAGGTTCCCCTTCAGGGACTACCGGTGCGTGTAATCGCAGTGGGAACGCCTCCAGCGTAGTGCGTCTGAAGCATGAATGAAATCAGTCAATGGAGAGAATGAGCGTCATCTCTATATATTAAAAAAACAAAAAATGAGCCAAAGCAAAGTGACCAGCGAGCCTCAATATAGGAAATGCATTCCCCCCTGTACTAGATACATCACAGGCGGGGATTCGCATCAACTATGTGTGACTTGTTTGGGAGTGCAACATGTCCAGTCAGCTCTCGAGGGGGCTGATTGTGAGCATTGTGAGCGTCTTCCTATGAGGATCTTACGCTCTCGCAGATCGCTCTTCGAGGGGGGCGATTCGCTGCGCTCTCCCCGTGGCTCGGGTCCCGCTTCTGTCGAGGCAGAGCGGAGACGCATGTCGTGGGGATCACAAATGGATCTCACCGGGGGGTGTGAGACGGGCCCCGCCCTATCTCAGCCTTCACCGGAGAGATCCAGTGCCTCTCTCCCGGCTGTGGAAGCGCGGTCCTCCGCTTCTTCTCCCCGGGTTGAGGCACAATTTGTCCCGGAGCTTCAGCTATCCAGTTCTGAGGAGTCGGATGTTGAAAGCTTCGGATCAGGGGAGGCTGGAGACTCGTCATTCCAGTCTCCTCCCGATGATGAGCTTATTAATGTGCTTTCCCGGGCTGTTGAGAAGCTCAGCATTGAGTGGCCATCTGATAGGCAGGAATCTCATATTAAAAGCAAACTTGATAATAGATTTTTGCCCTCGCGCTCTCAGCCCTCTCGCCAGTGTTTGCCTTTTTTCCTGATCTTCACACCGAGGTGACAAAGACCTGGGTTAAACCAATGTCAGCGAGAATTCACACACACACTTCCAATGTTTATTCAAATATTATGGGAGCTAAATCTAGTGGTTATGTGACGATGCAGAGGGCGGAAGAGACGCTCGCGAGCTATCTCTCTCCCGAATCGGCATCATCACTGAAAGCACCGTCTCTCCCCACCAGACCTTTAAAAAAACACATCAGCGTTGGTGGGGAAGGCTTATTCGGCGGCGGGGCAGGCGGCTGCATGCTTGCATACGATGGCTATTATGCAAGCTTATCAGGCTGACCTGCTTAAGGAAGCTAGCGAGCAGGGGGAAATTTCTGTTGAGACGATCAATGAGCTCAGACAGACATCTGATTTCGCTCTTCGAGCCACCAGGCAGACGGCCAGATCAATCGGTCGCTCAATGGCAGCCCTGGTGGCCACGGAGAGGCATTTGTGGTTAAATCAAAGCAAAATGCAAGAAAGAGAGAAATCTGTTCTGTTAGATGCCCCTGTGTCCCCTATGGGTTTATTTGGTGATGCTTTACATTCTGTTACTGAGAGGTTCCAGGAAGAAAAAAGACAATCAGCAGCATTTCAGAAATGTATTCCCCTCAAAGTAAAAATTCTTGGGGCTGCTGGGCGAGGGCAGCCTCAGCCGCCGAGTAGTTCCTTTAGGAGAGTGCAACAAAAGCAGAGTGTTGCGTCTCGTGCCCCCCTGAGTTTGCGGGGCGCTCTCGGACGCGATCTTCGCAGGGCAGGGCTGATCTGAGGACAGTCATTGTCGCCAAGAAGGCCGCGTCGAAAAAATCCTGACGCGATCAACGCCAGGACTCTGAGGGTGGACCCCATCGTGAAAGACTTGAGTACACCTCACAAGACCACGGTGCCCTGTCTTTCTCTGTGTCCTCAGGGGTCTGTTCTACTAACCCTGCCTATACAGGGCATAGAGAGACTCGGCGGGCGATTTCCCGAGGGACGCTCGCCTCCTCCGAGGAGGGCTGCGGAGTGTTTAGACCAGCTATCCCCTGCCGGTGCGCCGCTACAGGGCGCTGTGTCTGTCACTCGGGATATTCAACCAGAGGCCAGCCTCGAGAGGCTGGTACCCTTAGTAGAGTTTCTGGCGGAATGGGAAACTCTTCCCAATGTATCTCAGTGGGTCCTGCGTACAATAGAAAACGGTTACGCTATTCAGTTCAGAACGCGTCCACCTCGGTTCAGAGGGGTTCTACCCACTGTGGTGGGCCCCGAGCAGGCTCTGGTATTGGAACAGGAGGTAAAAACTCTGCTGATAAAAGGAGCTATAGAGCGGGTTCCTCCCCCCAGCAGGGAGTTAGGATATTACAGCCGGTACTTTATCGTTCCAAAGAAAGAGGGGGGGTTGCGTCCCATTTTAGATCTGCATCTCTTAAATCGCACTGTAGGGAAGCTCAAATTCAAGATGCTCACTCTCAAACAGATCGTGTCACAAATCAGATCCGAGGACTGGTTTATCACGATAGATCTAAAAGACGCTTACTTCCATGTATCTATCCTCCCTCAACACAGGAAGTTCCTGAGGTTTGCTTTCGGGGGCGAAGCGTACCAGTATCGGGTTCTTCCGTTCGGCCTAGCATTGTCACCCCGAACGTTCACGAAGTGTATGAATGCAGCTATAGCCCCTCTAAGGCTGCAGGGCATCCGCATTCTGAACTATATCGACGATTGGTTAATTCTAGCTCAATCAGAACAACAGGCAGTTCGGCATCGAGATGTCGTTCTTGCTCACATCAAGAGATTGGGGTTGAGGCTCAACGCCAAGAAGAGTGTGCTTTCTCCATTACAGAGAACCACTTTTCTCGGTGTAGTGTGGGATTCGACGACGATACAGGCACAATTGTCACCTGCTCGTATTGCTTTGATTCTCGCCGCAGAAGATCAGGTCAAGCTAGGCCAGTCATTCACTGTGAAACAGTTCCAGAAACTGTTAGGTCTCATGGCAGCTGCGTCCAACGTGATACCTTTTGGCCTCTTGCACATGAGACCGCTACAGTGGTGGCTCAGAACCAAGGAATTCTCCCCGTGTCATCACGCCCTGATCATGTGGAAAGATCCTTGGTTTCTGTCCCAAGGTCCGGTGTTGGGAGCTCTTTGTCGTCGCGTAATGCTAACGACGGATGCCTCTCTCACAGGTTGGGAGGCGATCATGAGTGGTCGCCCAGCTCAGGGTCTGTGGCACATAAATTGTCTAGAAATGTTGGCGGTGTTTCTGGCTCTGAAACACTTCCTCCCAGACCTAAGGGGCCACCATGTTCTTGTCCGAACAGACAACACATCGGTGGTCTCTTATATCAACCATCAGGGGGGTCTGCGTTCTCGCCCGCTTTACAAACTGGGACGTCAGATCCTTCTATGGTCCCAAGGGAAAATTCTTTCGCTGAGAGCTATTTATCTCCCAGGGTATTTAAATCAGGGGGCAGACATCCTGTCGAGGCAGGGGCCGAGGCCCGGGGAATGGAGACTCCACCCCGAGGTGGTTGAGCTCCTATGGGAACATTTCGGTCGTGCCGAGGTCGACCTTTTTGCTTCCCGACATCACACTGTCCACTGTGGTTCTCTCTCAACCATCCAGCCCCACTGGGGTTGGACGCTATGGTACAGCCGTGGCCGAGGTCACGTCTGTATGCATTTCCCCCGATCGCTCTGCTCCCGGGAGTTCTGGAGAGGGTTCGCCGGGACAGGCTCAGTCTTCTGCTGGTAGCCCCGTTCTGGCCGGCCCGGGTATGGTTTGCGGACCTAGTGTCCCTCCTCGACGGCTCTCCCCTGGAGATTCCGATCAGGAGGGACCTGCTCTCTCAGGCGAGTGGGTCGATCCTTCACCCCCGCCCAGAGTTATGGAGACTGTGGGCTTGGCCTCTGAGGGGGCTCAGCTCATAGAATCCGGTCTCTCGACTGAGGTCGTTGAGACCATTCTCCAATCCAGAGCTCCCGCTACGAGGAAGTTATATGCCGCGAGGTGGAAACTTTTCACCTCTTGGTGTGGAGAGCGCCAACAGGACCCAGTTAACTGCCCGGTTGGTACAGTGCTGGAGTTCCTGCAGGACCGTCTCTCCACGGGGTTATCCCACTCCACACTGAAGGTGTACGTGGCGGCCCTGGCTGCTTACCACGCTCCTTCGAGTGGAGTTTCTCTTGGGAGACACCCACTTATATCTCGCTTCCTTCGTGGCACTTTGAGGCTGAGGCCAGCAGTATGCACGAGGGTACCATCCTGGGACCTGGCCATTGTTCTAGAAGGTCTCTCCCTAGCTCCTTTCGAGCCCATTGAGGAAGTTTCGGAAAAGTTTCTTACTCTTAAGACTATCCTCCTTCTCGCTATCTCATCTTAAGAATAGGAGATATTCAAGCATTGTCGGTGGCTCCCTCGTGCATGGAATTTGCTCCTGGTATGGCTAAGGCCTTTCTCCATCCGAGACCAGGGTATGTCCCTAAGGTACCAACTACTTCTGTTAGTCCTATAGTACTGCAGGCTTTCTGTCCTCCGCCTTTTTTGACGTCAGACCAGGAGAAACTTAATTTGCTGTGCCCTGTTAGGGCTTTAGATGCTTATGTCCACAGAGCTGCCCTGTGGAGGAAATCGGAACAACTGTTTGTCTGTTTCGGGTCACCTAACAAGGGGTGTCCTGCTTCTAAGCAAAGGATGAGCAAGTGGATGGTCGAGGCCATCTCACTTGCTTATGTTTCGGCCGGTCAGCCTTCGCCATTGGCTGTACGGGCCCATTCTACTAGGAGCATGGCTGCCTCTAAAGCTCTTCTTTCAGGGGCTTCTCTTCAAGACGTCTGTGATGCGGCAGGCTGGTCTTCACCACACACTTTTGTCAGATTTGATTCTCTTGATTTTAGCTCCACTCCCGGGGCTCAGGTTCTCTCGTCGGCTTGTGTCTCCTAAATCACACATGACGGGGACTTGTTCGCATGGGGATGTGGGTATTGCGTTCCCACTGCGATTACACGCAGCGGTAGTCCCTGAAGGGGAACGTCCCGGGTTACGTATGTAACCCTAGTTCCCCGAAGGGACGGAAGCTGCGTGTCCTGCCATGCTCCCGGCATCCCCTTGGATCGCTTGCTTCAGTAACATCAGAAGCTGTTTCGCTTGTGTATTCAGGGGTGCTTTATAGTTTCCTGATCGATGACGTCACTCGCCGTGATGCTCATTCTCTCCATTGACTGATTTCATTCATGCTTCAGACGCACTACGCTGGAGGCGTTCCCACTGCGATTACACGCAGCGTCCGTCCCTTCGGGGAACTAGGGTTACATACGTAATCCGGGACGTTTTTATAAGAAACCTTATTATATGGAAACAATGTAAAAGGTTTTTATAAAAAAACTTTATTATGAAGAAAAGCACTATAAAGAGTTTTTATAAGAAACTCTTGAATCTGATTTATAGAAAATAGACACAGACATGTTTTTATAATTTGTTTTATTGATTTATATAAAAGACACCACAACTGTTGTTTGTAAAGTCATTTATTGAGAAAATGGTTTATAAAAAAGAGACACTGCAATTGGTTATGTATAGTCATTTATTGAGAAGATGATTTTATAAAGAAAAACAGACCACACTGAATGTTGTAAGCATTTATTAAGCATATGGCAAAGTAGAGAGGAATTGAAAATGTATTAGAAAGAGCTTTACCAAAGAAAGAAGAAAAATGCAAACATTACCGTCTATGTGTTGCGGACGAGATACAGAATATACAGCGATGAAGAAAAGGTCCAGAAGGAGGATGGAGAGACAAAGGCTTTATAAGGAGACTCAGGCTGTATGGTGTTAGCAAAAAAAATATGACTGTATTTTATCAGGCTGTTCTGGAGAGCCTAATCAGGTACGGGATCCAAGCATGGTATGGTAACCTCTCTGTACAGTTAAAAAACAGACTTTCCTATATTATCAAAACTGCCATGAAAATTGTGGAGTGGAAAGACTTTCCATCGCTTCAAACACTATACGAGCAGTCTGTGTATCGAGGGGCACACAGAATACTGGCGGATCCCTCCCACATTCTTTATCCTGAGTATGTTCTTCTGCCTTCGGGCAGAAGATATAGAGTGCCCAAATGTCGACTTAACCGATTTAAATACTCTTTTGTGCCTGCCTCCATTAGAATCCTGAATGACAATACAAGTTCAAAGACTTGATCGTTTCTGGTTAGCACTGATTATTTTATTTTATACTGTTTTTTATTTTACTAGTTTGTGTGATTTAAAACTGCAGCATACTCTGTGCCCAAGACAAATTTCCCTAAGGGGACAATAAAGTATATTGTATTGTATTGTATAACCAAGTCCAAGGGGGTTTCCAGGAGAGGATGACCAATGAACAAGTTTTAGGGAGTTTCCAGGAGGAGATTCCTGAAGATGTCCAAAAGTTGATGGACTTTAAAAGAGCTGGAATGACATGTCCAGTCAGACGCTGATTCACCAAGGACGGCCTCTCCGGTGTTAGATGCCTTGCCATTGCGCCTCATGAAGATGAAAGCTTGTAAATTATTTGGTTTGAATTTACTTTTATTTTTATTTTATATATTAGTACAGCTTATGTAAACTAGTTAACCTGTATTTAATAAAAAATACATATAATTGAAATTAAGAAGCTCGCCTGCCTTAACCCTCTGAGGTTGGCAAACGCGCCGGCGCGTTTTGCTGGATTTTCTCCACATTGTAGCACTATAAACTTAAATTACTCCATCATTTATGGTCATACAGAAAAAAAGAAATATAAAAAAAGAATCTGTGATATTTCTACTTTTGTATGTGTCCACTTACAATCAAATCAAAACATTGTGCTTTTGTAAAATAAAGAAAATAAACAGGGTGTGCGTTCTGCCTCTCCGTCGCGGCGAACTTTTTTTTCTTGAGCACGTCTATAAACTGAAACAAAACTCAGCGAATACTTGTCACACATTTATGAGCCATATACCTTTATAAACATTTAAGTGTGTACTTTTAAATGATCGGGTTCAAACTGAGAACAAATATTCTCTGTTTAAGTAATTTGTATAAAACCAACAAGATGTCTAGCTTCTCAAACGCTTGCTCATTACAGTTAATTTGACCACGCCCACTCGCGCAAAAGAGATTCACATGCAAATCTCCACATGGAACGCGATCGCGCTCATTAGGCCTATCTCAAAAACAAAACGCCAAAACACTTCACAAGTCTCTGCTTTTAGACGCGACTGAGCTTACATTGGATTTACATCAGCAGAAGAAGAACGCGATTTGAAGACAAGAAAGGTGTAAGGTAAGAAATTCTTACATATTAGTTTGCTGTTGTTGCATAAATTTCACATTGCAGTTGAACTGTTGCTAGATATATGGTGAATATTATAATATTTAGACCCCTGTTTACTGTTACTGTGTTTGTGGATATCTGCTCAAATGTAGATAGCCTATGTATATGGTAACCATCATGTTTTATATTTGAGCGCGTTTGAATGTATCATATTTTGGATCATGATGCGTTTGAATGTATCATATTTTGCAGCGCGATCGCGTTTGAATGTATCATATTTTGCAGCGCGATCGCGTTTGAATGTATCATATTTTGGATCGTGATCGCTTTTGAAAAGCAAACGGCTTCATGTTTTTACTATTATCTCAATTCATATCATCATAACGAATGGAAACATTTGAAGTAACATGATAATCAATGTATTTTTCTCTAGCATGTGTTGGAGATTTTCCTTTACCTCATGTAAAAGTATGTATTTCTGTGTCTCAGTCAGAACCCAGGTTAAATCAGGATACATCAGGTCAAATTAGGTCAAGTGGTCTGTGAGGATGAAAGAGTACCTAACAAGCTCAGAGAGAAGATGTGTATGGGTAACTGATAAGATGGTACTAAAAACGTCAATTAAAAATGATGGATGGTATGACAACACTGCAGGTGCATTGAATCATGTGACCAAAGATGTTCTAGAAAATGGGTATGACCAAAGATTTTTCCACCAATAGAATAATGTCTCCGGGAAAGATGATGCTAACGGTAGCGAGATCTTGATAGCTGATTGGCTACCTAGTGATAAGAAAAGGTATAAGAACTGAGGTTTGACCATTGCAAATCAGATGTCCAGATGGCCAACTGGCATCTCACTTGGTTGCCTGTCAATAAAGTTACTTCTTCTGACACCTGGAACTTCGACTCTTGAGAGATTTCTTCGAGACCCGATTTGAGGACTTAGAATTTGCTACAACATAATTGGCGAGCCAGCCAGGAGTGGCGAAGGGGTCGAGGAGTAGCCACGGTGGGCGTGCTGGCAGAAGCCTCACAAAACAAAAGGCGCCAATAAAAATAAGGTAAGCAGCTTTTTGCTTACATATTTGTTTTGTGTGGCTCCTGGTAGGCGCCTGGGTGGTGACGGCCTTAAATAAAAGACCCCACCAAAAAGAACCTAAAATTGAAAAGGAATCAAAAGGAGGGTAGTTTCCAGGTCTCAAGAAGGAGCGCATGCGTAAGTAGGCCTAAGGCAAGAAGTGCCTAAACGCAGGAAGTGCGAAACACAGGAAGTGCGAATTAAAGCAAGAAGTGCTTAAAAGGCAAGAAGTGCCTAAACGCAGGAAGTGCGAAACGCAGGAAGTGCGAAATAAAGCAAGTGCTTAAAAGGCAAGAAGTGCCTAAACGCAGGAAGTGCGAAACGCAGGAAGTGCGAAATAAAGCAAGAAGTGCTTAAACGCAGGAAGTGCGAAATAAACGCAGGAAGTGCGAAATAAAGCAAGAAGTGCGTCAGTTAGATAAGATAAAGCGCTTAATAAATTCCGGAGCATAAAATTGGCTTTAAGGAAAATTTATAAAAGGCCAGGATCCAGAGATAACGTTTTTTTTTTTTTTTTGGTTGTGCTGTGAATCACAGATTGCGCTGCTGTAAACTGCTCTGCTGTAACACTAATCGCGCTGTGTTAAACTCTTTTGCTTTGCCACTAACTGCTTTGCCTGATAATTAACCATGTTGCTTTGAGCTGTTTTGTGTTGGCACTGACCACGCTGCTTTGAACTGCCCTAATTAAGAGAAGAGAAGTCATTCCTGAGATAAGACTCAGATAAGTGACTGAGAGAAGCTGAGACAGTGAAAGTGTATGAGAATATTATGTAAGATCTGTAAAGATGGAGATACGAGACTGATGAAATTCAATGGACAATGAAAAGCAAATTAATATATATAGAATATAAGAAAATATAGAATTCATAAAAACACTCCCAGATACTGGGGTTTGTAGACTGTTTGGTCACGTTCCAGATTGCAGATTCTGTGATCCAGATAGGGAAACACAGCCCATACTGAACAGAAATTGAATGAATTAACTTTGTCTCTCCATTTGTTATAAGGAAAAATAACTGTGTGTGTATATGTATGTACAGTATGTATGTGTGTGAATGAAATCCTGGGTGTATGAATGAATATACTAACAAACTAAGTATATTTGGATTGAGATAAGGAAGTAGGGAGAGAGAAAGGTGATAGCAATTAAACAACTGATTATATTTTTTGAAGCTTGAGGAAGAAAACACATGTTGACCAGGGCACGAGATCATTATGATGAAGAGAATAGGAGGGAATCGAGAAAAAGAAAAGAAGAAAATGACTTTAAACAGGCATTAAGACAAACCAAAGGCATCAAAAATCATTTTTGGTTAGAAAAAGAATTCATAGATGATGAAGGACAGAGACAAGAGTTGACGACTCGAAAGAAAAATTAATTCTTACAAAAATTGACAAAAATCACAAATCTGAATCAACTTGAGGATGAGTGGCCCTTAGTGGATTGGGTTAAAGTGATCAAAAGACAGATAGCCTCTGAAGTCTTAAGACCACACTTGAACAGATTTGACCTTCCCAAAACTACCCTTTTGGAATTATTGCTGATTAAATCAAAAATAAAGCTGAATCCATTGTATGTCCCATACCTTAAAAAAGAGATGTGTGGTACACTTGGCCTCGGGGTTTGGGAGGAGCCACAATTCTGAGGAACATGTATATGGTAGTGAGCTCATGTCTAAGACAAGTACAGTGGGAAAGTGACACAATCGTTAAAGTTGGACAGAGAGGAGAAATCAGACCAGCACTGGTAGAAAATTAGACACTGGAAAAACTAGTTTTGAGAAGCAACCCCAACCATACCAGTCATATTAGATATTCATGAAAAAGTTGTCAAAAAAGAGCAGTCAGTAACAACTAAGAATGTCGCAACGACGGACAAATAGGAGGGGCAGGAGAGGAAACGGGGAGAAAAATCTTAAACAAAAAATAAAGAAAAAATTTGATTTGATTTATTTGAGCCATTAAAATTGGACACCTGCACTAAATGATGTTTTATTAACAAAGTTCGGGAGGAGCACGTTCAAATAATTGATCCAATCATCACATCATTCCAACCAGCTGTCAACAATCAGTAATCGACATGTCTATCCAATCAGCATGAGTGGAGACCTATATACTCATTTGACTCACCAATGTTCCTCGACAGTTTTTCAGCATCCCTCCACCACCCCCTCTCCTCACACTCGCCTTGTTACTTCCTAACCAGCAATACGGGGGGAGTACTCTGGGTTCGGGCCCAATATCCGAGCTCGGAGCCCTCTCCCCAGACAGCACGCCAAATATGCATACCATTTATTTTATTTTATCTAACTTATTTGTAAGTGTGAACTTGTGAAAGAGGAATTAGACATTTCAATCACCATGTAGGGAGGCCATGAAGTGAAATTGACCTCATCTCTTACTTATCTATATAGGGCAGGAAGTGTAACTACACAAGGATTCCAAAAAATTGGCTTTGTCGTCTATTTGCCCATTCTTCTGACTGCAAGAGCTGTGATCCGGCCGGAGAAAAACCGCCTATATCCTGAAAAATAATTCGGCTTTGTCTTTTCTTTGCATGTGTGTATGTGTGTGTGTGTGTGTGTGTGTGTGTGTGTGTGTGTGTGTGTGTGAGAGGAAGTAAAGGAGGGAGACAGAGAGAAAGAGTTCACCTTTCCTAGTTCTGACTAGCTTATAAACCAGAAAGTGAGTAACCATTTCCAACACACACTTTGAGAGGTTTTATTTGTAACTGTCATCCCCACCAGTGGACCTGTAATAGAGGAACTGCATTTTTAAGATACCTGAGAAAGACTAATCAGATATCTTAATAAATGTCTGACCATCTCACTGAAGAATAGATGCAAGCTGGGGTTACTAAGGTATACTAAAAAGGAGTGAAACACACTGATAATAATTAAGATTATAATGGCATCAACACCTGTAGAGATACCAAGATCAAAATATAAATTTTGCAGAGATACTATAGGACAACCCTTCAGAAATGGGGAATGAAGCCTAAAAACAAAATGACCAGCTGAGGGAACATTAGATGTGGCTATGTGCAGAGACACTGAAACATTTGTTAAAAAAAAAAAAAAAAAAAAAAAAAAAAAGGTATTCAAACCCAGTTTATTAAGATATCAAGTAAGATTGGTGAAATCTCCTAATCCGGTCAGAATTAAAAGAAGACTAATTTCGCAAATACCAAGAAAACACCAATAAAAATAAATTATAAGAAATTACCCTGAAGAAAATATACAAATTGCTTAAATGTTAGTTGACCACTCTATGGGGGAATTAAATTAATAAACAGGCCTAACAGGGATTGATATGGAGGATTGCGCAAACTGGTGGCCATCAAAAACACTGGAATTTTCTCTTTAGTATAAGTGGTTTGTGTAGTTCCCAGGGGAAAATCAAATAATTGATAAAAGGTTTATAGAAATATCTGACATTTAGAGATAAAATGTTTATATGTAGAGAGACATGCTAGATGTGGGTATGACTGATCTGTTATATAAAGACGTAGCCTATGATGTTTGCATCTTGTTATCCCTGAGACAGTTTTAAATTTGAGCCATTGCAGAAATTTTTAGATCTTTGGATTGTGTTACTTAAATAACTTGTGCATTGTGTTGAATGAGCAGGATTGGGTGACCAAGCTAAACAGACATTTTTAACAGCCATACTGTATTATACACATTTCACAGTAATGAGGCTCATTGGTTTAATCCTAAAATGCTTGAGAGAGTAGTGATCGATATAACGAGTGATAACAATACTATATATGTGACTGAAAATAAGGCAACTTAGACAGAAAGGCTGCTATTTTCTGCATTCTGCAAAGAAGAACTTGCTTTATTAAAATTGCATGGGGAAACTGCTGTTACCAACCAGATGAGACTTCTGAAATTAAGGGACAATTGAAAGAGATGGTTGAAGAATTTATAAAGGATGAATTTGATTCATGCAGATCTCTGAGTGTTCAATTTCCAGATGACACCAGACAGCTTTTGGGACGGCTGCCTCGACATAACCAACAGCAACTGGACTGTGCAACAAGTGAGAGCAAGAAACATAAGGACACGGCTGCAGAGAAAAAAAAGAGGCGTTTGGTTGGTGGGCCTTCATCATCCACTCTGGAAGAGGAAGCTGAAACTTCTGAGGGGCTGGTATGGACAAAGACTGTGTTGATGCAGAAACAACCAAGAAAAACATCCTGCCATCATGCAAAATTGCCTCCTCTGTGGCTTGGCCAAAAGCCAGACTGAGGAGAGGCAGAGAGACAACAGCATCCAGAGTCAAACCACTATGCCCCAACATGACACCAGACCCTTGAATGCCAACAAAGACTGACAGATCAAATGCATCGGATGAGGAGGGAAACACTCAGACTGCAGCCCAACCAGTTCAACTGATCGCTGGTCCAAGCAGAAGGACTGCATCCTTTACTGAGTGGGCACAGGTGATGCGTTTTCAGTGATCACTACAGAGACCGCTTCAAATTTTATTGATTGGCCATATTAATTGTATTTTGATTATTCACTGGTCCAACAGCAGTTCTCTATATTCTGTGAAGCTGACAATCTCTATTTGCTTTCTTTCAATAGACATTAGTCCAGCTGTAGCATTATTTATGAAAAAAAAGGGGGTAGGGGAAGTGTTTGCATGACTCAATAATTAACTACAACTGACGCTGGACTTAGCAGACTTAGCAGGGACTACTGCATTAACCAACTAGGGGTAAATGCATAATTAGATAATTGATGATGTTGTCCATTGAACAGAGAGTTTTTGGGCTCTGTTTTCAAGACAGAGCTGATATAAGCTTTCGTGATACTGAGCTCTCTATCAGGAGAAAAAGAGGACATAATATGTTCAACAACAAAAAAATGTGGATGATAAAGCTATGGTGCTGGTCACTCCATCTTGGTCAATAGTTATTTTTTTAGGTTTAAATAAAAATAGTAACTACACAAATTACAAACATGTGATATCACAAGTGCTGTCATTACCAGGGATTGCACGATGTTGATATTGTTGGTTATGAATTCGAGATTATGCTGAAATCTCCGGTCATTTAAAAGAGCATCTCATAAGCAACAGAAGAAAAGATTATGAAGAGAAATTAAATTAACAGATGAATGACAAATCAGATTAGAGAAATTGATAATGTTTCTTTCAAATGACAGCAGGTCTAGACCTACCAGAAAATTTTATCTATTAGATATTGAAAAATTTGGGGTATATGACAGCGGTGTTTAAACACAATCAAATGGCAGCTGATATCGGCCAACTGTGTTATTCAAAACATTTAGACACTGTCATGGGGAATGCCACAATGCCAACATTCAGTACCTTTTGTCATCAGAATTGGTTGTATTCGCAATTTTCAATATTCTTGAAATTTAGGATAGATAATTGAATTTAAAATTAAGTCTATATCATAAGTCAAGAAGGCATAAGCTTCTACCCTCAACTTCAGACTATTGGACAAATGAGGTATTAAAGGACAAATAATTAATTTCAGGTGTGCGTGGTTTTGACCATCGCACAAAGGGGGGAAGTGAGTTCAGAGAAAAACAAAAACAAAACAAAAAAAGTTTATGATAGATGATTTTGATAGAAGATTGATAGATAGCCAAATGCAATATTTGTGTTCAAAACAATGTCAGAAATGGTGTGTATAGATTTGATTGATCAACCATGGGGAATACCAATTGAGTTTAAGCATAGCTTTAAACATGAAGAAAATTAGGCTTTGAGTATATGCATTACTTGATAAAATGAAGAATGGATGAATTACATTTATTGCAATCAACAGAAGTTCATTAACACACTGAAGGCACATTGAGAGCCTTGGGAGAACAGTTGGGAACTGATAAGCGACATGACATGGCAAAACAGACCAACATTAAATTGGTTATTCGCGGAAAAAGAATGTGTTGTATAATATTTGACGCTAACTGTTTTACTTATGTTCTAAATAATACAGCTCCTGATGAACCATTCACAGAGGCATTGAAGAAACTGAATAATAAGGGTCACTGAAGTCACGAAAAATAGGAGATAAGCATATTGGGAACTAGTTATATATTTGGATCATAGCATAAATTACTTACTAAAATAGGAATAACTAGAAAAAAAAGTTTGTTGTGACAAACTTTAAGTTGGCTTGAGAAAGCCGGACCAGAGAGTTTGAAGAAGTTAAAAGTAGTTAGAAGTTTAAAGTAGTTAGAAGTTTGAAGTAGTTTGAAGTTTAAAGTAGTTTAAATTTTGATTGATAAATTAGTTAGAAAGAAAGAATAGTTAGAAAGAAAGAAAAGTTAGCAAGAAAGAAAGAAGTTAGCAAGAAAGAAAGAAAGAAAAAAGAAAGAAAGATTAGTTAGAAAGAAAGAAAGAAAGAAAGAAAGAAAGAAAGAAAGAAAGTTTAGGTAGAAAGAAAGAAAGAAAGATTAGGTAGAAAGAAAGAATGAAAGAAAAAATAAAGAAAGATTAGGTAGAAAGAAAGAATGAAAGAAAAAGATTAGGTAGGAAGAAAGAATGAAAGAAAAAAGAAATAAAGATTAGCTAGAAAGAAAGAAAGAAAAAGATTAGGTAGAAAGAAAGAATGAAAGAAAAAAGAAAGAAAGATTAGCTAGAAAGAAAGAAAGAAAGATTAGGTAGAAAGAAAGAAAGAAAGAAAGAAAAAGATTAGGTAGAAAGAAAAAGATTAGGTAGCAAGAAAGAATGAACGAAAAAAGAAAGAAAGATTAGCTAGCTAGAAAGAAAGAAAGAAAGAAAGAAAGAAAGAAAGAAAGAAAGAAAGAAAGATTAGGTAGAAAGAAAGAATGAAAGAAAAAGATTAGGTAGAAAGAAAGAATGAAAGAAAAAAGAAATAAAGATTAGCTAGAAAGAAAGAAAGAAAGAAAGAAAGAAAGAAAGAAAGAAAGAAAGAAAAAGATTAGGTAGAAAGAAAGAATGAAAGAAAAAAGAAAGAAAGATTAGCTAGAAAGAAAGAAAGAAAGATTAGGTAGAAAGAAAGAAAGAAAGAAAGAAAAAGATTAGGTAGAAAGAAAAAGATTAGGTAGAAAGAAAGAATGAACGAAAAAAGAAAGAAAGATTAGCTAGAAAGAAAGAAAGAAAGAAAGAAAGAAAGAAAAAATAAAGAAAGAAAGAAAGATTAGGTAGAAAGAAAGAATGAAAGAAAAAAGAAAGAAAGATTAGGTAGAAAGAAAAAGATTAGGTAGAAAGAAAGAATGAACGAAAAAAGAAAGAAAGATTAGCTAGAAAGAAAGAAAGAAAGAAAGAAAGAAAGAAAGATTAGGTAGAAAGAAAGAATGAAAGAAAAAATAAAGAAAGATTAGGTAGAAAGAAAGAATGAAAGAAAAAGATTAGCTAGAAAGAAAGAAAGAAAGAAAGAAAAAGATTAGGTAGAAAGAAAGAAAGATTAGCTAGAAAGAAAGAAAGAAAGATTAGGTAGAAAGAAAGAAAGAAAAAGATTAGGTAGAAAGAAAAAGATTAGGTAGAAAGAAAGAATGAACGAAAAAAGAAAGAAAGATTAGCTAGAAAGAAAGAAAGAAAGAAAGAAAGAAAGATTAGGTAGAAAGAAAAAGAAAGAAAGAAAGAAAGATTAGGTAGAAAGAAAGAATGAAAGAAAAAGATTAGGTAGAAAGAAAGAATGAAAGAAAAAAGAAATAAAGATTAGCTAGAAAGAAAGAAAGAAAGAAAGAAAGAAAGAAAGAAAGAAAAAGATTAGGTAGAAAGAAAGAATGAAAGAAAAAAGAAAGAAAGATTAGCTAGAAAGATTAGCTAGAAAGAAAGAAAGAAAGAAAGAAAGAAAGAAAAAGATTAGGTAGAAAGAAAAAGATTAGGTAGAAAGAAAGAATGAACGAAAAAAGAAAGAAAGATTAGCTAGAAAGAAAGAAAGAAAGAAAGAAAGAAAGAAAGATTAGGTAGAAAGAAAAAGAAAGAAAGAAAGAAAGATTAGGTAGAAAGAAAGAATGAAAGAAAAAGATTAGGTAGAAAGAAAGAATGAAAGAAAAAAGAAAGAAAGATTAGCTAGAAAGAAAGAAAGAAAGAAAGAAAGAAAAAGATTAGGTAGAAAGAAAAAGATTAGGTAGAAAGAAAGAATGAACGAAAAAAGAAAGAAAGATTAGCTAGAAAGAAAGAAAGAAAGAAAGAAAGAAAGAAAGATTAGGTAGAAAGAAAAAGAAAGAAAGAAAGAAAGATTAGGTAGAAAGAAAGAATGAAAGAAAAAGATTAGGTAGAAAGAAAGAATGAAAGAAAAAAGAAATAAAGATTAGCTAGAAAGAAAGAAAGAAAGAAAGAAAGAAAGAAAGAAAAAGATTAGGTAGAAAGAAAGAATTAAAGAAAAAAGAAAGAAAGATTAGCTAGAAAGAAAGAAAGAAAGAAAGAAAGATTAGGTAGAAAGAAAGAAAGAAAAAGATTAGAAAGAAAGAAAAAGATTAGGTAGAAAGAAAGAATGAACGAAAAAAGAAAGAAAGATTAGCTAGAAAGAAAGAAAGAAAGAAAGAAAGAAAGATTAGGTAGAAAGAAAGAAAGAAAGATTAGGTAGAAAGAAAGAAAAAGATTAGGTAGAAAGAAAGAAAGAAAGAAAGAAAGAAAGATTAGTTAGAAAGAAAGAAAAGTTAGAAAAAAGAAAGAAAGATTAGGTAGAAAGAAAGAAAGAAAGAAAGAAAGAAAGATTAGGTAGAAAGAAAGAAAGAAAGAAAGAAAGATTAGGTAGAAAGAAAGAAAAAGATTAGGTAGAAAGAAAGAAAGAAAGAAAGAAAGATTAGGTAGAAAGAAAGAAAGAAAGATTAGGTAGAAAGAAAGAAAGAAAGAAAAAGATTAGGTAGAAAGAAAGAAAGAAAGATTAGATAGAAAGAAAGAAAGAAAAAGATTAGAAAGAAAGAAAAAGATTAGGTAGAAAGAAAGAAAGAATGAAAGAAAAAAGAAATAAAGATTAGCTAGAAAGAAAGAAAGAAAGAAAGAAAAAGATTAGAAAGAAAGAAAAAGATTAGGTAGAAAGAAAGAAAGAAAGAAAGAAAGAAAGATTAGGTAGAAAGAAAGAAAGAAAGAAAGAAAGAAAGAAAGAAAGAAAGAAAAAGATTAGGTAGAAAGAAAGAATGAAAGAAAAAAGAAAGAAAGATTAGCTAGAAAGAAAGAAAGAAAGAAAAAAGAAAGAAAGATTAGTTAGAAAGAAAGAAAAGTAAGAAAGAAAGAAAAGTAAAAAAGAAAGAAAGATTAGTTAGAACGAAAGAAGAAAGAAAAAAGAAAGATTAGTTAGAAAGAGAAAAAGAAAAAAGAAAGATTAGCTAGAAAGAAAGAAAGAAAGAAAAAAGAAAGAAAGATTAGTTAGAAAGAAAGAAAAGTAAGGAAGAAAGAAAAGTAAAAAAGAAAAAAGAAAGAAAGATTAGTTAGAACGAAAGAAGAAAGAAAAAAGAAAGATTAGTTAGAAAGAGAAAAAGAAAAAAGAAAGATTAGCTAGAAAGAAAGAAGAAAGATTGGCTAGAAAGAAAGAAAGAAAAAAGAAAGAAAGATTAGTTAGAAAGAAAGAAAAAAGAAAGATTTGTTAGAAAGGAAAGAAAGATTAGTTAGAAAGATTAGATAGAAAGAAAGATTAGAAAGAAGAAAGAAAGAAAGAAAGATTAGGTAGAAAGAAAGAAAGAAAGAAAGAAAGAAAGAAAGAAAGATTAGGTAGAAAGAAAGAAAGAAAGCCAGATTAGTTAGAAAGCAAGAAAGAAAGATAGAAAAAAGATTAGTTAGAAAGAAAGAAAAAGAAAAAAGAAAGATTAGCTAGAAAGAAAGAAGAAAGATTGGCTAGAAAGAAAGAAAGAAAGATTAGTTAGAAAGAAAGAAAAAAAAGATTTGTTAGAAAGGAAAAAAAGATTAGTTAGAAAGAAAAAAGAAAGATTTGTTAGAAAGGAAAGAAAGATTAGTTAGAAAGAAAGATTAGGTAGAAAGAAAGAAAGAAAGAAAGAAAGAAAGAAAGAAAGAAAGAAAGAAAGAAAGATTAGGTAGAAAGAAAGAAAGAAAGCCAGATTAGTTAGAAAGCAAGAAAGAAAGATAGAAAAAAGATTAGTTAGAAAGAAAGAAAAAGAAAAAAGAAAGATTAGCTAGAAAGAAAGAAGAAAGATTGGCTAGAAAGAAAGAAAGAAAGATTAGTTAGAAAGAAAGAAAAAAAAGATTTGTTAGAAAGGAAAAAAAGATTAGTTAGAAAGATTAGATAGAAAGATAAGTTAGAAAGATTAGAAAGAAGAAAGATTAGTTAGAAAGAAAGAAAGAAAGAAAGAAAGAAAGAAAGATTAGGTAGAAAGAAAGAAAAAGATTAGGTAGAAAGAAAGAATGAAAGAAAAAAGAAAGAAAGATTAGCTAGAAAGAAAGAAAGAAAGAAAGAAAGAAAGATTAGGTAGAAAGAAAGAAAGAAAGAAAGAAAGAAAGAAAGAAAGAAAGAAAGATAGAAAGAAAAAGATTAGGTAGAAAGAAAGAAAGAAAGAAAGATTAGGTAGAAAGAAAGAAAGAGATTAGCTAGAAAGAAAGAAAGAAAGAAAGAAAGAAAGAAAGAAAGAAAGAAAGAAAGAAAGAAAGAAGAAAGAAAGATTAGTTAGAAAGAAAGAAAAAAAGAAAGAAAAGTAAGAAAGAAAGAAAAGTAAAAAAGAAAAAAGAAAGAAAGATTAGTTAGAACGAAAGAAGAAAGAAAAAAGAAAGATTAGTTAAAAAGAAAGATTAGCTAGAAAGAAAGAAAGAAAAAAGAAATAAAGATTAGTTAGAAAGAAAGAAAAAAGAAAGATTTGTTAGAAAGGAAAGTAAGATTAGTTAGAAAGATTAGATAGAAAGAAAGATTAGAAAGAAGAAAGATTAGTTAGAAAAAGAAAGAAAGAAAGATTAGTTAGAAAGAAAGAAAGATAGATTGATTAGTTAGAAAGAAAGAAGAAATATTAGTTAGAAAGAATGAATGAATGGTGGATTCGTTAGAAAGAAAGAAAGAAAGAAAGAAAGACTAATTAGTTAGAAAGAAAGATAGATTAGTGAGAGAGAGAAAAAAGATTGATTAGTTAGAAAGAAAGAAAGAAAGAAAGATGGATTAGTTAGAAAGAAAGATTAGATAGAAAGATAGATTAGTTAGAAAGAAAGATAGATAGATTAGTTAGAATAAAAGAAAGATAGATTACTTAGAAAGAAAGATAGATTAGTTAGAATGAAAGAAAGAAAGATATATTAGTTAGAAAGAAAGATGGATTAGTTTGTTAAAAAGAAAGAAAGATGGATTATTTAGTTAAAAAGAAAGATAGATTAGTTAGTTAAAAAGATAGATAGATAGATAGATAGATAGATAGATAGATAGATAGATTAGTTAGAAAGAACATAGATAGCTTAAAGCTTAATTGAGTATCAATGGCTTCTAGCAGTTTACATTAAACATAGTTCAAACAGACATGGACTTTTGGTCAATGAAAGTCTATGGGATTTTTATGATTTTTAATATTAATTTTTAAGAAAACCATAACTCAAATCAGTCTGAAAAGATAAAGCAACTGAAGTCAGAACAGTATGAAGGTCTGACCCGAGTTTGGAGTATGTAGCTTGAACGGTCTAGGAGGAGTTAGTGTCTAAAAATTTGCGGTCAGAAAAATAAGAAGAAGAAGAAGAAGAAGAAGAAGAAGAAGAACTAGATGCGAAAGTTCGTCGAGACAAACTTTAAGTTGGCTTGAGAAAGTTTGGACCGGAAAGTTTTTTGCTAGGCGGTTGTTAGGATGTTATGGGTGGTCGCTATGGTGTTGCTAGGCGGTTGCTAAGGTATTCTGGGTGGTTGCTAGGCGGTTGCTAGGGTATTTTGGGTGGTTGCTAGGGTATTTTGGGTGGTTGCTAGGGTCTTTTGTGTGGTTGCTAGGTGGTTGCTAGGGTGTTCTGGGTGGTTGCTAGGATATTTTTGGTGGTTGCTAGGGTCTTTTGGGTGGTTGCTAGGCGGTTGCTAGGGTGTTTTGGGTGGTTGCTAGGGTCTTTTGGGTGGTTGCTAGGCGGTTGCTAGGGTGTTTTGGGTTGTTGCTAGGGTCTTTTGGGTGGTTGCTAGGGTCTTTTGGGTGGTTGCTAGGCGGTTGCTAGGGTGTTTTGGGTGGTTGCTAGGGTCTTTTGGGTGGTTGCTAGGGTCTTTTGGGTGGTTGCTAGGCGGTTGCTAGGGTGTTTTGGGTGGTTACTAGGATATTTTGGGTGGTTGCTAGGGTCTTTTGGGTGGTTGCTAGGCGGTTGCTAGGGTGTTTTGGGTGGTTGCTAGGATATTTTGGGTGGTTGCTAGGGTCTTTTGGGTGGTTGCTAGGCGGTTGCTAGGGTGTTTTGGGTGGTTGCTAGGGTGTTTTGGGTGGTTGCTAGGGTATTTTGGGTGGTTGCTAGGGTCTTCTGGGTGGTTGCTAGGCGGTTGCTATGGTGTTTTGGGTGGTTGCTAGGATATTTTGGGTGGTTGCTAGGGTCTTTTGGGTGGTTGCTAGGGTAATTTGGGTGGTTGCTAGGGTGTTCTGGGTGGTTGCTAGGCGGTTGCTAGGGTGTTCTGGGTGGTTGCTAGGGTGTTTTGGGTGGTTGCTAGGGTCTTTTGGGTGGTTGCTAGGGTCTTTTGGGTGGTTGCTAGGCGGTTGCTAGGGTGTTTTGGGTGGTTACTAGGATATTTTGGGTGGTTGCTAGGGTCTTTTGGGTGGTTGCTAGGCGGTTGCTAGGGTGTTTTGGGTGGTTGCTAGGATATTTTGGGTGGTTGCTAGGGTCTTTTGGGTGGTTGCTAGGCGGTTGCTAGGGTGTTTTGGGTGGTTGCTAGGGTGTTTTGGGTGGTTGCTAGGGTATTTTGGGTGGTTGCTAGGGTCTTCTGGGTGGTTGCTAGGCGGTTGCTATGGTGTTTTGGGTGGTTGCTAGGATATTTTGGGTGGTTGCTAGGGTCTTTTGGGTGGTTGCTAGGGTAATTTGGGTGGTTGCTAGGGTGTTCTGGGTGGTTGCTAGGCGGTTGCTAGGGTGTTCTGGGTGGTTGCTAGGGTCTTTTGGGTAGTTGCTAGGCAGTTGCTAGGATATTTTGGGTGGTTGCTAGGGTCTTTTGGGTAGTTGCTAGGCAGTTGCTAGGATATTTTGGGTAGTTGCTAGGGTCTTTTGGGTGGTTGCTAGGCGGTTGCTAGGGTATTTTGGGTGGTTGCTAGGATATTTTTGATGGTTGCTAGGGTCTTTTGGGTGGTTGCTAGGTGGTTGCTAGGGTCTTTTGGGTGGTTGCTAGGGTCTTTTGGGTGGTTGCTAGGGTGGTTGCTAGGCAGTTGCTAGGGTGTTATGGGTGGTTGCTAGGCTGTTCTGGGTGGTTGATAGGCGGTTGCTAGGGTGTTATGGGTGGTTGCTATGGTGTTGCTAGGCGGTTGCTAAGGTATTAAAGGTGGTTGATATGGTGTTACTAGGTGGCTGGTAGTTGTCACAGATGGTTACTATGGAGTTTTTATAGAGTTCTTAGCATGATCTTGGCATGATTTAACACTTAAAGGCCATGTTGCAGGTTAGAGTACCCAGTAAGCCAATGTATAGAAAAATAATGTAGGAACTATATTTAAATATAAACATATACTTATAAAACGCTATTTAGGCTTCTGGAGTCGTTTTTGTGATAAATTTTTACTTCCGCATTTGAAAACCGCCGAACCTGAAGTGACGTAACATGAGGTAGAGCGGTCAAAGTAAACAATAGGAAAGCAATGGATCGCAATGACAGCTCGGAAAGCTGGGGGAATTGTAGCCTAAATGTTTACTCGTATGTCGTATGATATATATATATATATATATATATATATATATATATATATATATATATAATTCATATATATGATGATATCATATAATTATGAGCCTGATATGAAGCCAAGTGAGCAGGACAGGCCAGGGTTAGACAGAACAACGTTGAGTTGTGGTGTGAGGAGAACAGGGCAAGAGAAGTGTTAGCTTATAGATGTATTCACGTTAGCCGACGATATGTACAACACTATGCTCAGATCACAATACTGTACAGATTATCATCATGTATCAGGCAATAGCAAAGCTAGTACTTAGACCCTTACCTGCATGTGTTTTGTGTGTCAGCCATTAGGAGACAGTTTCCAGAGGAAGGGGGACTTTATAAAGGCTTTGAATTGACCCATTTGGTGACGATGAATACAAAAAATGATCACAATCACAACTGTCTTACTGTACAAAAACTTTATATGTAGAAACAGCCAACACAAACATTAAAGTCGGTTTGTACAGATTGAAAATTAATTATAGAACATAATATATTATATTTATAATAATAATAATAATAGTGTCTTCTGCAGACTAATAACAAACACATAAATGCAGTACATTACAAGTTTATGTAGGATATGTTAATGAATTAAATTAAGACAGGCACATTTTGTAAAACAGATGTACAATAAGTGATGTCTGACGGATCCGTGAGCGCCATGTTTCCCGCCGGCGGCCGAACCACATGCTGATGGCGGACCGTCACCGCGGGCGACCCGATGAAGGAGACGGAACAGTGTGCACATATCGCCGGGATTATAATCATCCGGTCTATAGTGAACGCTACACACTACCGCGTTTTTCAAAGCAGAAGCAGAAGTGAAGTCCCGTCTCTTACCCGGCACAAAACGCACACTGGCACGGAAGATTGCACCGTCCTTTTTCTTATTCGGAAACCTGTGGACTCGATGTCCTGACAGGCCATAATTCACAATCATCTACCACGACGATGATTAATTGAAATACAATAAGCACCGAAAACACACTTGAATCATGACCGCTCCAACTGAATACCAACCTACTCCGCACTGAGCGCGAACGCAGAGCCAAACGACTACCTCATGTGGCGTCATATGACGCGTGGAGAAAAAAAGTGTTTTTTCAACACGGTCAAGGAAACGGTCACGTTTTCTATTAAATTTGTGCCCTTATGTCTTGCAAAACAATTTTAAATCCTGCATTTACTTTTCATATGGTATTTTCCTACAATGTTATATTAATAAAAAAAAATAAAAAAAACCTGCAACATGGGCTTTAACTAATCACTATTAGCATGTAGCTATTCACTGCTAGCATGTGTAGTATGTTGGAAGTGCTGTTTGCTAGCATGAGTCAAAAGAGCCAAACCTCATCTCTATACGATGTTCTGATACAGAGATATAGGTCTTACAAAACGGTTGCTAGGGTACTCGAGTTTGGTTGCTATGGAGTTGCTTGGGAGCTGGAAGATTTAAACTTAAGAAGTTGATAGTGGTTTGAAGTTTACAGTAGTTTGAAGTTTGACAGATAGATAAATAAGTTAGATAGACAGACACACACACACACACACAGACACACACACACACACTAACTCGCTCACACACTCACTCATAAACTCAGTGTGTGTGTCTGAGTTTAGAGTTTATAAGTGTATAAATTGATGAGTTTATAAGTGTATGAGTTCTTGAGTTTTGAGTTTATAAGTTTAAATCAGTTTAGAGTTTATAAGTTTAAATGAGATTAAGAGTTCAGAGTTTATTAATTTTATGAGTTTAAGAGTTCATAAGTTTATGAATTCATGAGTTTATAAGTTAATTAGTTTATAAGTGTTTATAGTTTAGAGTTTATTAGTTTAAATGAGTCTCAATGGCTCATATAAGCTGTGTCTGAAACCGCTCACTCGTTCACTCATTCACTAATCCCTACATAGTGAATGGCAGTTGAGTGCACTACATCAGCAAAGAGTGAACGAAAATGAGTGAGCGAATTCGGACGCTGACATAATTATCACGCGCCAGAGAGCTCGTACAATTTCGTCATAAACATTACCTACCCATCTTTAATATTTTCTTTTTTGGCTGTATGAATTGTATGTATGTATTTTTCACGTTTATTGCGTTATTTGATAATAAAAAAAAGATAATAAAAACATTTGCTTGTCATATTTATTTACTTTTTACATTTATATGTGAAAATAAAAGAGAACAAAACATTACACAACACATTTGTTTATTCAAATATAGATATAACGGTATATAAATAAATAAATAAATAAAACTGTCAAAAAAAATTGTTATTTAAACATTACTTTCCCGGGGTTTCCAGTCAGTGTCCTTCAGCTTACTCCTGAGGTAAACCAGGCGTAAAATGTACTCCATCCTGTTCGTTTTCATTCTAACGAAACTTCTTTTCCTGAGGAGAAGAAAACGGCTTTTTTCCGGAAGAGCAACAGCTCAAAGGCGTGCTTTGTTAGCTCGAAGATGCCACCTATTGGTAAGAAGATGTTATTATGTATTATACAGTACACATTCAGCAATTAACTAAGTAACTGAAGATGAGGATATTCTTCCTTCTCCTCTAAGAAACAAACATTTATCCATTTTTTATTTTTATTTAGTTTCCAGTGTTACTTATGCTAATTGGCAGAACACATTTTTGTGTTTAATTTACAGCTGGATGTAGCTATTTTTCAATATATAACATCTTAATTATATAAACATATGCTTATTCTTATATGATCATATCACATCATATCAACATCTTTAATTTTATATTAAACGCATCCTATTACATTGACATAAATATCATTATTGACCATTTTAGTAAATTTACTCTTTCAGTCTGGCACTCGAGCTCCATACTCCCTGCTGAACCAATCAGTGCCTGTCCTCAGGTTGTACCTGGATGGGAGAAGTGACCTGAGGCCAGACTTTCGACTTAACAGGCAAACACTGACCTACCTCATTTATACACTCCGTGAGGATCGTGATCATGGTTGGGCTCAGGATATAGAAATTCTGGTCTTCATATTCTGGCTTGCAAGTGCAACTTCTTATCGGGTTGTTTGCAGAGCATTTGATATGCCCCGTTCAACAGTTCACATGATTGTCCACAAAGTCTCAAAACTGCTCCTCAGAATCAAATGCAAAGTAATCCACTTCCCATCATTAGAAGAGCTAGAGGAAATCAGCACAGGCTTCGCAAACCTGGCTGGCAGTCCTGTCTTTAGTTCAGTTGCTGGTAGCATTGATGGCTGTCACATTAGAATCAAGCCTCCATCTGCTGATTCTATGTGTTACTTAAACAGAAAATTGTTCTACTCTATACAGTTACAAGCACTCTGTGACCACCAAGGTAAATACCTGGACGTTTTTGTGGGGTATCCCGGATCAGTCCATGACTCCCGAGTTCTCAGAAACAGCACAGTCTATTTGAAGGCACTGTACCCACCAGAGGGATACCACATTTTAGGAGATGGGGGTTACCCCTGTCTTAGCCAGCCAATCTCTCTCATCACTCCATATAGAGAGCCACTACAGAATCCAACTCAGCGTCGCTTCAACTTACACCATGCGAAAGCTCGATCCATCGTTGAGAGATCATTTGGCATTTTGAAAACCCGGTGGCGGTCACTTTTCTTTAAGGCCCTTGAAGTCAAGCCAGAATTTGCTCCAGAGGTCATCACTTGTTGTACTGTACTGCACAACATCTGCATCACGAATGGTGACATCATGGAGCCAGAGGAAGAAGGACAGCTGAATGGTGATGATCCTGATGACCTGCAAGTGAGAGAGCCACAGAGTGGAGAACACACCAGAGACCGCTTGGCTGCAGCCGTTTCTGCTCCAGATGATGATGATGATGATCTTCCTCCAGCCCTAAGACATCATGATTATTTATAACCTATGTTATAACCATGTATATATTATAGTTATGTTCAACTACTATATAGTTAGTATGTAATTAAATTAAAAACAAAACGAGTGTAAGTATTTTAGGTTAGTTTATGTATCTGTCGTTTTTTCCCATTTTAATTCAAATCTAAGCTAATTTAAAACATGTTATAAGTTCCTTGTTATAAGTATTATAAAATAATATAATCATATCTTAATGTGTTTAGATGTACATGATATTGTTAATTTGCTATAACAGTTTATATTATTATAAGAATTAAAGAATCAGTTTTTTCAAAACAAACAAAAAAAACCCAGTAAAACTCAAAATTATTTATTTAGAAAAAGAGATTACATTTTTATACTCAATGTTCAGATTTTACATTTTTTCAACAAGTTTCTCCAGAATTGAGAGAAGTCTCTCCTCTCTGATGTCCTCTTTTCTCATTCTCTCTTCTGTTCTTTCTGCTTCCCTCTCTAAAAAATCCAGTACTGGATCTTTTCTCTGCCTCTTTGCTGGCCCTGCCTCGCCACTCTCTCTCCTGTCCTGCTGTTCCGGGTCCTTAGGGACTGAACCAAGAGAACCTACTGCAGGAACAATGGAGTCTTCCTCTGATGAGGCAATTAGGATAGGGGGCTGGATGGATGGCCTCCCACCTAATGCCTCATCCATGAGGTCAAACCACTTCCATGTTCCTGCAGTAGACTCTCCTGATTCAGTCCCAATCCCAGTAGGTGGCTTTCTTAGCTCCTAAAAATAGTTTTATAAGCAAATGATGTACAACCCAACAGTGTTTTATTATAATTATAGGCAAAAACGAATCCATCTGCTTCAGTCACACACATTTTTATCATATGTAGAGGGAACGATATATTTATCTCGTGGCCACG
Source organism: Leuciscus idus (assembly GCA_021554675.1). Classification (NCBI taxonomy): domain Eukaryota; kingdom Metazoa; phylum Chordata; class Actinopteri; order Cypriniformes; family Leuciscidae; genus Leuciscus; species Leuciscus idus. The sequence goes on along the minus strand of CM038625.1, from coordinate 50,954,178 downwards.
ACTTCATATTTTCAGAGAACCACATCTATTTCTCGTGGCCACGAGTTATGTTTAGGGAACCACATGGTCCTAGCCTACTGAGGCCTACATAGGCCTACAGCAGTCGGAGATGGAGATGACTGATGAAACAGCATTTTACTTTGAGTTAGGAATGTCAAATAAAGATATATGAGCAGAAAGCCAGCGCGCAAAGGGAGCGCACACAGCGTGTTAAAGCTGTATTGCCCCAGTTTCTAAACGTCTACGTTAGCTCCTTTTATCAGGAACAAATGGCCATAACCTGTAAATAGACATAAATCATGACATTTTGTTCGTGGTAAATGTAGTGATTTTCACTCATGGTTATTATATTTGACAGATTATATTTTATCTCTTGAAATGCCTTTAAATGGCAAATTAGACCAGTAAACATAGTTTTACACTTGCCCAAAAGTGACTTAAAGCCTCCACTTATTGAGTGAACTGTTCTTTCTGCCTAAATATTAGACTACTTGATTTTAAACTTGCCTCGCCTTGGATAAGATATCTGTCAAATAAAGTAACCATGAATGAAATCACGTAATTTACCATGGACAAAATGTCATGACTCATGTCTATTTTGCAGGTTATGACCATTAGTTTCTGATACTATATCTATATGCTACTATATCTTTATATGACATTCCTAATTCAAAGTAAAATGTTGTTTCATCAGTCATCTCCATTTTCGACTGCTGTAGGTTATGGTTACAGACCAGTATGGTTCCCTATAGTCGTGGCCACGAGAAATAGATGTAATTCTCTCAAAATATGAAGTCGTGGACATGAGATAAATATATCGTTATATATATATCAAGCAAATCTGTAAATAAATATTATCTTACCTTGTATTTTTTTTTTAAATTTTCCCACTTTTTAGCCGCTCTGGCAGGGGATACCACATCCAGCAGGCCTATCTCCTTAAGTACTGCTCTGTAACATATAACATAATGATTTACACATTAATAAATACATCAATTAAACCGTATTATTATAATTAAACTGTTTGATTCTGAAACTCACTCCCATCCATGCTGAGCAGCGTTTCTCCGCCCAGAAAAGAGATGGCCATGGGCTGTTCTATTAACAATTAGCACTCGTATGTCCTCATCTGTCCCTAAGCAAATTAAAATTCGTCAGTACATTATTTTCTAAGACGTAACGTTAGGTGAATAGTGTAACGTTATGCAGTTCACTAACAGATATGAAAACAATCGATCAATTTATGTTATGTACAACTGCAAATTTAAGAGTTACAGCACTAAAAGTGTCTAAAAAGTAATTACAGTACCAACAAATAAACCTGTATCATTTCGCTTCAAAATATCTTTACAAAGTTTTTTTTAAATTATAAGAAAGTTACACTTACATTTATAAAAGTTGCCGCCTCCGTTGCCTGCGTCCGCCATCTTTATTTTTCATTCGCGCTCTATCGCCTTATCGCGTTGGATTGTGGGAAATAGTGTCTCAGCAAGTGTACATCGGATGTACACTCGAATTCAGAGAGGATTGTGGGTAAAAGTAGTGAACGAATGTAGGGAATGATGTCGTTCACTCAGAATTCGGACACCACTACAAAATGGCCGACACCCTAAATAGTGCACTATATAGTGGATAGGGAGCGATTTCAGACACAGCAATAGTATATAGAACGGCAGTTTGGTTTAGTCTTCAAGGTGTTTAGATTTAAATTTTTGTCGGTTTGAATTTTTTAGAACTCCCCAATGTAAGTCAATGGGAATTTTTGAATGAGTTTTTTCGAGTTTTGATCGTCATTTTTAGGAAAACCGTAAGTGCGATCAGTCTGAAAAGATAAAGCAACTCGAGTCAGATCAGTTTGAGTGTCTGAGCCGAGTTTGGAGTATGTAGAGTTAAAGCTCTAGGAGGAGTTTGAGTCAGATTTTTTTCCGCTCAGAAGAATAATAATAATATGTTTAAATAGGATTTCAATATGTTGGCTCTCTCAAGCCAACTTAATAATAAGTTTAAATAGGATTTCAGTAAGTTGGCTTTCTCAAGCCAACTTAATAACAGCCACAGTAGTTGTTATTTTGCTGTTGTTGTTTTCCTTTTGTAGTTCTGTTGTGTTGTGCCTTTCCTCAGATCTATGATAGCCAACGCAGCTGCCAAACAGATGATTAATGTGTCAGTCAAACATTCGGGAATTGACACCGGGTGCACAAACTCAGGAGTGTACCCTATTGGGCCAGGTCTGGGCGAGTTGGATGCCTTCCTGTGAGCAGTACTGATGAAGGAGTAAAGAAGAGAGTGCCTTGTTACTTTTATTTTCTGGTTATTGATTTTCACAATTTGACACTGTTTTTGATAGAGAGGGAGGTAGCCCCACTGTGTATTTTATTTTTGGGGTAAAATTAGGTAGATCATTAGAAAAAGGGTAGAGTAGGGAGTTAGTTAGAGGGGTTATTTTTATTTTTTGTTTTTTGGTTTGTTTTGAAACAAGGGCTCCTTCCAGAGTATATTCTTACATATATTCCTACATATATTTTTACATATAATCCTACTGAGTATATTTTATATAATCACACTAATTGTTCACAAAATATGAATATGTGAATGAGAGGGGACGATACAAGGTTTAAAGCAGGTCATTGCCTGTGGTACGAGGTAATGCAACCAGATATAAAGGGAAAGGATCAGAATGTTTTTATAACTTTTTAATCACTCATCACTTTTTAATCACTTTATAAAAAAGTAAATGTGAATTTACTGTGAAGTAAATGCCTTAGGCAACTGGAAAATGTTTTTACGGGGCAAAAGAGGAATTAATTACAAGCACGGTCACCGATTGCCGGACCAGCAAGGGCAGACTCAACTGGTGGTTTAAAAACCTGCTGTCTGCTCCAACACCAGATAGCGCTCTAGACAGGACCAGGGCACCTCTGGCAATGAAGGAGCAACCCAGATAGCACTCCAGGCCACCGGAAGCGCCTGTGCAGTTCCTCTGGCACCGTGGGACAACTCTACCCTCAAGTCTGTACACTAAGAAATGTTGATTAAAACTGGATAACAGATGCTCATCTCTCCCTCAAGAATGATAATAGAAAAGGAAGGTGAGATCTTTTACTCCGCTCTAGTCAAAGGGGGGCGGAGATGTTTGGTCTCACTATTCCTCCAGAGTGTACCTTTGTGACAAAAGCCTATTGATAAGAAAGACGGATGGTCTATTTTTGGCCATGATTGATAGATAATGGAAGGAGGCTTGCACATGAAGATACATTCTGGGACAAACATGAAGGTGGGACTAGAATAAGTCCCAAAGGGGGGATGTGTTGGAGATTTTCCTTTACCTCATGTAAAAGTATGTATTTCTGTGTCTCAGTCAGAACCCAGGTTAAATCAGGATACATCATGTCAAATTAGGTCAAGTGGTCTGTGAGGATGAAAGAGTACCTAACAAGCTCAGAGAGAAGATGTGTATGGGTAACTGATAAGATGGTACTAAAAACGTCAATTAAAAATGATGGATGGTATGACAACACTGCAGGTGCATTGAATCATGTGACCAAAGATGTTCTAGAAAATGGGTATGACCAAAGATTTTTCCACCAATAGAATAATGTCTCCGGGAAAGATGATGCTAACGGTAGCGAGATCTTGATAGCTGATTGGCTACCTAGTGATAAGAAAAGGTATAAGAACTGAGGTTTGACCATTGCAAATCAGATGGCCAGCTGGCATCTCACTTTGTTGCCTGTCAATAAAGTTACTTCTTCTGACACCTGGAACTTCGACTCTTGAGAGATTTCTTCGAGACCCGATTTGAGGACTTAGAATTTGCTACAACACATTGTTCCTGAAATCTTTTGGAAGATTTATACTGCTATATTGTTATTATTATTTTATCCAGCACTCAAGGCACAACAAACCTGGTGTTCATTATATTATATTGTTGGAAACATTTGTGTGTGTGTTTTCTGTGAATTTTAAAAAGCAATTTTAACCAGAAAAATCTAAAATGTATTCCCAAAATCGTGCATGCCTTTCTCTTGATATCAGTATGTTCACTTTTTTTTTTCAGGGCCCAGATGCCACTGAGACAGTACATGTCTCTGTACATGAACATGGTAAAGTGAAAATCAAACACCTTGGAAATGAAAGGTATGTAATACAATGTTTTTAGGAATGGCACAAAGGTCTCTGTCTTTGGATAATTTTTTTCAATAAGTGATTTTTGGCATTTGTTGTGTATCTTTGGACTATATTGTGTTGTAAATAAATCCAAACAATTTAAAAGCCATTCTTTTTTAAATCTCCTCATTTACAGTATTGTGCAAGGTTGCTCAGAATGATAGGGGCCTGATAGCTCCTAATAGGGCAGTTAGAGGAGGGTCTTTGTCTTTCTCAGGTGAGAAAAGCTTACATATTAATGAGCTCCGCATAAAGCTTTTTCACACAAAACACGTCGTAAAATTTTTAAATCAATATATTGTCTTCTCTGAATGAGCAGTCAGGGTGATTTTCACATAGTTTTAGAGCAAATATTCTAGGCTACGTGATACAATTTTCAAAAGTCTTGTGAAGAAATAATCAGTATGGGTTTCATGGCCTTATTTCAGTGAGAATTATTTTTTGTATTTTCACAAACCACGCATAAATGTCATTATCTCAAAACTACAAACTTTTATATACATGCTGCTGATATATTTTTGTAGCAGAGTTTGTGCTGAATACAGTGTAATTAGACTTTAGCCATGAAAATGTCACAAGTAACAGAAATAAGCACAAATGTCAGAGCATGTCAGAACACCTTCAGGGCCCAGAAAACAGCTCAGACCTCAGAGGGTTAAGTCTCTGTTTTACAAAATATTGAGCTGAACTAAACCACGGAGCAGTCTTTCGACTGAATTGTAAGTATGGAAATTTATATACTTATTGTTTAGAATGAATTCGACTGACTTTACCTAACCTGAGAATAAACAAAATAAGGTAGAAGGTGTCTATATTTAAGACCCAAACAAGGGGTTAAATTAAGCACCATAAAACAGTTTGAATGCCTTCTGTTTGTGATTCAAAAGACTATGCGCGCTAACCATTACCATAGTAAACGCTTGAAGATACGCATAGTAAAAAAACATAGTGAACGCTTGAAGAAATCCGACCAATAATTAAGGCTATCACAGTCATGTTTTTATTTTATCTGTCAGTAGCCGACGTCTCGTCTCTTTATACTGGACTATCATAAAATAAAGCAACTTTTTTTTCGGAGCTTTCTCTGTTTCTCTGACTGAAAATATCTGTATGGGAGTCGAGAGAGTGCTAAAGCTCCTCAGGTCGTATTTTTGGTGGCATATATTTGTAGAAATTATCATTCTTTCTAAATGTGATGTAAATATGTCCTGTAACTACCAGATAAACAAAAACAGACGCGACTGAAGAAGTAAGTGTGTCCTCTTTCTTTTGTGAAATAGACCTAACGTTAACGGTAATTTATTTCTGAGTGACTAATGTGCAATTTTGACATAAATTAATTCATTATGATCAATGTATCACTTTTTATTGTAAACCTGTGGTAAAACATCAATGCTTGGGTTTTAAATATTCAAGTAAACAACAAAAATAGCAGCAAGCAGCAAAATCATGTTTGTTTTCAATGCTGTTTCCATTGATTTCTGATTAGTTTTCTGATAAAACGTCTCGGTTACTGATGTAACCCTCGTTCCCTGAAGGAGGGAACGGGAGACGTAACGTCGACGTGACGACGTAATTGGGATCACTTCAGGGAGCCCTATCAACTTCGAGTGTCTACAGAACGAGCCAATGAACGTTGGCGTGCGTGGATCGCGTCACGCGCCCCCGCCCCGCAGCGCGGGTATAAACAGGAAGCAGGCGCACGCGCACATTGTTTTCCGCTGAGGAGCCGAGATTCGTGATGGCCATGTCGCGATGGTCAGCAACGGTGGCAACAGGACGTTACGTCTCCCGTTCCCTCCTTCAGGGAACGAGGGTTACATCAGTAACCGAAACGTTCCCTTTCAGTCGCTCACGTTCGACGTGACGACGTAATTGGGATCCCATGGAAAATGCCATGGTTGCTGCCACATCCAGGGCCCTACGCAAGACTCTCAGACCCCCAACTGTTGGGGCGGAAGACCTGCGTAGAGGGAGTTCAACTGCTATTCCATTATACCCCACACAGCGGAACTCTTGGATAACACTGGGAAAGCGTACCTCTCCAGGGGAAAGAACGCTGCAGAGCCACATCCTGCCCGAAGGGAGGTAACATGTGGAGAATACACATATGGACTGGCCGAAGGGGCAGTGCGACATATGGAATGTCACTGGGGTGGCTCCAGCCGAAGGGGGAGACTACACCGACAGTGACGGCAGAGCAGACTCTGCCGAGGGAAGACACGGGCTCACCACAGGGAGCTGGTCGTGGAGGAATACACATATGGGATCGCCGCAGGGATCACCACATATGGAACCCAGCCTAGCAAAAGTTACACAAGCATACAAGCACTAGGCCTGGCGTCGGACGCTCCGCAGGAAGAAGCGACACCCCTAGTGGAGTGGGCTTTCAACCCAGGCGGGCAGGGCACGCCTTGGACTTCGTAAGCCAAGGCGATGAAATCCACTATCCAGTGGGCCATCCTCTGCTTGGAGACAGCCTTCCCTTTCTGCTGGCCTCCGTAACAGACGAAGAGCTGATCTGAGATCCTGAGGCTTTGCGTTCTGTCCACGTACAGGCGCAGAGCACGAACGGGACAGAGAAAAGCCAGGGCTGCGTCTGCCTCCTCCGAAGGCAGCGCTTGTAATGGCAAATGGCAAATGGACTGCATTTATATAGCGCTTTCACAGACCTATGGCCACCATAGTGCTTTACATAGCCTCACATTAACCCATTCACACACCGACGGCGGTGTCAGCCATGCAAGGCACCAGCCAGCTCGTCGGGAGCAGCTGGGGTTAGGTGTCTTGCTCAGGGACACCTCGACACTTCGTCAGGTGGAACAGGGGATTGAACCACCAACCTTTCGGTTTGTAAACAACCTACATGAACCACTGAGCCACTGCCGCTTGAAGGTTCACTACCTGGTCCCGGAAGGGAGTGGTAGGAACCTTGGGCACGTATCCGGGCCGGGGTCTCAGGATGACGTGAGAGTTATCCGGGCCGAATTCTAGGCACGATTCGTCGACCGAAAATGCATGCAGGTCCCCTACCCTCTTGATAGAGGCAAATGCAACCAGGAGAACTGTCTTACAGGACAGGATTTTTAACTCAGCTGATTGCAGAGGCTCAAAGGGTGGTCTCTGAAGTGCCGAAAGGACCAGAGACAAATCCCAAGAGGGTATAGAGAGTGGGCGAGGAGGATTCAGTCTCCTCGCTCCCCTCAGGAACCTGACGACCAGGTCATACTTTCCCAAAGACTTACCATCAACAGCATCGTGATGTGCGGCAATAGCGGCAACATACACTTTAAGTAAGTAAGTAAGCTTTATTTCTATAGCACTTTTCACAGACAAAAAGGTCACAAAGTGCTTCACAAAATTAAAATATACACATAACAGATATACACATACACATTACATACAAATATACACATATACAAAAACATACAAAACCATATTGCTAATTAAATGCTTGTCTAAAAAGATGCGTCTTAAGGCGTTTTTTAAAAGCTTCCACAGAGTCCAGCGCTCTCAAGGCTAATGGAAGAAAGTTCCAGAGCCTTGGAGCCACCACACAAAAGGCTCGGTCACCTCTGGTTTTAAAACGTGTTCTAGGAACAGTTAAAAGGTCTTGGCCTGAAGACCTCAAAGAGCGACCAGAAGTGTATACATGCAGTATATCCTGGATATAAGAGGGAGCTTGATCATGCAAGGCTCTGTAAGTAATGGTTAAAATTTTAAACTGTACTCTAAAACTAATTGGAAGCCAATGTAGAGCCTTAAGTATAGGTGTAATATGTGATCTCCTGTTGGTCTTATTCAAAAGTCTTGCAGCTGCATTCTGTACCACTTGCAATTTGTCCATGGAGGATTTGTTTAAACAAGTGTACAGTACATTGCAAAAGTCAAGACGAGAAGAAATAAAAGCGTGAATAAGCATCTCTTTTTTAGAAACCACAGATCTAATCTTAGCGATGTTCCTGAGATGGAAAAAACAGGAACGAACCACAGATTTAACATGACTGCTAAAACACATAGATTTATCAAAAATGACACCCAAATTTCGCACAACATTACAGTCCGAGGATGATAGAGCCCCAATTGCCTGCCTAATCCTAGGAATAATATTGTCCGGTGCAAAAATCAGCACCTCAGTTTTGTCTGGGTTTAGTTGCAGAAAGTTGTCTGCCATCCAATTTTTAATGGAGGCTAAGCAATTGTGCAACAAGGACAGTTTGTCCAGCCTATCAGGGCTAAAAGATAAATATAATTGAATATCATCAGCATAACAATGGTATGATATTTCTCCAAAGCTACCAATAATCTTCCCAAGAGGAAGCATATACAGGCTGAACAGCAGAGGGCCAAGCACAGAACCTTGGGGCACACCACATGACAAAGGAGCAGAGTCTGACATATATGTTCCTACGGACACAGAGAAACTCCTGTCTGAAAGATAGGAGGAAAACCAATCCAGAGCTGATCCAGTAATGCCAACAGTTGTTTTCAGTCTATCAATCATAGTGCAGTGATGCACGGTATCAAATGCTGCACTAAGATCTAATAGAACCAGCACAGAGCATTTACCCCCATCAGCAGCCATCAAAATATAATTTGAAACCCTAAGGAGGGCAGTCTCAGTTGAATGATTTTTACGAAAACCAGACTGAAACTTATCAAAGATATTATGAGAATCCAAAACATTATTTAGCTGGTTCGTGACAACCTTTTCTAAAATTTTAGAAAGAAAGGGCAATTTAGAAATAGGCCTAGTTTTTAAATGAAGCTGCATCAAGATTGTTCTTTTTCAAGATAGGCTGAACAACAGCATGTTTAAAGCAGCTAGGAACCTGACCCAGCTGAAGAGACAGGTTTAAAATTGAAACCAAACATGGGCCAAGATGATTTATGGATTTTAAAAGCAAAGTAGTAGGTAAAATATCAACAGGGCTTTGAGATGGTCTCATCGTGCCCACTAATTTAATGATGTCATTCAGGGTAATGGGGCAGAAGGAGTCCAGTATTGAAGGTCTCTGATCTTTAACTATATGATGGTTTGCTGATGGAACCAAGCCTGCCCTGACAGCTCTAACCTTGTCCACAAAATGAAACAAAAAGTGATTGCAGTCAACATTTGAAAACACAGGGACAAAAAAGAGAGCTTTTGGATTCTTTTTACAGGCATAAATCAGATTAGTAAAATAAGAGGCTCTAGCCTCTTTAATCATTTCATGTAAGTCCATAAAGAACTCTTTAAGGTACAAGCGGGGAACTTGTAGCTGAGTCGCTTTCCATAAGCGCTCAGTTCTCCGACAGACACGCCTTAAGCTGCGAATGGCATCATTCATCCACGGTGATGTATTTACAGATGAAATTTCTTTAGTTTTAAAAGGTGCCACTTTGTCCAACAGCAGAGTACAGTGATCATTAAAAGCCTGTGCACAAGTGTCTACATCATTCGAAATAAGAACCAAGCTTGAGTCGAATGCGGCTGAGAATTTCTCAATAGTACGCTGGTTAATCAAACGTGAACAGGACTCTCGTTTAGCAGGGAGAGGATCCACATCACAAACAAGATCAAAAAAGATGCAATTGTGATCACTAATAAGTACATCTTCGATACAGACATTATTAATATTTACACCATAAGAAAAGACAAGATCGAGCGTATGTCCCTTGTTGTGCGTAGGGCCAAAGACATGCTGAGTGAAGTTAAAAGATTCAGTAATATTTACAAATTCAGAAGCATTTTTACAAGTATCATCATCCACATGGATATTAAAATCGCCAGCAATAATCACTTTATCCAGCTTAATAATAGATGATAGGAAATCAGAAAAATCAATAAGAAAAGAGGCCACTGGCCCAGGTGGCCAGTAAACTAGAATACAGTAAAATTAATTTGAGCGACCCACCTTAGTCACCTGTAGTTCAAAAGAAGAGTACGTGTCAGCGCTCATTGACTGGCAGATAAAACGCTTTTTAAAAACCACAGCAAGACCTCCACCCCGACCTGTGAGTCTTGGCGTGCTGATAAAATTACAGTCCATAGGACAGAGTTAATTTAAGTGATAGTATTCCATATTCCGTTGCCAAGTCTCCGTAAGCAACATGAAGTCCATGCTTTTGGAGGTAAATAAGTCGCTGAGCAGAAGAGACTTGTTTGCAATTGAACGGGCATTTATCAGACCCATCCTGAGCGGTGCAGGAACACCCGAAACAGAGAAAGAGGCTCGTGGCAACGACCTCAGATGCACCAAACACACACCACGACCAGAGGTAGAGTTTCTCTGGTACACCGGAACCAGAGCCATGGGGACATCAGGGAAGACAGAATAAAGACATGAAGGTCTGTAGTCGCAGTCCAAGATCCCCAGTTTAAAGAGGTGGAGGGAGACAGCCTTCGCTCCAACCCTTCTTGCAGGAAGGAAAGCACGGCTCTGATCAAGCAAGATCGGGGGTTCTCCTCATGAGAGGAGCAACGAACAGGTTCCACTTCAATGCATAGAGGCGCCTCGTAGAGGGGGACTCGATCGTGGAGCCAGTGTTGGAGCGACCTCATATGAAGCAATCCGAGCGGCGTAACCGCGGCTGCAGATGCCATATTGCCACAGGAGCCTCTGAAAAAGTTTCAGTGGTGCCGCTGTTCTGCGTCTGAGCATACTCACGCAGTTCAACACTGACTGGACCCGGACCTCGGTGAGGCGCGCTGTCATGTTGATCGAGTCCAACTCCATACCGAGAAAAGAGATCCTCTGCCCGGGGGTGAGTTTGCTCTTTTCCCAGTTGACCCGAAGCCCTAGGTGGCTGAGGTGACTGAGCACCATGTCCCTGTGTTCGCACAACTGCTCTCTCGACTGGGCCAGAATAAGCCAGTCGTCGAGGTAGTTGAGGATGCGGACACCACGCTCGCACATGGGAGCAATGGCCGCCTCCGGGACTTTCGTAAAGACGCGGGGCGACAGGGCCAGCCCGAAGGGTAAGACCTTGTACTGATATGCCCGTCCCTCGAACGCAAAGCGGAGAAACGGTCTGTGTCGAGGGAGAATCGAGACGTGAAAGTACGCGTCCTTCAGGTTGATCGCTGCAAACCAATCTTGGGGACGTATGCATTTGAAAATGCGTTTATGCGTAAGCATCTTGAATGGTAGCCTGTGAAGGGACTGGTTCAGGATGCGCAGGTCCAAGATTGGTCGTAACCCACCACCTTTCTTGGGTACAATGAAGTACGGGCTGTAGAAGCCGGTCTTCATATCGGCTGGAGGGACCGGCTCGATAGCGTCCTTCGCCAGTAGGACTGCGATCTCTGCCCTGAGCACAGGGGCACTATCCGCCAGAACACGGGTGAACAGAATGCCCTTGAAAGCAGGGGGACGCCGGGCGAACTGAATCGCATAACCGAGTCTGATGGTACGGATGAGCCAGCGAGACGGGCTGGGAAGCATTAACCAGGCTCCCAGAGACCGAGCAAGCGGGACTAACGGCACCACAGACGTACCCGGGGTGGGGCAGCGCGGCGGAATGCAGGGACCCGACTCGGACGGCACAGCGGCCCGAAGTGGGGTCTGAGTGTGTGGTGCAGCACATACCTGCTTCCGTCGAAGGGCAGAGTGAGTGTGTGGAGGCGACAGCACGTCCGGAACACAGCCACTGCTGCTCGCTGGCGATGAAAGAGGGCTCGGGAGTGACAAGGCATGGCGGCGTCGTCGACTGCCAAGCGCGCCCTCTTGGGGCCCAGAGGTTTCAGAAATTGCTCTTTTATTGAAAATGTGGGTAAAAAAACAAAAAGAAAAGGAAACAAAAGATTCTCCGCCCGGCCCTCCACCGGGGGAAGGAGTGGCGCCTTCTTCATCTCCTGAAGAGCAACTTGATCCACCTCTGGGCCGCCCGTCTCAGGGTCGTTTGCACCGTCGCTTGCCTCCTGGTTTGGCAGCGGCCTGGGTGGGCGGGGTCGACTTCCTGCGGCTTGCTCCACGCTGAGGCCTGGATGATGGCTGCTGCTGCTGGGGCCTGGCGGGAGCGGAGGACGCCACAGAAGGCCGGCCTTGGCGACGAGTAAACGGAGGGTCTGCGGCCGGCGCACGGGTGGGAGCGGCAGCGGTCCGCCGGGGCAGGATGTGTCGGATGGCCTCCGTCTGCTTCTGTGCGGCCGAGAACTGTTGGGCAAAGCTCTCGACCGCGTCGCCGAACAACCCAACCTGGGAAAGAGGGGCATCCAGGAACCGATATTTATCGGTGTCCCTCATATCCGCCAGGTTGAGCCAGAGGTGGCGCTCCTGGACCACCAAGGTGGACATCGCCTGACCGACTGAACGTGCGGTTTCCTTCGTCGCCCGGAGGGCGAGGTCGGTTGCCACACGGAGCTCCCGGAGGAGCTCTGGGTCAGAATCACCCTCGTTCATGTCCATGAGCGCCTGGGCCTGGTAGACCTGCAAGAGCGCCATGGCATGGAGGGCGGAAGCAGCCTGTCCACAGGCCTTGTAAGCCTTCGCCGTTAGACCGGACCAAAACTTACAGGCCTTGGACAGGAGGCGTGGATTACCCCGCCAAGAGGAAGCGGACGCCGGATACAGCTGCATCGCGACGGCCTGCTCCACTGGGGGGGTATCCACATACCCCTTAGCTGCCCCGCCGTTGAGGGTGGCGAGGGGTGAGGAGCCACTAGAACGGCTTTGGGCACTATATGGTGCCTTCCACGTCCTAGAGAGCTCCTCATGCACTTCCGGAAAGAAAGGTACCGGGGCGGCGCACTGAGAACCAGCACGGCCCGCCCCGAGAAACCAATCGTACAATCGAGAAGGTTCGGGACGTGGTGGAGGATTCCACGCAAGGCCGACCTTCTTGGCGGCCTGGGAAAGCATAGCAGTCCATTCTGGATCTGGCTCGGACAACGCTACACACCCCGAGGGGGGCAACGCAGCCGAGTCGTCATTTCCAGAGGACAGCTCCCCCTCCGATGCTGCGATCGACATCTGATCGTCAGCTGGGGCCCCAAAGGAAACGGTTGGTCGTTCCGGGGAAGGACCAAGACGTTCACTAAGGGGCTCCAATGGCAGCAGCGTATGTGAGGCATGAGGGGCCCGCGGAGAATGACTCGACGGGAAAGCCCTCACGGTAATCTTCATATCACCCTGTTCATGCGCCAAAGTAGGTCTATTCTGCGGGGCAGAAACGCACAAGCGGAATGACATCTTTAAAAAGACGCAGGGTCACGCTTGTGTTGCTCTTTTAGTTGAAAATAAAAAAGGATTTGAAAAACTCTCTTTGTGTTGAGGCAGCCGCAGTGTGAATGCACACACAGGGGAAACGCCCACCGAACCGACACACACACGCAGACACAAACACAGTGCTGTGAAAACAGCAGTTGAGAGCTGCAATGCTCGCGGCCACCACTGATCGCGCCGTCACACCAACACAGCAACAGAGAGATGATCCTCTTTTGAAGTCTTCAAACAGCTGATTCTGATAGGTCTCATAGAAGCTCGGCTCCGAAGTGAAAGACAATGTGTGCGTGCGCCCGCTTCCTGTTTATACCTGCGCTGCGGGGCGGGGGCACGTGACGCGATTCACGCACGCCAACGTTCATTGGCTCGTTCTGTAGACACTCGAAGTTGATAGGGCTCCCTGAAGTGATCCCAATTACGTCGTCACGTCGACGTTACGTCGAACGTGAGCGACTGAAAGGGAACTTCCATTTGATGGTGAAATGATGGCACACACACACACACCACACACACAATAGGAGTGACCTTTGTCTTGTTTAATAATAATACAAATGATGGTGATAATAATAATCATCATCATTGATTTTTTTTTTATTATTACTGTCAATATTAATAATAATAGTTGTTTCTTTTTGTTCAAAGGACTTTAAGTTTCATATCTTAAGTTTGTATTTTTAATATACATTATATTTATCAGAACTTTAATATTGTCAGGCTGCAGGGTAGATGAAGTAGGAGGCAAACTCGAAGATGAAGAATTCCAAGGTTTTAATTCTCAATATAAGCAGATACAAACAAAAGGGGAGCATGTGCTCAAAACTGGACAGAAACCTTAACATTAACATTGACCGACAAAAGACAAGTGAAGACCAGGAACTTAAATAGACAGAAAGATGAACACAAGACAGGTGATGCAAATGATGATGATGATGATGATGAGGACCAGGTGCAGGTGATGATGACTGAGGACTCTGGGAAGTGTAGTGCACACACAGACGAAGACAGAAGAACGTGACCGTGACATTACTCCCCCCTCCCGCAAGGCGCGTACCGCGCCGAAGAAGGCAGCATACGGGTGGGGGGGTGGGCATCCTGGAGTCCGTGACGGGAAGGTGGAACCGGTTCAGAAGTACGGACTCAAGGATGGTGGCAAGACAGACAGAGAAGGAAGTGAACAAGACAGTGCAGACAGACCAGGGGACCAAGGAGGTGCAGGCAGATCAGGTAACCATGGCGGAGCGGACCATACGGGTGGCCATGGCGAAGAAGACCCTTTGGGTGGCCATGGCGGAGAAGCCCCTTCAGGTGGCCATGGCGGAGAAGCCCCTTCGGGTGGCCATGGCGGAGAAGCCCCTTCGGGTGGCCATGGCGGAGAAGCCCCTTCGGGTGGCCATGGCGGAGAAGACCCTTTGGGTGGCCATGGCGGAGAAGCCCCTTCGGGTGGCCATGGCGGAGACATATGGCCCCCCCCAAAAAAATACTTGGGCAAAGTCCCAGGTACAGAAGAAGTCTGGCTAAAACCAGTCTCTGATTGGGCTGATAGGGACTGTGAAGAGGGCTCGGTGCTGGGCGGCGATGAGGGCTCGGTGCTGGGCAGCGATGAAGGCTCGGTGCTGGGCAACGATGAAGGCTCAGTGCTGGGCAGCTCCAGCGATGAGGGCTTTGTGCTGGGCAGGACCAGCGGTGAAGAGGGCTCTGTGCTGGACAGGACCAGCGGTGAAGAGGGCTCTGTGCTGGACGGGACCAGCGGTGAAGAGGGCTCTGTGCTGGGCGGGACCAGCGGTGAAGGCTCTGCGCTGGGCAGGACCTGCGGTGAAGAGGGCTCTGTGCTGGACGGGACCAGCGGTGAAGAGGGCTCTGTGCTGGACAGGACCAGCGGTGAAGAGGGCTCTGTGCTGGACAGGACCAGCGGTGAAGAGGGCTCTGCGATGGGCAGGACCTGCGGTGAAGAGGGCTCTGTGCTGGACGGGACCAGCGGTGAAGAGGGCTCTGTGCTGGACGGGACCAGCGGTGAAGAGGGCTCTGTGCTGGGCGGGACCAGCGGTGAAGGCTCTGCGCTGGGCAGGACCTGCGGTGAAGAGGGCTCTGTGCTGGACGGGACCTGCGGTGAAGAGGGCTCTGTGCTGGACAGGACCAGCGGTGAAGAGGGCTCTGTGCTGGGCGGGACCAGCGGTGAAGGCTCTGCGCTGGGCAGGACCTGCGGTGAAGAGGGCTCTGTGCTGGACGGGACCTGCGGTGAAGAGGGCTCTGTGCTGGACAGGACCAGCGGTGAAGAGGGCTCTGTGCTGGACGGGACCAGCGGTGAAGAGGGCTCTGTGCTGGGCGGGACCAGCGGTGAAGGCTCTGCGCTGGGCAGGACCTGCGGTGAAGAGGGCTCTGTGCTGGGCGGGACCAGCGGTGAAGGCTCTGCGCTGGGCAGGACCTGCGGTGAAGAGGGCTCTGTGCTGGACGGGACCAGCGGTGAAGAGGGCTCTGTGCTGGACGGGACCAGCGGTGAAGAGGGCTCTGTGCTGGGCGGGACCAGCGGTGAAGGCTCTGCGCTGGGCAGGACCTGCGGTGAAGAGGGCTCTGCGCTGGACGGGACCAGCGGTGAAGAGGGCTCTGTGCTGGACAGGACCAGCAGTGAAGAGGGCTCTGTGCTGGACAGGACCAGCGGTGAAGAGGGTTCTGCACTGGGCAGGACCTGCGGTGAAGAGGGCTCTGTGCTGGACGGGACCAGCGGTGAAGAGGGCTCTGTGCTGGACAGGACCAGCGGTGAAGAGGGCTCTGTGCTGGACGGGACCAGCGGTTAAGAGGACTTTGCAAGTATGACGCTGTTAGTCTCCAGCTCGGCGGGCATGACGTTCACTGTCTCAGGCGCGGCGGGCACAGGGTATATGCAGGAATCTTGAAGTTAATTTTAATACCTTTTCAGGACTTTTTCAAGACCTTCTCAATATTTTTGAATACCTCACCGCCACTTCAAGCTGTAACCATTTACATCAGTGATACTTTTAACTTAACAGTTTTAGTTTGTGATAAAGACTATACGCACTACGTAATACGCACTGGGACCGCCAGAGCGTACATTGCAGGGCTCGCAAAATTTCAAAATCGCTGGTAGCCCTTTGGGCAGGCACGCTCCAGATTTTGGTAGCCCGAAATTAATTTTACTAGCCCATATAAAAAGACTACATTTTTAATGTAGAATATTGGTTAGCAGTCAACACAATGAATCAAAAACTTTTTAAAAACACAAATATCAACAAATATGCATCTGATTCTAACAGAACTGAAATTTGTATGACCAGTATGGAACATGAATCAGTCTGTGTCGGTGGCTCAGCCCCCAATGAGGGTATGATAAAAAAAAAAAAAATAAGTAACTCTTTAGTTTAGGGTTTAATGCTCACTATTAACTTGTTTCATTAACATGCAGATGGCAGGGTTTTTTCATCACTGAGGTCCCGAATGTGAGATATACTAGTTAGGGGGGTTCGGGAGCACCCCTGAGAAAATGTAGATTTCTCTGATCTACATATGTGCATTTTAAGATGTTTTGAAGGCCAAAAAAATTGGATAACAATAGCTTTAAAACCATGTAAGTGGGCAGCTGATTATTTTTCTCTCCTCATCAGCATCACACTCCTATTCTCTTTGTTTTTCTCTTGCTCTGTCTCTTCCCCTCCTAAAGCTGAGCTTTGACCGATAGAGGCTTTTCATTTTTGTCTGTCAGTGAAAAAGGTAAACAAAGGGTCAACTGATAGGTTGATTTATGAAACATTTTCTCAGATGCATTCATTTACTAAAAGCTACTAGGAAAGCTAGGTAGCCTAACTAAGTTTATTGAATTCATTCACAATATGTACACATTCATTATTGATCTTATTCCTAATACAGGGCCATAGACAGGGCTTTATAATCAAAGAGGTCATACATTTAAGGTTATTAGGGGGTTTAAATTTTTTATTTCTCGGATATGTCCATTTCAAGACGTTTGAAGGCCAAAAACGATAAGAAATAGCTTTAAAACCATGTCAGCAGGCAGTAGATGATACCTGCTCTCACTTCTTCTTATCCATCACTCTTTCTTTTTCTCTCAGTCTCCTCATCTTGCCATCTCTTCTCCCTACCTAAAGCTGAACTTTTTTAATTTACTGAAGGCTACAAATTGTATATTAATTCTCAACATGTACACATTCATTATTAATCTTGTGCCTATGATGAAAACGGCTTTGTTAATGCTAATGTCCCCTCAATATGACAGTAAACTAATTATTAGTCACATTACATAGGCCTATTTTCAGTTCCAAATGGCGAAATTCGACTTTTTTCGACATTGCCTGATTATTTTTGTCATTTGTTTCACATTTATGACCTAAAAAAGCTGTAAAATATGAAATGTTTAGTTTAGCTACTTACATCTTATCTCGCACTTGACCGTAAACTGAAGCGTCGAGTCGCTCTGCTCAAATTCGCGCTCAGCAGCTTCTTGTGAACATAAAGCCCGCCTACTTTGATTTGATTGGTCATCTCAATATTCTGACATTGACGAGCACCGCAGCGCAGACCAATGAGACTCAGATGAACACACACACCCTGTCCTCTCTGTTTCTGATGTGCTCGGCGCCGCTTCGGATTGAAGATGAAGAACGCGCTGAATCTGATTATAACAAGACTGAAGCGAACACTATTTCAGATAGCCCGTCGGGCAGGCTGGTTATGCATTTTGGTAGCCTGACTGGAAAACACAATAGCCCCGGATCGTCGGGCAGGCGATTTTGCGAGCCCTGCATTGTGCTTTTGAACTTCCGCCCGCCTGCCCGCTCTGGTGCTCTCAGAGGCAATTTACGAACGCACCCACTATAGCCTAGTTTTTTATGTACCTGTTCGTTTTTTTTTTTTTAAATGACTAAATTCACACACTTTTACGATGTTTTTGGGATTCAAACTGTTGGACAGCTAATTCAGAAAAAAATACTTTCAAAATTTAAGACTTTATAAAGCCGTGATAAGACTTTTTAATACTTTTTAACCCTCTGGGGACCAAAAACGTGCCCGGCGTTTTGCTCGTTTTTTTTTTTTAGCAATGAAAATAAACACTAAATGCTCTGTTAATTTTGATCTTTCATTTTCGTGTAATACATCAATCGATCCTGTTCAGTGTCTATTTTTTTTCTGTATACTCACAATAAAAATAAAGTGTTTTGCTTTTTGACAAATAAAGAAAAATTAACATGATGCGATTTCTGCCTTCTCTCTGTCAGTAAACTCCCATTTGAAACGCGTTCGAAAATGATCTATAACTCCGCGAAAATTCATTCAAACAGGCGAACAGACCCACGGGCATAAAGCTTGAGATTGCATCTTTTAAATGAAGTCATTTATATAAAAAACAAATATTCTCAGCTTCTGTAATCTGTATAAAAAGAGAGCGACTCCAGTCGACCTCATTACGAGATGATTCACAGTAATGTGACCACGCCCCGGAGAGCGCGTGCTATTCAAACGCAAATTCTGAGAACTATTTCAGACCTGTGAAACGCCCACATCAGCTGTAAACAAAGCGCGTCGCGACTCCTCGCGAGTGAGACATTATAGCCTACCTTATGGAGAAAAGATTCCTCAGAACAGTGCTGATATGAGGAGCAATATCTCCTGATATGAGGAGCAGATCCCACTGAGGAGTGAGGTAGGCTGTTTTCTTTTCTCACGTGTGGAATAACGTTATGGAATAACGTTAGTGTAGGCCTATGTAAACCACAAAAAGATGAATCGCATTTCTATAATATGACTCGCCTTTCTGTGAGATGAATGAAGGGTACATATTTGTAAAGACTGTTTAGTCTAAATATGAATCGCGCGTCTGTGTGTAAAATAATAAACTGCTTTGCTATAGCCTACTGAGATGAGTAAAAATCGACTGGAATATGTTGAAATAAAATGTATTTGTATTAGCAACGTATTAAACTGCAAATTAGCATTTATATGCCCTAATATTTCATGAAAAACAACGTTACAGTCAGGCGAAGTATGAAAGACAACATTTTGTTGACTAGACTAGGGTACAGTTTTTAGGCTACTGTAGAATATACCGCCACATCAAAAAAGCTTTTGTTTAGCAATTTCTGCTCATATCTAACGTTTTATATATTAGTCAAGTCCCAAAATAGATAAATAGCCCTGGATAAGATGCAGTAGGCATTTTTGAGGAAAAGTACTTCAAGTGTTGTTTCTATATGATTTTTAGGTGCTGAATCCATTTCTGCCGTATAACAAGTTGTAAACATCACTGTTTTGGCATAAAAAAAAAAAAAAATGGCTAAAAAAAAAAAAAAAAAAAAAAAAACGTTTTAATGCATTTATTGCAGTTTAAACTAAACTATGCATTCTCAGAATATTTAAACATGTAAACAATGAAAAAACAACATTAACATGAAAGGGACAGTTTTTAATGGCTGCTGGAATTATGCCAAGGTACCAAGGTACACTGGGAAGCATATATCAGTGGAAATATGCAATTATGCCCAGCCCGAAGGGGGGAACTTGGAATACACATGACCCCAGGGGGCTGCATATTGAGAATCACTGGGGTGTCCAGCCGCAGGTGGAATATTTCAAACCCAGGGGTGGCAAGGTGGCTTGCCGAGGGAAAGACATATGCTCAGAGAGGCTTACAGTGGACTACACACGTGGGGGTCGCCCAGAGGCCGTGTTAGGTGTTGCCCAGCCTGCAGCTCTACAGATGTCTGTTAGCGAGGCGCCATGCGCTAGAGCCCAAGAGGATGCCACACTCCGGGTGGAGTGGGCCGTCACACCAAGGGGGCATGGTCGACCTTGCTGCTGGTAAGCCAAAGCAATGGCGTCCACTATCCAGTGAGACAACCTTTGCTTGGAGAGAGCCTTTCCCTTCAGCTTCCCACCATAACAGACAAAGAGCTGGTCTGAAGTCCTGAAACACTGCGTTCTGTCTACGTAAGCATGGAGGGTGCGTACTGGACAGAGCAGTGCCAAGGCTGGGTCTGCCTCCTCCGAGGGCAGCGCTTGCAGGTTCACCACCTGGTCTCGAAAGGGTGTGGTGGGAACCTTGGGCACATATCCAGGCCGGGGTCTCAGGATCACGTAAGAGTTAGCCGGTCCAAATTCCAGGCATGCCTCGTCAACCGAAAATGCCTGCAGGTCCCCTACCCTCTTGATGGAGGCCAATGCAACCAGGAGCACTGTCTTCATTGACAGGAACTTAAGCTCCACTGATTGCAGAGGCTCAAAGGGAGCACTCTGCAGGGCAGTTAAAACCACTGAGAGGTCCCAAGAGGGAACGAGAGGAGGGCGAGGAGGATTCAGTCTCCTCGCTCCTCTCAGGAACCTGATGATCAGGTCGTGCTTTCCCAGAGACTTACCATCAACTGCATCATGATGTGTGGCAATGGCGGCACCATACACTTTCAGGGTGGAGGGAGACAGCCTTCGCTCCAACCCTTCTTGCAGGAAGGAAAGCACAACACTGATCGGGCCTTTCGTGGGTTCTTGAAGTTTAGAAGAACACCAGTTGACGAAGAGGTTCCACTTCAACGCATAGGCATGTCTCGTGGACGATGCTCTAGCGGAAGTGATGGTAGCCACCACCGCTGGTGGTAGGGTACTCAAACCTGCCTCGTCCCGTCCAGGAACCACACATGGAGATTTCAAAGATCGGGACGAGGGTGCCATAGGGTACCCCGTCCCTGAGAAAGCAGGTTCTTTCTCAGAGGAATTGGCCAGGGAGGTGCTGTCGCGAGGAGTACTAGTTCTTGGAACCAGGTGCGGTTGTGCCAATATGGGGCAACCAAAATTACCTGCTTCTCGTCCTCCCTGATCTTGCGCAAAGTCTGCGCAAGAAGGCTCACTGGGGGAAACGCATACTTGCAGAGGCCCCGCGGCCAGCTGTGCGCCAGTGCATCCGTGCCGAGCGTGCCCTCGGTCAGGGAATAAAACAGGCCGCAGTGGGACGAGTCGTGGGAGGCAAACAGATCTACCTGTGCGTCCCCGAACTGATCCCAAATCAGCTGAACCGACTGGGGATGGAGTCTCCATTCTCCAGCGAGAGGCCGAAACCGAGACAGATTGGCTGCACGGTTCAGGTCTCCCGGGATATAAATGGCTCGAAGCGACCTCAGATGCTTCTACTGTAACTCCATGTCAGAGGTGGCGGGCGAGTTGCGACATACGTCGGGAGCGCAGACCACCTTGTCGGTTGATGTACGCTACTGTGGCGGTATTGTCTGATCGGACTAATACGTGCTGACCCCTGAGCAACGCACAGAAGCGGTGCAGGGCAAGACGTACAGCCTGCAACTCGAGGCAATTGACATGCCAAAGGCGCTGGGGTCTTGTCCAGGAGCCCGCGGCAGCATGTCCATTGCACATGGCGCCCCAGCCCATTGTGGAGGCATCTGTTGATATAACAACATGCCAGGAAACTCGTTCTCTGGGCACTCCAGCCCATAGAAAACTGAGGTTCATCCACGGGGTGAAGGTCTGACGGCAGGTCAAAGTCA
This sequence comes from Leuciscus idus, assembly GCA_021554675.1. NCBI lineage: Eukaryota > Metazoa > Chordata > Actinopteri > Cypriniformes > Leuciscidae > Leuciscus > Leuciscus idus. The sequence goes on along the minus strand of CM038625.1, from coordinate 50,932,289 downwards.
CTGGGACTCGGAGCGTGCCGTGTTGCCATGCCCACCTCGGGACTTGATCGCGAAGCGGTCTCATATGAAGCAAACCGAGCGACGTTACTGCGGCTGCGGATGCCATATGCCCCAGGAGCCTCTGAAATAGTTTCAGTGGAACCGCACTCTTACCCTCGAACTGACGAAGCCAAGTTAGCAGTGACTGTGCGCGCTCGCTCGTAAGCTGCGCACACATGGCGACCGAGTCGATTTCCATACTGAGAAAAGAGAAAAGAGAACTTTGCTCTTCTCCCAGTTGACCCGAAGGCCCAGACAAGCTAGGTGCCGGAGCACTAGGTCCCTGTGTTCGCAAACCTTGTCTCGAGAGTGAGCTAGGATCAGCCCGTCGTCGAGAGGAACAAGGGCTGCCTCGACAACCTTCGTGAAGACGCGAGGAGACAGGGGCTAGCACGAAAGGGAGAACCGCGTACTGGTATGCCTGCCCCTCGAATTATATATATATACACACACTGGTATGCCTCATTTGCATATGTAAACATGACATTTCAGAAAACTTGTAATATAAAAAATGTCTGTCTCTATGTAAGTGAAAAACTGGAAAGGTTTTATGGTGATATCTATAACTTAAAAATGTTACCCTATCCACCTGTAGTGTTTCAGCTGTGAATAATGCACCTATTGTTTCAATAACAATTACAAGAAAATGGGACCCTTATTTCAATGTTATACGGTGGATCCTTATTCAGGAGACATTGAACTTTCTAAAAATGTGGTATAACAACTTTTCCTCAAAAATGCCTACAGGGTTACACAATCTTGAAGATTCGGACCTGACTATATATATATATATATATATATATATATATATATATATATATACATACTATTTTTGTCAAAAATAAAGTCATAGACTTAGATGTTAGATGTTCCAATGTTGGCTATATTCAAACTAATGAATACATATGATAAAATGTAGGCCTATAATCTTTTTTTTTTTTTTTTTTTTACAATGAAAGAGTACACTTGAAATATTGTTGAAATTGTAATTATTGTTGTTATTGTAACATTTTTAATAAAATAGCAAAACATATTTACAAGAGAGATGTAAGCGAAATCTTAAATGGTCAATTTAAGGGACGGTCTTCTTCTAAATACATCTTTTGTCCTTGCATTGTGGCTCAGTCAGTGTCACACCTGAATGAATGGGCATTAGGCAGAGTCATTAAGACAATCTAAGGTGTAAACTACTCCTCCTCCACGCCCCCCTCGCATAATGGCTTTCCAAGCAAAACCTGTTTTACACCATTTAAATCAATGTATTTTTTTTTGTGAACGATAAAGCAAGACTATTTTCACATAATTTTGAAGCTAGAACTCAAAGGGACAACATCCATTATTCAAAAGTCTTGTGGACACATATTTAATATGTGTTTTGTGGTCTTAATTCAGCAACTTTCATTTTAATTTTTTCCAATAACCACGCATAAACATTATTCTCTTAAAAATACAAACATCTACATACACGTTGCTCGCATATTATGGTAGCCCTGTTTGTGCTATATAGAGTGAATTTACACCTTAGCCAGTAACATGTTTATAAATAACTGAAAAAAGCACAAATGTCAAGGCATGTCAGAACATCTCAAGGACCCCCAAAACAGCTTGGTCCCCAGAGGGTTAAGGGTCTTAATTTTCCCAAAATTGATTTATCACCGTTTAATACTTTTCAAGACCCCGCGGATACCCTGGGGCATGACGCTCCCAGTCTCAGGGGCGGCGGGCACAACGCATACTGCCTTGGTCTCGGCAGCTCTGACGTGAAGTGCGGGCTCGGCTGGACTGGCGTGAAGTGTCGGATCGGCTGGACTGGCGTGAAGTGTCGGATCGCCAGTGCTGGTGACTGAATTCCGGATGATGATGGGTGGCGTGGTGAAGATGGCTGGTGTGTGTGGTTGAGTGGTGATGTCATCTTCAGCCTCACCAACGGTGAGGGCTGACCCACTCAACCACAACACATGATCAAGATAAGTCAGTCAAGTCAAGTCATCTTCATTTATATAGCGCTTTTAACAATGTAGATTGTTTCAAAGCAGCTTTACAGAGATAAGCGTATAATTTAAGGTAACAGAGATTGTTTTAGTTAGTAAAAGTTGTGATTAATTTGCTTCCGTCACAACGATCATTTGTTTTTAAATTAGGGGCCGCTAAGATGACACCATTCCTGCTGCAGGAAAACCTCGGGATAAACACAGACACTAAAATTAGCGTAGATGCCATTCTTCTCATGATGTAAGGGAAGTGGATTTATGGGAAGTGTTCCCGGTTCCGGCTGACCTAATCTATGCAGCCTAACATTAAATTATATAAGTCTATAATGTATTATGTGAATGCTAGGTCAAAGAGATGTGTCTTTAATCTGGCTTTGAACTGACAGAGTGTGTCTGCTTCCCGGACAATGGTAGGAAGATTGTTCTAGAGTTTTGGTGCTAAATAGGAAAAGGATCTGCCGCCAGCAGTCGATTTTTGATATTCTAGGTATTATTAACTGGCCGGAATTTTGAGATCGCAATAGACGTGATGGACTATAATGCGTTAAGAGCTCGCTCAAGTACTGCGGAGCTAATCCATTTAGTGCTTTGTAAGTAATCAGCAATATTTTAAAATTTATGCGATGTTTAATAGGGAGCCAATGCAGTATTGACAGAACTGGGCTAATATGGTCATACTTCCTGGTTCTGGTAAGATAACTGGCGAAGGTTCCTGGAAAAGCTGCTGCTGGTGCTTGCTGGTGCAGATGATCGTCTAAGCCCAACCAAAAGACAGATTTAAAGACATCATCTGACCAGTTTACCCCAGCAGAGAGTTCCAGGAAATCAGAGTAAGCCTCTATTGAATGTCCGTCTTGGAAAGTGGTGAATAGAGAGTGAGCTGGGTTAACCGGGGTGAGCAGAATACCCATGCTGACTCTTAGTTTGGTCGGTCAATCTGTCAGGCTGCAGGGTAGATGAAGTAGGTTTTAATTCTCAATATAAGCAGATACAAACAAGAGGGGAGCATGTGCTCAAAACTGGACAGAAACCTTAACATTAACATTGACCAACAAAAGACAAGTGAAGACCAGGAACTTAAATAGACAGACTGATGAACACAAGACAGGTGATGCAAATGATGATGATGAGGACCAGGTGCAGGTGATGATGACTGAGGACTCTGGGAAGTGTAGTGCACACACAGACGAAGACAGAAGAACGTGACCGTGACAAATATATTCTGTTCTGTTGTGACAATAAAACAAACAAGTTTATTTTTAAACTGCATTATCATATTATTTTAGTAAGGTTGAGGACTCTTAAATAACTACAAATAACATATGTTAGGGAAATCTGTTCATGTTTTGTTACGCGTTTCTGGATTTTAAAAAAAATATATATATATCGGCCGATATATCGAAATATCGGATTTTTAAATCACCAAATATTTGTATTGGTATCGGCCTTAAAAATCCTTTATCGGTCGGGCTCTATTTTACAGTACAGTTACACTGTACTTACTGAGTAAATTGTCATGTTTTCCTTGGTAACGTTACAGGACATACGAGGTAAAAAATTGTTACTACGGAAAAGGGAATGATCAGATTATAGGGTAAGATCCCAGTAATTCCATGGAAATATACAAGGCTTCATTTTACAGTACAGTTGCACTGTACTTACTGAGTAAATTGTCATGTTTTCCTTGGTAATGTTACAGGACCAAAAACTGTAACGTTCAGTTCTCACCTTTTTTCGAAAACATGAAACAACACGTAGAGAAACTTTCTTCTGTACTTCCTAGGAATAACATTATGTTCTCAAGGCAAAACTAACCCTAACTGCTGCTTCAGTTTCACTCGACATTCCTGAGGGGTACCAGCTCATGCAGGAGCTCCATCCACTAGAAAACTACATGCTCTTAATGCTTTATATAATTGTTTGAATGAAAATGTAGATATGTTCACTATACACATCTAGAGTGTATTCAATCATGCATAGCTATGTCATATGACATACATTTTGTTTGTTTTATTGAATAATATAATTTTCAGTAAAAGTAATATAATTAAGTATTGGGCAACATTTATCATTGTTATTATTGTATGTTTTGGGTTGGGATAGCAATTTAATTCATTCTGGGGTAATATTCATTTTTAATAGTAATGATACTTACATTTTTCGAGTATAAAATCAACAGTTTTCTCCAAAGGCGAATCTTCGCATAACTGCCTTTTGTGCAGACATTACAAACGCTGAGGAAAACCGTTTTAGGTAGGGCTGTTGAGTTACTGATGTTATGAGGTATATATCCTATATATATATTTATATATATCAATCATGGGTTTGCATACATATGAGATTTTTTAAACATGAAAAAATAACCTACAAGGTTGAATATCTTAATATATATTTTCTTAAATAATTAATTATAATATATTTAAAAAATGCATTTTTTGTTATTTATAGGCCTAGGCCTGAGGGATGAAACGAGAGTTAAATTCAACAAGAAAAACATAAAGCAGTAAGCCACTTTTGCTTGTGGATGAAAATGTTTGGAAATAAAATAAAGAAATTACCAACATATTCAAGAGATAACCATTTTGGGATTTCATAATAAAAATAAATAATATGGTTAAGGATAAAAACAGTGGGTCACGTTAGTAGGGTTAAATATAAGAACTTAAATCAACCCTAAGGGCCCTATCTTGCACCCAGCGCAAGTGACTTTGTACACCGACGCATGTATCATTCCTATTTTGCACCCGCGCAAAGCGGACTTTTCCCTCCACAGAAGCACGTCGGTTAACTAAGAAATACACTTGCGCTCCCGGGGGTGGTTCAGCGCAAAGAGGAGGCGTGTTCCGGCGCAAACGTTTCTTCTTGCTATTTTGCAGGTTTAGAAAACAATTGCGCCACTAACCAGGAAAAAATAGTTTAAAGTCAGTGGCGCGTTGCGCATGTTATTCATATGCTATTTTAAGGGCGCATGCTTGGCCATAATCAATGTAGCGTGTGCACAACGCGAATACACTTTGATTCTCTCATCTACACAGAAGCAGCAGTTTTCATTTTTGCAAATCATACATTATTACTATAGATAGATAGATAGATAGATAGATAGATAGATAGAAATTTATTATAAAAGCATACATCTAGCTTACACATTTACCCAAATTATCATACGCCTGTTTAACCGAAGTTAATTTGGGTGGGTTTCTCCATTTCAATGTAACTTCTCTCTTTTACGGCCGTGACGAGAGCGTTGCTCTCCTCGGCTGTGAACCGCTCCTGGCGCGCGTCTGGCAAATCCGCCGTTACAATAGCAATCCGCTATGGAAAAAGCGCATCTGCTCTTAAAGGGAATGTGAGATGACGCTCTGATTGGTTTATTTCACGTTACGCCCAAACCACACCTATGAATAATGAAGCTACTTCAGACCAACCCATTTTAGATTTGCGCCTGGCGCAAGAGTCATTTATCCCGCCGGGAAAATAGCAACAGCGCCGAGACCCGCCCACAAAGTTACTTGCGCTTTGCGCTTTGACACTTGCGTTTCAGATCGTTAAAATAGGGCCCTAAATGTATTCACAAAATAAATGAGCAGCAGTTTCTTCAAAAAGACCACAAAATGAGCAAGTTTAATCAATATCAAGACATTTACAGATCCTGTTTTATTTGAGGGGAGGAATTTTCAACAATAAAAACGTTTTACGACAGTGATCTCAAATGCTCATTGATGCTGTGTGTCATGTAAGGTGCATTTGAATGAGAAATGTGCGTCTTCAAAGAATGGATCTCACAAAGCTACTGTATACACCAGAGAGGAAATAAGATGCTACACGCCATCATTTGGACTACTTTACTACTGCTTTTTGACATTTCTGCAATAAAAAAAATTATTGTGATTGCACTGTCTGTCTGGTACATTTCTCTTTAGACTGTGTGTGTGTGTGTGTGTGTGTGTGTGTGTGTGCCTTCAACACATTCTGTTGACTATAGTAACAGTATAGTAAGTAATGTTGCACCTACATGTCTACTAACTCTCAGTAGACTGGTAGAGTTAGAGTTAGAATAAGTTGACATGTAGTCACAATTTAATTTATAGTCAGCAGTAGGGTAGAGTGGGGGAAAACGCCCCCCTTAAGGAAAATGTGACATTACAGTGAAACAAAACATAAATGTGACTAGAATTGCCATCCCGGTTTTGAGTGACTATGGCAGGAGTTATTCACCAAATATTAAAATTGCTCAGCCTTCATAATTAATTAGTATTTTCACTGAAAATATTTTTGTACAAAGGGGGCGTTTTGCCCCAGCGGTGGGGTAAAACGCCCCCCAAGGTGGGGTAAAATGCCCCCTTTCTTACCAACCAGTTTGCTTCATAGATCAACAGCAAAATTAACAGACAATAGTTTTTAATCTCTTAAGGTAAAAGGCAAGTAATGTATCAACATGTATATATATTAATATTTATTTCAGCAATGTTCAAAATAGGCTAAATTAACTACCTTCCATCAGTGAGCTAACTGTGCTAGCAAGCTAGCTAGTTAATGCTCACTTGAGGTAATTTTTTCATGTTTTGTTCAAATATTTTGATTTTACCACCTAGTTATACTGCATTAAGTGTAAAACAAAGGATTTGATAGACAGAAATATTTTATTATAGTAATTATGATAGAGAAACTATGCCCCCAGGGGGGGCGTTTTACCCCTCAGCGTAGAGGGCGTTTTACCCCACAAGCTATGAGTTTAAAAAAAAAAAAAATTTTTTTTTAAATATAATTATATTCCTTATAAATAATATATGATCTCAAACTACAGACTTCACTATTCATCTATCATACATCACTGCAATATCCTGCAGAACAATATTCTCTTAAACACTTATTTACTAATATCTGAAAATTATAGCATTTACCATGTAATCCTCTTCTCTTCAAATGTGTCGCTGGTGTCAGCTTCTCCATAGAGATTTGTATATCCCCGTTATCAACGTAGTGCATAGCAACAGTAAAAATGTATCTTGACTACTTTTAGTGGTTATTTTGGGAAAAACAGATGGGGGGCGTTTTACCCCAGGGGGGGCGTTTTCCCCCACTCTACCCTATGTCTATTGGAGAGCACTAATACTCTGATGAGAGTTAGTTGACAGGTAGTTGCAAAGTTACTTACAGTCAACAAAATGTTCAAAAGGGATCATCAAAATGTAGTGTTACCTAACCTGTTTTTGCAAGAAATTGTTTTTAAGAGCCAGGTAATAATGCTCTTGTTGAGCAATACACATAACCAGTTTTTCTTCCAATGAAAAAATTCCTGAACAAGAACTATAAATATGACCAAAGAACCCAGTTGGTGTGAGACTTCAACTGAAGACATTACCAGACGACTTCATTTCTTAACATACCGAATACACGCAAGGACCCCAGGTGAGACACCACTTTAATATGAAAATATTATGACAGTGTGAATAGCCTCTTATGAAAAAGAAGTTTATCAGGTGTGCTATTAGTATACTACTTTTAAACTAAAAATAGGAAAGTATACTTTCAGTCTACTTTTTATATACTTCTCAGCAATATACCTGTAGTATGTCCTAGTACTGAGCCTTGTGGTACGCCATACTGAACTTGCGATCGATGAGACATCTCTTCATTTACTGCTACAAACTGATAACGGTCAGATAAGTATGATTTAAACCATGCTAGTGCAATCCCACTAATCCCAACATAGTTTTTGAGTCTATTTAAAAGAACGTTGTGGTCGATGGTGTCAAACGCAGCACTAAGATCGAGTAACACTAATAGAGAGACACAACCACGATCGGATGATAAGAGCAAATCATTTGTGACTCTAATGAGAGCAGTCTCGGTACTATGGTACGGTCTAAATCCAGACTGGAAATCCTCGCAGATATCATTTCTTTCAAGAAAGGAACACAGTTGTGAAGATACTGCCTTTTCTAATATCTTTGACAGAAAGGGTAGATTCGAGATCGGCCTGTAATTGACTAATTCTGTAGGATCAAGTTGCGTTTTTTTAACAAGCGGTTTAAAGGGTTAGTTCACTTTGAAATAAAATTTTGGTATGTTTTAGCTTACCTGAAGGGCATCCAAGATGTAGGTGTCTTTTTTTCCGCAGTAGTTTCAAAGGACGCTTCCTGCTGTGTGACGTGTGCGCATAGATGTACACTAGATGTCGCATTAAAGACATTCGTTCCAATGAACTGCTGTAGCCAAGGCGACATCTAGTGTATTTACATCTATGCGCACACGTCACACAGCAGGAAGCGTCCGCGCCTTCAGAGCACTTCGACGTGGTTGTGTTATAAGAGGTAAAAACGATATAAATACTGTTCGCTTTCTCACACAACCCGCTCGTTTCGTGTCTTATGCCATCAATGTGTACTTACGATGGGGAATTGTTTAATTTGGACGATGGGGAATTGTTTAATTTGGACGATGGGGAATTGGTTTAATTGGGACTCTGTGCATGCTCTGTGAGTCGGGATCCATATATCTGCATTATATGACTGACAGACAAGAACGGTTTGACCTAAAAATATAAAAATTGAAACTACTGAGGAAAAAAAGACACCTACATCTTGGATGCCCTTCAGGTAAGCTAAAACATACCAAAAAAATTTTTCAAAGTGAACTATCCCTTTAATCATAGCCAGCTTAAAGGTTTTCGGTACATATCCTAGTGACAAAGACGAATTAATGATATTAAGAAGAGGATGCATCTCTTTCAGTAGCTTAGTCGGTATAGGGTCTAACATACATGTTGTCGATTTAGATGATTTAACGAGTTTAGTAAATTCTTCCTCTCCTATAGCAACGAATGAATCAAATTTTTCCTCAGGGAGACTACAATGCACTGCCTGATGCGATACTGTAGTAGACGGTTGCATAGTTATAATTTTGTCCCTGATAGTATCAATCTTATAAGTGAAGAAGTTCATAAAATCATTACTGCTGTGTTGCTTGGAAACTTCTGGGCTTGAAGCTTTCTTTTTCGTTAGTTTAGCCACCGTTTCAAATAAATACCTAGGATTATGTTTATTTTCTTCTAATAGGGTTGAAAAATAAGCAGATCTAGCAGCTTTTAAAGCCTCTCTGTAAGCAATCGAGCTCTCTTTCCATGAAATGCGAAATACCTCTAGTTTTGTTTTCTTCCAGTTGCGCTCCATTCCTCTGGCTGCTCTCTTAAGGGCTCATTCACACAAGACGCCGAAGCGGCGCGGAACGGAGGGCGCTTCCTTTCGGCGCCCATGTTAACCTGCGTCTGGTCTATTTTTTGCGCGACAGCGAGTGATCCGCGTCCATTCCGGCAGGAAGTCACACCAAGAAACAAGAGACATCCGGTCAATTGTCATAATATAAGCAATTTTAAAAAATTTAAATACCGCGAGTGACAAATGCGATCATATCTGTGTATCTAAACAGACTAGAAAGATGAAAACAAACAAAGAAAAAACACAACAAAATAGATTTAATAAATTTGAAGAGAGGATGTATATTTCAACGGTATATCTACACTGTCTATCATATTCTCTCTCTGGCTGCGTGTGTGTCTCGACAACGGATTAATAAAAGAAGTGTACAACTTCGGTAACACTTTATAATAATGTTCAGTTGTAAGTCATTTATAAGTGGTTAGTTAATGATGAACTAATCATTTACAGAACATTCATAAATGAGTAGCAAGTGATATACTAATATGTTATGTATGTTTTGTACATTCCGTTACAAGTCATTTACAAGTGATTAGTAAATGATTAACTAATCATTTACAAAACATGACTATGCATTCATAAATGATTAATTAGTGATATGTTCATTATTTTATGTATGTTTTGTAGATTCAGTTAGAAGTCATTTACAATTGATTAGTTAATAATTAACTAATCATTTACAAAACATGACTATGCGTTTCATAAATGTTTAATAAATTATGTTACTTTTTTTAATGTTTTGCTCACATCAGGTGCACAGTGGTTATAGACCCCATGTGTTTCAGAGAAGACAGCTGTCTATACCCTTACCAGTCAGCACTTACACTGCAGTGCACACTACACTACACACTACAGTACACTACACTACAGAAGACAGCTGTCTATACCCTCAACAGTCAGCACTTACACTGCAGTGCACACTACACTACACACTACAGTACACTACACTACAGAAGACAGCTGTCTATACCCTTACCAGTCAGCACTTACACTGCAGTGCACACTACACTACACACTACAGTACACTACACTACAGAAGACAGCTGTCTATACCCTCAACAGTCAGCACTTACACTGCAGTGCACACTACACTACACACTACAGTACACTACACTACAGAAGACAGCTGTCTATACCCTTACCAGTCAGCACTTACACTGCAGTGCACACTACACTACACACTACAGTACACTACACTACAGAAGACAACTGTCTATACCCTCAACAGTCAGCACTTACACTGCAGTGCACACTACACTACACACTACAGTACACTACACTACAGAAGACAGCTGTCTATACCCTTACCAGTCAGCACTTACACTGCAGTGCACACTACACTACACACTACAGTACACTACACTACAGAAGACAGCTGTCTATACCCTCAACAGTCAGCACTTACACTGCAGTGCACACTACACTACACACTACAGTACACTACACTACAGAAGACAGCTGTTTATACCCTCACCAGTCAGCACTTACACTGCAGTGCACACGACACACTACACACTACAGTACACTACACTACACTACACACTACAGTACACTACACTACAGAAGACAGCTGTTTATACCCTCACCAGTCAGCACTTACACTGCAGTGCACACGACACTACACTACACTACACACTACAGTACACTACACTACAGAAGACAGCTGTCTATACCCTCAACAGTCAGCACTTACACTGCAGTGCACACTACACTACACACTACAGTACACTACACTACAGAAGACAGCTGTTTATACCCTCACCAGTCAGCACTTACACTGCAGTACACACTACACTACACACTACAGTACACTACACTACAGAAGACAGCTGTCTATACCCTCACCAGTCAGCACTTACACTGCAGTGCACACTACACTACACACTACAGTACACTACACTACAGAAGACAGCTGTTTATACCCTCACCAGTCAGCACTTACACTGCAGTACACACTACACTACACACTACAGTACACTACACTACAGAAGACAGCTGTCTATACCCTCACCAGTCAGCACTTACACTGCAGTGCACACTACACTACACACTACAGAAGACAGCTGTCTATACCCTCACCAGTCAGCACTGTAGTACACACTACACACTACACTACACACTACAGTACACTACACTACAGAAGACAGCTGTTTATACCCTCACCAGTCAGCACTTACACTGCAGTACACACTACACTACACACTACAGTACACTACACTACAGAAGACAGCTGTCTATACCCTCACCAGTCAGCACTTACACTGCAGTGCACACTACACACTACACTACACTACACACTACAGTACACTACACACTACAGAAGACAGCTGTCTATACCCTCACCAGTCAGCACTGTAGTACACACTACACACTACATTACACACTACAGTACACTACACTACAGAAGACAGCTGTCTATACCCTCACCAGTCAGCACTTGCACTGCAGTACACACTACACTACACACTACAGTACACTACACACTACAGAAGACAGCTGTCTATACCCTCACCAGTTAGCACTGTAGTACACACTACACACTACATTACACACTACAGTACACTACACTACAGAAGACAGCTGTCTATACCCTCACCAGTCAGCACTTGCACTGCAGTGCACACTACACTACACACTACAGTACACTACACTACAGAAGACAGCTGTTTATACCCTCACCAGTCAGCACTTACACTGCAGTACACACTACACTACACATTACAGTACACTACACTACAGAAGACAGCTGTCTATACCCTCAACAGTCAGCACTTACACTGCAGTGCACACGACACACTACACTACACTACACACTACAGTACACTACACTACAGAAGACAGCTGTCTATACCTTCAACAGTCAGCACTTACACTGCAGTGCACACTACACTACACACTACAGTACACTACACTACAGAAGACAGCTGTCTATACCCTCACCAGTCAGCACTTGCAGTGCACACTACACTACACACTACAGTACACTACACTACAGAAGACAGCTGTCTATACCCTCACCAGTCAGCACTTACACTGCAGTGCACACTACACTACACACTACAGAAGACAGCTGTCTATACCCTCACCAGTCAGCACTTGCACTGCAGTGCACACTACACTACACACTACAGTACACTACACTACAGAAGACAGCTGTTTATACCCTCACCAGTCAGCACTTACACTGCAGTACACACTACACTACACATTACAGTACACTACACTACAGAAGACAGCTGTCTATACCCTCAACAGTCAGCACTTACACTGCAGTGCACACGACACACTACACTACACTACACACTACAGTACACTACACTACAGAAGACAGCTGTCTATACCCTCACCAGTCAGCACGTACACTGCAGTGCACACTACACTACACACTACAGTACACTACACTACAGAAGACAGCTGTCTATACCCTCACCAGTCAGCACTTACACTGCAGTGCACACTACACTACACACTACAGTACACTACACTACAGAAGACAGCTGTCTATGCCCTCACCAGTCAGCACTTACACTGCAGTGCACACGACACACTACACTACACTACACTACACTACACTACAGTACACTACACTACAGAAGACAGCTGTCTATACCCTCAACAGTCAGCACTTACACTGCAGTGCACACTACACTACACACTACAGTACACTACACTACAGAAGACAGCTGTCTATACCCTCACCAGTCAGCACTTACACTGCAGTGCACACTACACTACACACTACAGTACACTACACTACAGAAGACAGCTGTCTATACCCTCACCAGTCAGCACTTACACTGCAGTGCACACTACACTACACACTACAGAAGACAGCTGTCTATACCCTCACCAGTCAGCACTGTAGTACACACTACACACTACATTACACACTACAGTACACTACACTACAGAAGACAGCTGTCTATACCCTCACCAGTCAGCACTTGCACTGCAGTACACACTACACTACACACTACACTACACACTACACTACACTACACTACACACTACAGAAGACAGCTGTCTATACCCTCACCAGTCAGCACTGCAGTACACACTACACTACACTACACTACACACTACAGAAGACAGCTGTCTATACCCTCACCAGTCAGCACTGTAGTACACATTACACACTACAGTACACTACACTACAGAAGACAGCTGTCTATACCCTCACCAGTCAGCACTTGCACTGCAGTACACACTACACTACACACTACACTACACTACACTACACACTACAGAAGACAGCTGTCTATACCCTCACCAGTCAGCACTGTAGTACACACTACACACTACATTACACACTACAGTACACTACACTACAGAAGACAGCTGTCTATACCCTCACCAGTCAGCACTTGCACTGCAGTACACACTACACTACACTACAGTGTTCAACACCTGTTATAGATGTGTAAACGCATGAATAAATCATTTACAACCCTTTCTGCATCCCCTAATCTAGTGTAAACTATTCATCACTTGTAAATGTGTTACACATCATTCGTAGATTACCACTTCAAGAATCAAAAAGGCATAAGATCAACGAATCGAATCTACGAATGTATATGTAACACATTTTCAAGTGATGAATAGTTTACACTTTAGATTAGGGGATGCAGAATGTGTTATAAATGATGTGTTCTGCATCCCCTAATCTAAAGTGTAAACTATGCATCACTCGTAAATATGTTACAAATGATCTGTACATGTATACAAGGTATTTACAGCACTTTCTGCACCAGCTAATTGCTACATACATACATACAAAAAATACATTATTCATTAAACATTTGTATATGATTAGTTAATCATTTACTAATCAATTTTAAATGACTTCTAACTGCATCTACAAAATATACATACAATAGTTAATATATCACTTATTAATCATTTATGAATGCATAGTCATGTTTTGTAAATAATTAATTAATCATTTACTAATCACTAGTAAATGACTTGTAACGGAATTTACAAAACATACATAAAATGTTAGTATATCACTTGCTAATCATTTATGAATGTTCTGTAAATGATTAGTTCATCATTAACTAACCACTTATAAATGCCTTACAACTGAACGTTATTATAAAGTGTTACCCAAACTTCTTGGTTACAGAAACATGGTGTATTCATTTTATGAGGTTATTTACTTACCCATGATGTAAAAAATAGCTCTGAATAAACAACAACTGAGCAGAAGCGCTTGTCGACCGCAGGGGAGAATACGCGTCTCGTGTGAACAGGCAGGCGCCGGACCGCGCGTGATTTTCCGTTCCGCGCCGCTTCGGCTCAGGTGTGAACCAGGCGTAAGGGCCCGAGTGTGCTCATTGTACCACGGCGTAACGTTGGACTATTTTCTTTAATCTTCATTAAGCGCAACGGAGCAACTGTGTCTAAAGTGCTGGAAAAGAGAGAATTAAAAGTTTCTGTTGTAATATCTAGTTCTTCTAAGCTATCCGGGATGCTGAGATGATGAAACTGATCAGGAAGATTATTAATAAAGCAATCTTTAGTGGCAGAAGTGATAGTTCTAACATATTTGTAACACGGAGTTGGCTTTGCAGCCTTGGCTAAATGTAATTTACACGAGACTAGATAATGATCTGAGATGTCATCGCTCTGCTGCAGAATTTCAACGGCATCAACATTTATTCCGTGTGATAATATTAGATCTAGAGTATGATTACGACGATGAGTAGGTCCTGACACGTGTTGTCTAACTCCAATTGAATTTACAATGTCTTTAAATGCCAATCCCAATGCATCTTTTTCATTATCGATGTGTATATTAAAATCACCAACAATTAGTACTTTATCTGCAGCCAATATTAACTCTGATAGAAAGTCCGCAAACTCTTTGATAAAGTCTGTATGGTGCCCTGGTGGCCTGTATACAGTAGCCAGCACAAATCTCAAACGTGATTTATCGTTTATACTATATATTTTTACATTAAGTAGGGTGACCAACCGTCCTGTTTTCCCAGGACATGTCCTGTTTTCACCTCCTGTCCTGGCCGTCCTGGCTGTTTTTTATAAAGTGATGAAAATGTCCTGGTTTTCATGATTTTTCATTGGGCCATTAAGCGTGTACTTTAAATTTGCCTTTGCACACAAAACATATGAAACCGGCTTCGACTTCGCCCCGTCTTGTTATAATCAGCGCGTTCCTCAATCCGATTCCGCAGCGGCAAGCAGAGAGCACGTCAGAAAACAGAGGTGTGTGTGTGTGTGTGTTCATCTCAGCCTCATTGGTCTGTCACTGCTTGTCATTTCAAATATTCTGACATTGACCAATCAAATCAAAGTTGGCGGACTTTACGTTCACAGAATTTTAGCAGCGTGACTCAACGCTTCAGTTTGCGGTCAAGTGCGAGGTAAGATGTAAGTAGCTAACAGCGTAAAAAAAAGCCCAAATGTAAATTCACAGATGATTTACAGAGAAAATTCCTGTGTTTTCATTTCAGTTGGGATCCGTGTAAAGCAGAATGCATGAACGGCAAAGCTGGCACGTGTCAGTGTCAAATACAGGTGCTAGCGACCTAGAAGCCCACATAAAGAAAGTATAGGCTACAAGAGAACATCAGGAGGATTGAATTTTTTTTTTTTTTTTTTACTTAAATAGTGTAGTAGGTTTTTTATTTTAGCAGTAGATTTTTAACCTATGCTATGGCAATGAAAAGAAATACTGTCATCATATAAAAGGTGTTAAAAGCTAAACTTAAAAAAAAAAATAGTATTCTATTTTTGCGGGCCAAACATTAAATGGAAAGGATGTATTACTTTATGTATTAAAGTACAATAACATAGGTTGTGGCCTATGTCACAACAAGGTTGTGAATGCATTTGTCAAGTATTTTTGATGCATTCACCCCCAGCCACGCCCCCACCCCTTAACCACGCCTCCTCAAACCACGCCCCGCCCATCAACCACACCCCCGTCCTGTTTTCTGAAAACTAAAATATGGTCACCCTAACATTAAGCACCAATGCTTCAAAAGAATTATATTTTAAAACTTGGTTTCTTAGTGGTTTTGAAAATATTACTATAGATTACAGCAACACCTCCCCCTTTGCGTTTCAGATGAGGTTCATGTTTATAACAGTAATCTTGCAGGGTGGACTCATTTAAAGTAATGTAATCGTTTGGTTTTAGCCAGGTTTCTGTCAAACACAGCACATCTAGGTTATTATCTGAAATCATATCATTAACCCTCTGGAGTCTGAGCTGTTTTCTGGGCCCTGGAGGTGTTCTGACATGCTCTGACATTTGTGCTTTTTTCAGTTATTTATAAACATGTTAATGGCAAAGGTGTAAATTCACTCTATATAGCACAAACAGGGCTACCAAAATATCTGATCAACATGCATGTATATGTTTGAATTTTTAAGAGAATAATGTTTATGCGTGGTTATTGGAAAAAATAAAAACGAAAGTTGCAGAAATAAGGCCACAAAACACATAGTAAATATGTGTCAATAAGACTTTTGACTAATGGATGTCCTCGCCTAGAGTTTTTTCTTCAAAATTATGTGAAAATAGTCTTGCTTTATCGTTCACATAAAACCATACATTGATTTAAATTGATGTAAAACAGGTTTTGCTTGGAAAGCCAATATGCGAGGGGGGCGTGAACGAGGAGTGGTTTGGTAAATGGTAAATGGTAAATGGACTGCATTTATATAGCGCTTTACACATGAGAATATGATGTCCCACCCACTCTGCATAATGAGCCATTCACACAGGTGTGACACTGACTGAGCCACAATGCAAGGACAAAATATATATTTAGAAGAAGACTATATTGACCATTTAAGATTTTGCTTACATCTATCTTGTAAATATGTTTTGCTATTTTATTAAAAAGGTTACAACAACAATAATTACAATTTCAACAATATTTCAAGTGTACTCTTTCTTTGTAAAAAAAAAAGATTATAGGCCTACATTTTATCTATGTATTCATTACTTTGAATATAGCCAACATTGGAACCGCTAACATCTTAGTTGATGACTTTATTTTTGACAAAAATAGTAGGCTATTTTATATATAGAAATTGCTAAACAAAAGCTTATTTGATGTGGCAGTATATTCTACAGTAAAAACTGTACCCAAATCTACTAAACAAAATGTTGTCTTTCATATTTCGCCTGACTGTAACGTTGTTTTCATGAAATATTAGGACATATTGTTAATTTGCAGTTTAATACGTTGCTTATACAAATAGCCTACATTTTATTTAAACATATTTCAGTCGATTTTTACTCATCTCAGTATAGCAATACAGTTTGCTAAAACAACATAATTCATTCACACACGCGATTAAACTTCTGGCAAAGATGAAGTTGATGATAGGCTGACTCGCGATCTTCGCAGTAGGCTAGTGAACGCACCGGAGAAATGCACATTTATTAGGCTACATAGTTTTTTTGTTTTGGATAGTTTTGTTTAGAACCAGCTTTCTGTAAATATATTTTAATTTTTTTTAGACATGTGAGGCGAGTAGGCTACGGGTTCATGATGATCTCCAGTTCAGACCTTATGTTGTGATTGCTAGCCTATATTTACTTTAAATCCAGGAAATTTGTTAATGAAAAAATTATTAAAATTAAGATACAATTGATACAAAACGAAATTCGTTTTAAAGAAAGGATTTGTACTTTCTGTTTTGAGGTCTCTGTGAATGTTTGAAAGTCTTTTAGTGCTTAGAGCGCTCGCGTCCATAATGGAGAACTGTCACGTAATATTGTTTTTTTCCTCATAAATGCGAACACGAAAAATAAAAGACAAAAGACTTTTAAGTAAAACTTACTCCGAAATTGTGTCCTCGGCGGAATTCGCTCTTCAATATGCTGCCGTTCGTAGTCTGAGGTACAATCTTCCTCTGAGGAAACAACCCGGTATCGTGCATTCTTCCTCGCTGTCCAGAATCATCTGAATGGCGTCTTTATTACCGGAGAAGCGTGCCATACTCAAAACGCGATGAACTATCAGTAAGTCTGATAGAAACTGTGTTTTTATGGCATTGATCGGGGCCGTATGCGATGCATACTAGATCACCTAAACTATTTACATGTGAATCGCGCCGGGGGCGGGGCGGCCGCAGCTGATTATAAAGATAATGAGGCAGAAGGAAAAACGGTACCTCT
This sequence comes from Leuciscus idus, assembly GCA_021554675.1. Classification (NCBI taxonomy): domain Eukaryota; kingdom Metazoa; phylum Chordata; class Actinopteri; order Cypriniformes; family Leuciscidae; genus Leuciscus; species Leuciscus idus. The sequence continues at coordinate 50,913,885 of CM038625.1, read as the reverse complement.
CCTTGCTTTCAAACGGATTACATGAGTTGAAAACATTTGTTTTTTATATAAATTACTTCATTTAAAAGAAGAGATTTCAAGCTCCATAAAGACATAACTCACATGCCTGTGTGAGAAGTATTCGCTGAGTTATGATTCATTTTCGGACGCGTTTCAGAATGGACTACACGGACAGAGAGGAGGCAGAACTCGCTTCGTGTTTATTTTTCTTTATTTGGCGAAAAGCACAACACTTTGTTTTTATTGTGAGTATACACAAAAATAATACACATTTAACAGAATCGATTGATGTATGAAACTCCTATGGAAAATCAAAGTCAACAGAGTATTTCTGAGTTTCTTTTACACTGATAAAAAAAAAGCGAGCTGGTATCGCCGGCGATACTGTAGACTTCTGGGGGTTAACAACGAGTGCTTTTGAAGTAAGCGATCGAATATTCAGCAACCCAAGCTTTAGCATTTGCTCCTCTGTATTATAGATGTTTTTTATTTGTTGAATATCAATTCAATTTTTAACCTTAGATGGGTTTAAACGTTTTTTGGATTTCCAAGTTCGGGGTACAGACTCAGTCTCTATATGATGATATCTAGGTGAAAGAGGCTCTATGTGATGTGATTTATCTGACCTTGGTGACACGAGGCCGCTAGCAGACGGTCGGTTTAGCCAGTCTGTCTGCTTCCTGATCTGGGGCCGTATTCACAAAGAATTTTAAGGCTAAAAGTAGCTCCTAACTGGCGAATTTAGGAGCAACTCCTAAAAATAATGGGCGTGTCACTCGTAACTTTAGGACTCCTAATTTTTTTGACTAAGAGTAATTCACGAAGCATTTTAGCCCTAAAAGTAGCACCTAAGCCTGGGACAGCTTAAAAGAAGTCGAGAGGACTCCTAACTCACTAAGACCTATTCACAAACCGTTTTTAGTGGCATTTCACGTTGCGATGTTTTGAAATGTGTATGCGACGGGCAGGAGCTTCCAATCGCAAGGGAACAATTTTGCATTGTAGGCATATCTAGGGATGCAATAACGCCACCAACAACCAAAACTAGGCTACTCATTGCATGTAAACTAATTGTAATGTTTCATTGTAAATCAAATCAAAATGTTCTTCTCAATTGCAAACGTAGGCAGAGGCATATAGTGACAGATTAATTCAATAATGTTGCAAAGATATTGCATCAATCCATATATTTTATTAGGCTACTAGGCTATTTGTTTTTCCTTACTCTTTATTCATTTAGGCTATTTATTCAGTTATTCATCATCTTCCGTCCTTCACACTACTTGTGTAGCGCACGCATTCTCAGACCTGTCACCTGTCACTCATCATCATAGGGGAGGTGTTTGGAATCATTCCCGCGTTACAATCATCAGCCAATCAGGGTGGTTACTTCAGTCAAGCTCGTGCATGAGTAATGATGTCATCCATAGCAACGAAGACTCACTCTTAGTTTAGGAGTTGTCATTTTTCTTTACTAAGAGTAGGTCTGAAAGGCGTTGTGAATAACTTTTAAGAGAAAACTCTTAAAATCTTTTAGTGCGATTTAGGAGTACTCCTAGTGGTAAGATAAAATGCTTTGTGAATATGGCCCCTGGTGCCCAATGCATGCTTGAGCTCTAAGACTATGAGCCATATTACTAGAGAGAAGAGCAGCACCATCCCAGGAGGGATGAATACCATCTCTTTTCAACAGGTCAGGTCTGCCCCAAAAACTTTTCCAATTGTCAATGAATTCTATATTATTTTGCGGACACCACTTAGGCTGCATTTACACTGCAGGTATTGATGCCCAATTCCGATTTGCTGACTATATCCGATTTTTTTGACGACCCGCTTACATCATCTTTTAAAAGTGACCCGTATCCGATATTTGCATTTACACTATACACTGCCAAAACAACCAAATGTAGACGTTATGACCCGGAAAATGAAGTAAAACAGCTCAATATGCAATGGATGCAGAAGCAGACAAAATTATTATAGTGATGCGCGTATCGCGGTCATATCTGCGGGGGCTCTGTGGATAATCCGCGGATCGGAAGGGTTAAGTAGGCTAATAAAAATAACATTCTGATTAATTTCGGGTTGCGTCGCAAGTGGATATGATAAATCATTATTAACAAAAATATTAACTACATTCTCTAAAATATGAGTATGTTCCATTCCAGTTTAAGTTTCAAGGGAGTAAAGCCTGTTTATGCCATTAAGAAAATAAATTCTGTCAAATAAATGTCATTTTAAAGAAATGTTCATTTAAAAGCAACGCTCATTCATCAGTGTATTATGTTACCATTAGAGATGCGCGCATCAACCGTCGCCTCGAGTCCGCTGTTGAAGGTTATGATCATCCATTTATCCTCATGCGTAACAACACATACTAATACATAATTAACCATCGGGTACGGATACTTACTCGCATTTACTGGGGAATATCCGATTTGTCTGCTTACATGGCAGACGCAAATGCACGTTTCCGATTCATATCCGATTTACCACATATGAATGAGGCCTGAATCCGATCTGAGAAAATCGGAATCCATGCGTTTTTTTTCCAGCTTACACGTTCACCGGTCATAGCCGATCTGTACCACATGAGAGGAAAAAATCAGAATTGGGTCACTTGAACCATGCAGTGTAAATGGGGCCTTAGACAGCCAACCGTTAAGCGAACACAATCTACTAACTATCTCATCACTCCTGCGAACAGGAAGGGGGCCAGAGCAAATGCAGTGCTTGACATAGTACTTGTGAGTTCACACACATTTTTAATATTAATTTTGGTGATCTCCGACTGGCGGAGTCGAACATCATTAGTGCAGACGTGAATAATAATCTTAGAGAATTTACGATTAGCATTAGCCAGCACTTTTAAATTTGCTTTGATGTCAGGCGCTCTGGCTCCCGGCAAACATGTGACTATGCTGGCTGGTGTCTCTATTTTCACGTTCCGTGTGATCGAATCGCCAATAACTAGGGCACAATCAACAGAACTCTCAGTGGGTGTTTCACTAAGCGGGGCAAATCGATTTGTTATGATAATCGGAACGGAAGAGTGGTTTTTTGATCCGCGACTAGAGCGATCCCTCACTGTCACCCATTTGCCCGGCTGCGCAGGCTCTACTTCAGCCGGAACCGCACCATGTAAAGACTTCACTATGCTAGGCGCATCCAAAGCAGTATCTAAAGCTCTAGCACTCTTACTATCCTCAATTAAAGTTTGGATGCGTGTTTCTAATTCTGAAATCTTCTCTGTCAGCCTAACTGTCTCCTTACATTTATCACATATAAATCCTACATTGCCAACAGAGAAGTCTATGCTAAACATGTGACATGAAGTGCAGGTGACAATAACAGGACAAGACATTACTCACCGTGTTTGTTGACTGATTATTACTTACCTGAGCTTTTATTAACTCAAAGGCGCGAGCGCGCGAGAGAAAAATAAATAAATAAAACAGCTGAGCGCACGGGTGGCGCGTTAACAGGCTAGCAGTAGCGAATTAGCATGTTGTGTTAGTAGTAACGGAAGCTAGCGATGTCAGGTTAATCTGAGATGTTGGGTAAGCTGTATTTAGTAGTATAAACAACCAGAAATTGTAGTAAATTCAAAACAAAGTAAATTCAAACTTGGTTCAAAACAAAGAAATACGAGGCTTAGACGGAGCTTACAGCACCGAAGCAAACAAACTCACAGCAGGCAGACAGGCAGACAGGAGCAATCAATCAGGAGCAATCGTCAAATCATAAACAAACATAAACAAATTAGCATATCAACTGCCTCAAATTTTTAACAGTATGTCTTACACTGGGCCACCTCAAGATACTGTTACGAGGCAATCACGTAGGCTACTGGTCCATATGGACAGCACTGCGGCCAATGCGTACATCAACCATCAGGGTGGTCTTCCCGACTACGCAAGTATGTATTTCAACCAGTGAGTCTTTCTTGCACAGACACTGTGCAAAATAAGGGAGTTGGAGGAGCAGGTCTTGCTAGTCGTGCTTACTGGCCAAACTTAACCTGGTTCCCAGAACTGATGCTCCTCACGCCAGCACATCCTTGGCCCACTCCTCTGAGGAAGGACCTGTCCATCCTCCCTGAAGACTTCGGGGTAGGGAGTCAGTTTTTGGAAACCAGGATGATCAGTCCAGACGAATCACACGCGGAACCCCACTTTCCTACACCAGCTTGTTGCGGAAATGATCTACTGTATTTAGTGGTGAGACTTCAATAAATACAAAACCCACTTGTGTTTGAAGTACTTTTCACCCCTCACATACAGACGGCCATTCATATACAGACATCAGAGTTTTCTGCTGCGTAGGGCAACCCCAAAGTAGACATGTAACAACTTTTGTTGCAAAGACATCTACAGTTCATATTTGGACACAGTAAACAGTAATTTTTCACTAAACTAGTGTCTGTTGTCATGCAAGCACATACATTACATGAAGTAAAATTAATTGCCATAACACGGGGCACCCTGTTATTACAGACCTCTGGAAACTCCATGTCTGGTCCCTGGATGGGACACGTAGGTTCTAGGTGACCTACCGCCCTGGTAGATACCATCACTTATGCTAAAACCCCCTCTATGAGGCGCCTCTATGCATTGAAGTGGAATCTGTACATCAAGTGGTGTTATTCTCACAAGGAGAACCCCAGAACTTGCTCGATCAGAACAGTGCTTTCCTTCCTGCAAGACAGGTTGGAGCGAAGGCTGTCTCCCTCCACCCTCAATGTGTATATTGCCGCTATCGCCGCACATCCCGATGCAGTCAAGGGCACGTCACTGGAAAAGCACGACCTGATCGTCAGGTTCCTGACGGAGACAAGAAGACAGAAAAAAATCTGTCTTGGAAGAGAGTACTCCTGGTTGTATTGGCATCCATCAAAAGGGTAGGGGACCTGCATGCATTTTTGTCGACGAATCTGGGCCAGCCAACTCTCACATGATCCCGAGACCCTGGCCCGGATATGTGCCCAAGGTTCCAACGTGTAGAAGCAGTTTCTTCCCGTGTGCTCGCCTAGTAGCCAATAACACTGTAATTCTCGCTCTAGTCTCAGCTTGCTGCGCCATTCCCCTCACCATGGAGCGGATACCTGTACTTATTGCTCCAGTGAGTTCCCCATTAGGTGAACCCTGTCGAGTTCCTCCACACCCTCCGGCAGTCGGACAGGTCCCATATGTTGTGATCCCTGCAGCGAACATGGTACGCTATGCTTAATCCATGGTAAGGCTCCCTGCGGTGAGCCCGTTTCTTTTCCTTGGCAGAGTCCCCTCTGCCGTCGCTGGCCAGTGCTGTCTCCCCCTACTCAGTCTGGAGCCACCCCAGTGACATGAACGTCTCGTTACTTATATAACCCTTGTTCCCTGAAGTAGGGAACAGAGACTTTATGTCCCTTTGCCATGGTTGCTGCCATCGCTGCTCAGTTGAACACTCGAATAGCTACCATCGCTGCTCGGCTGAACACTACTCGGCGTAAAACAAAGGTGCTTGCATCCAAATTTATAGCCGTGCTATGGGCCGGGTTGCGAGATGCAAATCTCACACGACAATGTGCATTGGCTCGGTCTTTATTCACTCAAAGAAGATTGGGGCTCCCGGATGTGATCCCAATTACGTCGACATGTTGACAGAATGTCTCTGTTCCCTCCTTCAGGAAATGAGGGTTACACACGTAACAGATGTTTCCCGCTGTTTGCACATAAAATTCTCATACATTGCTTCTTTTCTTTGTTTAAAAGAGCTTAATATTTTTATTTATCTATTTCGGGTCCTGATTAGGAGACGACAAGCACATGAACCGTTGTGCCGTGCTGCTTATAATTATCAAACAGTAAAATCACCCCATCCTGCTGCCAAAACATAGCATCTGTGGATGAGATGATGAAACAAGGACAGTTGGGATTTTGTTCTGCTACACTTCACACTAGAGATGCACCGACATGTGATCGGCCGTGATCGGCGACCGGCCGGTCAGTCTGACAAAAGCCGGTTGTATGCCGGTCAAATCCACTCGAGCGCCGCATGATTAATATCGCGCAACATCAGCATCACACGTGCACATGGAACACGCACAGGAGACCTCGTGAATTACGTCTTTTCAGACCGCAAGCGTATTTTTTTTCGCCGTGCATGTTAATCAATGAGTATTGACAACGGGAGGCGAGCAGGAGAAGCACGTGAGCGTCAAGCAGGAGTGTCGCAAGCAGTGAAGCATGTGTTTCGGCGCCGAGTCTATTTGCTGCACTGCTCACACTCAATTAAATGGAAAGCACACTTTTGATTTACAAAATATAGCCTAAACAGGGTTTCACAAAAAAAGTGCCCAAAATGCACAGAATTTGCGTGTTTTAACCCCCTGGGGTTGACTATCGCGCCGGCTCGTTTTTTTTTCCTTATGAGTGCAAAATTTCTTTTTTTTTTAAATACTAATTTTTATTTTATATGCTTGTGTTATACATCAATCGATCCATGTGTATTTTTAGTGTGTATACGATTAGTGTGTATTTTTTTTGTGTATGCTCATAATAAAAACAAAGTGTTGTGCTTTTCGCCAAATAAAGAAAAATAAACATGATGCGAGTTCTGCCTACTCTCCGTCAGTGAAGTCAATGCTGAAACGCGTCCGAAAATGAACTGTAACTCAGCGAATACTCAGACAAACAGGCATACAGACACACAGGCATGAAGCTTGAATTCTCTTCTTTTAAATGAAGTAATTTTTATAAAAAACAAATATTCACAGTTTATATAATATGTATGTAAAGAGAGAGATGTCTCATCTCAGCTAATTAAGTTTTAATGTGACTCCGCCTACGGAGACCGCGCTATACAAACGCAAATGTGAGGCGATGCATATAAACCTTTGAAACGCCCACATCCGCTGGATAAGGCCGGTGAAACACTGGATGCGTGGCGTAAGCGTCTCAGCTGCGTGGCGTGTCCGTTTTTATTTCGGCTCCCATGTTAACAGTTTAGAGTTTGCACACTGCCTGTGTGAGACGCACGTCTCAGGCGCGGCACGAGCCCCGTGGAAAACGCGCGCATGCTAGAAATAGAACCAACGCCTATTTTTCACTCGACACGCAAGCGTCTTGGAAGCGTTTCCATGCAAAATTGAATAGGAAAATCTGTTTATATGTCATTTTGACACGAATACATATTAACAAATGTCCTTTTGATGTTTAAAAGTGTCTAGGTTTTGACATAAATGCAAATATAAATGTAATTTTACAAAATATTATCGATTTTCAAATACTTCTGTATTGAATGAACAGCTTTTAGCAAACTCTATTGCTATACTGAGATGAGGAATATATACTGTATGTGTATAAAACTTAAAACTTGCAAAACTTAAATCAATGTATCGTTTTATGTGAATGATTAGGCAGGATGATTTTCACATCATTTTGAAGAAAAAAATCTAGGCGACGACATCCATTAGTCAAAAGTCTTATTGCCACATATTTAGTATGTGTTTTTTGGCCTTATTTCAGAAACTTTCATTTTTAGTTTTTTCAATAACCATGCATAAACATTATTCTCTCAAAAAAGAAAGCATGTACATACATGTGGCACACATATTATTGTAGTCCTGTTTGTGCTATATAGAGTGAATTTACACCTTTGCCATTAATATGTTTATAAGCAACTGAAAAAAGCACAAATGTCAGGGCATGTCAGAACATCTCAAGGACCCCAAAAACACCCCAGAGGGTTAACAACAACTGGAGTATGCTATGTCAGAAAAGAAAACGAAGACAAATATATTTGGAGAAAATGTACCCATTTAAACTTGTTTTATTATTCAGTTTATACAAGTGATTGCAGTAGACCTGTGTGTGTGTGCTTTGAGAAATATCTTTATACTGCAAGGCTATATATTTATTTTATTTTTTATTTAAATATTATTTTATTGTCATTCCCTGTTTTCATACAGATGTTTAGTTTGCTATATATATATATAAATTATTGGATATTGAATGTGAAAAGGAAATTGTTCCTCCATGATAACACTGCACTTTAGATGTGTGTGAATTGGCCACACCTGGCGTAATTTATATAATTCTATTTTATAGCGTTTTATCTGTTCAAAAAATTATCCAAATAATATCCAAAAATATCCAAATTGTAAAATGTTCTATTACAGAAAAGATATAAAATAAATATTTGTGTGTGCTGTAAAGTGGTTAGAAAAAATTAAATCGGAATCGGCTAAAATCGGTATCGGCAGGTCAAACTTAATGAAAAATCGGAAATCGAAATCGGCCCAGAAAATTGTAATCGGTGCATCTCTACTTCACACCAGTGGTGGCTGCTGGTCTTTCAAAGAGGGGAAGCTCATTTTCGGCCTACATCATAAAAATTGTCCATTTATTTATACGTAAATTCTGCCCTACGTTCCTTTACAAGAAAATGCTCTGTGACTCTGTCTTTTCCAGTGACATGACCAGTGTCCTCTCAATGGCCAGCAGAGTTGGGTATAAATGTAATAATATAATAAAGGTATAAATAATAATATAATAAAGTATATTATTAGTACTACTAATAATAATATTTTTTAATTATTTTAATATTTCTTAATTATAACTAATAATAATATAAAAAATATAATAAGTAATAATATAATAAAGATATAATGTATAATTGTGTGAAAAGTATTATGAAAATTGTCTAGCAATTTCGACCAGCAAATACCAAGAAATGACCCTAACCCAGGGACTGAGCTCGAATAGCTTCAGCATCAGCAACTTTTTATTGTTTGAAATCGCTGTCAATCAAAAGGAGATGCAGCCTTTCGACAGACCGTCCAATCATCAGAAGCCGAAGTCCAGGCCAGCCCACTCCTCATTCACTCCAGAGACGCTGAGCGTCCGCAGCGGGACATTATCGCAGTGTTTATTGAATGACCGTCTAGTTTCGAAGCACTGAACAAAACTGTTCAAAGCAGCTCCACTGAAGTCACTGGATGCTGGGATTCAACAGGGAAATGCACTGTGACGCTACTACGGGAATGTTTGAGAAGGAAATCGAGTCAGCCGACCTGCTATAGCTGATTCTGAGCGAACTCATCTTCAAAACTCGTGTTCGAACGCATTTTTAGTCAATAAAATGTTAACACAATAGTACATATTTGACCATAAATTTTTTGACATTATAGGGTAAGCCGAGCTTCCCTTGCAGTCTGGGCTTCTTCGTCCGAAAACGGGCGAAAACTTTTACATTTTGAATTTTTTTATTTTTTTGCTTCATCGGAATGGGATGACACTTGGTGACTTTTGTTGTATTAGCTATGTGAACACACAAAAAAACCATGGACATGATTCGGATATGTTAAAGGGTCGTAAAAAAAATAGTCACACTTAGCTTCCTCCCGCCCGAAAACGGGCGACATAGGAAATGAATGGGAAATACGAAAAAATACGAAAACTCAGAGAAACTTTTGGTGGTACAAGCTACAGATCAGCCACTGTGCTGAAAAAAAGTGTACAGCAATGAAGGGGTGACACTCTAAAACAACAAGAGTGCAAATATGACATATTTTTATTATGATTTTGCATATCTTTCTTATTTGTCATGGAATAACTCAGGAAGGAAATAAGGTAGGAGGAAAATTCTTTTTTAGTGAAGTCCCCCTACATGTTAGCTGCATCTGGATAAAAAAATTATAATTTTTGGATAAAGAAATCAAAAGTTACAGCATTTGGAAAAGAGACAGCCTTTTTGTACAGTCTTTGACACCCCCTCATGAGCAATTTTTTCTCCATGAAGAATATCTTGTCATAAAAGCAATGGATTATGTTAATTTTGGGCTCATTTTAATTGTAATAATATGCTGTAAAAAATGAAGTGCCATTTTCAATGATCTGAGAATGTTTCATGAGCTGTATGATGTTTTTGACACATTGCAGTACATTATTTTATAGATTATGAAAAAAAAGAAATTCTATTTATCAGCAAATAACTCAGCAATACTTAAGAGTTTTTCAAAGTGGATACATTCACTGTAAAGTTCAAACTCTAAGCTTTCAAATGACGTCAACTTTGTGTTAATCAAGGCAAGATTTTTGAAAAATATGGTAATGAATATTTTCGCAGCTAGGTGGCGCCTGCTGGCGGTACACTCGGTTTTAGAGGGATTACTCCGCACTCGTTAGGAATTAATATATGTAATTAGATGCTCAAGCTGAGATCCTAAGCTTTAAAATGATATATAATTTGTGTTGTTCCATTCAGTGGTTGCTTAGTAATACATTTTTTTCTTTCCGAATAGGAATAAATCAAATAAAAAAATAAAAAAGCTATAGGCCGCCTATGGGCCGCCTATGGGCGGTTATAGGACATGACACATGTATTTACATCTTGAAGCCACTAGATGGCGCTCTTCTCACTTGAACATTTTTTTTTTGGAGGCCTGAACTCTATTTTGATGTGAAATGTTGCATTTATTGAAAAATAAAATAAAATAAATAAAATAAAAAAATATATATATTAATTCTAATGGAAAAAATAGCTCATAAAAATGATATAATTAATGCAAAGTATCATAAAAAATTCTAAAAATTCTAAATAATAATCAGAAAACATTATAGAACAAAAATATATTTGATTGGTTATCCTGGGAAAAAGTAAAGTAAAATTTTAAGGCTTCGCCCGTTTTCGGGCGGGAGGAAGCTAAGTGTGACTAGTTTACGAAGAAGCCCAGAGGGTTAAAGAAATCCCCACTGCTTCACAGATGATGAATGATATTTTAGTATATAACACAAGTGATTTATAACAACAGCAGCACGTTCCGTGCGTCATTACGCCATTTTATGTCATTGCACAGTCATTTCAGTTTCGTTTATTAAATCAATTGAGTGTTTACATGTTCTCTCGATCAGATTGAAATCTAATTTGAATCAAGCTCAATCTATTAACCCCATTAAGTCCACAGACCCTGTACCGCGTCCGGAAATCTTTGTTATAATGTTCATACATTCTTTTTTTCATTCCCCTATATGGTATCACTAAATTCATGGTATCATTTGAAAGCTTATAATCTAAACTTTACAAAGAATACTTTTGTTTTATGATACATATTAAATTAAATATTAGCTTAAATATGCATTGGTCCCAGACAAAAAATTACGCATTATGATTGCGAAGAAATATTTCAACAAATATTTATTTTTATATATTTCACAAAACAATTAAGTCATCTATCACAAGAAAGCTCTCATTCTAAGGAATTTGCCGATGTAGTTTATTTCATTTGTGAGAAAATCATAGATCGAATGATCTTCAGAAGAACTGCGCAGTGAAATAGGATCAAACTGAGATAACAGTGAAAAGTATCACATTCCAGCTCCGATTATGGTTTCAGTCAGCCACAAACAGCCACACAATCTATATAACCTTTTACCTTAGAATGTTATCTTTCAAATGAGACCATTTTCATGTTTTTGTGAGCTTTCTTTGACAATAAAGTTTATTTTCGAGAAACGCGGTCTAAGGGCAAAAACACTGAATCTCCAAGCTATCTTCACAGTGCGCTAGCCTTTTCTAATGACATGTCTTTATTATACAGATATAATACCGGATCTAAGCTTCGACGTCACACGTCAATCACATCAGACAGAGCTCTCAAAAGCGGAGATAGAGCAAGGGGGTAAGCCAGCACCCGGAAAGTGTAGCTTCCATGGGGCAGCCATTGGTTAGCAATCCATTGACTCCCGTTCATTTTGGCGTCACTTTGACAGCGAATAACTTTACATCTGAGGCATTTAAAGACTCCATTTGTCCATTATTTATTTCTAAAGAAACACGAAAATGTATAAAAGGCTCCATTACCTTGTATCTTACGTTATGGCCCCGTAGAAGCAGTTTTTGTAAAAATAGGCTAACGATTGCATCATAATCACGCGACTCTTTGTCGCACAGTAGGAAATTACCGTACAGACAGGAGGAGAAGCTCGCGGGCAATCGCGGGGACGTGGAGGCAAAATGACAAAATAATAAATCAGAATACTTAGCAAAAGTTGCTGCTGCTCATGGAAAGCTCCTACTCACGCTCTCCGTCTCTGCAAGTTTCGGAAGGGAATGATTCAGATTTCTCTCGGCACAGCTACTAGAAGACAGACGGGTTGCTCACGTCACATCGATGTCGTCAAGCTCAGTGTGAGTCTGCGCAGTTGCTCAACCATCAGGAAGAAGTGCTTCTAATTGACTTCACTTTTCTCTGTTGAAGTCTATGGGGTCGCTGTGTCCATTTCTTTTACTGTCTATAAGATAGAGACACTGCTTGGGGTCAAGAGGCGTACGTGCTGATCACTTCCGGGTGACACCCGAGATCTCTGTTGACTGAAGTCTACACGAGTTTGCGTATGGAATTATAGTTTATGGACTGTTTTGATTTCTATAATTGAATCTAGAAAGATAAAAAACATTGATTTCATTGATAAAAGCAAACTTTGGAAGTGGAAATGAAGATAAATGGATGATTTTGAGAGGAGAGCGCGCAGTTTGAAGATGCACATTTTGGAGAGTGCTCTGCATTTGGTATGTAACATTGGCACAGCTGGCAGGATGCCGGATGGGTAGGCTAATGCTGAGGTGATGCACAACACAGGTGACAAAAATGATGCACATATAATGAATGATATCAAACTGGAGGATGTGGATCCTGTTCTGGATTGTAATAGAAAAAAAATAGATTTTATAATTTGTAAAATTAAAAGTCTTGGATCTTCTGAAAGAATAAAACTGATCAAAATCATAAAGCGCCTTTTTGTTTTTGTTTGTTTATTACAGCACAGACAACATATACTATAATATTTATCAGATTCAGCAGTGTTTTAAGTCATTTCAAAGAGTTTACTGTAAAATGACACCAAAATGCTAATTCAGTTTGGGTAGGCAAACTCCAGGCGGAAATCCCCAAAAATGGTCCCGGATCTTAACAGGTTAAGGTTAAATGGATTATTTGGTTGCATGTAAACCTATCCTGTGAAGGAAGGATTTATGCCTTTATTTGTTTTTACATTTTTTAAACACTAAATTAGAATGCATTTTAAGGAATTTTAAAACAATGTGAAAACTAATAAAATTATTACCAAGTAAAAAGAAATTTAGAATGATAAAGTAGTCCTTATTAAACTTCAAATGTATAAATATCCTCATTACTCAATATTATTTACAGCAGCCATGGCATCACAGCCCATTGGAGTGGCAGCTCTAGGAAGACCTCTGTATCCTGGTATGCTGTATGACTGCCGCAGTGATAACTTCATTCCAGGTTAGTGTACAGTCCCTACTAAAAATGCTTTTTATTCCTTTTTTACCCAAAGGTGAATCAACAAAACAGTACATGTGTGGTTATTTCGAGACATAAGTTAAAGCTAACAAATATTAAATTAGTAGTTTTATACAAAATCGGCATGTTTACTTGAACGGTACATTGCGTCCTCACACGTAACTATTTAAGTCCTTGTGAACCGGAAGTTGCAAACGACTTTTCTCCAGTGTTGTGGCGTATTTCCAAGTGAAAAGGAATATTGAATAGAGGGCAGGTTTAACTTTAGCGCTCCTCCTCTCCATCTCTGCTCATAGCAGACTAGCGGATTGAGGAGTGGTGAAGCGTTTTCAATCCAAGCCGTCAAACTGACGTCATCAGAAAAGGAATGCCATTCCAGACCGGAAGTAACTTTTCAGATTTTGATTAAAGATTACCACGGCAAATTTTTTTTTTTTGTATATTAACTTACACGGATTAATTGTTTACCACAAGACTAGTAATATGCGCTAACAAAGTAAATAGGGTACATTTTGATTTCATGTTGACTTTAAATCCATTTACATTTACACATTTGGTAGACGCTTTTATCCAAAGCATTTCAAAGTATCCACTGCATTTCAAGGTACACATTTTACATTCTTGTCAGTTCTTGCAGTCTCTAGGAATCAAACCCATGACCTTGGCGTTGCAAGCACCAACGGTCTATTGTTTGAACTACATTTCTCATTTCAGGTGTCACTCTGTGGGATAAGAAATCATTGAATGAAAATTTGGACACTCATCTAAAGCCCATGACAGATTTGAAGTTCAGTAGCTCAGACTCTCTCTCCAGTAAGTCCAGTCTCCTGGATGTGAGTGCTTCCCTGAAGGCCAGCTTCATGGGAGGGCTGGTGGAGGTGGGAGGATCTGCCAAGTTCCTGCATGACACCAAGTCCTCAAACCAACAGTCCAGAGTTACTATGAATTACAGTGAAACCTCTAGATTCGAACAGCTCACTATGACTCAGCTGGGAGTGGGACACATCACCTACCCTGAGGTCTTTGACCAGAAAACTGCAACTCATGTGGTCACAGGTGTACTATACGGAGCTCATGCCGTCATGGTGTTTGATCAAACACTTTCAGAAGAAGTAGTACAGCAGAAGATTGAGGGAGAACTGAATGTCATGGTCAAGAGCATCCCGGGATTTACTATTGAGGGAAAAGGCCATTTAGACATGACAGAAGATCAAAACAAAGTGGCTAAGAATATCGCCTGCACATTCTATGGTGATGTCCGCCTTGATCAGAACCCCACCACTTTCATGGAGGCCCTAGAGGTGTACAAGAAGCTCCCCACTATACTGAAGGAGAATCCACAGAATGCAGTTCCAATAAAAGTCTGGCTCTATCCTCTTTCTCTACTGGATACAAAAGCAGCTCAGTTGGGGAGAGAAATCACCACACGTCTGGTTTCCAACACTGAAGATGTAATAGAGGGGCTGGGAGAAGTACAGAGGACTTGCAACGACCTCTCTAGTAAACCGATGGTAAATGTTTTCAAAGACATTAAAGAGAGGCTTCATTCGTTTCAGAGCTCATTTAGCATTTACAAAACGGTGCTCCTGAAAGCAGTGGCCGAGGTCTTGCCTGCTATACGAGGAGGAGAGAAGGAGAAAACTTCATTGGAAGAAATCCTGAAGATCCACTACAGCTCCCCCTTTAATGCTGACATGCTTAACCAGTGGTTAGATCATGCAAAGGCTGAACTTGACCTCTTGAGTTTTCAAACCAATAAGCTGAAGGGAATCACAACTGAAGACTCAAACAGTCTCAACATCCTCCTCCTTGATCCTGATATTGATGTTGTGGTGTGCTTGACCTTCACATCTCTGAAGTATGACGACCCAGATCTCTCAGCCATGAAGAAGTTTCTGGAATCTGATGAGTTTAAAGAGCTAGATGTGGGAATGAATCACAATTCTAGCATGTTAGCATCTGTCAGAAAGGGGTTCATCGATCCTGATGTCATCTTAAAGATGAGAGAGAACTTATCTCTTTTCAGAAGTTTTTCAGAGGCTAATAAAGATGAAAAGAGATATAAATTCATTATTTCTGCCATCTCTGATCCCTCCAGTCCTGGCTCCTCTATCTATCTGTATGAATCAGGGAAGCTGACAGACACACAGTTCCAGCCCGTGTCGAAGCCTCCTCCACCAGAAGTGACGAAGGTCCTGGAGCGCGGTGTGATCCTGAAACTGCAGAAGTCCCCAACTGGAGAAACTGTGCAGTTCAGAGTGGAGTACCAGCAGGTGAAAGCAGATTCTGGCGCTGAGGAAAAGTGGATTATCATAAACACCGCTGATGAAGTCTTTACTCTGACTGGATTGGAGTTTGGAAAGCAGTACTCGATCCACTACAGGATAGTGGGTAAAGTGGGAGTGAGTGAAGCCAGTGACACTATCGGCCCCATACAGTCTTCAGGTAAGTGTCATGCAATTTTTTTTTTTTTTTTTTTGCACTAACCTTTATCTTTTTTAAAAATATATATATATTTCGCTTCATTCACAGTCAATGTTTGCATTGACAACCATATTTCCTAACATGTGTGGCTATAATTAAATGTGTAACATGTTGTAAAGTGTTTCCCACTTGACTGAATATATGAACGCATTATTTCCTTTGTTCGTGTTGTTACAAATAGTCCTTAAAGACGCAGAGTATATTATGTATTTGATGTCTAATGTAGGCTAGTGTACTTAATCATATGACATTCACAATAAACAATTCAAAGCCTTGAACAAGTGACACGTACATTTCTCTGTATGAAAACCAATAGGACATTTAAAACCCTCTGGTGCTCCTCATTTGGGAGTCACACTTATTCTCTTCATATAGCAATATAAATAATTTAACAATCAGCAAGAGTACTCTTATAAATAGACAATATCAATAAATAGCTTCAAAATACATTTCAGAATCAAAGAGTAGTTGACTTCATAATTCAATATTCAACAACAATATTAAGATTAATTAATGTATTGCTCATTTAAATAGGCCCAAATTGTATATATATATATATATATAGTCAGACTCAGTATGATTAAAGTACAGCCAGCGCCAGCACTGGCTAACAGAACCATATACACATACAACACACTTTTAGCACCGTATAACAAACAGTGACAAACTCACCAGTTCCTGTATCATCAAGTCACTCAACAGCAGTCATTTGAAAAGGTAGAGGCAATCTAAAAGGTTGGCATACATAATAGTTAAACCAGCAGTTTAATTAATAGAATGTTTGAACGGCTAAACGCCTACCTGCCAGCTCAACACACCGGCTCGCGCACACACATACCAAACAACAGCGCACGGCCGTATTTAAAGGAAAGTGACGCCACACTCTGTCAAGTCTCGCGACAACACAGGATGGACACAGGGTGGAGCCGCGAATAAGGAGAATAAGGCAAAAACGTCTGGGTTACACTACGTTTAAATGTTGCAGATACATCCACATTTTACATTTTAGCATCTATCCACATGTACAAAAAACTTACATTTTTGTGTCTCTGAAAATTACGTATTAATATCTACGTATTAACAATGGGACCAGGCTGTTCAATGATGAAATGAGAAAGACGAGAACAGATTCAATATTTTAGCAGATTAAAGCTTAATATACTGTATGAATTAGTTCACCACATCAGGACAGCAATATTACAGACAACACAACTCGCCGTATTCTCTGTTGTCAGTTTGTCTTATCGCAAATACTTGAACGAGTTGAACGTTTAAGCCGATAATTAAAAGCAGTATATCTCTGACATTAAATCCCCATACTCTGTGACTTTAAGTAGACACTATTGATGACAACAATACATTCATGAACATGAAGGAAACTTTTGATAGTTACTGTTAAAATCACACATTTAAATACTGCTGATTCTGTTGATACCAAAAGTTAAATGAATATCTGATAACAATGTTTTTAAGAATTTAAGAGATATGATTTTGTGATATCAGCATTTAAACCAAACATCAATTATGCATCTTTATGATTTTAATAATTAGAACTAAAATTTGGCTTTCATGTATCCACAGAAATTCTCATAATAAGCAATAATATCAAACCCTCAACAGTGATTGTGTCAGGATCTGGGCTCTGTGAACAGCAGAGACATCTCTAAATATCTTCTGTGTTGGAGGATTTCTGCATGTGTTTGCAGTGGATGCAGGATCACTTTCTCTGGACTTGATAATCACACTCTTCATGTCTGTTGATAATCACACTCTTCATGTCTGTTGATTTCCACAGCCACTGTTCCCGAGACCAGGAGTGACTTCCTTCAGTGTAAGTCAGAACACAAGCAGAGAAACTCACTGAGTGTGTTCATGTTCTTCCTGGAGAAGCTGAGAGAAAACATGACAGAAGAGTTTTAGAGTTGATCATGTGAATGATGATTAAACTGCACTGAGACACTGCTGATATACTGAACATGAAGAGTTCAGATACATTAAAAGATCAGATTCATAATTCCTGATTGTGATGTGTTTTCTCTCCATCAGATTCCCATCCGTTCACTCTGGATCTGAACACAGTGAGTAAACTCCTCCTTCTGTCTGAGGAGAACAGAGTGATTACTGACATTGACCCAAAGTGTCAGCCGTATCCTGATCATCCAGACAGATTTGATTTGCCTCAGGTGTTGTGTAGTGAGAGTGTGACAGGACGCTCCTACTGGGAGATTGAGAGGAGTGGTGCTGGTGATGGGTTTATAGCAGTGTCATATAAGAGCATCTGCAGGAAGGGAGAGGGTAATGAGTGTTGGTTTGGAAATAATGATCAGTCCTGGAGTTTGGTCTGCGATTCCTCCAGATACTCATTCGTACACAATAACAGAAGCAGAGATCTCCCTGCAGTGTCCAGCCGTAGAATAGGAGTGTATGTGGATCCCAGTGCAGGAACTCTGTCCTTCTACAGCATCGACGGAGACACACTGAGCCTCATCCACACAGAGAACACCACATTCACTGAACCGCTCTATCCGGGGATTACTGTTTATCCTAGATCATCATGGAAACTGTTTTGATGAATGAGAAAAGCCTGTAGAGAGACTCTACGCAAAATGCTTTGAGCTCATGATAAATCAGCAACAGTGAGATGATGTTCTAGAGTCTCTTATTCTCTCTTCATTTCATTAATAACAGCTGAACTTCTGTACCTGAAATATCATGTCAGAATAACTGTGTAATAAACCCTCATATAGTCATCAGTGTGTGTGACGGTGTGTGTCTTCCTCATATAGACATCAGTGTGTGTGACGGTGTGTATCTTCCTCATATAGACATCAGTGTGTGTGACGGTGTGTATCTTCCTCATATAGACATCAGTGTGTGTGACGGTGTGTGTCTTCCTCATATAGACATCAGTGTGTGTGACGGTGTGTGTCTTCCTCATATAGACATCAGTGTGTGTGACGGTGTGTGTCTTCCTCATATAGTCATCAGTGTGTGTGACGGTGTGTGTCTTCCTCATATAGACATCAGTGTGTGTGACGGTGTGTGTCTTCCTCATATAGACATCAGTGTGTGTGACGGTGTGTGTCTTCCTCATATAGACATCAGTGTGTGTGACGGTGTGTGTCTTCCTCATATAGACATCAGTGTGTGTGACGGTGTGTGTCTTCCTCATATAGACATCAGTGTGTGTGACGGTGTGTGTCTTCCTCATATAGACATCAGTGTGTGTGACGGTGTGTGTCTTCCTCATATAGACATCAGTGTGTGTGACGGTGTGTGTCTTCCTCATGTAGACATCAGTGTGTGAGACGGTGTGTGTCTTCCTCATGTAGACATCAGTGTGTGAGACGGTGTGTGTCTTCCTCATATAAACATCAGTGTGTGTGACGGTGTGTGTCTTCCTCATGTAGACATCAGTGTGTGTGACGGTGTGTGTCTTCCTCATATAGACATCAGTGTGTGAGACGGTGTGTGTCTTCCTCATATAGACATCAGTGTGTGTGACGGTGTGTGTCTTCCTCATATAGACATCAGTGTGTGTGACGGTGTGTGTCTTCCTCATATAGACATCAGTGTGTGTGACGGTGTGTGTCTTCCTCATATAGACATCAGTGTGTGTGACGGTGTGTGTCTTCCTCATATAGACATCAGTGTGTGTGACGGTGTGTGTCTTCCTCATATAGTCATCAGTGTGTGTGACGGTGTGTGTCTTCCTCATATAGACATCAGTGTGTGTGACGGTGTGTGTCTTCCTCATATAGTCATCAGTGTGTGTGTGACGGTGTGTGTCTTCCTCATATAGACATCAGTGTGTGTGACGGTGTGTGTCTTCCTCATATAGACATCAGTGTGTGTGACGGTGTGTGTCTTCCTCATATAGACATCAGTGTGTGTGACGGTGTGTGTCTTCCTCATATAGACATCAGTGTGTGTGACGGTGTGTGTCTTCCTCATATAGACATCAGTGTGTGTGACGGTGTGTGTCTTCCTCATATAGACATCAGTGTGTGTGACGGTGTGTGTCTTCCTCATATAGACATCAGTGTGTGTGACGGTGTGTGTCTTCCTCATATAGACATCAGTGTGTGTGACGGTGTGTGTCTTCCTCATATAGACATCAGTGTGTGTGACGGTGTGTGTCTTCCTCATATAGACATCAGTGTGTGTGACGGTGTGTGTCTTCCTCATATAGACATCAGTGTGTGTGACGGTGTGTGTCTTCCTCATATAGACATCAGTGTGTGTGACGGTGTGTGTCTTCCTCATATAGTCATCAGTGTGTGTGACGGTGTGTATCTTACTCATATAGACGTGTGTGTGACGGTGTGTGTCTTCCTCATATAGTCATCAGTGTGTGTGACGGTGTGTGTCTTCCTCATATAGACATCAGTGTGTGTGACGGTGTGTGTCTTCCTCATATAGACATCAGTGTGTGTGACGGTGTGTGTCTTCCTCTTATAGACATCAGTGTGTGTGACGGTGTGTGTCTTCCTCATAGACATCAGTGTGTGTGACGGTGTGTGTCTTCCTCATGTAGACATCAGTGTGTGTGACGGTGTGTATCTTCCTCATATAGACATCAGTGTGTGTGACGGTGTGTGTCTTCCTCTTATAGACATCAGTGTGTGTGACGGTGTGTGTCTTCCTCATATAGACATCAGTGTGTGTGACGGTGTGTGTCTTCCTCATATAGACATCAGTGTGTGTGACGGTGTGTGTCTTCCTCATATAGACATCAGTGTGTGTGACGGTGTGTGTCTTCCTCATATAGACATCAGTGTGTGTGACGGTGTGTGTCTTCCTCATATAGTCATCAGTGTGTGTCTTCCTCATGTAGACATCAGTGTGTGTGACGGTGTGTGTCTTCCTCATGTAGACATCAGTGTGTGTGACGGTGTGTGTCTTCCTCATATAGACATCAGTGTGTGTGACGGTGTGTGTCTTCCTCAAATAGACATCAGTGTGTGTGACGGTGTGTGTCTTCCTCTTATAGACATCAGTGTGTGTGACGGTGTGTGTCTTCCTCATATAGTCATCAGTGTGTGTGACGGTGTGTGTCTTCCTCATATAGACATCAGTGTGTGTGACGGTGTGTGTCTTCCTCATATAGACATCAGTGTGTGTGACGGTGTGTGTCTTCCTCATGTAGACATCAGTGTGTGTGACGGTGTGTGTCTTCCTCATATAGACATCAGTGTGTGTGACGGTGTGTGTCTTCCTCATATAGACATCAGTGTGTGTGACGGTGTGTGTCTTCCTCATATAGACATCAGTGTGTGTGACGGTGTGTGTCTTCCTCATATAGTCATCAGTGTGTGTCTTCCTCATGTAGACATCAGTGTGTGTGACGGTGTGTGTCTTCCTCATGTAGACATCAGTGTGTGTGACGGTGTGTGTCTTCCTCATATAGACATCAGTGTGTGTGACGGTGTGTGTCTTCCTCAAATAGACATCAGTGTGTGTGACGGTGTGTGTCTTCCTCTTATAGACATCAGTGTGTGTGACGGTGTGTGTCTTCCTCATATAGTCATCAGTGTGTGTGACGGTGTGTGTCTTCCTCATATAGACATCAGTGTGTGTGACGGTGTGTGTCTTCCTCATATAGACATCAGTGTGTGTGACGGTGTGTGTCTTCCTCATGTAGACATCAGTGTGTGTGACGGTGTGTGTCTTCCTCATATAGACATCAGTGTGTGTGACGGTGTGTGTCTTCCTCAAATAGACATCAGTGTGTGTGACGGTGTGTGTCTTCCTCATATAGACATCAGTGTGTGTGACGGTGTGTGTCTTCCTCATATAGACATCAGTGTGTGTGACGGTGTGTGTCTTCCTCATATAGACATCAGTGTGTGTGACGGTGTGTGTCTTCCTCATATAGTCATCAGTGTGTGTGACGGTGTGTGTCTTCCTCAAATAGACATCAGTGTGTGTGACGGTGTGTGTCTTCCTCATATAGACATCAGTGTGTGTGACGGTGTGTGTCTTCCTCATATAGTCATCAGTGTGTGTGACGGTGTGTATCTTCCTCATATAGACATCAGTGTGTGTGACGGTGTGTGTCTTCCTCATATAGTCATCAGTGTGTGTGACGGTGTGTGTCTTCCTCATATAGACATCAGTGTGTGTGACGGTGTGTGTCTTCCTCATATAGACATCAGTGTGTGTGACGGTGTGTGTCTTCCTCATATAGACATCAGTGTGTGTGACGGTGTGTGTCTTCCTCATATAGACATCAGTGTGTGTGACGGTGTGTGTCTTCCTCATATAGACATCAGTGTGTGTGACGGTGTGTGTCTTCCTCATATAGTCATCAGTGTGTGTGACGGTGTGTGTCTTCCTCATATAGACATCAGTGTGTGTGACGGTGTGTGTCTTCCTCATATAGACATCAGTGTGTGTGACGGTGTGTGTCTTCCTCATATAGACATCAGTGTGTGTGACGGTGTGTGTCTTCCTCATATAGACATCAGTGTGTGTGACGTGTGCGTCTGTGCTTTCCTCATGCTCTGTTTGTGTTGATGAAGATCAGCTTCATTTAGTTTCACAGTAGATTCACATCAATCATTTATAAATCATGTAGAAGTGGGATTTGTTAAACGTATTTTAATCCAGGTGTGTTTTATGCAACATTATTATATTTGCAGTATTTTATCAGTTATTATTTTCCTGCTCTAAACATGTCTGGGCGTCAGAGACTGTAAGTCATTAAGATCTCAAGCATGGAAATAAAATAAACTTCTCCTCAACCATTTTTCACTCAAAACTCATGACAAAAAGTCATCAAAAAAAAAACCCTGACACATCAAAACATTGTGAAGATATTAAATGATAATTTGTATGTGTTGATCTGTATCTGCTGAACGTCACGATCAAACCCAACGAATCCTGATGTTCATCTTCTCTGGGTCACATGATAACACACTCTTAATTCAACAAACATGGCCATCAGCAGCCAATGAAATCACAGCAGCTAATAAGGTCAGTTCATAATGTCTGACTCTTATGATAATTAACGTATACGTGTCAAAATGAGGCTGTGTATCAAATCTGGTGAGATTCAGCCACATGGTGGCGCTATAATAAGCAACATTACGTTTTTGCTCTGTTTCCTAGTGAAGCTTCGAAACACACCAAGCACTGAAAACTGATGGTTGTGCATGATGATGGGGTATCAATGTATAGTGGATGATATTCTGGATGTTGACCATAGTCTATTCTCAAATTATGAAAAAATGGTTGTAATAGTCATATGATACTACTACAACATGTCATGAGATCAGATCATTTTTGTTTTACATATTTACGAATCACAAAACTTCTTAATTTACAGGAACACACATATATCAAGAATCAGCATATGAACCTCAACAATGGTGACAAACAAAATATTCATATAAACAGATAAACTCTGAACATCTAGCCTGGGTTTCCCCATACTGCCTTGAGCAGCGCGATTTTATTCACGCTGCAAGGTAGTCTGGCTACCATGGGCTAATTTTTCCCCTGAAATAGGGAACCAATCACAGAACGGGGAGGGAGCAGCAAGACGATGACGAAGTATATGCGACACACCGAAGCAGTTTGTTTATCTATGGATCCAACATGACAGACGTAAAAATATATGCATATTTAGTTTAGCAAGCAAACACATCTACAAAAATATGCCTGTATTTCAAGTTGATAAAATAATTTAAAATCCACATCAGTTTATTGTACGTGCCGACGCGCCACCCCTCCCAGGATCTATAACGTTAACTTACCTAGGCTACTTCCACTTTTAAAAATTCATCATAACCGCGCGCGCGATCTGCTTGCAGTCGTCGAGATGGATGCTGAGGAGTTGAAGAAAAGAATAGCTAGTGGAGATTGTAAAGTTGTCGACAATACGTCATCAAAAATCAAGTCCAGTGTGTGGGAGAAATTTGGAGTTATCTGAAGAAAATATTGTAAAAAGCTTTGCTGCAAACATTTTCGTGTTGGATAGCCGCAAATGTGGAACTTCATCCCTGAGGAAGCACGCAGATAACTGTGGTAACAAAGCAGTATTTTTCATATTTAACACTGTTAAGTATGTGTGGTGTGCAGGGCGTGTTTGAACCCAAAATTGTCAGATGTAGGCTAGACGAAATTGTGTGGCATATAGTGTTGTAGCCGCGTCTGTTCGATTTGTGTGGTAACGTTAGCCATGTTCTTCATGTATCGGCCTTTTGACAGCTTCGGCTGAAGTTGTCCTTGTGTTAATTGTCATGTAATAACTTCTGTATGACCTGGCAATAAACATTTTTGTAAGTGTCTATAATGTGATAGTCTAAACTGATTTTATTTCGGGTGCGGGTCGGGTGTCGGTTCTATTTTAAGCGGGTCGGTGCAGATTTTTATTAGTGCTGCTGTTGGAAAACGGGTCGGGTGCGGATTTACAAAATCGGACCCGTGCAGGACTCTGGTGTACACATAAATCTCTGACCCATCGTCGTCTTCTTCGTTGAATATCTGTCGCTCTACATACGTCATCTGGTATAATTTGAAACGATTGGCTATGAGCTACGTACAGGCGCATTTGATAGACATTTGTAGCGCCCAATAAACGGCTCTGGGCATTCGTAAACCACGCCTCAAATACGAGAAAATGAACATGTGGTTCCCAGACCACGTCTCAAAGAGAAAGAGGTCTGACGTTAGCCAGGCTACTGAACATCACAAATCAAGCTACTAAAAAGTCACATCAAAAACAACAACAAAAATAAAAGCACATGGTAAAAATAAAAGAAAATAATACAATTCAGCTACATAATTTATGCATGCAGCAATGCATTCTGGGAATTATGTACTATGGTGGTACCCAGCATACATTGCAACATGAAGCTCTTCATTTGAATGTCACCATTGTTGAGATTCATACGCCGATTGTTGATGTCTGTGTGTGAGAAAAATAACACGGCTTTATTAAACTTTCTATGCACTAAATGTTATTAAGCTGTTCAAATTTTAACAATGCTTTATGATATCATATGTGTATGCTTAATAATCAATCATATGAAATGACCCACATGATTGCTCAAGATTAAAGTGTGAAAGAAATGAAGTACAGTCTTGTAAGCTCTATTGATGACATCATCAATACAGAGCTGTTAACAGCAGAGCTCTTTTCTCTCGTTTTTTTTGCTATAACTGTTGTGCCTTATAAACACACAGGTAAAGCAGCCAGAGAAAAACTAATGTTCAATTGTCAAGGGAAAGAGCCCAGCTAAAGCCAACACTGATCGCCATCATGGTAACAATAAAAAAACCCCATCAACATCTAAACCTCCGTTAATTCTCAAAAAGACCTTCTGATTATGACAGGAATAAAGTCAGTCTGGTTAGTAATAAGTGAAGCTGGTAATGCTGTTTGTGGAGTTGTTTAATCCTCCTCTGCTGAGATCTTCACAGATTGAATGTCTTCTTTTCTCTTCAGGTGATTTCATCTAAAGCTGTGGCTTGAGTCAGTTGTTCACAGTAAAATCTCAGTGTCAAATTTACTTAAAAAAGTACAATTCTGTGATTTGCTTTGTGTGATTTTATGTGTTTTTGCACATAATGCTATAGTGGAGATATGTTAGTGTTTTAATGATGTGTTAGGATTTAAAGGGTTTCTGTTGAGTTTTGTGTGTCACCATTGTGTTGAAGAGTAGAGCCTGAGCTTCAGTCCAGGATGAGCAGAGGAACATTGATGTTATGCTGCATGTTGCTTTATTTAAAGGCAGTGACTGTGTAGTTGCTGATGCATTGATGACGTTTTTAAGTTCTTCAACTCATTCATGTGTGATGATGATCACTAGTAGGATTTAGTTAAGGGTTTGGATTTATGTTTCTAGTAAATACTTAATGGCAATTGACCAATCAATTTCCTCAAATGAAGTGAGTTATCTCAGGTTTTAATTAAGTGCATTATAACAGTAACATACTGTAAAGATTACATTAAAGAACTGCAAATTCACAGCTGCTCTTGTTTTGCTGCTTTTACAGGTGTGCTGTATAATTTTACAGTATAATTGTAGTTTATGATTTACAGTACTCTTGCTGTAAAATCTACAGTAAATGTTTTACAGTGCAGATATTATACAGACACCTGATATTTAATCTTATTAGATGTTTAGTTCACTGCATCTGATGGATTATACTTTCATATACTTTTTTATATTTTTGTAAAAGCTGTTTTAGTGCAAGTTTGGCCTGAGTTACTGCATTCCCTGTTCTGACCAGCAGGAGTCTGGAATAGCCTTCCTGATACTGTTCGTTGCTCAGACTCGCTCTCCCAGTTTAAAACTAAATTAAAGACGCATCTCCTCAGCCAGGCATTCATATAATATTTTTAATCTTACAGTTCAAACTACAATCCGGCCTCTAGTTCATAAACGCCAGAGGAGAACTGGCCCCCGACTGAGCCTGGGTTCTCCCAAGGTTTTTTTTTTCTCCATTGGGTCACCTGATGGAGGTTATGGTCACCATTAGGTCACTTGATGGAGGTTATGGTCACCATTAGGTCACTTGATGGAGGTTATGGTCACCATTAGGTCACTTGATGGAGGTTATGGTCACCATTAGGTCACCTGATGGAGGTTATGGTCACCATTAGGTCACTTGATGGAGTTTTTCGGTTCCTTGCCACTGTTGCCTTTGGCTTGCTCAGTTGGGGATATTTAATTTGGGAATATTTAATTTAAATTAATCAATCAATAATACTATTGATCAGCCTTACCAAACGTGGAAATTTTTTCCACTAGAAACAAACCTTGTTGTATTATTTTAATTTAATACTGTGAAGCTGCTTTGATACAATCTGTATTGTGAAAAGCGCTATACAAATACACTTGACTTGTCTTGACTTGAGTCGCCAGCGTGTGGCGGTTCCAACGATTCGAAACACTAAATCATTTTGTTCAGTTGATTCAGAGCTTTGAAAAGCTTGGTTTCTCCCATCACTAGTCGACTCTGAACTTCACAAAAGTACACGACAGGACATTCTGAGGATTGATGTTTGCTGAGCTTCAGTTTTAAAACACCAGCCGTTATATCAATGGGAATGACAGATGACGGCTGTAATATTAATGTTCTCAGCTCTAGGATAAGAAATCAATCGATCCCCTTTCATTTGTATGTTTACTGCACTTTAACTCAACTCAACTTTATTTATATAGCACCACTAAAAACAATGGTTGTTGACCAAGGTGCTGTACATTATTGCACATAACATTGGAATTAACACATTTACATTTACATTTAGTCATTTAGCAGACGCTTTTATCCAAAGCGACTTACAAATTAGGACTAAATTAAGCGAGTCATCATGGAGAGGCAAAAACAACGCAAGAAGTGCTCAAAATACAAAGTTCAGGCATTATTCAGAGTAGCATAAGCCAGATAAGTGAGGTTTTAAAGATGAACTGAACTGAAAAAAAAAATATTTGATAACGTGTTGTTTATGACAATTAAAAGTAAATTACACTAAAAAAAATTATAAAAAATATCAATATAGCTTTTTTTTAAAGCAACACAAAAATTGCGTTTGTTAGTATAAGAACGCTGGCAATTCTGATGACGTCACTGGAATGGTAGGACCTGCAAAGGTATATGGCAGCTGCAACTGCAGGTCCTATACACACGAAAATGAGTCATTTTGGTTACGTGTTTGAGCCTGTGAGGGACAGGCCAGTAGTACTGACTACCACCACAAGGAGGACGATCAGTTTCAGGCTCCAACTACAGTACAGGATCGTTTGGGGGGAGCGGCGCGCGCTGTATCGATTCGCCTCACTGATCAAGTGCAAAAGAAACTACGAGCATGCAACGCCGTTACGTTGTAAATTACACAAAATAAAAGTAATGCAGGTATGATCCAGATTGTATTTGCAATGTACATAGTCAATTATTAATGGAGCAATAGTGGTTCATGGTGTTATAAGAGGGAAATGTGGTGGGAGGTTGGAGGGCTGTAGTAGCCTGTCATGCACTCTCATTTATTGTATACAAGCACATTATGCATTTTATTAAATAGAGACTGCTTATATATGTCGTGTGCATTTAGAGAAAAATACTAAAACATGGTTGAGGTACTGTGCATTTTAGAAAGTCGAGGCAGATAAATGGCAAATGTGATTGGACGAATTCATCCAATGGGATCGCTTGTTCAGTTAGCTGCACGCAAAATGTTAAAATCAAAATACTCCCTGCATCAACAATGTTAATCCTGACACGATGAACATCAGCTAGCTTCAGGGTGAGTAGAGAGGGACATTGGATTCTGTTTACAGACCTGCTGCGGTTTAGTTAGCTGCTAGTAAACGCATTATTAAGGCAGCTGGGGTTATGATACATTTTCACAGGCTAACGTTACCTTTGACAAGGAAACCAAGCTTTATAGCGTTAAACAAAACTGAGACTGACACACTCGGCATTCATTGAAATTGAGTCACAAAACCAAGCTAGATACCAAACGATCCAACCTAGGTAAAGAGCTAGCAGCTAAACACGTTGGAAGCACTTTTGTCAAACTCCACAAGCTAGCCACCACTCCGACCATATAAACTGTATAATGACTCCGACGATATCACAGATCGATAATAATGCGTTTACTAGCAGCTAACTAAACCGCAGCAGGTCTGTAAACAGAATCCAATGTCCCTCTCTACTCACCCTGAAGCTAGCTGATGTTCATCATCTCAGGAAACATTGTTGATGCAGGGAGTATTTTGATTTTAACATTTTGCGTGCAGCTAACTGAACAAGCGATCCCATTGGATGAATTCGTCCAATCACATTTGCCATTTATCTGCCTCGACTTTCTAAAATGCACAGTACCTCAACCATGTTTTAGTATTTTTCTCTAAATGCACACGACATATATAAGCAGTCTCTATTTAATAAAATGCATAATGTGCTTGTATACAATAAATGAGAGTGCATGACAGGCTACTACAGCCCTCCAACCTCCCACCACATTTCCCTCTTATAACACCATGAACCACTATTGCTCCATTAATAATTGACTATGTACATTGCAAATACAATCTGGATCATACCTGCATTACTTTTATTTTGTGTAATTTACAACGTAACGGCGTTGCATGCTCGTAGTTTCTTTTGCACTTGATCAGTGAGGCGAATCGATACAGCGCGCGCCGCTCCCCCAAACGATCCTGTACTGTAGTTGGAGCCTGAAACTGATCGTTCTCCTTGTGGTGGTATTCAGTACTACTGGCCTGTCCCTCACAGGCTCAAACACGTAACCAAAATGACTCATTTTCGTGTGTATAGGACCTGCAGTTGCAGCTGCCATATACCTTTGCAGGTCCTACCATTCCAGTGACGTCATCAGAATTGCCAGCGTTCTTATACTAACAAACGCAATTTTTGTGTTGCTTTAAAAAAAAGCTATATTGATATTTTTTATAATTTTTTTTAGTGTAATTTACTTTTAATTGTCATAAACAACACGTTATCAAATATTTTTTTTTTCAGTTCAGTTCATCTTTAAAGGGAAGGGAAGGTTTTTTATTTTATTTATTTTTTTATTGTTTTTTTTTAATGCGGTTAAGTGCTCACGGAAGAGATGGGTTTTCAGCTGTCGTTTGAATGTTGTCAAGGATTCTGCATTCCGGATGAGGGTGGGGAGAGCGTTCCACCAGCATGGAACTGTGAATACCATTTACAACATAAAATACAGGACAAAACACAGAACACACCAGACACCGCACAAATCAGCTACAATTATAAGCCAATGAAAAAGGATAGGTTTAGAGTTAAGCTTTAAGATGAAATGTTTCCTCACATAAACCACTGTTTACACCAGGGGTGCCCAATCCTGCTCCTGCCGATCGACTGTCCTGCACAGTTCATCTCCAACCCTAATCAAACACACCTGCCTTTAATTTTCAAGTGATCCTGATGTGCTCTGAAGACCTTAATTGGTTGCAATACATATCGTATCGGCACCCAAGTATTGTGATAGTATTGAATCGGGAGATAGGTGTATCGTCCCAGCCCTACTATCCATGATAAAAGTGCATCTATCCATCATAAAAGTGCATCTATCCATCATAAAAGTACATCTATCCATCAGAAAAGTACATCTATCCATCATAAAAGTGCATCTATCCATCATATAAGTGCATATATCCTTCAGAAAAGTGCAACTATCCTTCAGAAAAGTACATCTATCCATCATAAAAGTGCATCTATCCATCATAAAAGTGCATCTATCCATCATAAAAGTGCATCTATCCATCATATAAGTGCATATATCCTTCAGAAAAGTGCAACTATCGTTCAGAAAAGTACATCTATCCATCATAAAAGTGCATCTATCCATGATAAGTGCATCTATCCAGGCCCGGATTGGGTAATCGGGAGAATCGGGAGAATTCCCGGTGGGCCGCTTCACTTTTGGGCCGGTCGAGGATTTTTTTTTTTTTTTTTTTCACATTTCAATGTCACGTTAGTAACATTACACGTTCCGCCTTCTGACACTGCAGCGCGCAGCCTCTGCATGGGTTGTACCATGTGAGGGAGTTCTCCCCTCCCCTACTACAGAGTTGGTTGGGTCCACAGCCAGTCTTTTCCAAAACGTTTTAGGTAGGCTACCGCGGCATCGCCGGCGCTTACCGATAGCTGGGCCGGCCCTACCGTAACGGTACGCGTCAGGGAGGATGGATGGGAGGAAGAGGCCAGGAGGTATGGAAGCTTGTTTCCGCCACAGAATAAAACATTTTAAAAGATAATTGCGACTTTTTATCTCACAATTGCGAGTTTACATCTCGGAATACATCAGAATTGCGTGAAATAAAGTCTCAA
The DNA here is from genome assembly GCA_021554675.1 of Leuciscus idus. Lineage (NCBI taxonomy): Eukaryota > Metazoa > Chordata > Actinopteri > Cypriniformes > Leuciscidae > Leuciscus > Leuciscus idus. The sequence goes on along the minus strand of CM038625.1, from coordinate 50,883,269 downwards.
TTGCGTGTTATAAAGTCAGAATTGCGAGATATAAAGTCAGAATTGCCTGAAATAAAGTTGCAATTGCGTGTTATAAAGTCAGCATTGCGAGATGGTCAAAATTGTGAGATATAAAGTCGCAATTGCGTGTTATAAAGTCAGAATTGTGTGAATTAAAGTCGCAATTGCTTCTTATAGTCAGAAATAGCAAGATATAAAGTCAGAACTGCGTGAAATAAAGTTGCAATTGCTTATTTTTAAAGTCAGAAATTCAGAATTGCGAGATATAGTCAGAATTGTGTGATATAAAGTCGCAATTGCTTCTTATAATGTCTAAGTGAATTATTATTTAACCTTTACATTATTTCTTAAACTATGGTATTAATACAAACTACACAATAGTAAGAGCTGAACTGTTGCTTCATTTATCCAAATTGGAAAAAGTGCTAATTTGGAACTCCACCATGTAAAAAGTGGGCCGGTCTTGGGCCTGAACTCCAGGGATGAAAAGTGGCCCCACTCCGGCCCTGCATCTATCCATCATAAAAGTGCAACTATCCATCAGAAAAGTACATCTATCCATCATATAAGTGCATCTATCCATCATATAAGTGCATCTATCCATCAGAAAAGTACATCTATCCATCATATAAGTGCATCTATCCATCATATAAGTGCATCTATCCATGATAAAAGTGCATCTATCCATCATATAAGTGCATCTATCCATCATATAAGTGCATCTATCCATCATAAAAGTGCATCTATATATCATATAAGTGCATCTATTATAAATTTGCATCTATCCATCATAAAAGTGCATCTATTATAAATTTGCATCTATCCATCATAAAAGTGCATCTATCCTTCATAAAAGTGCATCTATCCTTCATAAAAGTGCATCTGTCCATCATAAAAGTGCATCTATCATCATAAAAGTGCATCTATTCATCATAAAAGTGCATCTATCCATCATAAAAGTGCATCTATCATCATAAAAGTGCATCTATTCATCATAAAAAAGTGCATCTATCCGTCATATAAGTGCATCTATCCGTCATAAAAGTGCATCTATCAATCATGAAAGTGCATCTCTCCATCATAAAAGAGCACCGATCCATGATAAAAGTGCATCTGTCCATCATAAAAGTGCATCTATTCATCATAAAAGTGCATCTATTCATCATAAAAGTGCATCTATTCATCATAAAAGTGCATCTATCCTTCATAGAAGTGCATCTATCCGTCATAAAAGTGCATCTATCATAAATTTGCATCTATCCATCATAAAAGTGCATCTATCCATCATAAAAGTGCATCTGTCCATCATAAAAGTGCATCTATCATCATAAAAGTGCATCTATCCATCATAAAGTGCATCCATCCGTCATAAGATTAGATTAGATTAGATTCAACTTTATTGTCATTACACAAGTACAGGTACAAGGCAACGAAATGCAGTTTAGGTCTAACCAGAAGTGCAATAGCAGCAAGTGCAGGATATACAGTGGTTCCATAAGTGCAGAACATGGATATGTACTGAATAAATATAGAGTTGAATACTATTATAAACAAAAATTTACAGGTAGATTTGTCCTATGAATATAATATACAGATAACTATTACTGTGAACAGAATTTACAGCTAGATATGTACTGAATATAATATACAGATGGCTGTTACTATAAACAGAATTTTACAGATAGATATGTACTATGAATATATATACAGATGGCTGTTACTATAAACAGAATGTGAGCATAATATACAGATGGCTATTACTATAAACAGAATTTTACAAATAGATATATGTATACGTTAGGCTAAAAATGAGCAGTATAACAATGGATTTAAAGTAGTGCAAATAAAGTTTGGACAGAAGCTATCCGAGTGAAAGTGCAGTGGAGAGTAATTGCATATTACAGTTAAAGTACGGTATTGCAAATGTATATGTAAACAGTCGGTACTGTAAATAAACAGTCGGCAGTGCAAATTGAGCATATTCCAGTCAAGGTAGTAGTGCAAGATGCATATGTAAACAGTTGTTACTATAATAACAGTCAGCAGTGCAAATGAACATTATAGTATTGCAAATAACAAAATGGAGGCAGGTGTGAGGAGGGAGAGGAGAGTCAATCAGTATATGAGTGGAGTGGGATCAATGAGGATTAGAGTTTAATAAAGAGACAGCTCTGGGGAAAAAACTGTTCTTTAGTCTGCTGGTCCTGGTCCGGAGGCACCTGAAACGCCTGCCGGAGGGCAGGAGAGAAAACAGTCTGTGGGCTGGGTGAGAGGAGTCCTTGAGGATGCTGCGAGCTCGATGCAGACAGCGTTTCCTCTGGATGTGCTCGATGGCAGGTAATGGAGTCCCAGTGATGCGCTGGGCAGTTTTCACCACCCGCTGCAGTGCCTTGCGCTCTGCAACAGAACAGCTCCCATACCACACTGTAGCACAGTTGGTCAGGATGCTTTCTATTGCACAGCGATAGAAGTTCACCAGGATAGTGGAGGAAAGCTGATTCTTCCTCAGTGTCCTCAGGAAGAAAAGGCGCTGGTGAGCCTTCTTGACCAGGCTGGAGGTGTTGGTTGTCCAGGTCATGTCCGCCGAGATGTGGGTCCCCAGGAACTTGAAACTGGAGACACGTTCAACAGCCATTCCATTGATGTGGATGGTGTCGTGTGTGCCTCTTGACACTTTCCTGAAGTCCACGATGAGCTCCTTCGTTTTGGTGGTGTTGAGGAGCTGGTTATTTTCAGTGCACCATGTGGCCAGGTGCTTGATCTCCTCCCTATAGGCAGTCTCATCGTTGTTGCTGATGAGACCAATCACCGTAGTGTCGTCCGCAAACTTGACGATGGAATTAGATCCGTACACAGGCTTGCAGTCGGAGGTGAAGAGGGAGTAGAGAAACGGGCTTAGCACACAGCCCTGTGGTACACCAGTGTTGAGTGTGATGGACGTGGAGCAGTTGGAGCCTGATCGAACATTCTGGGGTCTGTTGGTCAAAAAGTCCAAAATCCAGTTGCACATGGAGGTGTTGATGCCCAGGTCTCCAAGTTTGGCTATTAACTTAGTTGGGATGACAGTGTTGAATGCTGAGCTGAAGTCAACAAACAGCATGCGTGCATAAGTGTTCTTATTGTCCAGATGTGTGAGCACAGAGTGCAGTGCCATGGAAACTGCATCCTCTGTGCTCCTATTGCTACGGTAGGCAAACTGGTGTGAGTCCAATGTGGATGGTAGAGAGTCTTTTAGGTGTGCCAGGACCAGCCGCTCAAAGCACTTCATTACGATGGGTGTGAGTGCTACAGGGCGGTAGTCATTAAGGCACTTCGGGCTGGAGTGTTTTGGCACTGGCACAATGGAAGTGCATTTAAAGCATGTTGGTACAGCTGCTTGGGCAAGAGACAGGTTGAAAATGTCTGTAAAAACCCCAGCGAGCTGCTCCGCACATGCCCTGAGTACGCGTCCAGGGATGTTGTCTGGTCCAGCAGCCTTGTGCGCGCTGATCCTGCTCAGTGCATTGCAGACATCTGTGGAGGAGAGTGTGATCGGCGGGTGGTCAGTTGAGGATTTGAGCTTGGTGGCAGTTTCTCTGTTGTCTCTTTCAAAGCGAGCATAAAAGTCATTTAGCTCGTTCAGGAAGTTGACATCAGTGGCTGCGGGGGTGGAGTGAGAGGGTTTGTAGTCACTGATGGCCTGAATGCCCTGCCACATGCGCCGAGGGTCAGCGTTGGAAAAGTGTCCCTCTATCTTAAGCTTGTAGCAGTGCTTGGCCTCTTTGATGCCCCTTTTCAGATTTGCTCTGGATGTGCTATAGGCTTGTGCATCTCCTGATCTGAAGGCAGTGTTGCGTGTCTTCAATAGGAGTCGCACTTCCCTGTTCATCCATGGCTTCTGATTTGGGTATGTGGTGATCTGCTTCTGGGTTGTAACACTGTCAATGGTGGTATTAATATAATCCAGTACAGAGGAGGTGTAGCAGTCAATGTCCGTGTGAGAGCCACTGGTGGCTTGAGAAGCAAACATACTCCAGTCTGTGTGTAGAAACCTTTCCTGGAGTGAGAAATCTGCCCCCGCAGGCCACACCTTGATGGTCTTCACTGATGGCTTCACGCGATTGATGAGAGGTGCATATTGGGGGTGAGGAACAAAGAAAGGTGATCTGACTGTCCCAGGTGGGGGAGGGGTGTCGCGACGTAAGCTCCAGCCATGTTTGTGTAAACATGGTCTAAGGTTTTGTTTCCTCTGGTGTGACAGGAAACATGCTGGTGAAATTTCGGTAGCACTGACTTTAGGTTTGAATGATTAAAATCACCCGCAACAATAAACGCAGCTTCCGGGTGAACGGTCTGTTGTTTACTGATGGCTGCATGAAGTTCTTTCATAGCAAACTTGGCATCAGCATCCGGGGGAATATAGGCTGCAGTTATAATAGTGGAAGTGAACTCCCGCGGTAGATAAAACGGTCTACATTTAACCATGAGAAACTCAAGGTTAGCTGAACAATGTCTCCCAACAATAGCAGAGTTTGTGCACCAAGCTTTGTTAATGTAAATGCACAATCCACCACCTCTGGTCTTACCGGAGCCATCTAATGTTCTATCCGCCCGGAATGTATGGCGTCCCGCTAGCTCAATAGCGTTGTCCGGTATTCCGCTGTTTAACCATGTTTCCGTGAAAATTAGAACATTACAGTTCAAAAGTCTCTTGCTGTATGTGATGTTGAGTCGAATCTCCTCCATTTTATTCAACAGCGACCGTACATTGGCAAGGAAAATGCTGGGTAAAGAGAGCCGGTGTGGTGTTAGCTTTAGCTTAGCTCTTAGTCCTCCGCGCTTCCCCCGCCTTTGTTTACGATCTCGACGCCGCCTGCGAGCACTTCCGCCCGGCCGGGCAGAGTGCATAGCCTCGGGTGTTTTGGCGATCTCAGGAAGGAGTCGAAGGTTGTCAATAAAACTGTCGGAAATTCGCAAACCAATATCCAAAAGCTCACCTTGGGTGTACGATGTTAAGGCACAACTGTTCTGCACGAACAGACCCGAAATGAGCAAGAAAAATACTGCTAAATTGCAGAATCTGGAGAGACCGCGAGCCTCGCGATGTACTCGCGCCGCCATCTTGGTTTCAAAAAGTGCATCTGTCCATCATATAAGTGCATCTGTTCATCATAAAAGTGCATTTATCATCATAAAAGTGCATCTATCATCATAAAAGTGCATCTATCATCATAAAAGTGCATCTGTCCATCATAAAAGTGCATCTGTCATCATAAAAGTGCATCTATCATCATAAAAGTGCATCTGTCCATCATATAAGTGCATCTATTCATCATAAAAGTGGATCTGTCCATCATAAAAGTGCATCTGTCATCATAAAAGTGCATCTATCCGTCATAAAAGTGCATCTATCCATGATAAAAGTCCATCTTTCATATAAAATTGCATCTGAAAAAAGTGCATCATAGTGCAAAAGTGCAAAAGTGCATAGTGCAAAAGTGCATCATATAAAAGTGCATCTGTCCATCATATAAGTGCATCTATTCATCATAAAAGTGCATTTATCATCATAAAAGTGCATCTATCATCATAAAAGTGCATCTATCATCATAAAAGTGCATCTGTCCATCATAAAAGTGCATCTGTCATCATAAAAGTGCATCTATCATCATAAAAGTGCATCTGTCCATCATATAAGTGCATCTATTCATCATAAAAGTGCATCTGTCCATCATAAAAGTGCATCTGTCATCATAAAAGTGCATCTATCCGTCATAAAAGTGCATCTATCCATGATAAAAGTCCATCTTTCCATGATAAAAGTGCATCTATCCATCATAAAAGTGCATCTATCCATCATAAAAGTGCATCTGTCCATCATAAAAGTGCATCTATTCATCATAAAAGTGCATCTATCATCATAAAAGTGCATCTGTCCATCATAAAAGTGCATCTATCATCATAAAAAAGTGCATCTATCCGTCATAAAAGTGCATCTATCATAAATTTGCATCTGTCCATCATAAAAGTGCATCTATCATAAAAGTGCATCTATCCATCATAAAAGTGCATCTATCATGAATAGATGCATTTTTATGATGGATAGATGCAAATTTATCATATAAGTGCATCTGTCCATCATAAAAGTGCATCTATCATCATAAAAGTGCATCTATCCGTCATAAAAGTGCATCTTTCCATGATAAAAGTCCATCTTTCCATCATAAAAGTGCATCTATCATCATAAAAGTGCATCTATCCGTCATAAAAGTGCATCTATCCATGATAAAAGTCCATCTTTCCATCATAAAAGTGCCTCTATCATCATAAAAGTGCATCTATCCGTCATAAAAGTGCATCTATCCATGATAAAAGTGCATCTATCCATCATAAAAGTGCATCTATCCATCATAAAAGTGCATCTGTCCATCATAAAAGTGCATCTATCATCTTAAAAGTGCATCTATCCATCATAAAAGTGCATCTATTCATCATAAAAGTGCATCTATCATCATAAAAGTGCATCTATCATCATAAAAGTGCATCTATCATCATAAAAGTGCATCTATCATAAATTTGCATCTGTCCATCATAAAAGTGCATCTATCATAAATTTGCATCTATCCATGAAAAATGTGCATCTATCCATCATAAAAGTGCATCTATCATAAATTTGCATCTGTCCATCATAAATTTGCATCTGTCCATCATAAAAGTGCATCTATCATCATAAAAGTGCATCTGTCCATCATATAAGTGCATCTATTCATCATAAAAGTGCATTTATCATCATAATAGTGCATCTATCCGTCATAAAAGTGCATCTGTCCATCATAAAAGTGCATCTATCATCTTAAAAGTGCATCTATCCATCATAATAGTGCATCTATCATAAATTTGCATCTATCCATCATAACAGTGCATCTATCCATCATAAAAGTGCATCTATCATAAATTTGCATCTGTCCATCATAAAAGTGCATCTATCATCATAAAAGTGCATCTGTCATCATAAAAGTGCATCTATCATCATAAAAGTGCATCTGTCCATCATATAAGTGCATCTATCCATCATAAAAGTGCATCTATCATCATAAAAGTGCATCTATCCATCATAAAAGTGCATCTATCATCATAAACACGTGCATCTGTCCATCATAAAAGTGCATCTATCATCATAAAAGTCATAAAAGTGCATCTATCATCATAAAAGTGCATCTGTCCATCATAAAAGTGCATCTGTCATCATAAAAGTGCATCTATCATCATAAAAGTGCATCTATCATCATAAAAGTGCATCTGTCCATCATATAAGTGCATCTATTCATCATAAAAGTGCATCTATCATCATAAAAGTGCATCTATCATCATAAAAGTGCATCTATCCATCATAAAAGTGCATCTATCCATCATAAAAGTGCATCTATTCATCATAAAAGTGCATCTATCCATCATAAAAGTGCATCTATCCATCATAAAAATGCATCTATTCATCATAAAAGTGCATTTATCATCATAATAGTGCATCTATCCATCATAAAAGTGCATCTATCCATCATAAAAGTGCATCTATCATCATAAAAGTGCATCTATCCATGATAAAAGTGCATCTATCATAAATTTGCATCTATCCATCATAAAAGTGCATCTATCCATCATAAAAGTGCATCTATTCATCATAAAAGTGCATCTATCCATCATAAAAATGCATCTATTCATCATAAAAGTGCATCTATCATCATAAACACGTGCATCTGTCCATCATAAAAGTGCATCTATCCGTCATAAAAGTGCATCTATCATAAATTTGCATCTATCCATCATAAAAGTGCATCTATTCATCATAAAAGTGCATCTATCCATCATAAAAATGCATCTATTCATCATAAAAGTGCATTTATCATCATAATAGTGCATCTTTCCATCATAAAAGTGCATCTATCCATCATAAAAGTGCATCTATCATCATAAAAGTGCATCTATCCATGATAAAAGTGCATCTATCATAAATTTGCATCTATCCATCATAAAAGTGCATCTATCCATCATAAAAGTGCATCTATTCATCATAAAAGTGCATCTATCCATCATAAAAATGCATCTATTCATCATAAAAGTGCATCTATCATCATAAACACGTGCATCTGTCCATCATAAATTTGCATCTGTCCATCATAAAAGTGCATCTATTCATCATAAAAGTGCATCTATCCATCATAAAAATGCATCTATCCATCATAAAAGTGCATCTATCATCATAAAAGTGCATCTATTCATCATAAAAGTGCATCTATCATCATAAACACGTGCATCTGTCCATCATAAATTTGCATCTGTCCATCATAAAAGTGCATCTATCCGTCATAAAAGTGCATCTATCATAAATTTGCATCTATCCATCATAAAAGTGTATCTATCCATCATAAAAGTGCATCTGTCCATCATAAAAGTGCATCTATTCATCATAAAAGTGCATCTATCCATCATAAAAGTGCATCTATCATCATAAAAGTGCATCTATCCATCATAAAAGTGCATCTATCATCATAAACACGTGCATCTGTCCATCATAAAAGTGCATCTATCATCATAAAAGTCATAAAAGTGCATCTATCATCATAAAAGTGCATCTGTCCATCATAAAAGTGCATCTGTCATCATAAAAGTGCATCTATCATCATAAAAGTGCATCTATCATCATAAAAGTGCATCTGTCCATCATATAAGTGCATCTATTCATCATAAAAGTGCATTTATCATCATAATAGTGCATCTGTCCATCATAAAAGTGCATCTATCCATGATAAAAGTCCATCTTTCCATCATAAAAGTGCATCTATCCATCATAAAAGTGCATCTATCCATCATAAAAGTGCATCTGTCCATCATAAAAGTGCATCTGTCCATCATAAAAGTGCATCTATCATCATAAAAGTGCATCTGTCCATCATAAAAGTGCATCTATTCATCATAAAAGTGCATCTATCCTTCATAAAAGTGCATCTATCCATCATAAAAGTGCATCTATCCTTCATAAAAGTGCATCTATCCATGATAAAAGTGCATCTATCATAAATTTGCATCTATCCATCATAAAAGTGCATCTATCCATCATAAAAGTGCATCTATTCATCATAAAAGTGCATCTATCCATCATAAACACGTGCATCTGTCCATCATAAAAGTGCATCTATCCATCATAAAAATGCATCTATTCATCATAAAAGTGCATCTATCATCATAAACACGTGCATCTGTCCATCATAAAAGTGCATCTATCCATCATAAAAGTGCATCTATCATCATAAACACGTGCATCTGTCCATCATAAATTTGCATCTATCCATCATAAAAGTGCATCTATCCATCATAAAAGTGCATCTATCCATCATAAAAGTGCATCTATCCATCATAAACACGTGCATCTGTCCATCATAAATTTGCATCTGTCCATCATAAAAGTGCATCTATTCATCATAAAAGTGTATCTATCCATCATAAAAATGCATCTATTCATCATAAAAGTGCATCTATCCGTCATAAAAGTGCATCTATCATAAATTTGCATCTATCCATCATAAAAGTGCATCTATCCATCATAAAAGTGCATCTATCATCATAAAAGTGCATCTATCCATCATAAAAGTGCATCTGTCCATTATAAAAGTGCATCTGTCCATCATAAAAGTGCATCTATCATCATAAAAGTGCATCTGTCCATCATAAAAGTGCATCTATCATCATAAAAGTGCATCTATCATCATAAAAGTGCATCTATCATCATAAAAGTGCATCTGTCCATCATAAAAGTGCATCTGTCATCATAAAAGTGCATCTATCATCATAAAAGTGCATCTGTCCATCATAAAAGTGCATCTATCCATCATAAAAGTGCATCTATCATCATAAAAGTGCATCTGTCCATCATAAAAGTGCATCTGTCCATCATAAAAGTGCATCTGTCCATCATATAAGTGCATCTACCCATGATAAAAGTCCATCTTTCCATCATAAAAGTGCATCTATCATCATAAACACGTGCATCTGTCCATCATAAAAGTGCATCTGTCCATCATAAAAGTGCATCTATCATCTTAAAAGTGCATCTATCATCATAAAAGTGCATCTATCATCATAAAAGTGCATCTATTCATCATAAAAGTGCATCTATCATCATAAAAGTGCATCTATCATCATAAAAGTGCATCTATCATCATAAAAGTGCATCTATTCATCATAAAAGTGCATCTATCATCATAAAAGTGCATCTATTCATCATAAAAGTGCATCTGTCCATCATAAAAGTGCATCTATCATCATAAAAGTGCATCTATCATCATAAAAGTGCATCTATCCGTCATAAAAGTGCATCTATCCATCATAAAAATGCATCTATTCATCATAAAAGTGCATTTATCATCATAATAGTGCATCTATCCATCATAAAAGTGCATCTATTCATCATAAAAGTGCATCTATCCGTCATAAAAGTGCATCTATCCATCATAAAAATGCATCTATTCATCATAAAAGTGCATTTATCATCATAATAGTGCATCTATCCATCATAAAAGTGCATCTATCCATCATAAAAGTGCATCTATCATCATAAAAGTGCATCTATCCATGATAAAAGTGCATCTATCATAAATTTGCATCTATCCATCATAAAAGTGCATCTATCCATCATAAAAGTGCATCTATTCATCATAAAAGTGCATCTATCCATCATAAAAATGCATCTATTCATCATAAAAGTGCATCTATCATCATAAACACGTGCATCTGTCCATCATAAAAGTGCATCTATCCGTCATAAAAGTGCATCTATCATAAATTTGCATCTATCCATCATAAAAGTGCATCTGTCCATCATAAAAGTGCATCTATCCGTCATAAAAGTGCATCTATCATAAATTTGCATCTATCCATCATAAAAGTGCATCTATTCATCATAAAAGTGCATCTATCCATCATAAAAATGCATCTATTCATCATAAAAGTGCATTTATCATCATAATAGTGCATCTTTCCATCATAAAAGTGCATCTATCCATCATAAAAGTGCATCTATCATCATAAAAGTGCATCTATCCATGATAAAAGTGCATCTATCATAAATTTGCATCTATCCATCATAAAAGTGCATCTATCCATCATAAAAGTGCATCTATTCATCATAAAAGTGCATCTATCCATCATAAAAATGCATCTATTCATCATAAAAGTGCATCTATCATCATAAACACGTGCATCTGTCCATCATAAATTTGCATCTGTCCATCATAAAAGTGCATCTATTCATCATAAAAGTGCATCTATCCATCATAAAAATGCATCTATCCATCATAAAAGTGCATCTATCATCATAAAAGTGCATCTATTCATCATAAAAGTGCATCTATCATCATAAACACGTGCATCTGTCCATCATAAATTTGCATCTGTCCATCATAAAAGTGCATCTATCCGTCATAAAAGTGCATCTATCATAAATTTGCATCTATCCATCATAAAAGTGTATCTATCCATCATAAAAGTGCATCTGTCCATCATAAAAGTGCATCTATTCATCATAAAAGTGCATCTATCCATCATAAAAGTGCATCTATCATCATAAAAGTGCATCTATCCATCATAAAAGTGCATCTATCATCATAAAAGTCATAAAAGTGCATCTATCATCATAAAAGTGCATCTGTCCATCATAAAAGTGCATCTGTCATCATAAAAGTGCATCTATCATCATAAAAGTGCATCTATCATCATAAAAGTGCATCTGTCCATCATATAAGTGCATCTATTCATCATAAAAGTGCATTTATCATCATAATAGTGCATCTGTCCATCATAAAAGTGCATCTATCCATGATAAAAGTCCATCTTTCCATCATAAAAGTGCATCTATCCATCATAAAAGTGCATCTATCCATCATAAAAGTGCATCTGTCCATCATAAAAGTGCATCTATCATCATAAAAGTGCATCTGTCCATCATAAAAGTGCATCTATTCATCATAAAAGTGCATCTATCCTTCATAAAAGTGCATCTATCCATCATAAAAGTGCATCTATCCTTCATAAAAGTGCATCTATCCATGATAAAAGTGCATCTATCATAAATTTGCATCTATCCATCATAAAAGTGCATCTATCATCATAAAAGTGCATCTATCATCATAAAAGTGCATCTATTCATCATAAAAGTGCATCTGTCCATCATAAAAGTGCATCTATCATCATAAAAGTGCATCTATTCATCATAAAAGTGCATCTGTCCATCATAAAAGTGCATCTATCATCATAAAAGTGCATCTATTCATCATAAAAGTGCATCTATTCATCATAAAAGTGCATCTGTCCATCATAAAAGTGCATCTATCCATCATAAAAGTGCATCTGTCCATCATAAAAGTGCATCTATCATCTTAAAAGTGCATCTATCATCATAAAAGTGCATCTATTCATCATAATAGTGCATCTGTCCATCATAAAAGTGCATCTATTCATCATAAAAGTGCATCTATCATCATAAAAGTGCATCTGTCCATCATAAAAGTGCATCTATCATCATAAACATAGATAGTTAGTAGATTGTGTTCGCTTAACGGTTGGCTGTCTCGGTGGTGTCCGCAACATAATATAGAATTCATAGACAATTGGAAAAGCTTTTGGGGCAAACCTGACCTGTTGAAAAGAGATGGTATTCATCCCTGCTCTTCTGATGATGGTGCTGCTCTTCTCTCTAGTAATATGGCTCATAGTCTTAGAGCTCAAACATGACAATCTGGGGCTCAGGTCAGGAAGCAGACAGACTGGCTAAACCGACCGTCTGCTAGCGGCCTCGCGTCACCCAGGTCAGATAAATCACATCACATAGAGCCTCTTTCACCTAGCTATCATCATATAGAGACTGTGTCTGTTCCCCGAATTGGGAAATCCAAAAAACGTTTTAACCCATCTAAGGTTAAAAATTTAATTGATGTTCAACAAATAAAAAACAGCTATAATACAGATGAGCAAATGCTAAAGCTTGGGTTGCTGAATATTCGATCGCTTACTTCAAAAGCACTCATTGTTAATGATATGATTTCAGATAATAACCTAGATGTGCTGTGTTTGACAGAAACCTGGCTAAAACCAAACGATTACATTACTTTAAATGAATCAACCCCGCAAGATTACTGTTATAAACATGAGCCTCGTCTGAAACGCAAAGGAGGAGGTGTTGCTGTAATTTATAGTAATAGCTTCAAAACCACTAAGAAATCAAGTTTTAAATATAATTCTTTTGAAGCATTGGTGCTTAATGTAAAAATATATAGTGTAAACGATAAATCACGTTTGAGATTTGTGCTGGCTACTGTATACAGGCCACCAGGGCACCATACAGACTTTATCAAAGAATTTGCTGACTTTCTATCAGAATTAATATTGACTGCAGATAAAGTACTAATTGTTGGTGATTTTAATATACACATCGATAATGAAAAAGATGCATTGGGATTGGCATTTAAAGACATTGTAAATTCAATTGAAGTTAGACAACACGTGTCAGGACCTACTCATCGTCGTAATCATACTCTAGATCTAATATTATCACACGGAATAAATGTTGATGCCGTTGAAATTCTGCAGCAGAGCGATGACATCTCAGATCATTATCTAGTCTCGTGTAAATTACATTTAGCCAAGGCTTCAAAGCCGACTCCGTGTTTCAAATATGTGAGACCTATCACTTCTGCTACTAAAGATTGCTTTATTAATAATCTTCCTGATCAGTTTCATCATCTCAGCATCCCGGATAGCTTAGAAGAACTTGATATTGCAACAGAAACTTTTAACTCTCTCTTTTCCAGCACTTTAGACACAGTTGCTCCGTTGCGCTTAAAGAAGATTAAAGAAAATAGTCCAACGCCGTGGTACAATGAGCACACTCGGGCCCTTAAGAGAGCAGCCAGAAAAATGGAGCGCAACTGGAAGAAAACGAAACTAGAGGTATTTCGCATTTCATGGAAAGAGAGCTCGATTGCTTACAGAGAGGCTTTAAAAGCTGCTAGATCTGCTTATTTTTCAACCCTATTAGAAGAAAATAAACATAATCCTAGGTATTTATTTGAAACGGTGGCTAAACTAACGAAAAATAAATCTTCAAGCCCAGAAGTTTCCAAGCAACACAGCAGTAATGACTTTATGAACTTCTTCACTTATAAGATTGATAATATCAGGGACAAAATTATAACTATGCAACCGTCTACTACAGTATCGCATCAGACAGTGCATTGTAGTGTCCCTGAGGAAAAATTTTGATTCGTTCGTTGCTATAGGAGAGGAAGAATTTACTAAACTCATTAAATCATCTAAATCGACAACATGTATGTTAGACCCTATACCGACTAAGCTACTGAAAGAGATGCTTCCAGAGGTCATAGATCCTCTTCTTAATATCAGTAATTCATCTTTGTCTCTAGGATACGTACCAAAAAACTTTAAGCTGGCTATGATTAAACCGCTTGTTAAAAAAACGCAACTTGATCCTACAGAATTAGTCAATTACAGGCCGATCTCGAATCTACCTTTTCTGTCAAAGATATTAGAAAAGGCAGTATCCTCACAACTGTGTTCCTTTCTTGAAAGAAATGATATCTGCGAGGATTTCCAGTCAGGATTTAGACCGTACCATAGTACCGAGACTGCTCTCGTTAGAGTCACAAATGATTTGCTCTTATCATCCGATCGTGGTTGTATCTCGCTATTAGTGTTACTCGATCTTAGTGCTGCATTTGACACCATTGACCACAACGTTCTTTTAAATAGATTAGAACATTATGTTGGCATTACGGGAAATGCACTAGCATGGTTTAAATCATACTTATCTGACCGTTATCAGTTTGTAGCAGTAAATGATGAGATGTCTCATCGATCACAAGTTCAGTATGGCGTACCACAAGGCTCAGTACTAGGACCGCTGCTGTTCACTCTGTACATGCTACCCTTAGGAGATATCATTAGGAAACATGGAATTAGTTTTCACTGTTATGCTGATGATACTCAGCTGTATATTTCTTCAAAACCTAACGAAACTTATCAATTCACAAAATTAACGGAATGCATAGCAGATATAAAAAATTGGATGACTCGTAATTTCCTACTTCTAAATTCTGAAAAAACAGAGTTTCTAATTATTGGACAAAAAAATTCCTCACGTAATAACCTAGAATACTGTCTAACACTTGATGGCTGCTCTGTTAAGTCTTCGTCGTCGGTTAGGAACCTGGGTGTGCTCTTTGATACCAATCTTTCATTTGAAAGTCACGTGTCTAGTATCTGTAAAACTGCATTTTTCCATCTTAAAAATATATCTAAATTACGCCATATGCTCTCATTGACAAATGCGGAACAATTAGTTCATGCGTTCATGACCTCAAGGCTAGATTATTGTAATGCTCTACTGGGTGGTTGCCCTGCACGTTTAATAAACAAACTACAGCTGGTTCAAAACGCAGCAGCTCGAGTTCTTACCAGAACCAGGAAGTATGACCATATTAGCCCAGTTCTGTCAAAACTGCATTGGCTCCCTATTAAACATCGCATCAATTTTAAAATATTGCTGATTACTTACAAAGCACTAAATGGTTTAGCTCCGCAGTACTTGAGCGAGCTCTTAACGCATTATAGTCCTTCACGTCTATTGCGATCTCAAAATTCCGGCCAGTTGATAATACCTAGAATATCAAAATCGACTGCTGGCGGTAGATCCTTTTCCTATTTAGCACCAAAACTCTGGAACAGTCTTCCTACCATTGTCAGGGAAGCAGACACACTCTGTCAGTTCAAAGCCAGATTAAAGACACATCTCTTTGACCTAGCATTCACATAATACATTATAGACTTCTATAATTTAATGTTAGGCTGCATAGATTAGGTCAGCCGGAACCGGGAACACTTCCCATAAATCCTGATGTACTCGTTACATCATGAGAAGAATGGCATCTACGCTAATTTTAGTGTCTGTGTTTATCCCGAGGTTTTCCTGCAGCCTGCCGGATCCGGGCCGTATCCAGATCTGACGAAGGACCTTCGCCTGGACCCGATGACAACGCAGTGCTGAAGTGCCAACTAGTCTGTCCCTATGGAGGATCCCTCTACCACTCTACAGATAAGGCGTTGTCGGGAAAATTCGTTTCGCGTTCCTACCCCTAAGCGACAAAATTAAATAAAATTCTTTATCAAAATTTATAAGGAAAGACAAGTACTTTTACTTTGGCTTTTAGGCTTGGCTTGTAGGGAAAATCCAAACCTGCGTAATTTCAAATGCACATAACTATAGAACCCATTCTAAATGCGCACGTGAACGCCATCAGCGTTTCTCACAGGTTCGCGTTTAAAGTCTGTGTAGAGGGAATGGTGTCGTCTTAGCGGCCCCTAATTTAATAACAAATGATCGTTGCGACGGAAGCAAATCAATCAAAACTAACTTTAGATGGAAAATAACTTAACTCTGCTATAAAGCCAAAACAATCTCTGTTACCTTAAATTACACGCTTATCTCTGTGAAGCTGCTTTGAAACAATCTACGTTGTTAAAAGCGCTATATAAATGAAGATGACTTGACTTGACTTGATAAACACGTGCATCTGTCCATCATAAAAGTGCATCTATCCATCATAAAAGTGCATCTATTCATCATAAAAGTGCATCTATCCATCATAAAAGTGCATCTATCCATCATAAAAGTGCATCTATCATCATAAACACGTGCATCTGTCCATCATAAAAGTGCATCTGTCCATCATAAACACGTGCATCTGTCCATCATAAAAGTGCATCTATCATCATAAACACGTGCATCTGTCCATCATAAAAGTGCATCTATTCATCATAAAAGTGCATCTATCATCATAAAAGTGCATCTATCCATCATAATAGTGCATCTATCCGTCATAAAAGTGCATCTATCATCATAAAAGTGCATCTGTCCATCATAAAAGTGCATCTGTCCATCATAAACACGTGCATCTGTCCATCATAAAAGTGCATCTGTCATCATAAAAGTGCATTTATCATCATAATAGTGCATCTGTCCATCATAAAAGTGCATCTATCCATCATAAAAGTGCATCTATCATAAATTTGCATCTGTCCATCATAAAAGTGCATCTATCATCATAAACACGTGCATCTGTCCATCATAAAAGTGCATCTATCATCATAAAAGTGCATCTGTCCATCATATAAGTGCATCTATTCATCATAAAAGTGCATTTATCATCATAAAAGTGCATCTATCATAAAAGTGCATCTATCATCATAAAAGTGCATCTGTCCATCATAAAAGTGCATCTGTCATCATAAAAGTGCATCTATCCATCATAAAAGTGCATCTATCATCATAAAAGTGCATCTGTCCATCATATAAGTGCATCTATTCATCATAAAAGTGCATCTATCCGTCATAAAAGTGCATCTATCCATGATAAAAGTCCATCTTTCCATCATAAAAGTGCATCTATCATCATAAACACGTGCATCTGTCCATCATAAAAGTGCATCTATCCATCATAAAAGTGCATCTGTCCATCATAAAAGTGCATCTATCCATCATAAAAGTGCATCTATCATCATAAAAGTGCATCTATTCATCATAAAAGTGCATCTATCATCATAAAAGTGCATCTATTCATCATAAAAGTGCATCTATCATCATAAAAGTGCATCTATCATCATAAAAGTGCATCTGTCATCATAAAAGTGCATCTATTCATCATAAAAGTGCATCTATTCATCATAAAAGTGCATCTATCATCATAAAAGTGCATCTATCATCATAAAAGTGCATCTGTCATCATAAAAGTGCATCTATTCATCATAAAAGTGCATCTATCATCATAAAAGTGCATCTATCATCATAAAAGTGCATCTATTCATCATAAAAGTGCATCTATCATCATAAAAGTGCATCTAAAGTGCATCTATCATCATAAAAGTGCATCTATCATCATAAAAGTGCATCTATTCATCATAAAAGTGCATCTGTCCATCATAAAAGTGCATCTATTCATCATAAAAGTGCATCTATCATCATAAAAGTGCATCTATTCATCATAAAAGTGCATCTATCATCATAAAAGTGCATCTATCATCATAAAAGTGCATCTATCATCATAAAAGTGCATCTGTCCATCATAAAAGTGCATCTGTCCATCATAAAAGTGCATCTATTCATCATAAAAGTGCATCTATTCATCATAAAAGTGCATCTATCATCATAAAAGTGTGTCTATCATCATAAAAGTGCATCTATTCATCATAAAAGTGCATCTGTCCATCATAAAAGTGCATCTATCATCATAAAAGTGCATCTATTCATCATAAAAGTGCATCTGTCCATCATAAAAGTGCATCTATTCATCATAAAAGTGCATCTATCATCATAAAAGTGCATCTATTCATCATAAAAGTGCATCTGTCCATCATAAAAGTGCATCTATTCATCATAAAAGTGCATCTATCCATCATAAAAGTGCATCTATCATTATAAAAGTGCATCTATCCATCATAAAAGTGCATCTATCATCATAAACACGTGCATCTGTCCATCATAAAAGTGCATCTATCATCATAAAAGTGCATCTATCCATCATAAAAGTGCATCTATCCATCATAAAAGTGCATCTATCCATCATAAAAGTGCATCTATCATCATAAAAGTGCATCTATTCATCATAAAAGTGCATCTATCCATCATAAAAGTGCATCTATCATCATAAACACGTGCATCTGTCCATCATAAAAGTGCATCTATCATCATAAAAGTGCATCTATCATCATAAAAGTGCATCTATCATCATAAAAGTGCATCTATCATCATAAAAGTGCATCTGTCATCATAAAAGTGCATCTATCATCATAAAAGTGCATCTATCATCATAAAAGTGCATCTGTCCATCATATAAGTGCATCTATTCATCATAAAAGTGCATTTATCATCATAATAGTGCATCTGTCCATCATAAAAGTGCATCTATCCATGATAAAAGTCCATCTTTCCATCATAAAAGTGCATCTATCCATCATAAAAGTGCATCTATCCATCATAAAAGTGCATCTGTCCATCATAAAAGTGCATCTGTCCATCAAAAAAGTGCATCTATCATCATAAAAGTGCATCTGTCCATCATAAAAGTGCATCTATTCATCATAAAAGTGCATCTATCCTTCATAAAAGTGCATCTATCCATCATAAAAGTGCATCTATCCTTCATAAAAGTGCATCTATCCATGATAAAAGTGCATCTATCATAAATTTGCATCTATCCATCATAAAAGTGCATCTATCCATCATAAAAGTGCATCTATCATCATAAAAGTGCATCTGTCCATCATAAAAGTGCATCTATTCATCATAAAAGTGCATCTATCCTTCATAAAAGTGCATCTATTCATCATAAAAGTGCATCTATCATCATAAACACGTGCATCTGTCCATCATAAATTTGCATCTATCCATCATAAAAGTGCATCTATCCATGATAAAAGTGCATCTATCATAAATTTGCATCTATCCATCATAAAAGTGCATCTATCCATCATAAAAGTGCATCTATTCATCATAAAAGTGCATCTATCCATCATAAACACGTGCATCTGTCCATCATAAAAGTGCATCTATCCATCATAAAAATGCATCTATTCATCATAAAAGTGCATCTATCATCATAAACACGTGCATCTGTCCATCATAAAAGTGCATCTATCCATCATAAAAGTGCATCTATCATCATAAAAGTGCATCTATTCATCATAAAAGTGCATCTGTCCATCATAAAAGTGCATCTATTCATCATAAAAGTGCATCTATCATCATAAAAGTGCATCTATTCATCATAAAAGTGCATCTGTCCATCATAAAAGTGCATCTATTCATCATAAAAGTGCATCTATCCATCATAAAAGTGCATCTATCATCATAAAAGTGCATCTATCCATCATAAAAGTGCATCTATCATCATAAACACGTGCATCTGTCCATCATAAAAGTGCATCTATCATCATAAAAGTGCATCTATCCATCATAAAAGTGCATCTATCCATCATAAAAGTGCATCTATCCATCATAAAAGTGCATCTATCATCATAAAAGTGCATCTATTCATCATAAAAGTGCATCTATCCATCATAAAAGTGCATCTATCATCATAAACACGTGCATCTGTCCATCATAAAAGTGCATCTATCATCATAAAAGTGCATCTATCATCATAAAAGTGCATCTATCATCATAAAAGTGCATCTATCATCATAAAAGTGCATCTGTCATCATAAAAGTGCATCTATCATCATAAAAGTGCATCTATCATCATAAAAGTGCATCTGTCCATCATATAAGTGCATCTATTCATCATAAAAGTGCATTTATCATCATAATAGTGCATCTGTCCATCATAAAAGTGCATCTATCCATGATAAAAGTCCATCTTTCCATCATAAAAGTGCATCTATCCATCATAAAAGTGCATCTATCCATCATAAAAGTGCATCTGTCCATCATAAAAGTGCATCTGTCCATCAAAAAAGTGCATCTATCATCATAAAAGTGCATCTGTCCATCATAAAAGTGCATCTATTCATCATAAAAGTGCATCTATCCTTCATAAAAGTGCATCTATCCATCATAAAAGTGCATCTATCCTTCATAAAAGTGCATCTATCCATGATAAAAGTGCATCTATCATAAATTTGCATCTATCCATCATAAAAGTGCATCTATCCATCATAAAAGTGCATCTATCATCATAAAAGTGCATCTGTCCATCATAAAAGTGCATCTATTCATCATAAAAGTGCATCTATCCTTCATAAAAGTGCATCTATTCATCATAAAAGTGCATCTATCATCATAAACACGTGCATCTGTCCATCATAAATTTGCATCTATCCATCATAAAAGTGCATCTATCCATGATAAAAGTGCATCTATCATAAATTTGCATCTATCCATCATAAAAGTGCATCTATCCATCATAAAAGTGCATCTATTCATCATAAAAGTGCATCTATCCATCATAAACACGTGCATCTGTCCATCATAAAAGTGCATCTATCCATCATAAAAATGCATCTATTCATCATAAAAGTGCATCTATCATCATAAACACGTGCATCTGTCCATCATAAAAGTGCATCTATCCATCATAAAAGTGCATCTATCATCATAAACACGTGCATCTGTCCATCATAAATTTGCATCTATCCATCATAAAAGTGCATCTATCCATCATAAAAGTGCATCTATCCATCATAAAAGTGCATCTATCCATCATAAACACGTGCATCTGTCCATCATAAATTTGCATCTGTCCATCATAAAAGTGCATCTATTCATCATAAAAGTGCATCTATCCATCATAAAAATGCATCTATTCATCATAAAAGTGCATCTATCCGTCATAAAAGTGCATCTATCATAAATTTGCATCTATCCATCATAAAAGTGCATCTATCCATCATAAAAGTGCATCTATCATCATAAAAGTGCATCTATCCATCATAAAAGTGCATCTGTCCATTATAAAAGTGCATCTGTCCATCATAAAAGTGCATCTATCATCATAAAAGTGCATCTGTCCATCATAAAAGTGCATCTATCATCATAAAAGTGCATCTATCATCATAAAAGTGCATCTGTCCATCATAAAAGTGCATCTGTCATCATAAAAGTGCATCTATCATCATAAAAGTGCATCTGTCCATCATAAAAGTGCATCTATCCATCATAAAAGTGCATCTATCATCATAAAAGTGCATCTGTCCATCATAAAAGTGCATCTATCATCATAAAAGTGCATCTATCATCATAAAAGTGCATCTGTCCATCATATAAGTGCATCTATTCATCATAAAAGTGCATTTATCATCATAAAAGTGCATCTATCATCATAAAAGTGCATCTGTCCATCATAAAAGTGCATCTGTCATCATAAAAGTGCATCTATCATCATAAAAGTGCATCTATCATCATAAAAGTGCATCTATCATCATAAAAGTGCATCTGTCCATCATATAAGTGCATCTATCCATGATAAAAGTCCATCTTTCCATCATAAAAGTGCATCTATCATCATAAACACGTGCATCTGTCCATCATAAAAGTGCATCTGTCCATCATAAAAGTGCATCTGTCCATCATAAAAGTGCATCTGTCCATCATATAAGTGCATCTATCCATGATAAAAGTCCATCTTTCCATCATAAAAGTGCATCTATCATCATAAAAGTGCATCTATCATCATAAAAGTGCATCTATCATCATAAAAGTGCATCTATCATCATAAAAGTGCATCTATTCATCATAAAAGTGCATCTATCATCATAAAAGTGCATCTGTCCATCATAAAAGTGCATCTGTCCATCATAAAAGTGCATCTATCATCATAAAAGTGCATCTATCATCATAAAAGTGCATCTATCATCATAAAAGTGCATCTATTCATCATAAAAGTGCATCTGTCCATCATAAAAGTGCATCTATCATCATAAAAGTGCATCTATTCATCATAAAAGTGCATCTGTCCATCATAAAAGTGCATCTATCATCATAAAAGTGCATCTATTCATCATAAAAGTGCATCTATTCATCATAAAAGTGCATCTGTCCATCATAAAAGTGCATCTATCCATCATAAAAGTGCATCTGTCCATCATAAAAGTGCATCTATCATCTTAAAAGTGCATCTATCATCATAAAAGTGCATCTATTCATCATAATAGTGCATCTGTCCATCATAAAAGTGCATCTATTCATCATAAAAGTGCATCTATCATCATAAAAGTGCATCTGTCCATCATAAAAGTGCATCTATCATCATAAACACGTGCATCTGTCCATCATAAAAGTGCATCTATCCATCATAAAAGTGCATCTATTCATCATAAAAGTGCATCTATCCATCATAAAAGTGCATCTATCCATCATAAAAGTGCATCTATCATCATAAACACGTGCATCTGTCCATCATAAAAGTGCATCTGTCCATCATAAACACGTGCATCTGTCCATCATAAAAGTGCATCTATCATCATAAACACGTGCATCTGTCCATCATAAAAGTGCATCTATTCATCATAAAAGTGCATCTATCATCATAAAAGTGCATCTATCCATCATAATAGTGCATCTATCCGTCATAAAAGTGCATCTATCATCATAAAAGTGCATCTGTCCATCATAAAAGTGCATCTGTCCATCATAAACACGTGCATCTGTCCATCATAAAAGTGCATCTGTCATCATAAAAGTGCATTTATCATCATAATAGTGCATCTGTCCATCATAAAAGTGCATCTATCCATCATAAAAGTGCATCTATCATAAATTTGCATCTGTCCATCATAAAAGTGCATCTATCATCATAAAAGTGCATCTGTCCATCATATAAGTGCATCTATCCGTCATAAAAGTGCATCTATCCATGATAAAAGTCCATCTTTCCTTCATAAAAGTGCATCTATCATCATAAACACGTGCATCTGTCCATCATAAAAGTGCATCTATCCATCATAAAAGTGCATCTGTCCATCATAAAAGTGCATCTATCCATCATAAAAGTGCATCTATCATCATAAAAGTGCATCTATTCATCATAAAAGTGCATCTATCATCATAAAAGTGCATCTATTCATCATAAAAGTGCATCTATCATCATAAAAGTGCATCTGTCCATCATAAAAGTGCATCTATCCATCATAAAAGTGCATCTATCATAAATTTGCATCTGTCCATCATAAAAGTGCATCTATCATCATAAACACGTGCATCTGTCCATCATAAAAGTGCATCTATCATCATAAAAGTGCATCTGTCCATCATATAAGTGCATCTATTCATCATAAAAGTGCATTTATCATCATAAAAGTGCATCTATCATAAAAGTGCATCTATCATCATAAAAGTGCATCTGTCCATCATAAAAGTGCATCTGTCATCATAAAAGTGCATCTATCCATCATAAAAGTGCATCTATCATCATAAAAGTGCATCTGTCCATCATATAAGTGCATCTATTCATCATAAAAGTGCATCTATCCGTCATAAAAGTGCATCTATCCATGATAAAAGTCCATCTTTCCATCATAAAAGTGCATCTATCATCATAAACACGTGCATCTGTCCATCATAAAAGTGCATCTATCCATCATAAACACGTGCATCTGTCCATCATAAAAGTGCATCTATCCATCATAAAAGTGCATCTGTCCATCATAAAAGTGCATCTATCATCATAAAAGTGCATCTATTCATCATAAAAGTGCATAAAAGTGCATCTATCATCTATCATCATAAAAGTGCATCTATTCATCATAAAAGTGCATCTGTCCATCATAAAAGTGCATCTATTCATCATAAAAGTGCATCTATCATCATAAAAGTGCATCTATTCATCATAAAAGTGCATCTATCATCATAAAAGTGCATCTATCATCATAAAAGTGCATCTATCATCATAAACACGTGCATCTGTCCATCATAAAAGTGCATCTATCCATCATAAAAGTGCATCTGTCCATCATAAAAGTGCATCTATCATCATAAAAGTGCATCTATTCATCATAAAAGTGCATAAAAGTGCATCTATCATCTATCATCATAAAAGTGCATCTATTCATCATAAAAGTGCATCTGTCCATCATAAAAGTGCATCTATTCATCATAAAAGTGCATCTATCATCATAAAAGTGCATCTATTCATCATAAAAGTGCATCTATCATCATAAAAGTGCATCTATCATCATAAAAGTGCATCTATCATCATAAAAGTGCATCTGTCCATCATAAAAGTGCATCTGTCCATCATAAAAGTGCATCTATTCATCATAAAAGTGCATCTATTCATCATAAAAGTGCATCTATCATCATAAAAGTGTGTCTATCATCATAAAAGTGCATCTATTCATCATTAAAGTGCATCTGTCCATCATAAAAGTGCATCTATTCATCATAAAAGTGCATCTATCATCATAAAAGTGCATCTATTCATCATAAAAGTGCATCTGTCCATCATAAAAGTGCATCTATTCATCATAAAAGTGCATCTATCATCATAAAAGTGCATCTATTCATCATAAAAGTGCATCTATTCATCATAAAAGTGCATCTATCCGTCATAAAAGTGCATCTATCCATGATAAAAGTCCATCTTTCCATCATAAAAGTGCATCTATCATCATAAACACGTGCATCTGTCCATCATAAAAGTGCATCTATCCATCATAAAAGTGCATCTGTCCATCATAAAAGTGCATCTATCATCTTAAAAGTGCATCTATCATCATAAAAGTGCATCTATTCATCATAAAAGTGCATCTATTCATCATAAAAGTGCATCTGTCCATCATAAAAGTGCATCTATTCATCATAAAAGTGCATCTATCATCATAAAAGTGCATCTATTCATCATAAAAGTGCATCTATTCATCATAAAAGTGCATCTATCCGTCATAAAAGTGCATCTATCCATGATAAAAGTCCATCTTTCCATCATAAAAGTGCATCTATCATCATAAACACGTGCATCTGTCCATCATAAAAGTGCATCTATCCATCATAAAAGTGCATCTGTCCATCATAAAAGTGCATCTATCATCTTAAAAGTGCATCTATCATCATAAAAGTGCATCTATTCATCATAAAAGTGCATCTATTCATCATAAAAGTGCATCTATCCATCATAAAAGTGCATCTGTCCATCATAAAAGTGCATCTATCATCATAAAAGTGCATCTATCATCATAAAAGTGCATCTATCATCATAAAAGTGCATCTATTCATCATAAAAGTGCATCTGTCCATCATAAAAGTGCATCTATTCATCATAAAAGTGCATCTATCATCATAAAAGTGTGTCTATCATCATAAAAGTGCATCTATTCATCATAAAAGTGCATCTATCATCATAAAAGTGCATCTGTCCATCATAAAAGTGCATCTGTCCATCATAAACACGTGCATCTGTCCATCATAAAAGTGCATCTGTCATCATAAAAGTGCATTTATCATCATAAAAGTGCATCTATCATAAAAGTGCATCTATCATCATAAAAGTGCATCTGTCATCATAAAAGTGCATCTATTCATCATAAAAGTGCATCTATCATCATAAAAGTGCATCTATCATCATAAAAGTGCATCTATTCATCATAAAAGTGCATCTATCATCATAAAAGTGCATCTAAAGTGCATCTATCATCATAAAAGTGCATCTATCATCATAAAAGTGCATCTATTCATCATAAAAGTGCATCTGTCCATCATAAAAGTGCATCTATTCATCATAAAAGTGCATCTATCATCATAAAAGTGCATCTATTCATCATAAAAGTGCATCTGTCCATCATAAAAGTGCATCTATCCATCATAAAAGTGCATCTATCATCATAAAAGTGCATCTATTCATCATAAAAGTGCATCTGTCCATCATAAAAGTGCATCTATTCATCATAAAAGTGCATCTATCATCATAAAAGTGGATCTATTCATCATAAAAGTGCATCTCTTCATCATAAAAGTGCATCTCTCCATCATAAAAGTGCATCTATCATCATAAAAGTGCATCTATCCATCATAAAAGTGCATCCATTCATCATAAAAGTGCATCTATCCATCATAAAAGTGCATCTGTCCATCATAAAAGTGCATCTATCATCATAAAAGTGCATCTATCATCATAAAAGTGCATCTATTCATCATAAAAGTGCATCTATCCATCATAAAAGTGCATCTATCATCATAAACACGTGCATCTGTCCATCATAAAAGTGCATCTGTCCATCATAAACACGTGCATCTGTCCATCATAAAAGTGCATCTATCATCATAAACACGTACATCTGTCCATCATAAAAGTGCATCTGTCCATCATAAACACGTGCATCTGTCCATCATAAAAGTGCATCTATCATCATAAAAGTGCATCTATCATCATGAAAGTGCATCTATCATCATAAAAGTGCATCTATCCATCATAAAAGTGCATCTATCCATCATAAAAGTGCATCTATCCATCATAAAAGTGCATCTATCCATCATAAAAGTGCATCTATCATCATAAACACGTGCATCTGTCCATCATAAAAGTGCATCTATCATCATAAACACGTGCATCTGTCCATCATAAAAGTGCATCTGTCCATCATAAACACGTGCATCTGTCCATCATAAAAGTGCATCTATTCATCATAAACACGTGCATCTGTCCATCATAAAAGTGCATCTATCATCATAAACACGTGCATCTGTACATCATAAAAGTGCATCTATTCATCATAAAAGTGCATCTATCATCATAAAAGTGCATCTATCATCATAAACACGTGCATCTGTCCATCATAAAAGTGCATCTGTCCATCATAAAAGTGCATCTGTCCATCATAAAAGTGCATCTGTCATCATAAAAGTGCATCTATCATCATAAAAGTGCATCTGTCCATCATATAAGTGCATCTATTCATCATAAAAGTGCATCTATCCATCATAAAAGTGCATCTATCATAAATTTGCATCTGTCCATCATAAAAGTGCATCTATCCATCATAAAAGTGCATCTATCATAAATTTGCATCTATCCATCATAAAAATGCATCTATTCATCATAAAAGTGCATCTATTCATCATAAAAGTGCATCTATCCATCATAAAAGTGCATCTATTCATCATAAAAGTGCATCTATCATCATAAAAGTGCATCTATCCATCATAAAAGTGCATCTATCCATCATAAAAGTGCATCTATTCATCATAAAAGTGCATCTCTCCATCATAAAAGTGCATCTATCATCATAAAAGTGCATCTATCCATCATAAAAGTGCATCTATCATCATAAAAGTGCATCTATTCATCATAAAAGTGCATCTATCCATCATAAAAGTGCATCTATCATCATAAAAGTGCATCTATCATCATAAAAGTGCATCTGTCCATCATAAAAGTGCATCTATCATCATAAAAGTGCATCTATTCATCATAAAAGTGCATCTATCCATCATAAAAGTGCATCTATCCATCATAAAAGTGCATCTATTCATCATAAAAGTGCATCTATCCTTCATAAAAGTGCATCTATCATCATAAAAGTGCATCTATCATAAATTTGCATCTATCCTTCATAAAAGTGCATCTATCCATCATAAAAGTGCATCTATCCTTCATAAAAGTGCATCTATCCATCATAAAAGTGCATGTATTCTTCATAAAAGTGCATCTATCCATTATAAAAGTGCATCTATCATAAATTTGCATCTATCCATCATAAAAGTGCATCTGTCCATCATAAAAGTGCATCTATTCATCATAAAAGTGCATCTATTCATCATAAAAGTGCATCTGTCCATCATAAAAGTGCATCTATCATCATAAAAGTGCATCTATTCATCATAAAAGTGCATCTATTCATCATAAAAGTGCATCTGTCCATCATAAAAGTGCATCTATCCATCATAAAAGTGCATCTATCCTTCATAAAAGTGCATCTATCCATCATAAAAGTGCATCTATCATCTTAAAAGTGCATCTATCATCATAAAAGTGCATCTATTCATCATAATAGTGCATCTGTCCATCATAAAAGTGCATCTATTCATCATAAAAGTGCATCTATCATCATAAAAGTGCATCTGTCCATCATAAAAGTGCATCTATCATCATAAACACGTGCATCTGTCCATCATAAAAGTGCATCTATCCATCATAAAAGTGCATCTATTCATCATAAAAGTGCATCTATCCATCATAAAAGTGCATCTATCCATCATAAAAGTGCATCTATCATCATAAACACGTGCATCTGTCCATCATAAAAGTGCATCTGTCCATCATAAACACGTGCATCTGTCCATCATAAAAGTGCATCTATCATCATAAACACGTGCATCTGTCCATCATAAAAGTGCATCTATTCATCATAAAAGTGCATCTATCATCATAAAAGTGCATCTATCCATCATAATAGTGCATCTATCCGTCATAAAAGTGCATCTATCATCATAAAAGTGCATCTGTCCATCATAAAAGTGCATCTGTCCATCATAAACACGTGCATCTGTCATCATAAAAGTGCATTTATCATCATAATAGTGCATCTGTCCATCATAAAAGTGCATCTATCCATCATAAAAGTGCATCTATCATAAATTTGCATCTGTCCATCATAAAAGTGCATCTATCATCATAAACACGTGCATCTGTCCATCATAAAAGTGCATCTATCATCATAAAAGTGCATCTGTCCATCATATAAGTGCATCTATTCATCATAAAAGTGCATTTATCATCATAAAAGTGCATCATAAAAGTGCATCTATCATCATAAAAGTGCATCTGTCCATCATAAAAGTGCATCTGTCATCATAAAAGTGCATCTATCCATCATAAAAGTGCATCTATCATCATAAAAGTGCATCTGTCCATCATATAAGTGCATCTATTCATCATAAAAGTGCATCTATCCGTCATAAAAGTGCATCTATCCATGATAAAAGTCCATCTTTCCATCATAAAAGTGCATCTATCATCATAAACACGTGCATCTGTCCATCATAAAAGTGCATCTATCCATCATAAAAGTGCATCTGTCCATCATAAAAGTGCATCTATCATCATAAAAGTGCATCTATTCATCATAAAAGTGCATAAAAGTGCATCTATCATCTATCATCATAAAAGTGCATCTATTCATCATAAAAGTGCATCTGTCCATCATAAAAGTGCATCTATTCATCATAAAAGTGCATCTATCATCATAAAAGTGCATCTATTCATCATAAAAGTGCATCTATCATCATAAAAGTGCATCTATCATCATAAAAGTGCATCTATCATCATAAAAGTGCATCTGTCCATCATAAAAGTGCATCTGTCCATCATAAAAGTGCATCTATTCATCATAAAAGTGCATCTATTCATCATAAAAGTGCATCTATCATCATAAAAGTGTGTCTATCATCATAAAAGTGCATCTATTCATCATTAAAGTGCATCTGTCCATCATAAAAGTGCATCTATTCATCATAAAAGTGCATCTATCATCATAAAAGTGCATCTATTCATCATAAAAGTGCATCTGTCCATCATAAAAGTGCATCTATTCATCATAAAAGTGCATCTATCATCATAAAAGTGCATCTATTCATCATAAAAGTGCATCTATTCATCATAAAAGTGCATCTATCCGTCATAAAAGTGCATCTATCCATGATAAAAGTCCATCTTTCCATCATAAAAGTGCATCTATCATCATAAACACGTGCATCTCTCCATCATAAAAGTGCATCTATCCATCATAAAAGTGCATCTGTCCATCATAAAAGTGCATCTATCATCTTAAAAGTGCATCTATCATCATAAAAGTGCATCTATTCATCATAAAAGTGCATTTATCATCATAAAAGTGCATCTATCATCATAAAAGTGCATCTATCATCATAAAAGTGCATCTATTCATCATAAAAGTGCATCTGTCCATCATAAAAGTGCATCTATTCATCATAAAAGTGCATCTATCATCATAAAAGTGTGTCTATCATCATAAAAGTGCATCTATTCATCATAAAAGTGCATCTATCATCATAAAAGTGCATCTGTCCATCATAAAAGTGCATCTGTCCATCATAAACACGTGCATCTGTCCATCATAAAAGTGCATCTGTCATCATAAAAGTGCATTTATCATCATAAAAGTGCATCTATCATAAAAGTGCATCTATCATCATAAAAGTGCATCTATTCATCATAAAAGTGCATCTATCATCATAAAAGTGCATCTATTCATCATAAAAGTGCATCTATTCATCATAAAAGTGCATCTGTCCATCATAAAAGTGCATCTATCATCATAAAAGTGCATCTATCCATCATAAAAGTGCATCCATTCATCATAAAAGTGCATCTATCCATCATAAAAGTGCATCTGTCCATCATAAAAGTGCATCTATCATCATAAAAGTGCATCTATCATCATAAAAGTGCATCTATTCATCATAAAAGTGCATCTATCCATCATAAAAGTGCATCTGTCCATCATAAACACGTGCATCTGTCCATCATAAAAGTGCATCTATCATCATAAACACGTACATCTGTCCATCATAAAAGTGCATCTGTCCATCATAAACACGTGCATCTGTCCATCATAAAAGTGCATCTATCATCATAAAAGTGCATCTATCATCATGAAAGTGCATCTATCATCATAAAAGTGCATCTATCCATCATAAAAGTGCATCTATCCATCATAAAAGTGCATCTATCCATCATAAAAGTGCATCTATCCATCATAAAAGTGCATCTATCATCATAAACACGTGCATCTGTCCATCATAAAAGTGCATCTATCATCATAAACACGTGCATCTGTCCATCATAAAAGTGCATCTGTCCATCATAAACACGTGCATCTGTCCATCATAAAAGTGCATCTATTCATCATAAACACGTGCATCTGTCCATCATAAAAGTGCATCTATCATCATAAACACGTGCATCTGTCCATCATAAAAGTGCATCTATTCATCATAAAAGTGCATCTATCCATCATAAAAGTGCATCTGTCCATCATAAAAGTGCATCTATCATCATAAACACGTGCATCTGTCCATCATAAAAGTGCATCTGTCCATCATAAACACGTGCATCTGTCCATCATAAAAGTGCATCTATCATCATAAACACGTGCATCTGTCCATCATAAAAGTGCATCTATTCATCATAAAAGTGCATCTATCATCATAAACACGTGCATCTGTCCATCATAAAAGTGCATCTGTCCATCATAAAAGTGCATCTATCATCATAAACACGTGCATCTGTCCATCATAAAAGTGCATCTGTCCATCATAAACACGTGCATCTGTCCATCATAAAAGTGCATCTATCATCATAAACACGTGCATCTGTCCATCATAAAAGTGCATCTATCATCATAAACACGTGCATCTGTCCATCATAAAAGTGCATCTATCATCATAAAAGTGCATCTATCATCATAAACACGTGCATCTGTCCATCATAAAAGTGCATCTATCATCATAAAAGTGCATCTATCATCATAAACACGTGCATCTGTCCATCATAAAAGTGCATCTATCATCATAAAAGTGCATCTATCATCATAAACACGTGCATCTGTCCATCATAAAAGTGCATCTGTCCATCATACAAGTGCATCTGTCCATCATAAAAGTGCATCTGTCATCATAAAAGTGCATCTATCATCATAAAAGTGCATCTGTCCATCATATAAGTGCATCTATTCATCATAAAAGTGCATCTATCCATCATAAAAGTGCATCTATCATAAATTTGCATCTGTCCATCATAAAAGTGCATCTATCCATCATAAAAGTGCATCTATCATAAATTTGCATCTATCCATCATAAAAATGCATCTATTCATCATAAAAGTGCATCTATCCATCATAAAAGTGCATCTATTCATCATAAAAGTGCATCTATCATCATAAAAGTGCATCTATCCATCATAAAAGTGCATCTATCCATCATAAAAGTGCATCTATTCATCATAAAAGTGCATCTATCCATCATAAAAGTGCATCTATCATCATAAAAGTGCATCTATTCATCATAAAAGTGCATCTATCCATCATAAAAGTGCATCTATCATCATAAAAGTGCATCTATCATCATAAAAGTGCATCTGTCCATCATAAAAGTGCATCTATCATCATAAAAGTGCATCTATTCATCATAAAAGTGCATCTATCCATCATAAAAGTGCATCTATCCATCATAAAAGTGCATCTATTCATCATAAAAGTGCATCTATCCTTCATAAAAGTGCATCTATCATCATAAAAGTGCATCTATCATAAATTTGCATCTATCCTTCATAAAAGTGCATCTATCCATCATAAAAGTGCATCTATCCTTCATAAAAGTGCATCTATCCATCATAAAAGTGCATCTATTCTTCATAAAAGTGCATCTATCCATCATAAAAGTGCATCTATCATAAATTTGAATCTATCCATCATAAAAGTGCATCTGTCCATCATAAAAGTGCATCTATTCATCATAAAAGTGCATCTATTCATCATAAAAGTGCATCTGTCCATCATAAAAGTGCATCTATCATCATAAAAGTGCATCTATTCATCATAAAAGTGCATATATTCATCATAAAAGTGCATCTGTCCATCATAAAAGTGCATCTATCCATCATAAAAGTGCATCTATCCTTCATAAAAGTGCATCTATCCATCATAAAAGTGCATCTATCATCATAAAAGTGCATCTATCCATCATAATAGTGCATCTATCCGTCATAAAAGTGCATCTATCATCATAAAAGTGCATCTGTCCATCATAAAAGTGCATCTGTCCATCATAAACACGTGCATCTGTCCATCATAAAAGTGCATCTGTCATCATAAAAGTGCATTTATCATCATAATAGTGCATCTGTCCATCATAAAAGTGCATCTATCCATCATAAAAGTGCATCTATCATAAATTTGCATCTGTCCATCATAAAAGTGCATCTATCATCATAAAAGTGCATCTGTCCATCATATAAGTGCATCTATCCGTCATAAAAGTGCATCTATCCATGATAAAAGTCCATCTTTCCTTCATAAAAGTGCATCTATCATCATAAACACGTGCATCTGTCCATCATAAAAGTGCATCTATCCATCATAAAAGTGCATCTGTCCATCATAAAAGTGCATCTATCCATCATAAAAGTGCATCTATCATCATAAAAGTGCATCTATTCATCATAAAAGTGCATCTATCATCATAAAAGTGCATCTATTCATCATAAAAGTGCATCTATCATCATAAAAGTGCATCTGTCCATCATAAAAGTGCATCTATCCATCATAAAAGTGCATCTATCATAAATTTGCATCTGTCCATCATAAAAGTGCATCTATCATCATAAACACGTGCATCTGTCCATCATAAAAGTGCATCTATCATCATAAAAGTGCATCTGTCCATCATATAAGTGCATCTATTCATCATAAAAGTGCATTTATCATCATAAAAGTGCATCTATCATAAAAGTGCATCTATCATCATAAAAGTGCATCTGTCCATCATAAAAGTGCATCTGTCATCATAAAAGTGCATCTATCCATCATAAAAGTGCATCTATCATCATAAAAGTGCATCTGTCCATCATATAAGTGCATCTATTCATCATAAAAGTGCATCTATCCGTCATAAAAGTGCATCTATCCATGATAAAAGTCCATCTTTCCATCATAAAAGTGCATCTATCATCATAAACACGTGCATCTGTCCATCATAAAAGTGCATCTATCCATCATAAAAGTGCATCTGTCCATCATAAAAGTGCATCTATCATCATAAAAGTGCATCTATTCATCATAAAAGTGCATAAAAGTGCATCTATCATCTATCATCATAAAAGTGCATCTATTCATCATAAAAGTGCATCTGTCCATCATAAAAGTGCATCTATTCATCATAAAAGTGCATCTATCATCATAAAAGTGCATCTATTCATCATAAAAGTGCATCTATCATCATAAAAGTGCATCTATCATCATAAAAGTGCATCTATCATCATAAAAGTGCATCTGTCCATCATAAAAGTGCATCTGTCCATCATAAAAGTGCATCTATTCATCATAAAAGTGCATCTATTCATCATAAAAGTGCATCTATCATCATAAAAGTGTGTCTATCATCATAAAAGTGCATCTATTCATCATTAAAGTGCATCTGTCCATCATAAAAGTGCATCTATTCATCATAAAAGTGCATCTATCATCATAAAAGTGCATCTATTCATCATAAAAGTGCATCTGTCCATCATAAAAGTGCATCTATTCATCATAAAAGTGCATCTATCATCATAAAAGTGCATCTATTCATCATAAAAGTGCATCTATTCATCATAAAAGTGCATCTATCCGTCATAAAAGTGCATCTATCCATGATAAAAGTCCATCTTTCCATCATAAAAGTGCATCTATCATCATAAACACGTGCATCTGTCCATCATAAAAGTGCATCTATCCATCATAAAAGTGCATCTGTCCATCATAAAAGTGCATCTATCATCTTAAAAGTGCATCTATCATCATAAAAGTGCATCTATTCATCATAAAAGTGCATCTATTCATCATAAAAGTGCATCTGTCCATCATAAAAGTGCATCTATTCATCATAAAAGTGCATCTATCATCATAAAAGTGCATCTATTCATCATAAAAGTGCATCTATTCATCATAAAAGTGCATCTATCCGTCATAAAAGTGCATCTATCCATGATAAAAGTCCATCTTTCCATCATAAAAGTGCATCTATCATCATAAACACGTGCATCTGTCCATCATAAAAGTGCATCTATCCATCATAAAAGTGCATCTGTCCATCATAAAAGTGCATCTATCATCTTAAAAGTGCATCTATCATCATAAAAGTGCATCTATTCATCATAAAAGTGCATCTATTCATCATAAAAGTGCATCTATCCATCATAAAAGTGCATCTGTCCATCATAAAAGTGCATCTATCATCATAAAAGTGCATCTATCATCATAAAAGTGCATCTATCATCATAAAAGTGCATCTATTCATCATAAAAGTGCATCTGTCCATCATAAAAGTGCATCTATTCATCATAAAAGTGCATCTATCATCATAAAAGTGTGTCTATCATCATAAAAGTGCATCTATTCATCATAAAAGTGCATCTATCATCATAAAAGTGCATCTGTCCATCATAAAAGTGCATCTGTCCATCATAAACACGTGCATCTGTCCATCATAAAAGTGCATCTGTCATCATAAAAGTGCATTTATCATCATAAAAGTGCATCTATCATAAAAGTGCATCTATCATCATAAAAGTGCATCTGTCATCATAAAAGTGCATCTATTCATCATAAAAGTGCATCTATCATCATAAAAGTGCATCTATCATCATAAAAGTGCATCTATTCATCATAAAAGTGCATCTATCATCATAAAAGTGCATCTAAAGTGCATCTATCATCATAAAAGTGCATCTATCATCATAAAAGTGCATCTATTCATCATAAAAGTGCATCTGTCCATCATAAAAGTGCATCTATTCATCATAAAAGTGCATCTATCATCATAAAAGTGCATCTATTCATCATAAAAGTGCATCTGTCCATCATAAAAGTGCATCTATCCATCATAAAAGTGCATCTATCATCATAAAAGTGCATCTATTCATCATAAAAGTGCATCTGTCCATCATAAAAGTGCATCTATTCATCATAAAAGTGCATCTATCATCATAAAAGTGGATCTATTCATCATAAAAGTGCATCTCTTCATCATAAAAGTGCATCTCTCCATCATAAAAGTGCATCTATCATCATAAAAGTGCATCTATCCATCATAAAAGTGCATCCATTCATCATAAAAGTGCATCTATCCATCATAAAAGTGCATCTGTCCATCATAAAAGTGCATCTATCATCATAAAAGTGCATCTATCATCATAAAAGTGCATCTATTCATCATAAAAGTGCATCTATCCATCATAAAAGTGCATCTATCATCATAAACACGTGCATCTGTCCATCATAAAAGTGCATCTGTCCATCATAAACACGTGCATCTGTCCATCATAAAAGTGCATCTATCATCATAAACACGTACATCTGTCCATCATAAAAGTGCATCTGTCCATCATAAACACGTGCATCTGTCCATCATAAAAGTGCATCTATCATCATAAAAGTGCATCTATCATCATGAAAGTGCATCTATCATCATAAAAGTGCATCTATCCATCATAAAAGTGCATCTATCCATCATAAAAGTGCATCTATCCATCATAAAAGTGCATCTATCCATCATAAAAGTGCATCTATCATCATAAACACGTGCATCTGTCCATCATAAAAGTGCATCTATCATCATAAACACGTGCATCTGTCCATCATAAAAGTGCATCTGTCCATCATAAACACGTGCATCTGTCCATCATAAAAGTGCATCTATTCATCATAAACACGTGCATCTGTCCATCATAAAAGTGCATCTATCATCATAAACACGTGCATCTGTACATCATAAAAGTGCATCTATTCATCATAAAAGTGCATCTATCATCATAAAAGTGCATCTATCATCATAAACACGTGCATCTGTCCATCATAAAAGTGCATCTATCATCATAAAAGTGCATCTATCATCATAAACACGTGCATCTGTCCATCATAAAAGTGCATCTGTCCATCATAAAAGTGCATCTGTCCATCATAAAAGTGCATCTGTCATCATAAAAGTGCATCTATCATCATAAAAGTGCATCTGTCCATCATATAAGTGCATCTATTCATCATAAAAGTGCATCTATCCATCATAAAAGTGCATCTATCATAAATTTGCATCTGTCCATCATAAAAGTGCATCTATCCATCATAAAAGTGCATCTATCATAAATTTGCATCTATCCATCATAAAAATGCATCTATTCATCATAAAAGTGCATCTATTCATCATAAAAGTGCATCTATCCATCATAAAAGTGCATCTATTCATCATAAAAGTGCATCTATCATCATAAAAGTGCATCTATCCATCATAAAAGTGCATCTATCCATCATAAAAGTGCATCTATTCATCATAAAAGTGCATCTCTCCATCATAAAAGTGCATCTATCATCATAAAAGTGCATCTATCCATCATAAAAGTGCATCTATCATCATAAAAGTGCATCTATTCATCATAAAAGTGCATCTATCCATCATAAAAGTGCATCTATCATCATAAAAGTGCATCTATCATCATAAAAGTGCATCTGTCCATCATAAAAGTGCATCTATCATCATAAAAGTGCATCTATTCATCATAAAAGTGCATCTATCCATCATAAAAGTGCATCTATCCATCATAAAAGTGCATCTATTCATCATAAAAGTGCATCTATCCTTCATAAAAGTGCATCTATCATCATAAAAGTGCATCTATCATAAATTTGCATCTATCCTTCATAAAAGTGCATCTATCCATCATAAAAGTGCATCTATCCTTCATAAAAGTGCATCTATCCATCATAAAAGTGCATGTATTCTTCATAAAAGTGCATCTATCCATTATAAAAGTGCATCTATCATAAATTTGCATCTATCCATCATAAAAGTGCATCTGTCCATCATAAAAGTGCATCTATTCATCATAAAAGTGCATCTATTCATCATAAAAGTGCATCTGTCCATCATAAAAGTGCATCTATCATCATAAAAGTGCATCTATTCATCATAAAAGTGCATCTATTCATCATAAAAGTGCATCTGTCCATCATAAAAGTGCATCTATCCATCATAAAAGTGCATCTATCCTTCATAAAAGTGCATCTATCCATCATAAAAGTGCATCTATCATCTTAAAAGTGCATCTATCATCATAAAAGTGCATCTATTCATCATAATAGTGCATCTGTCCATCATAAAAGTGCATCTATTCATCATAAAAGTGCATCTATCATCATAAAAGTGCATCTGTCCATCATAAAAGTGCATCTATCATCATAAACACGTGCATCTGTCCATCATAAAAGTGCATCTATCCATCATAAAAGTGCATCTATTCATCATAAAAGTGCATCTATCCATCATAAAAGTGCATCTATCCATCATAAAAGTGCATCTATCATCATAAACACGTGCATCTGTCCATCATAAAAGTGCATCTGTCCATCATAAACACGTGCATCTGTCCATCATAAAAGTGCATCTATCATCATAAACACGTGCATCTGTCCATCATAAAAGTGCATCTATTCATCATAAAAGTGCATCTATCATCATAAAAGTGCATCTATCCATCATAATAGTGCATCTATCCGTCATAAAAGTGCATCTATCATCATAAAAGTGCATCTGTCCATCATAAAAGTGCATCTGTCCATCATAAACACGTGCATCTGTCATCATAAAAGTGCATTTATCATCATAATAGTGCATCTGTCCATCATAAAAGTGCATCTATCCATCATAAAAGTGCATCTATCATAAATTTGCATCTGTCCATCATAAAAGTGCATCTATCATCATAAACACGTGCATCTGTCCATCATAAAAGTGCATCTATCATCATAAAAGTGCATCTGTCCATCATATAAGTGCATCTATTCATCATAAAAGTGCATTTATCATCATAAAAGTGCATCATAAAAGTGCATCTATCATCATAAAAGTGCATCTGTCCATCATAAAAGTGCATCTGTCATCATAAAAGTGCATCTATCCATCATAAAAGTGCATCTATCATCATAAAAGTGCATCTGTCCATCATATAAGTGCATCTATTCATCATAAAAGTGCATCTATCCGTCATAAAAGTGCATCTATCCATGATAAAAGTCCATCTTTCCATCATAAAAGTGCATCTATCATCATAAACACGTGCATCTGTCCATCATAAAAGTGCATCTATCCATCATAAAAGTGCATCTGTCCATCATAAAAGTGCATCTATCATCATAAAAGTGCATCTATTCATCATAAAAGTGCATAAAAGTGCATCTATCATCTATCATCATAAAAGTGCATCTATTCATCATAAAAGTGCATCTGTCCATCATAAAAGTGCATCTATTCATCATAAAAGTGCATCTATCATCATAAAAGTGCATCTATTCATCATAAAAGTGCATCTATCATCATAAAAGTGCATCTATCATCATAAAAGTGCATCTATCATCATAAAAGTGCATCTGTCCATCATAAAAGTGCATCTGTCCATCATAAAAGTGCATCTATTCATCATAAAAGTGCATCTATTCATCATAAAAGTGCATCTATCATCATAAAAGTGTGTCTATCATCATAAAAGTGCATCTATTCATCATTAAAGTGCATCTGTCCATCATAAAAGTGCATCTATTCATCATAAAAGTGCATCTATCATCATAAAAGTGCATCTATTCATCATAAAAGTGCATCTGTCCATCATAAAAGTGCATCTATTCATCATAAAAGTGCATCTATCATCATAAAAGTGCATCTATTCATCATAAAAGTGCATCTATTCATCATAAAAGTGCATCTATCCGTCATAAAAGTGCATCTATCCATGATAAAAGTCCATCTTTCCATCATAAAAGTGCATCTATCATCATAAACACGTGCATCTCTCCATCATAAAAGTGCATCTATCCATCATAAAAGTGCATCTGTCCATCATAAAAGTGCATCTATCATCTTAAAAGTGCATCTATCATCATAAAAGTGCATCTATTCATCATAAAAGTGCATTTATCATCATAAAAGTGCATCTATCATCATAAAAGTGCATCTATCATCATAAAAGTGCATCTATTCATCATAAAAGTGCATCTGTCCATCATAAAAGTGCATCTATTCATCATAAAAGTGCATCTATCATCATAAAAGTGTGTCTATCATCATAAAAGTGCATCTATTCATCATAAAAGTGCATCTATCATCATAAAAGTGCATCTGTCCATCATAAAAGTGCATCTGTCCATCATAAACACGTGCATCTGTCCATCATAAAAGTGCATCTGTCATCATAAAAGTGCATTTATCATCATAAAAGTGCATCTATCATAAAAGTGCATCTATCATCATAAAAGTGCATCTATTCATCATAAAAGTGCATCTATCATCATAAAAGTGCATCTATTCATCATAAAAGTGCATCTATTCATCATAAAAGTGCATCTGTCCATCATAAAAGTGCATCTATCATCATAAAAGTGCATCTATCCATCATAAAAGTGCATCCATTCATCATAAAAGTGCATCTATCCATCATAAAAGTGCATCTGTCCATCATAAAAGTGCATCTATCATCATAAAAGTGCATCTATCATCATAAAAGTGCATCTATTCATCATAAAAGTGCATCTATCCATCATAAAAGTGCATCTGTCCATCATAAACACGTGCATCTGTCCATCATAAAAGTGCATCTATCATCATAAACACGTACATCTGTCCATCATAAAAGTGCATCTGTCCATCATAAACACGTGCATCTGTCCATCATAAAAGTGCATCTATCATCATAAAAGTGCATCTATCATCATGAAAGTGCATCTATCATCATAAAAGTGCATCTATCCATCATAAAAGTGCATCTATCCATCATAAAAGTGCATCTATCCATCATAAAAGTGCATCTATCCATCATAAAAGTGCATCTATCATCATAAACACGTGCATCTGTCCATCATAAAAGTGCATCTATCATCATAAACACGTGCATCTGTCCATCATAAAAGTGCATCTGTCCATCATAAACACGTGCATCTGTCCATCATAAAAGTGCATCTATTCATCATAAACACGTGCATCTGTCCATCATAAAAGTGCATCTATCATCATAAACACGTGCATCTGTCCATCATAAAAGTGCATCTATTCATCATAAAAGTGCATCTATCCATCATAAAAGTGCATCTGTCCATCATAAAAGTGCATCTATCATCATAAACACGTGCATCTGTCCATCATAAAAGTGCATCTGTCCATCATAAACACGTGCATCTGTCCATCATAAAAGTGCATCTATCATCATAAACACGTGCATCTGTCCATCATAAAAGTGCATCTATTCATCATAAAAGTGCATCTATCATCATAAACACGTGCATCTGTCCATCATAAAAGTGCATCTGTCCATCATAAAAGTGCATCTATCATCATAAACACGTGCATCTGTCCATCATAAAAGTGCATCTGTCCATCATAAACACGTGCATCTGTCCATCATAAAAGTGCATCTATCATCATAAACACGTGCATCTGTCCATCATAAAAGTGCATCTATCATCATAAACACGTGCATCTGTCCATCATAAAAGTGCATCTATCATCATAAAAGTGCATCTATCATCATAAACACGTGCATCTGTCCATCATAAAAGTGCATCTATCATCATAAAAGTGCATCTATCATCATAAACACGTGCATCTGTCCATCATAAAAGTGCATCTATCATCATAAAAGTGCATCTATCATCATAAACACGTGCATCTGTCCATCATAAAAGTGCATCTGTCCATCATACAAGTGCATCTGTCCATCATAAAAGTGCATCTGTCATCATAAAAGTGCATCTATCATCATAAAAGTGCATCTGTCCATCATATAAGTGCATCTATTCATCATAAAAGTGCATCTATCCATCATAAAAGTGCATCTATCATAAATTTGCATCTGTCCATCATAAAAGTGCATCTATCCATCATAAAAGTGCATCTATCATAAATTTGCATCTATCCATCATAAAAATGCATCTATTCATCATAAAAGTGCATCTATCCATCATAAAAGTGCATCTATTCATCATAAAAGTGC
Source organism: Leuciscus idus (assembly GCA_021554675.1). Taxonomy (NCBI): domain Eukaryota; kingdom Metazoa; phylum Chordata; class Actinopteri; order Cypriniformes; family Leuciscidae; genus Leuciscus; species Leuciscus idus. Next base: position 50,840,933 of record CM038625.1, on the reverse strand, counting down.
ATCTATCATCATAAAAGTGCATCTATCCATCATAAAAGTGCATCTATCCATCATAAAAGTGCATCTATTCATCATAAAAGTGCATCTATCCATCATAAAAGTGCATCTATCATCATAAAAGTGCATCTATTCATCATAAAAGTGCATCTATCCATCATAAAAGTGCATCTATCATCATAAAAGTGCATCTATCATCATAAAAGTGCATCTGTCCATCATAAAAGTGCATCTATCATCATAAAAGTGCATCTATTCATCATAAAAGTGCATCTATCCATCATAAAAGTGCATCTATCCATCATAAAAGTGCATCTATTCATCATAAAAGTGCATCTATCCTTCATAAAAGTGCATCTATCATCATAAAAGTGCATCTATCATAAATTTGCATCTATCCTTCATAAAAGTGCATCTATCCATCATAAAAGTGCATCTATCCTTCATAAAAGTGCATCTATCCATCATAAAAGTGCATCTATTCTTCATAAAAGTGCATCTATCCATCATAAAAGTGCATCTATCATAAATTTGAATCTATCCATCATAAAAGTGCATCTGTCCATCATAAAAGTGCATCTATTCATCATAAAAGTGCATCTATTCATCATAAAAGTGCATCTGTCCATCATAAAAGTGCATCTATCATCATAAAAGTGCATCTATTCATCATAAAAGTGCATATATTCATCATAAAAGTGCATCTGTCCATCATAAAAGTGCATCTATCCATCATAAAAGTGCATCTATCCTTCATAAAAGTGCATCTATCCATCATAAAAGTGCATCTATCATCTTAAAAGTGCATCTATCATCATAAAAGTGCATCTATTCATCATAATAGTGCATCTGTCCATCATAAAAGTGCATCTATTCATCATAAAAGTGCATCTATCATCATAAAAGTGCATCTGTCCATCATAAAAGTGCATCTATCATCATAAACACGTGCATCTGTCCATCATAAAAGTGCATCTATCCATCATAAAAGTGCATCTATTCATCATAAAAGTGCATCTATCCATCATAAAAGTGCATCTATCCATCATAAAAGTGCATCTATCATCATAAACACGTGCATCTGTCCATCATAAAAGTGCATCTGTCCATCATAAACACGTGCATCTGTCCATCATAAAAGTGCATCTATCATCATAAACACGTGCATCTGTCCATCATAAAAGTGCATCTATTCATCATAAAAGTGCATCTATCATCATAAAAGTGCATCTATCCATCATAATAGTGCATCTATCCGTCATAAAAGTGCATCTATCATCATAAAAGTGCATCTGTCCATCATAAAAGTGCATCTATCATCATAAAAGTGCATCTGTCCATCATAAACACGTGCATCTGTCATCATAAAAGTGCATTTATCATCATAATAGTGCATCTGTCCATCATAAAAGTGCATCTATCCATCATAAAAGTGCATCTATCATAAATTTGCATCTGTCCATCATAAAAGTGCATCTATCATCATAAACACGTGCATCTGTCCATCATAAAAGTGCATCTATCATCATAAAAGTGCATCTGTCCATCATATAAGTGCATCTATTCATCATAAAAGTGCATTTATCATCATAAAAGTGCATCATAAAAGTGCATCTATCATCATAAAAGTGCATCTGTCCATCATAAAAGTGCATCTGTCATCATAAAAGTGCATCTATCCATCATAAAAGTGCATCTATCATCATAAAAGTGCATCTGTCCATCATATAAGTGCATCTATTCATCATAAAAGTGCATCTATCCGTCATAAAAGTGCATCTATCCATGATAAAAGTCCATCTTTCCATCATAAAAGTGCATCTATCATCATAAACACGTGCATCTGTCCATCATAAAAGTGCATCTATCCATCATAAAAGTGCATCTGTCCATCATAAAAGTGCATCTATCCATCATAAAAGTGCATCTATCATCATAAAAGTGCATCTATTCATCATAAAAGTGCATCTATCATCATAAAAGTGCATCTATTCATCATAAAAGTGCATCTATCATCATAAAAGTGCATCTATCATCATAAAAGTGCATCTGTCATCATAAAAGTGCATCTATTCATCATAAAAGTGCATCTATTCATCATAAAAGTGCATCTATCATCATAAAAGTGCATCTATCATCATAAAAGTGCATCTGTCATCATAAAAGTGCATCTATTCATCATAAAAGTGCATCTATCATCATAAAAGTGCATCTATCATCATAAAAGTGCATCTATTCATCATAAAAGTGCATCTAAAGTGCATCTATCATCATAAAAGTGCATCTATCATCATAAAAGTGCATCTATTCATCATAAAAGTGCATCTGTCCATCATAAAAGTGCATCTATTCATCATAAAAGTGCATCTATCATCATAAAAGTGCATCTATTCATCATAAAAGTGCATCTATCATCATAAAAGTGCATCTATCATCATAAAAGTGCATCTATCATCATAAAAGTGCATCTGTCCATCATAAAAGTGCATCTGTCCATCATAAAAGTGCATCTATTCATCATAAAAGTGCATCTATCATCATAAAAGTGTGTCTATCATCATAAAAGTGCATCTATTCATCATAAAAGTGCATCTGTCCATCATAAAAGTGCATCTATCATCATAAAAGTGCATCTATTCATCATAAAAGTGCATCTGTCCATCATAAAAGTGCATCTATTCATCATAAAAGTGCATCTATCATCATAAAAGTGCATCTATTCATCATAAAAGTGCATCTGTCCATCATAAAAGTGCATCTATTCATCATAAAAGTGCATCTATCATCATAAAAGTGCATCTATTCATCATAAAAGTGCATCTATTCATCATAAAAGTGCATCTATCCGTCATAAAAGTGCATCTATCCATGATAAAAGTCCATCTTTCCATCATAAAAGTGCATCTATCATCATAAACACGTGCATCTGTCCATCATAAAAGTGCATCTATCCATCATAAAAGTGCATCTATCATCATAAAAGTGCATCTATTCATCATAAAAGTGCATCTATCATCATAAAAGTGCATCTATTCATCATAAAAGTGCATCTATCATCATAAAAGTGCATCTATTCATCATAAAAGTGCATCTATCATCATAAAAGTGCATCTGTCCATCATAAAAGTGCATCTATCATCTTAAAAGTGCATCTATCATCATAAAAGTGCATCTATTCATCATAAAAGTGCATCTATCATCATAAAAGTGCATCTATTCATCATAAAAGTGCATCTATCATCATAAAAGTGCATCTATTCATCATAAAAGTGCATCTATCATCATAAAAGTGCATCTATCATCATAAAAGTGCATCTATTCATCATAAAAGTGCATCTATCATCATAAAAGTGCATCTATTCATCATAAAAGTGCATCTATCATCATAAAAGTGCATCTATCATCATAAAAGTGCATCTATTCATCATAAAAGTGCATCTATCATCATAAAAGTGCATCTATCATCATAAAAGTGCATCTATTCATCATAAAAGTGCATCTGTCCATCATAAAAGTGCATCTATTCATCATAAAAGTGCATCTATCATCATAAAAGTGTGTCTATCATCATAAAAGTGCATCTATTCATCATAAAAGTGCATCTATCATCATAAAAGTGCATCTATCATCATAAAAGTGCATCTGTCCATCATAAAAGTGCATCTATCCATCATAAAAGTGCATCTATCATCATAAAAGTGCATCTATTCATCATAAAAGTGCATCTGTCCATCATAAAAGTGCATCTATTCATCATAAAAGTGCATCTATCATCATAAAAGTGCATCTATTCATCATAAAAGTGCATCTATTCATCATAAAAGTGCATCTGTCCATCATAAAAGTGCATCTATCATCATAAAAGTGCATCTATCCATCATAAAAGTGCATCTATTCATCATAAAAGTGCATCTATCCATCATAAAAGTGCATCTGTCCATCATAAAAGTGCATCTATCATCATAAAAGTGCATCTATCATCATAAAAGTGCATCTATCATCATAAAAGTGCATCTATCCATCATAAAAGTGCATCTGTCCATCATAAAAGTGCATCTATCATCATAAAAGTGCATCTATCATCATAAAAGTGCATCTATCCATCATAAAAGTGCATCTATTCATCATAAAAGTGCATCTATCCATCATAAAAGTGCATCTGTCCATCATAAAAGTGCATCTATCATCATAAAAGTGCATCTATCATCATAAAAGTGCATCTATTCATCATAAAAGTGCATCTATCCATCATAAAAGTGCATCTATCCATCATAAAAGTGCATCTATCATCATAAACACGTGCATCTGTCCATCATAAAAGTGCATCTGTCCATCATAAACACGTGCATCTGTCCATCATAAAAGTGCATCTATCATCATAAACACGTACATCTGTCCATCATAAAAGTGCATCTGTCCATCATAAACACGTGCATCTGTCCATCATAAAAGTGCATCTATCATCATAAAAGTGCATCTATCATCATGAAAGTGCATCTATCATCATAAACACGTGCATCTGTCCATCATAAAAGTGCATCTATTCATCATAAAAGTGCATCTATCCATCATAAAAGTGCATCTATCCATCATAAAAGTGCATCTATCCATCATAAAAGTGCATCTATCATCATAAACACGTGCATCTGTCCATCATAAAAGTGCATCTATCATCATAAACACGTGCATCTGTCCATCATAAAAGTGCATCTGTCCATCATAAACACGTGCATCTGTCCATCATAAAAGTGCATCTATTCATCATAAACACGTGCATCTGTCCATCATAAAAGTGCATCTATCATCATAAACACGTGCATCTGTCCATCATAAAAGTGCATCTATTCATCATAAAAGTGCATCTATCATCATAAACACGTGCATCTGTCCATCATAAAAGTGCATCTGTCCATCATAAACACGTGCATCTGTCCATCATAAAAGTGCATCTATCATCATAAACACGTGCATCTGTCCATCATAAAAGTGCATCTATTCATCATAAAAGTGCATCTATCATCATAAAAGTGCATCTATCATCATAAACACGTGCATCTGTCCATCATAAAAGTGCATCTATCATCATAAAAGTGCATCTATCATCATAAACACGTGCATCTGTCCATCATAAAAGTGCTTCTGTCCATCATAAAAGTGCATCTGTCCATCATAAAAGTGCATCTGTCATCATAAAAGTGCATCTGTCCATCATATAAGTGCATCTATTCATCATAAAAGTGCATCTATCCATCATAAAAGTGCATCTATCATAAATTTGCATCTATCCATCATAAAAATGCATCTATTCATCATAAAAGTGCATCTATTCATCATAAAAGTGCATCTATCCATCATAAAAGTGCATCTATTCATCATAAAAGTGCATCTATCATCATAAAAGTGCATCTATCCATCATAAAAGTGCATCTATCCATCATAAAAGTGCATCTATCATCATAAACACGTGCATCTGTCCATCATAAAAGTGCATCTATCATCATAAACACGTGCATCTGTCCATCATAAAAGTGCATCTATCATCATAAAAGTGCATCTGTCCATCATATAAGTGCATCTATTCATCATAAAAGTGCATCTATTCATCATAAAAGTGCATCTATCATCATAAAAGTGCATCTGTCCATCATATAAGTGCATCTATTCATCATAAAAGTGCATCTATCATCATAAAAGTGCATCTATCATAAAAGTGCATCTATCATCATAAAAGTGCATCTGTCCATCATAAAAGTGCATCTGTCATCATAAAAGTGCATCTATCATCATAAAAGTGCATCTATCATCATAAAAGTGCATCTGTCCATCATATAAGTGCATCTATTCATCATAAAAGTGCATCTATCCGTCATAAAAGTGCATCTATCCATGATAAAAGTCCATCTTTCCATCATAAAAGTGCATCTATCATCATAAACACGTGCATCTGTCCATCATAAAAGTGCATCTATCCATCATAAAAGTGCATCTGTCCATCATAAAAGTGCATCTATCCATCATAAAAGTGCATCTATCATCATAAAAGTGCATCTATTCATCATAAAAGTGCATCTATCATCATAAAAGTGCATCTATTCATCATAAAAGTGCATCTATCATCATAAAAGTGCATCTGTCCATCATAAAAGTGCATCTATCCATCATAAAAGTGCATCTATCATAAATTTGCATCTGTCCATCATAAAAGTGCATCTATCATCATAAACACGTGCATCTGTCCATCATAAAAGTGCATCTATCATCATAAAAGTGCATCTGTCCATCATATAAGTGCATCTATTCATCATAAAAGTGCATTTATCATCATAAAAGTGCATCTATCATAAAAGTGCATCTATCATCATAAAAGTGCATCTGTCCATCATAAAAGTGCATCTGTCATCATAAAAGTGCATCTATCCATCATAAAAGTGCATCTATCATCATAAAAGTGCATCTGTCCATCATATAAGTGCATCTATTCATCATAAAAGTGCATCTATCCGTCATAAAAGTGCATCTATCCATGATAAAAGTCCATCTTTCCATCATAAAAGTGCATCTATCATCATAAACACGTGCATCTGTCCATCATAAAAGTGCATCTATCCATCATAAAAGTGCATCTGTCCATCATAAAAGTGCATCTATCATCATAAAAGTGCATCTATTCATCATAAAAGTGCATAAAAGTGCATCTATCATCTATCATCATAAAAGTGCATCTATTCATCATAAAAGTGCATCTGTCCATCATAAAAGTGCATCTATTCATCATAAAAGTGCATCTATCATCATAAAAGTGCATCTATCATCATAAAAGTGCATCTATCATCATAAAAGTGCATCTGTCCATCATAAAAGTGCATCTGTCCATCATAAAAGTGCATCTATTCATCATAAAAGTGCATCTATTCATCATAAAAGTGCATCTATCATCATAAAAGTGTCTATCATCATAAAAGTGCATCTATTCATCATAAAAGTGCATCTGTCCATCATAAAAGTGCATCTATTCATCATAAAAGTGCATCTATCATCATAAAAGTGCATCTATTCATCATAAAAGTGCATCTGTCCATCATAAAAGTGCATCTATTCATCATAAAAGTGCATCTATCATCATAAAAGTGCATCTATTCATCATAAAAGTGCATCTATTCATCATAAAAGTGCATCTATCCGTCATAAAAGTGCATCTATCCATGATAAAAGTCCATCTTTCCATCATAAAAGTGCATCTATCATCATAAACACGTGCATCTGTCCATTATAAAAGTGCATCTATCCATCATAAAAGTGCATCTGTCCATCATAAAAGTGCATCTATCATCTTAAAAGTGCATCTATCATCATAAAAGTGCATCTATTCATCATAAAAGTGCATCTATCATCATAAAAGTGCATCTATCATCATAAAAGTGCATCTATCATCATAAAAGTGCATCTATTCATCATAAAAGTGCATCTGTCCATCATAAAAGTGCATCTATTCATCATAAAAGTGCATCTATCATCATAAAAGTGTGTCTATCATCATAAAAGTGCATCTATTCATCATAAAAGTGCATCTATCATCATAAAAGTGCATCTGTCCATCATAAAAGTGCATCTGTCCATCATAAACACGTGCATCTGTCCATCATAAAAGTGCATCTGTCATCATAAAAGTGCATTTATCATCATAAAAGTGCATCTATCATAAAAGTGCATCTATCATCATAAAAGTGCATGTCATCATAAAAGTGCATCTATCATCATAAAAGTGCATCTATCATCATAAAAGTGCATCTATTCATCATAAAAGTGCATCTATCATCATAAAAGTGCATCTAAAGTGCATCTATCATCATAAAAGTGCATCTATCATCATAAAAGTGCATCTATTCATCATAAAAGTGCATCTGTCCATCATAAAAGTGCATCTATTCATCATAAAAGTGCATCTATCATCATAAAAGTGCATCTATTCATCATAAAAGTGCATCTATCATCATAAAAGTGCATCTATCATCATAAAAGTGCATCTATTCATCATAAAAGTGCATCTGTCCATCATAAAAGTGCATCTATCCATCATAAAAGTGCATCTATCATCATAAAAGTGCATCTATTCATCATAAAAGTGCATCTGTCCATCATAAAAGTGCATCTATTCATCATAAAAGTGCATCTATCATCATAAAAGTGCATCTATTCATCATAAAAGTGCATCTATTCATCATAAAAGTGCATCTGTCCATCATAAAAGTGCATCTATCATCATAAAAGTGCATCTATCCATCATAAAAGTGCATCCATTCATCATAAAAGTGCATCTATCCATCATAAAAGTGCATCTGTCCATCATAAAAGTGCATCTATCATCATAAAAGTGCATCTATCATCATAAAAGTGCATCTATTCATCATAAAAGTGCATCTATCCATCATAAAAGTGCATCTATCCATCATAAAAGTGCATCTATCATCATAAACACGTGCATCTGTCCATCATAAAAGTGCATCTGTCCATCATAAACACGTGCATCTGTCCATCATAAAAGTGCATCTATCATCATAAACACGTACATCTGTCCATCATAAAAGTGCATCTGTCCATCATAAACACGTGCATCTGTCCATCATAAAAGTTGTAACAATAACGACTCGGGGTAAATGTGAATTAGCTCAAGAATATAGGGAATTTTGGCAATATTAATATTTATAACGCATGGTCATAATTCATAAGTCGCATGTACATTTATTTTATCAATTTTCGAGATTACCTTGTTCTGTACTGTCTGATCATTACAGTTAAGAAGGGGTATCCCTTTTAAACTCCACGAAAGTTTTATCTTCTGGCCGCGAATATCAAACTTTCTGAGTTTATGAATTAAAACTACTCAAGGTAGTCAATATCGAGCTTGTAGCTTAGATCTTGAAGTTTCATTGACTTTTATAAGGTGGGTTTTCAAACACAGAGACAATTAAAAGTATAAATGGGTTTATTAATAAAATGGCACACGCTAGAGATTATAAGCTACAAATATAAACGTACGTAAAATGCAAACGAGAAAACAGACACACATTTAACCGAACAAAAACATAAAACATAGCATGACGTGATCGGAATGAATGACATGAAAGAAAGAAAGAAAGAAAGATATAGAGGGAAGATAGAGGGTAACTTAAATCACAGACCTAAGACCTAGACACCTGGAACAGCTTTTATAGGAATCAATATACTTGCGAGATGTGGTACTCTTTCAGTGTGATGCTGAAAAGGGGACGCGCGCGTGCGCGTGTCCGGCTGGTTTGCGTCTAGCTTTGTCTTCTGGGTCGTTTCGCAAAACGATGTAAAGGCTCACTTGAATTTAACGTTACCGAGAAAGTTCAGATTCGTCTCCCGGGATGGGAGAGGCTGGAAATCTTAGTTGCAGAGACAGGCAGCTACGACTCGAACATGGGTTCGTTCGATGGAGAAGGCCAGGGCCTCCTTCAGATGTTCCTTGGAGAAACGCTGCGCCGAGGCAGAGGGTCCAGAGAAGTTGGATGAGTTGGAAGCGGAAGGATGAGAGAGGGAAGAGAAGAGAGAACCTTCCTTTTAACAGACATCGGTTTACGCCCTGTTTTGGGGACAGAGCGAATCAAAACTTCTGATTTGTAGCGGGAAGAAGTCTTCTTTGTGTGAAGAAAAACACGCCCCCTTTTACCATATGTCTTATGAGGGAAAGGATTCATACTTAGAAATATGATATTTCCTGGAATCAAATGCATATTATTGTACCTTGCAGTCAAGATTCGTCTCCGTGAGAGGGAGAGGATTACAGAGATATCAATTATGACAGGTAAAGATTGGGGAAACATAACGTTACACTTATATGCATAATTACACACAAATAAAGCTTGATTAAACACACAATAAAGTTGTCAGTGTTTCCGTTATGGCAAGTGACGACACTTTGAGAAACATAGGAATACATATCAACATTCAGTGGCTTGTTATGTGGAAGAATATCTGTTTCCAAAGTTCCAGAGTGTGTGTGTGCGTGTGTGTGTGTGTGTGTGTGTTCTGGAATGCCTTTGAGGCTTGGGTCGTAAAGTTTTATGGTCTGAGTTAGGGTTACAACACTATGGAGTGAATATTCTTTCAATGAATCTTCAGAATTAAAGATTTTACTCTAGCAAAACACACCTCTATTATAAGGCAAAGCTAATCACACACATACATATCGGAAGGTATACATTCAAGAGCCATATTTCTACATGACGTTGCACTTTAGTGGCTTTCGTGTGTGTGTGTGTGTGTGTGTGTACGTGTGTGTGTGTTCAGAGCGGGTTTTCTGTTGAGATCGGAATGTCAGTAATGTCTTTGAAGCTCACACCATCGAGCCATAGTCGTTACATATCCCCCTTTTTGTTAGATAAAGACCTCGGAAGGACTTTATCGAACAACAAATTAGCGCAATGGTCGATGGCAAGCGGCTGATGACTGAGGACTCAGGTCAAATGAGGTTTAGGCGAGCCCCGGATCGGGACCCCCTTTTTGCGGTTCCATAGGAAACCACCAGACACGGCTTTGTGAGCTTTGCTGTGGCTGCTCACATTTGGTAGGGTCTGGTACAGGGTGAAAGCCAAGACGGGAGTCAGGGCGTGGTCGGTTGCTGTGGAGGTACACAGCGCAGCGTCAGCTGCGGTCCAGGTATGGACACAGGTGAGGTGTTCAGGCTGGGCGGTTGCCCATGCTTGGAGGGACTGTGTTGAGTGCGAGTCCTGCCTTGGTGTTCAGGACTCAGGGTTGCTCTCTCCGTGCGATGCCGGATGCCAGACCTGGTGAGTGTGGCTGCTTTCTCGCGAACCACTGCGGCCTGCATCCTGTTAGAGGCGATAGGGAGAGAGAGAGAGAGAAGGAGAAGAAAAAAAAAAAATTCCAGCGATGGAGGTCCTTAGTTGGTTTAGGACAGTCTTTTTGGTTCGCTGAGGTTGGTATGCCACATGCTTTGATGTCCCATGCATGGCTTTTTGGCACATGTGGCGTCATTGTTACGCCTGGCCCCCCCCCTTGTGCTTTGTGGCTTTACGAGCTGTGGCGCTGTGATGGCAACAGGTGCACAATGCGTATTGAAGTCTTGTGAACGCAACATGTGCGTGGTGGCAGACAGCTGTCTGAGGCACTGGTTGTCAGTGAGCTCGGATGGCCTGCGAGGGTGGTGGAGGGGTAAGTGGTGGCATAGGAAAAGTCTGTTCATCAGAGGCCCGCATGACTTTCTTTGTACACAGCGGAGGTAGCGTTTTAGCGGCTCTGAGGCGTGCAATGTAGTTGGTAAAGTTCGTTTGTGCTGTGTAATCACTGCAATGGTTAGGGTGGGTGGGTGGGTTGTCTGTATGTGGCGCAGACATTGGTTTGGTTACTCAACTGCAGGTCAGTCAGGACCTTGAAGCAGTAGGTGTCAGTGTTCGTTTTCTGTGTCTGTGTCAGACGTGGCTGCACTGTCTTCATCTGTGATGTAAGAAGACTCTGCCTCACCAGTGTTCTGGAGCGAGTGGTTACAGGTTCGACGGTCTGGGCTTGGAGTTCTGGACGGCGGGTGATGCTGGTTCCAGAATCTTTCTGAGCGGTCGGTCCGACGCTTTGGACGGGCACCGTCACAGTCGTGCCGCCACCTGCTGGCCTGGAACGGTGTTGATTCTCTGTGGTAAGGTCTGTGTGCCGACGAAGATCGTCCAGGGCATTTTGAAGTCTTTCAACTTCCTGTTGTAGCGTTGTGTCCGTCTCGTCCTCTTCCTTGGTCAGGAAGATTAGCTGGTCTAGCCGACTCTGTGTGTGGGCTCGGTCCTTCCGGGCTTCTGTGGCCTGGAGCTGTAGTGCGGCTGTCTTTTGCTGCAGGTCGGCGTTGCTCCTTTCGCTGTCCCGGGCCCTGGCGACGAGTTTGAGTGCGAGGTTTCCGAAGATTTTGGACAGCTGCTCGTGGCTGTATGTCTGGGCTGGATCATGGGACTCGAACTGGCTCAGGTCTATGTCCCGTTGCTCTTGGCTCGAGCGATGTGGGTCCTGGGGCAGCACGGTCTTTGTTATGTCCCTCAGCCATGTCTCAAGGTCGTCCCAGCGGACTGCAGGACAGGGTGAGCTCGACATCTCGGCTTACTGTTGGCGAGAGAAGCACAGCACACACAAAAAGAGACAAAATGCAAGTTTGTTTTAGGGTCAAATGAGCTATACTCATACGGGCTATGCCGTTTATGAGAATTTCGGGGCTAACTGATGCCGACAGTTAGCTGAGCCAATTTCGTGGGTATGGATGAAACCCACAATAGAAATTTGGACAGGCGGTAGCCTGGGGGTCGTTTTAGCGACGCCCGCTTTGATCGTCACTCTATTATTCAGCTTTTCCTGGGGTCTCTCTTAGGTTCTGTGTCTAAGTGAAATGAAAGAAACAAATCACAACAGAGTGGAGAAATAGACAAGGTTGAAGGTAGGGAAGATCAGAGGGAAACACAACACAAGGAAGTGAATTGGTCTGCAATGAAATGTCGCAAACAATAACACGGGGAGCGTTATTTAAGGAAAATAAATCAAATAAGATAAAATAAAATAAAATAAAGAGGCCTAAGCCTTATTAACACTGCGAGAGTTCCTGATCGGGCCAGGAGATGCGTGGGTTATCGGGACAGGACCTCGAAAGAAGGTGTGTCTTAGAGAGAGAAAGGTGAGTCCAAGCACCTAAAATACACCCGAAGGAATAGCTAGTATTCTGTGGTTCCTAATAAGTGGATGGGTTCTATCAAATTTTAGTTCATCTGGGGTGAATAGAGGTCATCCAGGTGGAAACCAGCGGGCGCGGTCAGACTCTCCGACGGTCCCAACACCAGACAGAGCGCAGTGTCAGTAACGTCGGACAGATGATCCCCGCCCACCGGAAACCAACCAGTGATGACGTCTCACTCACCACAGTGCACTGACTGAGTCCTGCCAATAGATACACAATGAGGGATTAAAATGTTAGACTTAAAGTAAATTAAGGCTTTCTGGTTTCATCAAATTGAGTAAATATGTATGCAGGAGTCAGAGGCAAAGGCTTTACTAAAATAATGATACAACAAAAGGAAATTACGATAATTGGTTGTAATTATCAGAATAACCTACCCCCCTTTGAAAAGGCTGGGGAAAGAGAAAAAAAAAAATTATCAATGAAATAAAATTCAAATAAACAACACAGGCTTGGGACGCAGGCAGAGGGATAGGCCCTGCAGTGGGTTTGTGCCACAAGGGAGAGGGGCGTATTCCTTCTCCGTGGTCCACCTGGTTGAATAGACACAATTTGAAAAATGCAAACTTGTTTAAATTAAATTCAAATAAGCATGCAATGAGAGGTCCAAAATAATAATAATAAGGAAGGAAAGAAAATTAGAATGATAACAGTGATGTATCAATACTAAAAATAATCAAAACTGAAATTCAGAATGACTTCCTATAATCCTTACAATAACACTGAGGTTATTAGTATGGATCATAAAAATAATCAAACGAAAAGGGGAGCAAGGAGACACTTCAATTGCAGACTGGGGGTTAAACAGATATTGATAAGTCGACCCAAGATCGCCACACGGTGGCGTGCTTCTTCCTAGGCGGACCTATCAATGAACTGAGTGAATCGAATCTAAGTTTTTAATTCGAAAAGTTTTCCTTTTTTTTTCGAACTTAACTTAAAGTGTGACCGTCGAAAACAGAAAAAGGAATTGTCTAACTCCAAATAATATCAGCATAAGCTAAGCTTGAATGCAGTTAAGTATTTGAGAGAGAAAAATGAATGCAGAGAGAAAAAGAAATTGAAAGCAAGTATTATCTTAGAACGCCACGAGATGGCGTAGTTGCGCTCGCGCAGGCTGACGTCAGTGGGAGGCGACGCTCACGCAGGATGACGTCGGTTGGGGGCGCGTAATTTGAGAACTGCCCCAGACTTAGAGGCTGCCCTCTAGTGTCGGTCAGTGGCGTAATTCAGCAGATTTTTTTTTTTGGAATCACGTGGTGTTTTGCGCTTCTGTTGCATGCGGAAGACTGACGCGAGTTTCACAACATGTGACTAACAGGAATTACACATTATGCATTACACATTGAGACGGTTTTAGAATAAGAACAGGGATTATCATCTTTTCTTAATTCATAAAACTGGTCTCCAATTTACACATTATATATTATACACATGAGACGGTTTAAAGAAGGAGAACAGGGATTATCATCCGTTTTCTTAATTCATAAAACTGGCCTCCAATTACATATTATACATATAAAACGGTTTACATAACAACAGGTATTAAAACTTCGTGTTTTAATCACTAGAAACTGTGAGCAAACAGGCATTGAACATCTATTTACTTAAGCTGTGAGCACAACAGGCATCAGAACAGCTGTGAGCAGGACTTATCATCTGCTCATCTCCCATAAGCATTAATCAAAATAGCACTTTTATGATTTTTGCGTAGGTTTACGAAATTGGATCGCGAGGCCAATTTCTGACCAGGAGTTATCGTTAACGTATTGTATATCATAAGGCCTATTACGACTGAAAACTATCAGATTTACGTCTTCGTCCTAAAAGAGATCCTTCGTCTTCATTTAGTCGGTTTAAATCATGTTACATGTATCAACTGCAAAGAGTTTTGCTTCGTCTTTACAGAGACAGATGTAATGTCATGAACTGCAGTTTTAGCAGAGCTGGGCTGGCTTTGTGCCCGCGATCAGCTGGGTGAGTTCGCCTTGGCGACTTATCTCACAATTCAAAACGCGCGTATAGCCTACAATTATTAATACCAATAATACACATTCAACTGAAACTGAATTTGCCCACAAAAATGAAGTTTGAAACTGCTTTTGGATTCTCCACCATTAAAACTGTAACAATAACGACTCGGGGTAAATGTGAATTAGCTCAAGAATATAGGGAATTTTGGCAATATTAATATTTATAACGCATGGTCATAATTCATAAGTCGCATGTACATTTATTTTATCAATTTTCGAGATTACCTTGTTCTGTACTGTCTGATCATTACAGTTAAGAAGGGGTATCCCTTTTAAACTCCACGAAAGTTTTATCTTCTGGCCGCGAATATCAAACTTTCTGAGTTTATGAATTAAAACTACTCAAGGTAGTCAATATCGAGCTTGTAGCTTAGATCTTGAAGTTTCATTGACTTTTATAAGGTGGGTTTTCAAACACAGAGACAATTAAAAGTATAAATGGGTTTATTAATAAAATGGCACACGCTAGAGATTATAAGCTACAAATATAAACGTACGTAAAATGCAAACGAGAAAACAGACACACATTTAACCGAACAAAAACATAAAACATAGCATGACGTGATCGGAATGAATGACATGAAAGAATGAAAGAAAGAAAGATATAGAGGGAAGATAGAGGGTAACTTAAATCACAGACCTAAGACCTAGACACCTGGAACAGCTTTTATAGGAATCAATATACTTGCGAGTTGCGGTACTCTTTCAGTGTGATGCTGAAAAGGGGACGCGCGCGTGCGCGTGTCCGGCTGGTTTGCGTCTAGCTTTGTCTTCTGGGTCGTTTCGCAAAACGATGTAAAGGCTCACTTGAATTTAACGTTACCGAGAAAGTTCAGATTCGTCTCCCGGGATGGGAGAGGCTGGAAATCTTAGTTGCAGAGACAGGCAGCTACGACTCGAACATGGGTTCGTTCGATGGAGAAGGCCAGGGCCTCCTTCAGATGTTCCTTGGAGAAACGCTGCGCCGAGGCAGAGGGTCCAGAGAAGTTGGATGAGTTGGAAGCGGAAGGATGAGAGAGGGAAGAGAAGAGAGAACCTTCCTTTTAACAGACATCGGTTTACGCCCTGTTTTGGGGACAGAGCGAATCAAAACTTCTGATTTGTAGCGGGAAGAAGTCTTCTTTGTGTGAAGAAAAACACGCCCCCTTTTACCATATGTCTTATGAGGGAAAGGATTCATACTTAGAAATATGATATTTCCTGGAATCAAATGCATATTATTGTACCTTGCAGTCAAGATTCGTCTCCGTGAGAGGGAGAGGATTACAGAGATATCAATTATGACAGGTAAAGATTGGGGAAACATAACGTTACACTTATATGCATAATTACACACAAATAAAGCTTGATTAAACACACAATAAAGTTGTCAGTGTTTCCGTTATGGCAAGTGACGACACTTTGAGAAACATAGGAATACATATCAACATTCAGTGGCTTGTTATGTGGAAGAATATCTGTTTCCAAAGTTCCAGAGTGTGTGTGTGCGTGTGTGTGTGTGTGTGTGTGTTCTGGAATGCCTTTGAGGCTTGGGTCGTAAAGTTTTATGGTCTGAGTTAGGGTTACAACACTATGGAGTGAATATTCTTTCAATGAATCTTCAGAATTAAAGATTTTACTCTAGCAAAACACACCTCTATTATAAGGCAAAGCTAATCACACACATACATATCGGAAGGTATACATTCAAGAGCCATATTTCTACATGACGTTGCACTTTAGTGGCTTTCGTGTGTGTGTGTGTGTGTGTGTGTACGTGTGTGTGTGTTCAGAGCGGGTTTTCTGTTGAGATCGGAATGTCAGTAATGTCTTTGAAGCTCACACCATCGAGCCATAGTCGTTACAAAGTGCATCTATCATCATAAAAGTGCATCTATCATCATAAAAGTGCATCTATCCATCATAAAAGTGCATCTATCCATCATAAAAGTGCATCTATCCATCATAAAAGTGCATCTATCATCATAAACACGTGCATCTGTCCATCATAAAAGTGCATCTATCATCATAAACACGTGCATCTGTCCATCATAAAAGTGCATCTATTCATCATAAAAGTGCATCTATCCATCATAAAAGTGCATCTATCATCATAAACACGTGCATCTGTCCATCATAAAAGTGCATCTGTCCATCATAAACACGTGCATCTGTCCATCATAAAAGTGCATCTATTCATCATAAAAGTGCATCTATCCATCATAAAAGTGCATCTATCATCATAAAAGTGCATCTATCATCATAAACACGTGCATCTGTCCATCATAAAAGTGCATCTGTCCATCATAAACACGTGCATCTGTCCATCATAAAAGTGCATCTATTCATCATAAAAGTGCATCTATCCATCATAAAAGTGCATCTATCATCATAAACACGTGCATCTGTCCATCATAAAAGTGCATCTGTCCATCATAAACACGTGCATCTGTCCATCATAAAAGTGCATCTATTCATCATAAACACGTGCATCTGTCCATCATAAAAGTGCATCTATCATCATAAACACGTGCATCTGTCCATCATAAAAGTGCATCTATTCATCATAAAAGTGCATCTATCCATCATAAAAGTGCATCTATCATCATAAACACGTGCATCTGTCCATCATAAAAGTGCATCTGTCCATCATAAACACGTGCATCTGTCCATCATAAAAGTGCATCTGTCCATCATAAAAGTGCATCTATCATCATAAACACGTGCATCTGTCCATCATAAAAGTGCATCTGTCCATCATAAAAGTGCATCTGTCCATCATAAAAGTGCATCTGTCATCATAAAAGTGCATCTATCATCATAAAAGTGCATCTGTCCATCATATAAGTGCATCTATTCATCATAAAAGTGCATCTATCCATCATAAAAGTGCATCTATCATAAATTTGCATCTGTCCATCATAAAAGTGCATCTATCCATCATAAAAGTGCATCTATCATAAATTTGCATCTATCCATCATAAAAGTGCATCTATCCATCATAAAAGTGCATCTATTCATCATAAAAGTGCATCTATCATCATAAAAGTGCATCTATCCATCATATAAGTGCATCTATTCATCATAAAAGTGCATCTATCCATCATAAAAGTGCATCTATCATAAAAATGCATCTATTCATCATAAAAGTGCATCTATTCATCATAAAAGTGCATCTATCCATCATAAAAGTGCATCTATTCATCATAAAAGTGCATCTATCATCATAAAAGTGCATCTATCCATCATAAAAGTGCATCTATCCATCAAAAAAGTGCATCTATTCATCATAAAAGTGCATCTATCATCATAAAAGTGCATCTATCCATCATAAAAGTGCATCTATCATCATAAAAGTGCATCTATCCATCATAAAAGTGCATCTATCATCATAAAAGTGCATCTATTCATCATAAAAGTGCATCTATCCATCATAAAAGTGCATCTATCATCATAAAAGTGCATCTATCATCATAAAAGTGCATCTGTCCATCATAAAAGTGCATCTATCATCATAAAAGTGCATCTATTCATCATAAAAGTGCATCTATCCATCATAAAAGTGCATCTATCCATCATAAAAGTGCATCTATTCATCATAAAAGTGCATCTATCCTTCATAAAAGTGCATCTATCATCATAAAAGTGCATCTATCATAAATTTGCATCTATCATAAATTTGCATCTATCCATCATAAAAGTGCATCTATCCTTCATAAAAGTGCATCTATCCATCATAAAAGTGCATCTATTCTTCATAAAAGTGCATCTATCCATCATAAAAGTGCATCTATCATAAATTTGCATCTATCCATCATAAAAGTGCATCTGTCCATCATAAAAGTGCATCTATTCATCATAAAAGTGCATCTATTCATCATAAAAGTGCATCTGTCCATCATAAAAGTGCATCTATCATCATAAAAGTGCATCTATTCATCATAAAAGTGCATCTATTCATCATAAAAGTGCATCTGTCCATCATAAAAGTGCATCTATCCATCATAAAAGTGCATCTGTCCATCATAAAAGTGCATCTATCATCTTAAAAGTGCATCTATCATCATAAAAGTGCATCTATTCATCATAATAGTGCATCTGTCCATCATAAAAGTGCATCTATTCATCATAAAAGTGCATCTATCATCATAAAAGTGCATCTGTCCATCATAAAAGTGCATCTATCATCATAAACACGTGCATCTGTCCATCATAAAAGTGCATCTATCCATCATAAAAGTGCATCTATTCATCATAAAAGTGCATCTATCATCATAAAAGTGCATCTGTCCATCATATAAGTGCATCTATTCATCATAAAAGTGCATTTATCATCATAATAGTGCATCTGTCCATCATAAAAGTGCATCTATCCATGATAAAAGTCCATCTTTCCATCATAAAAGTGCATCTATCCATCATAAAAGTGCATCTATCCATCATAAAAGTGCATCTGTCCATCATAAAAGTGCATCTATTCATCATAAAAGTGCATCTATCATCATAAAAGTGCATCTGTCCATCATAAAAGTGCATCTATCATCATAAAAGTGCATCTGTCCATCATAAAAGTGCATCTATTCATCATAAAAGTGCATCTATCCTTCATAAAAGTGCATCTATCCATCATAAAAGTGCATCTATCCTTCATAAAAGTGCATCTATCCATGATAAAAGTGCATCTATCATAAATTTGCATCTATCCATCATAAAAGTGCATCTATCCATCATAAAAGTGCATCTATTCATCATAAAAGTGCATCTATCCATCATAAAAGTGCATCTATCATCATAAACACGTGCATCTGTCCATCATAAATTTGCATCTATCCATCATAAAAGTGCATCTATCCATCATAAAAGTGCATCTATCATCATAAAAGTGCATCTGTCCATCATATAAGTGCATCTATTCATCATAAAAGTGCATTTATCATCATAATAGTGCATCTGTCCATCATAAAAGTGCATCTATCCATGATAAAAGTCCATCTTTCCATCATAAAAGTGCATCTATCCATCATAAAAGTGCATCTATCCATCATAAAAGTGCATCTGTCCATCATAAAAGTGCATCTATTCATCATAAAAGTGCATCTATCATCATAAAAGTGCATCTGTCCATCATAAAAGTGCATCTATCATCATAAAAGTGCATCTGTCCATCATAAAAGTGCATCTATTCATCATAAAAGTGCATCTATCCTTCATAAAAGTGCATCTATCCATCATAAAAGTGCATCTATCCTTCATAAAAGTGCATCTATCCATGATAAAAGTGCATCTATCATAAATTTGCATCTATCCATCATAAAAGTGCATCTATCCATCATAAAAGTGCATCTATTCATCATAAAAGTGCATCTATCCATCATAAAAGTGCATCTATCATCATAAAAATGCATCTATTCATCATAAAAGTGCATATATCCATCATAAAAGTGCATCTGTCCATCATAAAAGTGCATCTGTCCATCATAAAAGTGCATTTATCCATCATAAAAGTGCATCTATCATCATAAACACGTGCATCTGTCCATCATAAATTTGCATCTATCCATCATAAAAGTGCATCTATCCATCATAAAAGTGCATCTATCCATGATAAAAGTGCATCTATCATAAATTTGCATCTATCCATCATAAAAGTGCATCTATCCATCATAAAAGTGCATCTATTCATCATAAAAGTGCATCTATCCATCATAAAAGTGCATCTATCATCATAAACACGTGCATCTGTCCATCATAAATTTGCATCTATCCATCATAAAAGTGCATCTATCCATCATAAAAGTGCATCTATTCATCATAAAAGTGCATCTATCCATCATAAAAGTGCATCTATCATCATAAACACGTGCATCTGTCCATCATAAATTTGCATCTGTCCATCATAAAAGTGCATCTATTCATCATAAAAGTGCATCTATCCATCATAAAAATGCATCTATTCATCATAAAAGTGCATCTATCCGTCATAAAAGTGCATCTATCATAAATTTGCATCTATCCATCATAAAAGTGCATCTATCCATCATAAAAGTGCATCTGTCCATCATAAAAGTGCATCTGTCCATCATAAAAGTGCATCTATCATCATAAAAGTGCATCTGTCCATCATAAAAGTGCATCTATCATCATAAACACGTGCATCTGTCCATCATAAAAGTGCATCTATCATCATAAACACGTGCATCTGTCCATCATAAAAGTGCATCTATCATCATAAACACGTGCATCTGTCCATCATAAAAGTGCATCTATCATCATAAACACGTGCATCTGTCCATCATAAAAGTGCATCTATCATCATAAAAGTGCATCTGTCCATCATAAAAGTGCATCTGTCATCATAAAAGTGCATCTATCATCATAAAAGTGCATCTGTCCATCATAAAAGTGCATCTGTCATCATAAAAGTGCATCTATCATCATAAAAGTGCATCTGTCCATCATAAATTTGCATCTATCCATCATAAAAGTGCATCTATCCATCATAAAAGTGCATCTATCCATCATAAAAGTGCATCTATTCATCATAAAAGTGCATCTATCCATCATAAAAGTGCATCTATCATCATAAACACGTGCATCTGTCCATCATAAATTTGCATCTGTCCATCATAAAAGTGCATCTATCCATCATAAAAGTGCATCTATCCATCATAAAAGTGCATCTATCATCATAAACACGTGCATCTGTCCATCATAAATTTGCATCTGTCCATCATAAAAGTGCATCTATTCATCATAAAAGTGCATCTATCCATCATAAAAGTGCATCTGTCCATCATAAAAGTGCATCTATCATCATAAAAGTGCATCTATCCATCATAAAAGTGCATCTGTCCATTATAAAAGTGCATCTGTCCATCATAAAAGTGCATCTATCATCATAAAAGTGCATCTGTCCATCATAAAAGTGCATCTATCATCATAAACACGTGCATCTGTCCATCATAAAAGTGCATCTATCATCATAAACACGTGCATCTGTCCATCATAAAAGTGCATCTATCATCATAAAAGTGCATCTGTCCATCATATAAGTGCATCTATTCATCATAAAAGTGCATTTATCATCATAAAAGTGCATCTATCATCATAAAAGTGCATCTGTCCATCATAAAAGTGCATCTGTCATCATAAAAGTGCATCTATCATCATAAAAGTGCATCTATCATCATAAAAGTGCATCTGTCCATCATAAAAGTGCATCTGTCATCATAAAAGTGCATCTATCATCATAAAAGTGCATCTGTCCATCATAAAAGTGCATCTATCCATCATGAAAGTGCATCTATCATCATAAAAGTGCATCTGTCCATCATAAAAGTGCATCTATCATCATAAACACGTGCATCTGTCCATCATAAAAGTGCATCTATCATCATAAACACGTGCATCTGTCCATCATAAAAGTGCATCTATCATCATAAAAGTGCATCTATCATCATAAAAGTGCATCTATCATCATAAAAGTGCATCTGTCCATCATATAAGTGCATCTATTCATCATAAAAGTGCATTTATCATCATAAAAGTGCATCTATCATCATAAAAGTGCATCTGTCCATCATAAAAGTGCATCTATCATCATAAAAGTGCATCTATCATCATAAAAGTGCATCTATCATCATAAAAGTGCATCTGTCCATCATATAAGTGCATCTATCCATGATAAAAGTCCATCTTTCCATCATAAAAGTGCATCTATCATCATAAACACGTGCATCTGTCCATCATAAAAGTGCATCTATCATCTTAAAAGTGCATCTATCATCATAAAAGTGCATCTATCATCATAAAAGTGCATCTATCATCATCTATCATCATAAAAGTGCATCTATTCATCATAAAAGTGCATCTATCATCATAAAAGTGCATCTATCATCATAAAAGTGCATCTGTCCATCATAAAAGTGCATCTATTCATCATAAAAGTGCATCTATCATCATAAAAGTGCATCTATCATCATAAAAGTGCATCTATCATCATAAAAGTGCATCTATTCATCATAAAAGTGCATCTGTCCATCATAAAAGTGCATCTATTCATCATAAAAGTGCATCTATCATCATAAAAGTGCATCTATTCATCATAAAAGTGCATCTGTCCATCATAAAAGTGCATCTATCATCATAAAAGTGCATCTATTCATCATAAAAGTGCATCTGTCCATCATAAAAGTGCATCTATTCATCATAAAAGTGCATCTATTCATCATAAAAGTGCATCTATTCATCATAAAAGTGCATCTGTCCATCATAAAAGTGCATCTATCCATCATAAAAGTGCATCTATCATCATAAAAGTGCATCTATTCATCATAAAAGTGCATCTATTCATCATAAAAGTGCATCTGTCCATCATAAAAGTGCATCTATCCATCATAAAAGTGCATCTGTCCATCATAAAAGTGCATGTATCATCTTAAAAGTGCATCTATCATCATAAAAGTGCATCTATTCATCATAATAGTGCATCTGTCCATCATAAAAGTGCATCTATTCATCATAAAAGTGCATCTATCATCATAAAAGTGCATCTATCATCATAAAAGTGCATCTGTCCATCATAAAAGTGCATCTATCATCATAAAAGTGCATCTATCATCATAAAAGTGCATCTGTCCATCATATAAGTGCATCTATCATCATAAACACGTGCATCTGTCCATCATAAAAGTGCATCTATCATCTTAAAAGTGCATCTATCATCATAAAAGTGCATCTATCATCATAAAAGTGCATCTATCATCATAAAAGTGCATCTATCATCATAAAAGTGCATCTATTCATCATAAAAGTGCATCTATCATCATAAAAGTGCATCTATTCATCATAAAAGTGCATCTGTCCATCATAAAAGTGCATCTATTCATCATAAAAGTGCATCTATCATCATAAAAGTGCATCTATCATCATAAAAGTGCATCTATCATCATAAAAGTGCATCTATTCATCATAAAAGTGCATCTGTCCATCATAAAAGTGCATCTATCCATCATAAAAGTGCATCTATCATCATAAAAGTGCATCTATTCATCATAAAAGTGCATCTATTCATCATAAAAGTGCATCTGTCCATCATAAAAGTGCATCTATCCATCATAAAAGTGCATCTGTCCATCATAAAAGTGCATCTATCATCTTAAAAGTGCATCTATCATCATAAAAGTGCATCTATTCATCATAATAGTGCATCTGTCCATCATAAAAGTGCATCTATTCATCATAAAAGTGCATCTATCATCATAAAAGTGCATCTGTCCATCATAAAAGTGCATCTATCATCATAAACACGTGCATCTGTCCATCATAAAAGTGCATCTATCATCATAAAAGTGCATCTATCATCATAAACACGTGCATCTGTCCATCATAAAAGTGCATCTGTCCATCATAAAAGTGCATCTGTCCATCATAAAAGTGCATCTGTCCATCATATAAGTGCATCTATCATCATAAAAGTGCATCTGTCCATCATATAAGTGCATCTATCCTTCATAAAAGTGCATCTGTCCATCATAAAAGTGCATCTATCATCATAAAAGTGCATCTATCATAAATTTGCATCTATCCATCATAAAAGTGCATCTATCCATCATAAAAGTGCATCTATTCATCATAAAAGTGCATCTATCCATCATAAAAATGCATCTATTCATCATAAAAGTGCATCTATCATCATAAACACGTGCATCTGTCCATCATAAATTTGCATCTGTCCATCATAAAAGTGCATCTATTCATCATAAAAGTGCATCTATCCATCATAAAAATGCATCTATCCATCATAAAAGTGCATCTATCATCATAAACACGTGCATCTGTCCATCATAAAAGTGCATCTATCCGTCATAAAAGTGCATCTATCATAAATTTGCATCTATCCATCATAAAAGTGCATCTATCCATCATAAAAGTGCATCTGTCCATCATAAAAGTGCATCTATCCATCATAAAAGTGCATCTATCATCATAAAAGTGCATCTATTCATCATAAAAGTGCATCTATCCATCATAAAAGTGCATCTATCATCATAAACACGTGCATCTGTCCATCATAAAAGTGCATCTATCCATCATAAAAGTGCATCTGTCCATGATAAAAGTGCATCTATCATAAATTTGCATCTATCCATCATAAAAGTGCATCTATCATCATAAAAGTGCATCTATCCATCATAAAAGTGCATCTATCATCATAAAAGTGCATCTATTCATCATAAAAGTGCATCTATCCATCATAAAAGTGCATCTATTCATCATAAAAGTGCATCTATCATCATAAAAGTGCATCTATCCATCATAAAAGTGCATCTATCATCATAAAAGTGCATCTATCATCATAAAAGTGCATCTGTCCATCATAAAAGTGCATCTATCATCATAAAAGTGCATCTATTCATCATAAAAGTGCATCTATCCATCATAAAAGTGCATCTATCCATCATAAAAGTGCATCTATTCATCATAAAAGTGCATCTATCCTTCATAAAAGTGCATCTGTCCATCATAAAAGTGCATCTATCATCATAAAAGTGCATCTATCATAAATTTGCATCTATCCTTCATAAAAGTGCATCTGTCCATCATAAAAGTGCATCTATCCATCATAAAAGTGCATCTATTCATCATAAAAGTGCATCTATCCTTCATAAAAGTGCATCTGTCCATCATAAAAGTGCATCTATCATCATAAAAGTGCATCTATCATAAATTTGCATCTATCCATCATAAAAGTGCATCTATCCATCATAAAAGTGCATCTATTCATCATAAAAGTGCATCTATCCATCATAAAAATGCATCTATTCATCATAAAAGTGCATCTATCATCATAAACACGTGCATCTGTCCATCATAAATTTGCATCTGTCCATCATAAAAGTGCATCTATTCATCATAAAAGTGCATCTATCCATCATAAAAATGCATCTATCCATCATAAAAGTGCATCTATCATCATAAACACGTGCATCTGTCCATCATAAAAGTGCATCTATCCGTCATAAAAGTGCATCTATCATAAATTTGCATCTATCCATCATAAAAGTGCATCTATCCATCATAAAAGTGCATCTGTCCATCATAAAAGTGCATCTATTCATCATAAAAGTGCATCTATCCATCATAAAAGTGCATCTATCATCATAAAAGTGCATCTATCCATCATAAAAGTGCATCTATCATCATAAACACGTGCATCTGTCCATCATAAAAGTGCATCTATCATCATAAAAGTGCATCTATCATCATAAAAGTGCATCTGTCCATCATAAAAGTGCATCTGTCATCATAAAAGTGCATCTATCATCATAAAAGTGCATCTGTCCATCATAAAAGTGCATCTATCATCATAAAAGTGCATCTATCATCATAAAAGTGCATCTGTCCATCATATAAGTGCATCTGTCCATCATAAAAGTGCATCTATCCATGATAAAAGTCCATCTTTCCATCATAAAAGTGCATCTATCCATCATAAAAGTGCATCTATCCATCATAAAAGTGCATCTGTCCATGATAAAAGTGCATCTATCATAAATTTGCATCTATCCATCATAAAAGTGCATCTATCATCATAAAAGTGCATCTATCCATCATAAAAGTGCATCTATCATCATAAAAGTGCATCTATTCATCATAAAAGTGCATCTATCCATCATAAAAGTGCATCTATCATAAATTTGCATCTATCCATCATAAAAATGCATCTATTCATCATAAAAGTGCATCTATTCATCATAAAAGTGCATCTATCATCATAAAAGTGCATCTATTCATCATAAAAGTGCATCTATCCATCATAAAAGTGCATCTATTCATCATAAAAGTGCATCTATCTGTTATGATGATGAGGAAGGAGAACCCAGGCGCAGACAAAGTACACTAAACACAATTTATTATAGGAAAAAACAGGGAAAACAAAGCCCGCGAGGGGGTAAAACAAGACAGGATGAACTATTAAGACAGAAAACACTAGACTAACACTCAGACGATAAACTTAGACAATAAAGACAGGATCAAATACTTCTAACAAGACAAGGCCTTCTTCAGGTAACTCACGGAGGGTATCAGACAAGGATAGACAATGTACCGACACAGGACAGCAAACACAAGGGGATAAAATAGGGAGCAAACTAATGAGGGAAACAGGTGACGGCGATGATACACTAATGACTAAACAAGATGAGATAACAAGGGGGCGGGGTTACATGACGAGACAACGCAAGCACATGGCCAAACAAATGGCCATGTGCTGCACATAAAACATGGGTCTGTCATGATCCTGCCTCAAAACAAGAAAGATCTAGGACATGAAGGCAGAATCATGACAGAACCCTCCCCCCAAGGAGCGGCTTCCAGACGCTCCCTAGAGGGAACATGAAACTCGGGACAAGACCGACTGAGACATAGACACAAACCAACAATACATGACAAAAACTAATAAAGGCAGACATGAATACACAATGACAGGATTGGGGTGACATAATAAAAATAAAAAACAAGGAAGAGGAGGCGGAGACAACACAGAGTTCATGGGGGAATGTCCAGGGTGGGTGGGTGGGACTGCGGTCTTGGGTGGACAGGACGATGGCTGAGGGCGAGGGGTCCGGGCAGACTTTGATGGGGACACATGAGGAACAGTCTTGGGGGAAACAGTCCGGGGTGAAGTGGTGACAGGGGTGACCGGGGAAACAAACAGAGGTCGGGTGACAGAGGGAACCGCTACAGCCGGCGGCGGAGCGAAGACAATGGGTGAGGCAGGTGGTAAGGGAGTGGAGAAAGATGTAGACTGTGATGCTGGGACAGGGCTGGACACAAAACTAGGGACAGGGCTGAACACATTAGCTGGGACAGGACTGGACACATTAGCTGGGACAGGACTGGACACAGACATCCTCCAGTCAGCTGGGACAGGACTGGACACATTAGCTGGGACAGGACTGGACACATTAGCTGGGACAGGACTGGACACATTAGCTGGGACAGGACTGGACACATCTGCTGGGACAGGACTGGACACATCTGCTGGGACAGGACTGGACACATCAGCTGGGACAGGGCTGGACACACCAGCTGGGACAGGGCTGGACACACCAGCTGGGACAGGGCTGGACACACCAGCTGGGACAGCACTTGCAGTGGCGGGCTCAGGAACAGCGCTTGCAGTAGCGGGCTTCAGATCAACACTGGCTGCAGCTGACTCAGGAACCGGATCTCTTGCAGCTGTGGATTCAGGACTAGAGGACTTGACAGGACTGACAGGGACCTCAAGGATCTTGACTAGACGTGACAGATAATTAGATAAGGTCTTTGCCGCGACAACAACAGGTAAGTCTTGATGGGCTGATACGGCTTGAAGAACTGCTTCAGCCGCTGAATCGGCCGCAGCTTTCTCCTCAGCACTCACGGCAGTGGGCTGAGGAACAGCGCTTGCAGTAGCGGGCTCTGGGACAGCGCTTGCAGTAGCGGGCTCTGGGACAGCGCTTGCAGTAGCGGGCTCTGGGACAGCGGCTGGGACAGCGCTCGCAGTGGCGGGCTCTGGAACAGCGCTTGCAGGAGCGGGCTCTGGAACAGCGCTTGCAGGAGCGGGCTCTGGAACAGCGCTTGCAGGAGCGGGCTCTGGAACAGCGCTTGCAGGAGCGGGCTCTGGAACAGCGCTTGCAGGAGCGGGCTCTGGAACAGCGCTTGCAGGAGCTAGAGACGACGAGCGAGAGGCTCCCTTTCTCCTCTTCTTTCTCCTTGAACGCGAAGCCGAATCTGTAGCTGGGCTAGCGACCAGTTGGAGATGTTCAGCTGGAACCGTAACAGGAGCAGGGATGGCGTTCTCGGGCAGCGCTAACTCGGTCGAGGACGACTCAGACGGGGAATCCCAGGAAACTCGTCTCCCTCGTTTACCATGGAGAACAATGGGAACAGAAGAGGCCTCAGGAGAAGAAGTGGAACCAGCCTTATCACCAAGGGCAACAACGGCCAGGACGCGACCCTCTGGGATCACAGGAAGCTTGGCAGATGTAGACAAGATGGAGCCCCGCATCTCCCTTCGAGATAAACAGTCCACCAGGTCAGTAAACGGTCGGTCTACCAACTGCTCTCGTTCAGCAAGAGGCGGAGGAGTGTTGAGACCCGCTATGAAGTAGCGGTTGAGAAGGGTGTCAGGAAGGAAGAGTCGCTTCTCATGAGCGACCCGAGCGTACTGCCTTATGGACCTCTCTCCCTGAGGCGGAATCGGCAGCTTACCGATCCTGGCATCTGAACACGTCTTGTGCCACCACTCCTTTAAAAGTTCCGCTTGGGACTCAACGGGCGAGGACCTTCTGTCTGCTGGGTTCGATGTTGGTCGGTACATTCTGTTATGATGATGAGGAAGGAGAACCCAGGCGCAGACAAAGTACACTAAACACAATTTATTATAGGAAAAAACAGGGAAAACAAAGCCCGCGAGGGGGTAAAACAAGACAGGATGAACTATTAAGACAGAAAACACTAGACTAACACTCAGACGATAAACTTAGACAATAAAGACAGGATCAAATACTTCTAACAAGACAAGGCCTTCTTCAGGTAACTCACGGAGGGTATCAGACAAGGATAGACAATGTACCGACACAGGACAGCAAACACAAGGGGATAAAATAGGGAGCAAACTAATGAGGGAAACAGGTGACGGCGATGATACACTAATGACTAAACAAGATGAGATAACAAGGGGGCGGGGTTACATGACGAGACAACGCAAGCACATGGCCAAACAAATGGCCATGTGCTGCACATAAAACATGGGTCTGTCATGATCCTGCCTCAGAACAAGAAAGATCTAGGACATGAAGGCAGAATCATGACACTATCATCATAAAAGTGCATCTATCCATCATAAAAGTGCATCTATCATCATAAAAGTGCATCTATCATCATAAAAGTGCATCTGTCCATCATAAAAGTGCATCTATCATCATAAAAGTGCATCTATTCATCATAAAAGTGCATCTATCCATCATAAAAGTGCATCTATCCATCATAAAAGTGCATCTATTCATCATAAAAGTGCATCTATCCTTCATAAAAGTGCATCTATCATCATAAAAGTGCATCTATCATAAATTTGCATCTATCCTTCATAAAAGTGCATCTATCCATCATAAAAGTGCATCTATCCTTCATAAAAGTGCATCTATCCATCATAAAAGTGCATCTATTCTTCATAAAAGTGCATCTATCCATCATAAAAGTGCATCTATCATAAATTTGCATCTATCCATCATAAAAGTGCATCTATCCGTCATAAAAGTGCATCTATCATAAATTTGCATCTATCCATCATAAAAGTGCATCTGTCCATCATAAAAGTGCATCTATTCATCATAAAAGTGCATCTATTCATCATAAAAGTGCATCTGTCCATCATAAAAGTGCATCTATCATCATAAAAGTGCATCTGTCCATCATAAAAGTGCATCTATCCATCATAAAAGTGCATCTATTCATCATAAAAGTGCATCTATCCTTCATAAAAGTGCATCTGTCCATCATAAAAGTGCATCTATCATCATAAAAGTGCATCTATCATAAATTTGCATCTATCCATCATAAAAGTGCATCTATCCATCATAAAAGTGCATCTATTCATCATAAAAGTGCATCTATCCATCATAAAAATGCATCTATTCATCATAAAAGTGCATCTATCATCATAAACACGTGCATCTGTCCATCATAAATTTGCATCTGTCCATCATAAAAGTGCATCTATTCATCATAAAAGTGCATCTATCCATCATAAAAATGCATCTATCCATCATAAAAGTGCATCTATCATCATAAACACGTGCATCTGTCCATCATAAAAGTGCATCTATCCGTCATAAAAGTGCATCTATCATAAATTTGCATCTATCCATCATAAAAGTGCATCTATCCATCATAAAAGTGCATCTGTCCATCATAAAAGTGCATCTATTCATCATAAAAGTGCATCTATCCATCATAAAAGTGCATCTATCATCATAAAAGTGCATCTATCCATCATAAAAGTGCATCTATCATCATAAACACGTGCATCTGTCCATCATAAAAGTGCATCTATCATCATAAAAGTGCATCTATCCATCATAAAAGTGCATCTATCCATCATAAAAGTGCATCTATCATCATAAAAGTGCATCTATTCATCATAAAAGTGCATCTATCCATCATAAAAGTGCATCTATCATCATAAACACGTGCATCTGTCCATCATAAAAGTGCATCTATCATCATAAAAGTGCATCTATCATCATAAAAGTGCATCTGTCCATCATAAAAGTGCATCTGTCATCATAAAAGTGCATCTATCATCATAAAAGTGCATCTGTCCATCATAAAAGTGCATCTATCATCATAAAAGTGCATCTGTCCATCATATAAGTGCATCTGTCCATCATAAAAGTGCATCTATCCATGATAAAAGTCCATCTTTCCATCATAAAAGTGCATCTATCCATCATAAAAGTGCATCTATCCATCATAAAAGTGCATCTGTCCATGATAAAAGTGCATCTATCATAAATTTGCATCTATCCATCATAAAAGTGCATCTATCCATCATAAAAGTGCATCTATTCATCATAAAAGTGCATCTATCATCATAAAAGTGCATCTGTCCATCATAAAAGTGCATCTATTCATCATAAAAGTGCATCTATCCATCATAAACACGTGCATCTGTCCATCATAAAAGTGCATCTATCCATCATAAAAATGCATCTATTCATCATAAAAGTGCATCTATCATCATAAACACGTGCATCTGTCCATCATAAAAGTGCATCTATCCATCATAAAAGTGCATCTATCATCATAAACACGTGCATCTGTCCATCATAAATTTGCATCTATCCATCATAAAAGTGCATCTATCCATCATAAAAGTGCATCTATCCATCATAAATTTGCATCTGTCCTTCATAAAAGTGCATCTATTCATCATAAAAGTGCATCTATCCATCATAAAAATGCATCTATTCATCATAAAAGTGCATCTATCCGTCATAAAAGTGCATATATCATAAATTTGCATCTATCCATCATAAAAGTGCATCTATCCATCATAAAAGTGCATCTGTCCATCATAAAAGTGCATCTGTTCATCATAAAAGTGCATCTATCCATCATAAAAGTGCATCTATCATCATAAAAGTGCATCTATCCATCATAAAAGTGCATCTATCCATTATAAAAGTGCATCTATCCATCATAAAAGTGCATCTATCCATCATAAAAGTGCATCTATCATCATAAACACGTGCATCTGTCCATCATAAAAGTGCATCTATCATCATAAAAGTGCATCTATCCATCATAAAAGTGCATCTATCATCATAAAAGTGCATCTATCCATCATAAAAGTGCATCTATTCATCATAAAAGTGCATCTATCCATCATAAAAGTGCATCTATCATCATAAACACGTGCATCTGTCCATCATAAAAGTGCATCTATCATCATAAAAGTGCATCTATCATCATAAAAGTGCATCTGTCCATCATCTAAGTGCATCTATTCATCATAAAAGTGCATTTATCATCATAAAAGTGCATCTATCATCATAAAAGTGCATCTATCATCATAAAAGTGCATCTGTCCATCATAAAAGTGCATCTATCATCATAAAAGTGCATCTGTCCATCATATAAGTGCATCTATTCATCATAAAAGTGCATTTATCATCATAATAGTGCATCTGTCCATCATAAAAGTGCATCTATCCATGATAAAAGTCCATCTTTCCATCATAAAAGTGCATCTATTCATCATAAAAGTGCATCTATTCATCATAAAAGTGCATCTATCATCATAAAAGTGCATCTGTCCATCATAAAAGTGCATCTATTCATCATAAAAGTGCATCTATCATCATAAAAGTGCATCTATCATCATAAAAGTGCATCTATTCATCATAAAAGTGCATCTATCATCATAAAAGTGCATCTATCATCATAAAAGTGCATCTATTCATCATAATAGTGCATTTATCATCATAAAAGTGCATCTATCATCATAAAAGTGCATCTATCATCATAAAAGTGCATCTATTCATCATAAAAGTGCATCTATCATCATAAAAGTGCATCTATCATCATAAAAGTGCATCTATCATCATAAAAGTGCATCTATTCATCATAAAAGTGCATCTGTCCATCATAAAAGTGCATCTATTCATCATAAAAGTGCATCTATCATCATAAAAGTGCATCTGTCCATCATAAAAGTGCATCTATTCATCATAAAAGTGCATCTATCATCATAAAAGTGCATCTATCATCATAAAAGTGCATCTATCATCATAAAAGTGCATCTATTCATCATAAAAGTGCATCTATCATCATAAAAGTGCATCTATCATCATAAAAGTGCATCTATTCATCATAAAAGTGCATCTGTCCATCATAAAAGTGCATCTATTCATCATAAAAGTGCATCTATTCATCATAAAAGTGCATCTATTCATCATAAAAGTGCATCTATCATCATAAAAGTGCATCTATCATCATAAAAGTGCATCTATTCATCATAAAAGTGCATCTGTCCATCATAAAAGTGCATCTATTCATCATAAAAGTGCATCTATCATCATAAAAGTGCATCTATCATCATAAAAGTGCATCTATCATCATAAAAGTGCATCTGTCCATCATAAAAGTGCATCTATCCATCATAAAAGTGCATCTATCATCATAAAAGTGCATCTATTCATCATAAAAGTGCATCTGTCCATCATAAAAGTGCATCTATCCATCATAAAAGTGCATCTATCATCATAAAAGTGCATCTATTCATCATAAAAGTGCATCTATCATCATAAAAGTGCATCTATTCATCATAAAAGTGCATCTATTCATCATAAAAGTGCATCTATCATCATAAAAGTGCATCTATCATCATAAAAGTGCATCTATTCATCATAAAAGTGCATCTATCCATCATAAAAGTGCATCTGTCCATCATAAAAGTGCATCTATCATCTTAAAAGTGCATCTATCATCATAAAAGTGCATCTATTCATCATAAAAGTGCATCTATCATCATAAAAGTGCATCTATCATCATAAACACGTGCATCTGTCCATCATAAAAGTGCATCTGTCATCATAAAAGTGCATCTATCATCATAAAAGTGCATCTGTCCATCATAAAAGTGCATCTATCCATCATGAAAGTGCATCTATCATCATAAAAGTGCATCTGTCCATCATAAAAGTGCATCTATCATCATAAACACGTGCATCTGTCCATCATAAAAGTGCATCTATCATCATAAACACGTGCATCTGTCCATCATAAAAGTGCATCTGTCATCATAAAAGTGCATCTATCATCATAAAAGTGCATCTATCATCATAAAAGTGCATCTGTCCATCATATAAGTGCATCTATTCATCATAAAAGTGCATTTATCATCATAAAAGTGCATCTATCATCATAAAAGTGCATCTGTCCATCATAAAAGTGCATCTATCATCATAAAAGTGCATCTATCATCATAAAAGTGCATCTATCATCATAAAAGTGCATCTATCATCATAAAAGTGCATCTGTCCATCATATAAGTGCATCTGTCCATGATAAAAGTCCATCTTTCCATCATAAAAGTGCATCTATCATCATAAACACGTGCATCTGTCCATCATAAAAGTGCATCTATCATCTTAAAAGTGCATCTATCATCATAAAAGTGCATCTATCATCATAAAAGTGCATCTATCATCATAAAAGTGCATCTATCATCATAAAAGTGCATCTATTCATCATAAAAGTGCATCTATCATCATAAAAGTGCATCTATTCATCATAAAAGTGCATCTGTCCATCATAAAAGTGCATCTATCATCATAAAAGTGCATCTATTCATCATAAAAGTGCATCTGTCCATCATAAAAGTGCATCTATTCATCATAAAAGTGCATCTATTCATCATAAAAGTGCATCTATTCATCATAAAAGTGCATCTGTCCATCATAAAAGTGCATCTATCCATCATAAAAGTGCATCTATCATCATAAAAGTGCATCTATTCATCATAAAAGTGCATCTATTCATCATAAAAGTGCATCTATCCATCATAAAAGTGCATCTATCATCTTAAAAGTGCATCTATCATCATAAAAGTGCATCTATTCATCATAATAGTGCATCTGTCCATCATAAAAGTGCATCTATCATCATAAAAGTGCATCTGTCCATCATAAAAGTGCATCTATCATCATAAAAGTGCATCTATCATCATAAAAGTGCATCTGTCCATCATATAAGTGCATCTATCCATGATAAAAGTCCATCTTTCCATCATAAAAGTGCATCTATCATCATAAACACGTGCATCTGTCCATCATAAAAGTGCATCTATCATCTTAAAAGTGCATCTATCATCATAAAAGTGCATCTATCATCATAAAAGTGCATCTATTCATCATAAAAGTGCATCTATCATCATAAAAGTGCATCTATTCATCATAAAAGTGCATCTGTCCATCATAAAAGTGCATCTATCATCATAAAAGTGCATCTATCATCATAAAAGTGCATCTATCATCATAAAAGTGCATCTATCATCATAAAAGTGCATCTATTCATCATAAAAGTGCATCTGTCCATCATAAAAGTGCATCTATTCATCATAAAAGTGCATCTATCATCATAAAAGTGCATCTATTCATCATAAAAGTGCATCTGTCCATCATAAAAGTGCATCTATCATCATAAAAGTGCATCTATTCATCATAAAAGTGCATCTGTCCATCATAAAAGTGCATCTATTCATCATAAAAGTGCATCTATTCATCATAAAAGTGCATCTATTCATCATAAAAGTGCATCTGTCCATCATAAAAGTGCATCTATCCATCATAAAAGTGCATCTATCATCATAAAAGTGCATCTATTCATCATAAAAGTGCATCT
This sequence comes from Leuciscus idus, assembly GCA_021554675.1. Classification (NCBI taxonomy): domain Eukaryota; kingdom Metazoa; phylum Chordata; class Actinopteri; order Cypriniformes; family Leuciscidae; genus Leuciscus; species Leuciscus idus. Next base: position 50,805,227 of record CM038625.1, on the reverse strand, counting down.
ATTCATCATAAAAGTGCATCTGTCCATCATAAAAGTGCATCTATCCATCATAAAAGTGCATCTGTCCATCATAAAAGTGCATCTATCATCTTAAAAGTGCATCTATCATCATAAAAGTGCATCTATTCATCATAATAGTGCATCTGTCCATCATAAAAGTGCATCTATTCATCATAAAAGTGCATCTATTCATCATAAAAGTGCATCTGTCCATCATAAAAGTGCATCTATCCATCATAAAAGTGCATCTATCATCATAAAAGTGCATCTATTCATCATAAAAGTGCATCTATTCATCATAAAAGTGCATCTGTCCATCATAAAAGTGCATCTATCCATCATAAAAGTGCATCTGTCCATCATAAAAGTGCATCTATCATCTTAAAAGTGCATCTATCATCATAAAAGTGCATCTATTCATCATAATAGTGCATCTGTCCATCATAAAAGTGCATCTATTCATCATAAAAGTGCATCTATCATCATAAAAGTGCATCTATCATCATAAACACGTGCATCTGTCCATCATAAAAGTGCATCTATCATCATAAAAGTGCATCTATCATCATAAACACGTGCATCTGTCCATCATAAAAGTGCATCTATTCATCATAAAAGTGCATCTATCCATCATAAAAGTGCATCTATCCATCATAAAAGTGCATCTATCCATCATAAAAGTGCATCTATCATCATAAACACGTGCATCTGTCCATCATAAAAGTGCATCTGTCCATCATAAACACGTGCATCTGTCCATCATAAAAGTGCATCTATCATCATAAACACGTGCATCTGTCCATCATAAAAGTGCATCTATCATCATAAAAGTGCATCTATCATCATAAACACGTGCATCTGTCCATCATAAAAGTGCATCTGTCCATCATATAAGTGCATCTATCATCATAAAAGTGCATCTGTCCATCATATAAGTGCATCTATTCATCATAAAAGTGCATTTATCATCATAATAGTGCATCTATCCATCATAAAAGTGTATCTATCATAAATTTGCATCTGTCCATCATAAAAGTGCATCTATCCATCATAAAATAATAATAATAATAATAATTCATTACATTTATATAGCGCTTTTTCTCGGCACTCAAAGCGCTTTACATAGAAGGGGGGAATCTCCTCAACCACCACCAATGTGCAGCATCCACCTGGATGATGCGACGGCAGCCATATTGCGCCAGAACGCCCACCACACACCAGCTTACTGGTGGAGAGGAGACAGTGATGAAGCCAATCAGTATATGAGGATGATTAGGAGGCCATGATGGACAGAGGCCACTGGGCAAATTTGGCCAGGATGCCGGGGTTACACCCCTACTCTTTCGAAAGACATCCTGGGATTTTTAATGACCACAGAGAGTCAGGACCTCGGTTTTACGTCTCATCCGAAGGAAAAGTGCATCTATCATAAATTTGCATCTATCCATCATAAAAATGCATCTATTCATCATAAAAGTGCATCTATTCATCATAAAAGTGCATCTATCCATCATAAAAGTGCATCTATTCATCATAAAAGTGCATCTATCATCATAAAAGTGCATCTATTCATCATAAAAGTGCATCTATCCATCATAAAAGTGCATCTATCCATCATAAAAGTGCATCTATTCATCATAAAAGTGCATCTATCATCATAAAAGTGCATCTATCCATCATAAAAGTGCATCTATCCATCATAAAAGTGCATCTATCATAAATTTGCATCTATCCATCATAAAAATGCATCTATTCATCATAAAAGTGCATCTATTCATCATAAAAGTGCATCTATCATCATAAAAGTGCATCTATCCATCATAAAAGTGCATCTATTCATCATAAAAGTGCATCTATCATCATAAAAGTGCATCTATCCATCATAAAAGTGCATCTATCATCATAAAAGTGCATCTATCATCATAAAAGTGCATCTGTCCATCATAAAAGTGCATCTATCATCATAAAAGTGCATCTATCATCATAAACACGTGCATCTGTCCATCATAAAAGTGCATCTATCATCATAAAAGTGCATCTATCCATCATAAAAGTGCATCTATCCATCATAAAAGTGCATCTATTCATCATAAAAGTGCATCTATCCTTCATAAAAGTGCATCTATCATCATAAAAGTGCATCTATCATAAATTTGCATCTATCCTTCATAAAAGTGCATCTATCCATCATAAAAGTGCATCTATCCTTCATAAAAGTGCATCTATCCATCATAAAAGTGCATCTATTCTTCATAAAAGTGCATCTATCCATCATAAAAGTGCATCTATCATAAATTTGCATCTATCCATCATAAAAGTGCATCTATCCGTCATAAAAGTGCATCTATCATAAATTTGCATCTATCCATCATAAAAGTGCATCTGTCCATCATAAAAGTGCATCTATTCATCATAAAAGTGCATCTATTCATCATAAAAGTGCATCTGTCCATCATAAAAGTGCATCTATCATCATAAAAGTGCATCTGTCCATCATAAAAGTGCATCTATCCATCATAAAAGTGCATCTATTCATCATAAAAGTGCATCTATCCTTCATAAAAGTGCATCTGTCCATCATAAAAGTGCATCTATCATCATAAAAGTGCATCTATCATAAATTTGCATCTATCCATCATAAAAGTGCATCTATCCATCATAAAAGTGCATCTATTCATCATAAAAGTGCATCTATCCATCATAAAAATGCATCTATTCATCATAAAAGTGCATCTATCATCATAAACACGTGCATCTGTCCATCATAAATTTGCATCTGTCCATCATAAAAGTGCATCTATTCATCATAAAAGTGCATCTATCCATCATAAAAATGCATCTATCCATCATAAAAGTGCATCTATCATCATAAACACGTGCATCTGTCCATCATAAAAGTGCATCTATCCGTCATAAAAGTGCATCTATCATAAATTTGCATCTATCCATCATAAAAGTGCATCTATCCATCATAAAAGTGCATCTGTCCATCATAAAAGTGCATCTATTCATCATAAAAGTGCATCTATCCATCATAAAAGTGCATCTATCATCATAAAAGTGCATCTATCCATCATAAAAGTGCATCTATCATCATAAACACGTGCATCTGTCCATCATAAAAGTGCATCTATCATCATAAAAGTGCATCTATCCATCATAAAAGTGCATCTATCCATCATAAAAGTGCATCTATCATCATAAAAGTGCATCTATTCATCATAAAAGTGCATCTATCCATCATAAAAGTGCATCTATCATCATAAACACATGCATCTGTCCATCATAAAAGTGCATCTATCATCATAAAAGTGCATCTATCATCATAAAAGTGCATCTGTCCATCATAAAAGTGCATCTGTCATCATAAAAGTGCATCTATCATCATAAAAGTGCATCTGTCCATCATAAAAGTGCATCTATCATCATAAAAGTGCATCTATCATCATAAAAGTGCATCTGTCCATCATATAAGTGCATCTGTCCATCATAAAAGTGCATCTATCCATGATAAAAGTCCATCTTTCCATCATAAAAGTGCATCTATCCATCATAAAAGTGCATCTATCCATCATAAAAGTGCATCTGTCCATGATAAAAGTGCATCTATCATAAATTTGCATCTATCCATCATAAAAGTGCATCTATCATCATAAAAGTGCATCTATCCATCATAAAAGTGCATCTATCATCATAAAAGTGCATCTATTCATCATAAAAGTGCATCTATCCATCATAAAAGTGCATCTATCCATCATAAAAGTGCATCTATTCATCATAAAAGTGCATCTATCATCATAAAAGTGCATCTATCCATCATAAAAGTGCATCTATCATCATAAAAGTGCATCTATCATCATAAAAGTGCATCTGTCCATCATAAAAGTGCATCTATCATCATAAAAGTGCATCTATTCATCATAAAAGTGCATCTATCCATCATAAAAGTGCATCTATTCATCATAAAAGTGCATCTATCCATCATAAAAGTGCATCTATTCATCATAAAAGTGCATCTATTCATCATAAAAGTGCATCTATTCATCATAAAAGTGCATCTATCATCATAAAAGTGCATCTATCATAAATTTGCATCTATCCTTCATAAAAGTGCATCTATCCATCATAAAAGTGCATCTATCCTTCATAAAAGTGCATCTATCCATCATAAAAGTGCATCTATTCTTCATAAAAGTGCATCTATCCATCATAAAAGTGCATCTATCATAAATTTGCATCTATCCATCATAAAAGTGCATCTATCCGTCATAAAAGTGCATCTATCATAAATTTGCATCTATCCATCATAAAAGTGCATCTGTCCATCATAAAAGTGCATCTATTCATCATAAAAGTGCATCTATTCATCATAAAAGTGCATCTGTCCATCATAAAAGTGCATCTATCATCATAAAAGTGCATCTGTCCATCATAAAAGTGCATCTATTCATCATAAAAGTGCATCTATCCTTCATAAAAGTGCATCTGTCCATCATAAAAGTGCATCTATCATCATAAAAGTGCATCTATCATAAATTTGCATCTATCCATCATAAAAGTGCATCTATCCATCATAAAAGTGCATCTATTCATCATAAAAGTGCATCTATCCATCATAAAAATGCATCTATTCATCATAAAAGTGCATCTATCATCATAAACACGTGCATCTGTCCATCATAAATTTGCATCTGTCCATCATAAAAGTGCATCTATTCATCATAAAAGTGCATCTATCCATCATAAAAATGCATCTATCCATCATAAAAGTGCATCTATCATCATAAACACGTGCATCTGTCCATCATAAAAGTGCATCTATCCGTCATAAAAGTGCATCTATCATAAATTTGCATCTATCCATCATAAAAGTGCATCTATCCATCATAAAAGTGCATCTGTCCATCATAAAAGTGCATCTATTCATCATAAAAGTGCATCTATCCATCATAAAAGTGCATCTATCATCATAAAAGTGCATCTATCCATCATAAAAGTGCATCTATCATCATAAACACGTGCATCTGTCCATCATAAAAGTGCATCTATCATCATAAAAGTGCATCTATCCATCATAAAAGTGCATCTATCCATCATAAAAGTGCATCTATCATCATAAAAGTGCATCTATTCATCATAAAAGTGCATCTATCCATCATAAAAGTGCATCTATCATCATAAACACGTGCATCTGTCCATCATAAAAGTGCATCTATCATCATAAAAGTGCATCTATCATCATAAAAGTGCATCTGTCCATCATAAAAGTGCATCTGTCATCATAAAAGTGCATCTATCATCATAAAAGTGCATCTGTCCATCATAAAAGTGCATCTATCATCATAAAAGTGCATCTATCATCATAAAAGTGCATCTGTCCATCATATAAGTGCATCTGTCCATCATAAAAGTGCATCTATCCATGATAAAAGTCCATCTTTCCATCATAAAAGTGCATCTATCCAACATAAAAGTGCATCTATCCATCATAAAAGTGCATCTGTCCATGATAAAAGTGCATCTATCATAAATTTGCATCTATCCATCATAAAAGTGCATCTATCCATCATAAAAGTGCATCTATTCATCATAAAAGTGCATCTATCATCATAAAAGTGCATCTGTCCATCATAAAAGTGCATCTATTCATCATAAAAGTGCATCTATCCATCATAAACACGTGCATCTGTCCATCATAAAAGTGCATCTATCCATCATAAAAATGCATCTATTCATCATAAAAGTGCATCTATCATCATAAACACGTGCATCTGTCCATCATAAAAGTGCATCTATCCATCATAAAAGTGCATCTATCATCATAAACACGTGCATCTGTCCATCATAAATTTGCATCTATCCATCATAAAAGTGCATCTATCCATCATAAAAGTGCATCTATCCATCATAAATTTGCATCTGTCCATCATAAAAGTGCATCTATTCATCATAAAAGTGCATCTATCCGTCATAAAAGTGCATCTATCATAAATTTGCATCTATCCATCATAAAAGTGCATCTATCCATCATAAAAGTGCATCTGTCCATCATAAAAGTGCATCTGTTCATCATAAAAGTGCATCTATCCATCATAAAAGTGCATCTATCATCATAAAAGTGCATCTATCCATCATAAAAGTGCATCTATCCATCATAAAAGTGCATCTATCCATCATAAAAGTGCATCTATCATCATAAACACGTGCATCTGTCCATCATAAAAGTGCATCTATCATCATAAAAGTGCATCTATCCATCATAAAAGTGCATCTATTCATCATAAAAGTGCATCTATCCATCATAAAAGTGCATCTATCATCATAAACACGTGCATCTGTCCATCATAAAAGTGCATCTATCATCATAAAAGTGCATCTATCATCATAAAAGTGCATCTGTCCATCATATAAGTGCATCTATTCATCATAAAAGTGCATTTATCATCATAAAAGTGCATCTATCATCATAAAAGTGCATCTATCATCATAAAAGTGCATCTGTCCATCATAAAAGTGCATCTATCATCATAAAAGTGCATCTGTCCATCATATAAGTGCATCTATTCATCATAAAAGTGCATTTATCATCATAATAGTGCATCTGTCCATCATAAAAGTGCATCTATCCATGATAAAAGTCCATCTTTCCATCATAAAAGTGCATCTATTCATCATAAAAGTGCATCTATTCATCATAAAAGTGCATCTATCATCATAAAAGTGCATCTGTCCATCATAAAAGTGCATCTATTCATCATAAAAGTGCATCTATCATCATAAAAGTGCATCTATCATCATAAAAGTGCATCTATTCATCATAAAAGTGCATCTATCATCATAAAAGTGCATCTATCATCATAAAAGTGCATCTATTCATCATAATAGTGCATTTATCATCATAAAAGTGCATCTATCATCATAAAAGTGCATCTATCATCATAAAAGTGCATCTATTCATCATAAAAGTGCATCTATCATCATAAAAGTGCATCTATCATCATAAAAGTGCATCTATCATCATAAAAGTGCATCTATTCATCATAAAAGTGCATCTATCATCATAAAAGTGCATCTATTCATCATAAAAGTGCATCTATCATCATAAAAGTGCATCTGTCCATCATAAAAGTGCATCTGTCCATCATAAAGGTGCATCTATTCATCATAAAAGTGCATCTATTCATCATAAAAGTGCATCTATCATCATAAAAGTGCATCTGTCCATCATAAAAGTGCATCTATTCATCATAAAAGTGCATCTATCATCATAAAAGTGCATCTATCATAATAAAAGTGCATCTATTCATCATAAAAGTGCATCTATCATCATAAAAGTGCATCTATCATCATAAAAGTGCATCTATTCATCATAAAAGTGCATCTGTCCATCATAAAAGTGCATCTATTCATCATAAAAGTGCATCTATCATCATAAAAGTGCATCTATTCATCATAAAAGTGCATCTGTCCATCATAAAAGTGCATCTATCCATCATAAAAGTGCATCTATCATCATAAAAGTGCATCTATTCATCATAAAAGTGCATCTATCATCATAAAAGTGCATCTATTCATCATAAAAGTGCATCTATTCATCATAAAAGTGCATCTATCATCATAAAAGTGCATCTATCATCATAAAAGTGCATCTATTCATCATAAAAGTGCATCTATCATCATAAAAGTGCATCTATTCATCATAAAAGTGCATCTATCCATCATAAAAGTGCATCTGTCCATCATAAAAGTGCATCTATCATCTTAAAAGTGCATCTATCATCATAAAAGTGCATCTATTCATCATAAAAGTGCATCTATCATCATAAAAGTGCATCTATCATCATAAACACGTGCATCTGTCCATCATAAAAGTGCATCTATCCATCATAAAAGTGCATCTATCATCATAAAAGTGCATCTGTCCATAATAAAAGTGCATCTATTCATCATAAAAGTGCATCTATCCTTCATAAAAGTGCATCTATCCATCATAAAAGTGCATCTATCCTTCATAAAAGTGCATCTATCCATGATAAAAGTGCATCTATCATAAATTTGCATCTATCCATCATAAAAGTGCATCTATCCATCATAAAAGTGCATCTATTCATCATAAAAGTGCATCTATCCATCATAAAAGTGCATCTATCCATCATAAAAGTGCATCTATCCATCATAAAAATGCATCTATTCATCATAAAAGTGCATTTATCATCATAATAGTGCATCTTTCCATCATAAAAGTGCATCTGTCCATCATAAAAGTGCATCTATCCATCATAAAAGTGCATCTATCATCATAAACACGTGCATCTGTCCATCATAAATTTGCATCTATCCATCATAAATTTGCATCTATCCATCATAAAAATGCATCTATTCATCATAAAAGTGCATCTATCCATCATAAAAGTGCATCTATCATAAAAGTGCATCTATCCATCATAAAAGTGCATCTGTCCATCATAAAAGTGCATCTATCATCATAAAAGTGCATCTGTCCATCATAAAAGTGCATCTATCATCATAAACACGTGCATCTGTCCATCATAAAAGTGCATCTATCATCATAAACACGTGCATCTGTCCATCATAAAAGTGCATCTATCATCATAAAAGTGCATCTATCATCATAAAAGTGCATCTGTCCATCATATAAGTGCATCTATTCATCATAAAAGTGCATTTATCATCATAAAAGTGCATCTATCATCATAAAAGTGCATCTGTCCATCATAAAAGTGCATCTATCATCATAAAAGTGCATCTGTCCATCATAAAAGTGCATCTATCCATCATAAAAGTGCATCTATCATCATAAAAGTGCATCTATTCATCATAAAAGTGCATCTGTCCATCATAAAAGTGCATCTATCCATCATAAAAGTGCATCTATCATCATAAAAGTGCATCTATTCATCATAAAAGTGCATCTATCATCATAAAAGTGCATCTATTCATCATAAAAGTGCATCTATTCATCATAAAAGTGCATCTATCATCATAAAAGTGCATCTATCATCATAAAAGTGCATCTATTCATCATAAAAGTGCATCTATCATCATAAAAGTGCATCTATTCATCATAAAAGTGCATCTATCCATCATAAAAGTGCATCTATCATCATAAACACATGCATCTGTCCATCATAAAAGTGCATCTATCATCATAAAAGTGCATCTGTCATCATAAAAGTGCATCTATCATCATAAAAGTGCATCTATCATCATAAAAGTGCATCTGTCCATCATAAAAGTGCATCTATCATCATAAAAGTGCATCTATCATCATAAAAGTGCATCTGTCCATCATATAAGTGCATCTGTCCATCATAAAAGTGCATCTATCCATGATAAAAGTCCATCTTTCCATCATAAAAGTGCATCTATCCATCATAAAAGTGCATCTATCCATCATAAAAGTGCATCTGTCCATGATAAAAGTGCATCTATCATAAATTTGCATCTATCCATCATAAAAGTGCATCTATCATCATAAAAGTGCATCTATCCATCATAAAAGTGCATCTATCATCATAAAAGTGCATCTATTCATCATAAAAGTGCATCTATCCATCATAAAAGTGCATCTATCCATCATAAAAGTGCATCTATTCATCATAAAAGTGCATCTATCATCATAAAAGTGCATCTATCCATCATAAAAGTGCATCTATCATCATAAAAGTGCATCTATCATCATTAAAGTGCATCTGTCCATCATAAAAGTGCATCTATCATCATAAAAGTGCATCTATTCATCATAAAAGTGCATCTATCCATCATAAAAGTGCATCTATTCATCATAAAAGTGCATCTATCCTTCATAAAAGTGCATCTATCATCATAAAAGTGCATCTATCATAAATTTGCATCTATCCTTCATAAAAGTGCATCTATCCATCATAAAAGTGCATCTATCCTTCATAAAAGTGCATCTATCCATCATAAAAGTGCATCTATTCTTCATAAAAGTGCATCTATCCATCATAAAAGTGCATCTATCATAAATTTGCATCTATCCATCATAAAAGTGCATCTATCCGTCATAAAAGTGCATCTATCATAAATTTGCATCTATCCATCATAAAAGTGCATCTGTCCATCATAAAAGTGCATCTATTCATCATAAAAGTGCATCTATTCATCATAAAAGTGCATCTGTCCATCATAAAAGTGCATCTATCATCATAAAAGTGCATCTGTCCATCATAAAAGTGCATCTATCCATCATAAAAGTGCATCTATTCATCATAAAAGTGCATCTATCCTTCATAAAAGTGCATCTGTCCATCATAAAAGTGCATCTATCATCATAAAAGTGCATCTATCATAAATTTGCATCTATCCATCATAAAAGTGCATCTATCCATCATAAAAGTGCATCTATTCATCATAAAAGTGCATCTATCCATCATAAAAATGCATCTATTCATCATAAAAGTGCATCTATCATCATAAACACGTGCATCTGTCCATCATAAATTTGCATCTGTCCATCATAAAGTGCATCTATTCATCATAAAAGTGCATCTATCCATCATAAAAATGCATCTATCCATCATAAAAGTGCATCTATCATCATAAACACGTGCATCTGTCCATCATAAAAGTGCATCTATCCGTCATAAAAGTGCATCTATCATAAATTTGCATCTATCCATCATAAAAGTGCATCTATCCATCATAAAAGTGCATCTGTCCATCATAAAAGTGCATCTATTCATCATAAAAGTGCATCTATCCATCATAAAAGTGCATCTATCATCATAAAAGTGCATCTATCCATCATAAAAGTGCATCTATCATCATAAACACGTGCATCTGTCCATCATAAAAGTGCATCTATCATCATAAAAGTGCATCTATCCATCATAAAAGTGCATCTATCCATCATAAAAGTGCATCTATCATCATAAAAGTGCATCTATTCATCATAAAAGTGCATCTATCCATCATAAAAGTGCATCTATCATCATAAACACGTGCATCTGTCCATCATAAAAGTGCATCTATCATCATAAAAGTGCATCTATCATCATAAAAGTGCATCTGTCCATCATAAAAGTGCATCTGTCATCATAAAAGTGCATCTATCATCATAAAAGTGCATCTATCATCATAAAAGTGCATCTATCCATCATAAAAGTGCATCTATCCATCATAAAAGTGCATCTGTCCATCATAAAAGTGCATCTATCATCATAAAAGTGCATCTATCATCATAAAAGTGCATCTGTCCATCATATAAGTGCATCTGTCCATCATAAAAGTGCATCTATCCATGATAAAAGTCCATCTTTCCATCATAAAAGTGCATCTATCCATCATAAAAGTGCATCTATCCATCATAAAAGTGCATCTGTCCATGATAAAAGTGCATCTATCATAAATTTGCATCTATCCATCATAAAAGTGCATCTATCCATCATAAAAGTGCATCTATTCATCATAAAAGTGCATCTATCATCATAAAAGTGCATCTGTCCATCATAAAAGTGCATCTATTCATCATAAACACGTGCATCTGTCCATCATAAAAGTGCATCTATCCATCATAAAAATGCATCTATTCATCATAAAAGTGCATCTATCATCATAAACACGTGCATCTGTCCATCATAAAAGTGCATCTATCCATCATAAAAGTGCATCTATCATCATAAACACGTGCATCTGTCCATCATAAATTTGCATCTATCCATCATAAAAGTGCATCTATCCATCATAAAAGTGCATCTATCCATCATAAATTTGCATCTGTCCATCATAAAAGTGCATCTATTCATCATAAAAGTGCATCTATCCATCATAAAAATGCATCTATTCATCATAAAAGTGCATCTATCCGTCATAAAAGTGCATCTATCATAAATTTGCATCTATCCATCATAAAAGTGCATCTATCCATCATAAAAGTGCATCTGTCCATCATAAAAGTGCATCTGTTCATCATAAAAGTGCATCTATCCATCATAAAAGTGCATCTATCATCATAAAAGTGCATCTATCCATCATAAAAGTGCATCTATCCATCATAAAAGTGCATCTATCCATCATAAAAGTGCATCTATCCATCATAAAAGTGCATCTATCATCATAAACACGTGCATCTGTCCATCATAAAAGTGCATCTATCATCATAAAAGTGCATCTATCCATCATAAAAGTGCATCTATTCATCATAAAAGTGCATCTATCCATCATAAAAGTGCATCTATCATCATAAACACGTGCATCTGTCCATCATAAAAGTGCATCTATCATCATAAAAGTGCATCTATCATCATAAAAGTGCATCTGTCCATCATATAAGTGCATCTATTCATCATAAAAGTGCATTTATCATCATAAAAGTGCATCTATCATCATAAAAGTGCATCTATCATCATAAAAGTGCATCTGTCCATCATAAAAGTGCATCTATCATCATAAAAGTGCATCTGTCCATCATATAAGTGCATCTATTCATCATAAAAGTGCATTTATCATCATAATAGTGCATCTGTCCATCATAAAAGTGCATCTATCCATGATAAAAGTCCATCTTTCCATCATAAAAGTGCATCTATTCATCATAAAAGTGCATCTATTCATCATAAAAGTGCATCTATCATCATAAAAGTGCATCTGTCCATCATAAAAGTGCATCTATTCATCATAAAAGTGCATCTATCATCATAAAAGTGCATCTATTCATCATAAAAGTGCATCTATCATCATAAAAGTGCATCTATCATCATAAAAGTGCATCTATTCATCATAATAGTGCATTTATCATCATAAAAGTGCATCTATCATCATAAAAGTGCATCTATCATCATAAAAGTGCATCTATCATCATAAAAGTGCATCTATCATCATAAAAGTGCATCTATTCATCATAAAAGTGCATCTATCATCATAAAAGTGCATCTATTCATCATAAAAGTGCATCTATCATCATAAAAGTGCATCTGTCCATCATAAAAGTGCATCTGTCCATCATAAAAGTGCATCTATTCATCATAAAAGTGCATCTATTCATCATAAAAGTGCATCTATCATCATAAAAGTGCATCTGTCCATCATAAAAGTGCATCTATTCATCATAAAAGTGCATCTATCATCATAAAAGTGCATCTATCATCATAAAAGTGCATCTATTCATCATAAAAGTGCATCTATCATCATAAAAGTGCATCTATCATCATAAAAGTGCATCTATTCATCATAAAAGTGCATCTGTCCATCATAAAAGTGCATCTATTCATCATAAAAGTGCATCTATCATCATAAAAGTGCATCTATTCATCATAAAAGTGCATCTGTCCATCATAAAAGTGCATCTATCCATCATAAAAGTGCATCTATCATCATAAAAGTGCATCTATTCATCATAAAAGTGCATCTATCATCATAAAAGTGCATCTATTCATCATAAAAGTGCATCTATCATCATAAAAGTGCATCTATCATCATAAAAGGGCATCTATTCATCATAAAAGTGCATCTATCATCATAAAAGTGCATCTATTCATCATAAAAGTGCATCTATCCATCATAAAAGTGCATCTGTCCATCATAAAAGTGCATCTATCATCTTAAAAGTGCATCTATCATCATAAAAGTGCATCTATTCATCATAAAAGTGCATCTATCATCATAAAAGTGCATCTATCATCATAAACACGTGCATCTGTCCATCATAAAAGTGCATCTATCCATCATAAAAGTGCATCTATCATCATAAAAGTGCATCTGTCCATCATAAAAGTGCATCTATCCTTCATAAAAGTGCATCTATCCATCATAAAAGTGCATCTATCCTTCATAAAAGTGCATCTATCCATGATAAAAGTGCATCTATCATAAATTTGCATCTATCCATCATAAAAGTGCATCTATTCATCATAAAAGTGCATCTATCCATCATAAAAGTGCATCTATCCATCATAAAAGTGCATCTATCCATCATAAAAATGCATCTATTCATCATAAAAGTGCATTTATCATCATAATAGTGCATCTTTCCATCATAAAAGTGCATCTGTCCATCATAAAAGTGCATCTATCCATCATAAAAGTGCATCTATCATCATAAACACGTGCATCTATCCATCATAAAAATGCATCTATTCATCATAAAAGTGCATCTATCATCATAAACACGTGCATCTGTCCATCATAAAAGTGCATCTATCATCATAAACACGTGCATCTGTCCATCATAAAAGTGCATCTATCATCATAAAAGTGCATCTGTCCATCATATAAGTGCATCTATTCATCATAAAAGTGCATTTATCATCATAAAAGTGCATCTATCATCATAAAAGTGCATCTGTCCATCATAAAAGTGCATCTGTCATCATAAAAGTGCATCTATCATCATACAAGTGCATCTATCATCATAAAAGTGCATCTGTCCATCATAAAAGTGCATCTATCCATCATAAAAGTGCATCTATCATCATAAAAGTGCATCTATTCATCATAAAAGTGCATCTGTCCATCATAAAAGTGCATCTATCCATCATAAAAGTGCATCTATCATCATAAAAGTGCATCTATTCATCATAAAAGTGCATCTATCATCATAAAAGTGCATCTATTCATCATAAAAGTGCATCTATTCATCATAAAAGTGCATCTATCATCATAAAAGTGCATCTATTCATCATAAAAGTGCATCTATCCATCATAAAAGTGCATTTATTCATCATAAAAGTGCATCTATCATCATAAAAGTGCATCTATTCATCATAAAAGTGCATCTATCCATCATAAAAGTGCATCTATCATCATAAACACATGCATCTGTCCATCATAAAAGTGCATCTATCATCATAAAAGTGCATCTATCATCATAAAAGTGCATCTGTCCATCATAAAAGTGCATCTGTCATCATAAAAGTGCATCTATCATCATAAAAGTGCATCTGTCCATCATAAAAGTGCATCTATCATCATAAAAGTGCATCTATCATCATAAAAGTGCATCTGTCCATCATATAAGTGCATCTGTCCATCATAAAAGTGCATCTATCCATGATAAAAGTCCATCTTTCCATCATAAAAGTGCATCTATCCATCATAAAAGTGCATCTATCCATCATAAAAGTGCATCTGTCCATGATAAAAGTGCATCTATCATAAATTTGCATCTATCCATCATAAAAGTGCATCTATCATCATAAAAGTGCATCTATCCATCATAAAAGTGCATCTATCATCATAAAAGTGCATCTATTCATCATAAAAGTGCATCTATCCATCATAAAAGTGCATCTATCCATCATAAAAGTGCATCTATTCATCATAAAAGTGCATCTATCATCATAAAAGTGCATCTATCCATCATAAAAGTGCATCTATCATCATAAAAGTGCATCTATCATCATAAAAGTGCATCTGTCCATCATAAAAGTGCATCTATCATCATAAAAGTGCATCTATTCATCATAAAAGTGCATCTATCCATCATAAAAGTGCATCTATTCATCATAAAAGTGCATCTATCATAAATTTGCATCTATCCTTCATAAAAGTGCATCTATCCATCATAAAAGTGCATCTATCCTTCATAAAAGTGCATCTATCCATCATAAAAGTGCATCTATTCTTCATAAAAGTGCATCTATCCATCATAAAAGTGCATCTATCATAAATTTGCATCTATCCATCATAAAAGTGCATCTATCCGTCATAAAAGTGCATCTATCATAAATTTGCATCTATCCATCATAAAAGTGCATCTGTCCATCATAAAAGTGCATCTATTCATCATAAAAGTGCATCTATTCATCATAAAAGTGCATCTGTCCATCATAAAAGTGCATCTATCATCATAAAAGTGCATCTGTCCATCATAAAAGTGCATCTATCCATCATAAAAGTGCATCTATTCATCATAAAAGTGCATCTATCCTTCATAAAAGTGCATCTGTCCATCATAAAAGTGCATCTATCATCATAAAAGTGCATCTATCATAAATTTGCATCTATCCATCATAAAAGTGCATCTATCCATCATAAAAGTGCATCTATTCATCATAAAAGTGCATCTATCCATCATAAAAATGCATCTATTCATCATAAAAGTGCATCTATCATCATAAACACGTGCATCTGTCCATCATAAATTTGCATCTGTCCATCATAAAAGTGCATCTATTCATCATAAAAGTGCATCTATCCATCATAAAAATGCATCTATCCATCATAAAAGTGCATCTATCATCATAAACACGTGCATCTGTCCATCATAAAAGTGCATCTATCCGTCATAAAAGTGCATCTATCATAAATTTGCATCTATCCATCATAAAAGTGCATCTATCCATCATAAAAGTGCATCTGTCCATCATAAAAGTGCATCTATTCATCATAAAAGTGCATCTATCCATCATAAAAGTGCATCTATCATCATAAAAGTGCATCTATCCATCATAAAAGTGCATCTATCATCATAAACACGTGCATCTGTCCATCATAAAAGTGCATCTATCATCATAAAAGTGCATCTATCCATCATAAAAGTGCATCTATCCATCATAAAAGTGCATCTATCATCATAAAAGTGCATCTATTCATCATAAAAGTGCATCTATCCATCATAAAAGTGCATCTATCATCATAAACACGTGCATCTGTCCATCATAAAAGTGCATCTATCATCATAAAAGTGCATCTATCATCATAAAAGTGCATCTGTCCATCATAAAAGTGCATCTGTCATCATAAAAGTGCATCTATCATCATAAAAGTGCATCTGTCCATCATAAAAGTGCATCTATCATCATAAAAGTGCATCTATCATCATAAAAGTGCATCTGTCCATCATATAAGTGCATCTGTCCATCATAAAAGTGCATCTATCCATGATAAAAGTCCATCTTTCCATCATAAAAGTGCATCTATCCATCATAAAAGTGCATCTATCCATCATAAAAGTGCATCTGTCCATGATAAAAGTGCATCTATCATAAATTTGCATCTATCCATCATAAAAGTGCATCTATCCATCATAAAAGTGCATCTATTCATCATAAAAGTGCATCTATCATCATAAAAGTGCATCTGTCCATCATAAAAGTGCATCTATTCATCATAAAAGTGCATCTATCCATCATAAACACGTGCATCTGTCCATCATAAAAGTGCATCTATCCATCATAAAAATGCATCTATTCATCATAAAAGTGCATCTATCATCATAAACACGTGCATCTGTCCATCATAAAAGTGCATCTATCCATCATAAAAGTGCATCTATCATCATAAACACGTGCATCTATCCATCATAAATTTGCATCTATCCATCATAAAAGTGCATCTATCCATCATAAAAGTGCATCTATCCATCATAAATTTGCATCTGTCCATCATAAAAGTGCATCTATTCATCATAAAAGTGCATCTATCCATCATAAAAATGCATCTATTCATCATAAAAGTGCATCTATCCGTCATAAAAGTGCATCTATCATAAATTTGCATCTATCCATCATAAAAGTGCATCTATCCATCATAAAAGTGCATCTGTCCATCATAAAAGTGCATCTGTTCATCATAAAAGTGCATCTATCCATCATAAAAGTGCATCTATCATCATAAAAGTGCATCTATCCATCATAAAAGTGCATCTATCCATCATAAAAGTGCATCTATCCATCATAAAAGTGCATCTATCATCATAAACACGTGCATCTGTCCATCATAAAAGTGCATCTATCATCATAAAAGTGCATCTATCCATCATAAAAGTGCATCTATTCATCATAAAAGTGCATCTATCCATCATAAAAGTGCATCTATCATCATAAACACGTGCATCTGTCCATCATAAAAGTGCATCTATCATCATAAAAGTGCATCTATCATCATAAAAGTGCATCTGTCCATCATATAAGTGCATCTATTCATCATAAAAGTGCATTTATCATCATAAAAGTGCATCTATCATCATAAAAGTGCATCTATCATCATAAAAGTGCATCTGTCCATCATAAAAGTGCATCTATCATCATAAAAGTGCATCTGTCCATCATATAAGTGCATCTATTCATCATAAAAGTGCATTTATCATCATAATAGTGCATCTGTCCATCATAAAAGTGCATCTATCCATGATAAAAGTCCATCTTTCCATCATAAAAGTGCATCTATTCATCATAAAAGTGCATCTATTCATCATAAAAGTGCATCTATCATCATAAAAGTGCATCTGTCCATCATAAAAGTGCATCTATTCATCATAAAAGTGCATCTATCATCATAAAAGTGCATCTATCATCATAAAAGTGCATCTATTCATCATAAAAGTGCATCTATCATCATAAAAGTGCATCTATCATCATAAAAGTGCATCTATTCATCATAATAGTGCATTTATCATCATAAAAGTGCATCTATCATCATAAAAGTGCATCTATCATCATAAAAGTGCATCTATTCATCATAAAAGTGCATCTATCATCATAAAAGTGCATCTATCATCATAAAAGTGCATCTATTCATCATAAAAGTGCATCTATCATCATAAAAGTGCATCTATTCATCATAAAAGTGCATCTATCATCATAAAAGTGCATCTGTCCATCATAAAAGTGCATCTGTCCATCATAAAAGTGCATCTATTCATCATAAAAGTGCATCTATTCATCATAAAAGTGCATCTATCATCATAAAAGTGCATCTGTCCATCATAAAAGTGCATCTATTCATCATAAAAGTGCATCTATCATCATAAAAGTGCATCTATCATCATAAAAGTGCATCTATCATCATAAAAGTGCATCTATTCATCATAAAAGTGCATCTATCATCATAAAAGTGCATCTATCATCATAAAAGTGCATCTATTCATCATAAAAGTGCATCTGTCCATCATAAAAGTGCATCTATTCATCATAAAAGTGCATCTATCATCATAAAAGTGCATCTATTCATCATAAAAGTGCATCTGTCCATCATAAAAGTGCATCTATCCATCATAAAAGTGCATCTATCATCATAAAAGTGCATCTATTCATCATAAAAGTGCATCTATCATCATAAAAGTGCATCTATTCATCATAAAAGTGCATCTATTCATCATAAAAGTGCATCTATCATCATAAAAGTGCATCTATCATCATAAAAGTGCATCTATTCATCATAAAAGTGCATCTATCATCATAAAAGTGCATCTATTCATCATAAAAGTGCATCTATCCATCATAAAAGTGCATCTGTCCATCATAAAAGTGCATCTATCATCTTAAAAGTGCATCTATCATCATAAAAGTGCATCTATTCATCATAAAAGTGCATCTATCATCATAAAAGTGCATCTATCATCATAAACACGTGCATCTGTCCATCATAAAAGTGCATCTATCCATCATAAAAGTGCATCTATCATCATAAAAGTGCATCTGTCCATAATAAAAGTGCATCTATTCATCATAAAAGTGCATCTATCCTTCATAAAAGTGCATCTATCCATCATAAAAGTGCATCTATCCTTCATAAAAGTGCATCTATCCATGATAAAAGTGCATCTATCATAAATTTGCATCTATCCATCATAAAAGTGCATCTATCCATCATAAAAGTGCATCTATTCATCATAAAAGTGCATCTATCCATCATAAAAGTGCATCTATCCATCATAAAAGTGCATCTATCCATCATAAAAATGCATCTATTCATCATAAAAGTGCATTTATCATCATAATAGTGCATCTTTCCATCATAAAAGTGCATCTGTCCATCATAAAAGTGCATCTATCCATCATAAAAGTGCATCTATCATCATAAACACGTGCATCTATCCATCATAAAAATGCATCTATTCATCATAAAAGTGCATCTATCCATCATAAAAGTGCATCTATCATAAAAGTGCATCTATCCATCATAAAAGTGCATCTGTCCATCATAAAAGTGCATCTATCATCATAAAAGTGCATCTGTCCATCATAAAAGTGCATCTATCATCATAAACACGTGCATCTGTCCATCATAAAAGTGCATCTATCATCATAAACACGTGCATCTGTCCATCATAAAAGTGCATCTATCATCATAAAAGTGCATCTATCATCATAAAAGTGCATCTGTCCATCATATAAGTGCATCTATTCATCATAAAAGTGCATTTATCATCATAAAAGTGCATCTATCATCATAAAAGTGCATCTGTCCATCATAAAAGTGCATCTGTCATCATAAAAGTGCATCTATCATCATAAAAGTGCATCTATCATCATAAAAGTGCATCTGTCCATCATAAAAGTGCATCTATCCATCATAAAAGTGCATCTATCATCATAAAAGTGCATCTATTCATCATAAAAGTGCATCTGTCCATCATAAAAGTGCATCTATCCATCATAAAAGTGCATCTATCATCATAAAAGTGCATCTATTCATCATAAAAGTGCATCTATCATCATAAAAGTGCATCTATTCATCATAAAAGTGCATCTATTCATCATAAAAGTGCATCTATCATCATAAAAGTGCATCTATTCATCATAAAAGTGCATCTATCCATCATAAAAGTGCATTTATTCATCATAAAAGTGCATCTATCATCATAAAAGTGCATCTATTCATCATAAAAGTGCATCTATCCATCATAAAAGTGCATCTATCATCATAAACACATGCATCTGTCCATCATAAAAGTGCATCTATCATCATAAAAGTGCATCTATCATCATAAAAGTGCATCTGTCCATCATAAAAGTGCATCTGTCATCATAAAAGTGCATCTATCATCATAAAAGTGCATCTGTCCATCATAAAAGTGCATCTATCATCATAAAAGTGCATCTATCATCATAAAAGTGCATCTGTCCATCATATAAGTGCATCTGTCCATCATAAAAGTGCATCTATCCATGATAAAAGTCCATCTTTCCATCATAAAAGTGCATCTATCCATCATAAAAGTGCATCTATCCATCATAAAAGTGCATCTGTCCATGATAAAAGTGCATCTATCATAAATTTGCATCTATCCATCATAAAAGTGCATCTATCATCATAAAAGTGCATCTATCCATCATAAAAGTGCATCTATCATCATAAAAGTGCATCTATTCATCATAAAAGTGCATCTATCCATCATAAAAGTGCATCTATCCATCATATAAGTGCATCTATTCATCATAAAAGTGCATCTATCATCATAAAAGTGCATCTATCCATCATAAAAGTGCATCTATCATCATAAAAGTGCATCTATCATCATAAAAGTGCATCTGTCCATCATAAAAGTGCATCTATCATCATAAAAGTGCATCTATTCATCATAAAAGTGCATCTATCCATCATAAAAGTGCATCTATTCATCATAAAAGTGCATCTATCCTTCATAAAAGTGCATCTATCATCATAAAAGTGCATCTATCATAAATTTGCATCTATCCTTCATAAAAGTGCATCTATCCATCATAAAAGTGCATCTATCCTTCATAAAAGTGCATCTATCCATCATAAAAGTGCATCTATTCTTCATAAAAGTGCATCTATCCATCATAAAAGTGCATCTATCATAAATTTGCATCTATCCATCATAAAAGTGCATCTATCCGTCATAAAAGTGCATCTATCATAAATTTGCATCTATCCATCATAAAAGTGCATCTGTCCATCATAAAAGTGCATCTATTCATCATAAAAGTGCATCTATTCATCATAAAAGTGCATCTGTCCATCATAAAAGTGCATCTATCATCATAAAAGTGCATCTGTCCATCATAAAAGTGCATCTATCCATCATAAAAGTGCATCTATTCATCATAAAAGTGCATCTATCCTTCATAAAAGTGCATCTGTCCATCATAAAAGTGCATCTATCATCATAAAAGTGCATCTATCATAAATTTGCATCTATCCATCATAAAAGTGCATCTATCCATCATAAAAGTGCATCTATTCATCATAAAAGTGCATCTATCCATCATAAAAATGCATCTATTCATCATAAAAGTGCATCTATCATCATAAACACGTGCATCTGTCCATCATAAATTTGCATCTGTCCATCATAAAAGTGCATCTATTCATCATAAAAGTGCATCTATCCATCATAAAAATGCATCTATCCATCATAAAAGTGCATCTATCATCATAAACACGTGCATCTGTCCATCATAAAAGTGCATCTATCCGTCATAAAAGTGCATCTATCATAAATTTGCATCTATCCATCATAAAAGTGCATCTATCCATCATAAAAGTGCATCTGTCCATCATAAAAGTGCATCTATTCATCATAAAAGTGCATCTATCCATCATAAAAGTGCATCTATCATCATAAAAGTGCATCTATCCATCATAAAAGTGCATCTATCATCATAAACACGTGCATCTGTCCATCATAAAAGTGCATCTATCATCATAAAAGTGCATCTATCCATCATAAAAGTGCATCTATCCATCATAAAAGTGCATCTATCATCATAAAAGTGCATCTATTCATCATAAAAGTGCATCTATCCATCATAAAAGTGCATCTATCATCATAAACACGTGCATCTGTCCATCATAAAAGTGCATCTATCATCATAAAAGTGCATCTATCATCATAAAAGTGCATCTGTCCATCATAAAAGTGCATCTGTCATCATAAAAGTGCATCTATCATCATAAAAGTGCATCTGTCCATCATAAAAGTGCATCTATCATCATAAAAGTGCATCTATCATCATAAAAGTGCATCTGTCCATCATATAAGTGCATCTGTCCATCATAAAAGTGCATCTATCCATGATAAAAGTCCATCTTTCCATCATAAAAGTGCATCTATCCATCATAAAAGTGCATCTATCCATCATAAAAGTGCATCTGTCCATGATAAAAGTGCATCTATCATAAATTTGCATCTATCCATCATAAAAGTGCATCTATCCATCATAAAAATGCATCTATTCATCATAAAAGTGCATCTATCATCATAAACACGTGCATCTGTCCATCATAAAAGTGCATCTATCCATCATAAAAGTGCATCTATCATCATAAACACGTGCATCTGTCCATCATAAATTTGCATCTATCCATCATAAAAGTGCATCTATCCATCATAAAAGTGCATCTATCCATCATAAATTTGCATCTGTCCATCATAAAAGTGCATCTATTCATCATAAAAGTGCATCTATCCATCATAAAAATGCATCTATTCATCATAAAAGTGCATCTATCCGTCATAAAAGTGCATCTATCATAAATTTGCATCTATCCATCATAAAAGTGCATCTATCCATCATAAAAGTGCATCTGTCCATCATAAAAGTGCATCTGTTCATCATAAAAGTGCATCTATCCATCATAAAAGTGCATCTATCATCATAAAAGTGCATCTATCCATCATAAAAGTGCATCTATCCATCATAAAAGTGCATCTATCCATCATAAAAGTGCATCTATCATCATAAACACGTGCATCTGTCCATCATAAAAGTGCATCTATCATCATAAAAGTGCATCTATCCATCATAAAAGTGCATCTATTCATCATAAAAGTGCATCTATCCATCATAAAAGTGCATCTATCATCATAAACACGTGCATCTGTCCATCATAAAAGTGCATCTATCATCATAAAAGTGCATCTATCATCATAAAAGTGCATCTGTCCATCATATAAGTGCATCTATTCATCATAAAAGTGCATTTATCATCATAAAAGTGCATCTATCATCATAAAAGTGCATCTATCATCATAAAAGTGCATCTGTCCATCATAAAAGTGCATCTATCATCATAAAAGTGCATCTGTCCATCATATAAGTGCATCTATTCATCATAAAAGTGCATTTATCATCATAATAGTGCATCTGTCCATCATAAAAGTGCATCTATCCATGATAAAAGTCCATCTTTCCATCATAAAAGTGCATCTATTCATCATAAAAGTGCATCTATTCATCATAAAAGTGCATCTATCATCATAAAAGTGCATCTGTCCATCATAAAAGTGCATCTATTCATCATAAAAGTGCATCTATCATCATAAAAGTGCATCTATCATCATAAAAGTGCATCTATTCATCATAAAAGTGCATCTATCATCATAAAAGTGCATCTATCATCATAAAAGTGCATCTATTCATCATAATAGTGCATTTATCATCATAAAAGTGCATCTATCATCATAAAAGTGCATCTATCATCATAAAAGTGCATCTATTCATCATAAAAGTGCATCTATCATCATAAAAGTGCATCTATCATCATAAAAGTGCATCTATCATCATAAAAGTGCATCTATTCATCATAAAAGTGCATCTATCATCATAAAAGTGCATCTATTCATCATAAAAGTGCATCTATCATCATAAAAGTGCATCTGTCCATCATAAAAGTGCATCTGTCCATCATAAAAGTGCATCTATTCATCATAAAAGTGCATCTATTCATCATAAAAGTGCATCTATCATCATAAAAGTGCATCTGTCCATCATAAAAGTGCATCTATTCATCATAAAAGTGCATCTATCATCATAAAAGTGCATCTATCATCATAAAAGTGCATCTATCATCATAAAAGTGCATCTATTCATCATAAAAGTGCATCTATCATCATAAAAGTGCATCTATCATCATAAAAGTGCATCTATTCATCATAAAAGTGCATCTGTCCATCATAAAAGTGCATCTATTCATCATAAAAGTGCATCTATCATCATAAAAGTGCATCTATTCATCATAAAAGTGCATCTGTCCATCATAAAAGTGCATCTATCCATCATAAAAGTGCATCTATCATCATAAAAGTGCATCTATTCATCATAAAAGTGCATCTATCATCATAAAAGTGCATCTATTCATCATAAAAGTGCATCTATTCATCATAAAAGTGCATCTATCATCATAAAAGTGCATCTATCATCATAAAAGTGCATCTATTCATCATAAAAGTGCATCTATCATCATAAAAGTGCATCTATTCATCATAAAAGTGCATCTATCCATCATAAAAGTGCATCTGTCCATCATAAAAGTGCATCTATCATCTTAAAAGTGCATCTATCATCATAAAAGTGCATCTATTCATCATAAAAGTGCATCTATCATCATAAAAGTGCATCTATCATCATAAACACGTGCATCTGTCCATCATAAAAGTGCATCTATCCATCATAAAAGTGCATCTATCATCATAAAAGTGCATCTGTCCATAATAAAAGTGCATCTATTCATCATAAAAGTGCATCTATCCTTCATAAAAGTGCATCTATCCATCATAAAAGTGCATCTATCCTTCATAAAAGTGCATCTATCCATGATAAAAGTGCATCTATCATAAATTTGCATCTATCCATCATAAAAGTGCATCTATCCATCATAAAAGTGCATCTATTCATCATAAAAGTGCATCTATCCATCATAAAAGTGCATCTATCCATCATAAAAGTGCATCTATCCATCATAAAAATGCATCTATTCATCATAAAAGTGCATTTATCATCATAATAGTGCATCTTTCCATCATAAAAGTGCATCTGTCCATCATAAAAGTGCATCTATCCATCATAAAAGTGCATCTATCATCATAAACACGTGCATCTGTCCATCATAAATTTGCATCTATCCATCATAAATTTGCATCTATCCATCATAAAAATGCATCTATTCATCATAAAAGTGCATCTATCCATCATAAAAGTGCATCTATCATAAAAGTGCATCTATCCATCATAAAAGTGCATCTGTCCATCATAAAAGTGCATCTATCATCATAAAAGTGCATCTGTCCATCATAAAAGTGCATCTATCATCATAAACACGTGCATCTGTCCATCATAAAAGTGCATCTATCATCATAAAAGTGCATCTATCATCATAAAAGTGCATCTGTCCATCATATAAGTGCATCTATTCATCATAAAAGTGCATTTATCATCATAAAAGTGCATCTATCATCATAAAAGTGCATCTGTCCATCATAAAAGTGCATCTGTCATCATAAAAGTGCATCTATCATCATAAAAGTGCATCTATCATCATAAAAGTGCATCTGTCCATCATAAAAGTGCATCTATCCATCATAAAAGTGCATCTATCATCATAAAAGTGCATCTATTCATCATAAAAGTGCATCTGTCCATCATAAAAGTGCATCTATCCATCATAAAAGTGCATCTATCATCATAAAAGTGCATCTATTCATCATAAAAGTGCATCTATCATCATAAAAGTGCATCTATTCATCATAAAAGTGCATCTATCATCATAAAAGTGCATCTATCATCATAAAAGTGCATCTATTCATCATAAAAGTGCATCTATCATCATAAAAGTGCATCTATTCATCATAAAAGTGCATCTATCATCATAAAAGTGCATCTATTCATCATAAAAGTGCATCTATCATCATAAAAGTGCATCTATTCATCATAAAAGTGCATCTATCCATCATAAAAGTGCATCTGTCCATCATAAAAGTGCATCTATCATCTTAAAAGTGCATCTATCATCATAAAAGTGCATCTATTCATCATAAAAGTGCATCTATCATCATAAAAGTGCATCTATCATCATAAACACGTGCATCTGTCCATCATAAAAGTGCATCTATCCATCATAAAAGTGCATCTATCCATCATAAAAGTGCATCTATCATCATAAAAGTGCATCTATCATCATAAACACGTGCATCTGTCCATCATAAAAGTGCATCTATCCATCATAAAAGTGCATCTATCCATCATAAAAGTGCATCTGTCCATAATAAAAGTGCATCTATTCATCATAAAAGTGCATCTATCCTTCATAAAAGTGCATCTATCCATCATAAAAGTGCATCTATCCTTCATAAAAGTGCATCTATCCATGATAAAAGTGCATCTATCATAAATTTGCATCTATCCATCATAAAAGTGCATCTATCCATCATAAAAGTGCATCTATTCATCATAAAAGTGCATCTATCCATCATAAAAGTGCATCTATCCATCATAAAAGTGCATCTATCCATCATAAAAATGCATCTATTCATCATAAAAGTGCATTTATCATCATAATAGTGCATCTGTCCATCATAAAAGTGCATCTATCATCATAAACACGTGCATCTGTCATCATAAAAGTGCATCTATCATCATAAACACGTGCATCTGTCCATCATAAAAGTGCATCTATCATCATAAAAGTGCATCTGTCCATCATATAAGTGCATCTATTCATCATAAAAGTGCATTTATCATCATAAAAGTGCATCTATCATCATAAAAGTGCATCTGTCCATCATAAAAGTGCATCTGTCATCATAAAAGTGCATCTATCATCATAAAAGTGCATCTATCATCATAAAAGTGCATCTGTCCATCATAAAAGTGCATCTGTCATCATAAAAGTGCATCTATCATCATAAAAGTGCATCTGTCCATCATAAAAGTGCATCTATCATCATAAACACGTGCATCTGTCCATCATAAAAGTGCATCTATCATCATAAACACGTGCATCTGTCCATCATAAAAGTGCATCTATCATCATAAAAGTGCATCTGTCCATCATAAAAGTGCATCTATCATCATAAAAGTGCATCTGTCATCATAAAAGTGCATCTATCATCATAAAAGTGCATCTATCATCATAAAAGTGCATCTGTCCATCATAAAAGTGCATCTGTCATCATAAAAGTGCATCTATCATCATAAAAGTGCACCTGTCCATCATAAAAGTGCATCTATCATCATAAACACGTACATCTGTCCATCATAAAAGTGCATCTATCATCATAAACACGTGCATCTGTCCATCATAAAAGTGCATCTATCATCATAAAAGTGCATCTATCATCATAAAAGTGCATCTATCCATCATAAAAGTGCATCTGTCCATCATATAAGTGAATCTATTCATCATAAAAGTGCATTTATCATCATAAAAGTGCATCTATCATCATAAAAGTGCATCTATTCATCATAAAAGTGCATCTATCATCATAAAAGTGCATCTATCCATCATAAAAGTGCATCTGTCCATCATAAAAGTGCATCTATCATCATAAAAGTGCATCTATCATCATAAAAGTGCATCTATTCATCATAAAAGTGCATCTATCATCATAAAAGTGCATCTATTCATCATAAAAGTGCATCTATCATCATAAAAGTGCATCTATTCATCATAAAAGTGCATCTATCATCATAAAAGTGCATCTATCATCATAAAAGTGCATCTGTCATCATAAAAGTGCATCTGTCCATCATAAAAGTGCATCTATTCATCATAAAAGTGCATCTATCATCATAAAAGTGCATCTATTCATCATAAAAGTGCATCTGTCCATCATAAAAGTGCATCTATCATCATAAAAGTGCATCTATTCATCATAAAAGTGCATCTATTCATCATAAAAGTGCATCTATTCATCATAAAAGTGCATCTGTCCATCATAAAAGTGCATCTATCCATCATAAAAGTGCATCTGTCCATCATGAAAGTGCATCTATCATCTTAAAAGTGCATCTGTCCATCATAAAAGTGCATCTATTCATCATAAAAGTGCATCTATCATCATAAAAGTGCATCTGTCCATCATAAAAGTGCATCTATCATCATAAACACGTGCATCTGTCCATCATAAAAGTGCATCTATCCATCATAAAAGTGCATCTATTCATCATAAAAGTGCATCTATCCATCATAAAAGTGCATCTATCCATCATAAAAGTGCATCTATCCATCATAAAAGTGCATCTATCATCATAAACACGTGCATCTGTCCATCATAAAAGTGCATCTGTCCATCATAAACACGTGCATCTGTCCATCATAAAAGTGCATCTATCATCATAAACACGTGCATCTGTCCATCATAAAAGTGCATCTATTCATCATAAAAGTGCATCTATTCATCATAAAAGTGCATCTATCCATCATAAAAGTGCATCTATCCGTCATAAAAGTGCATCTATCATCATAAAAGTGCATCTGTCCATCATAAAAGTGCATCTGTCCATCATAAACACGTGCATCTGTCCATCATAAAAGTGCATCTGTCATCATAAAAGTGCATCTATCATCATAAAAGTGCATCTGTCCATCATATAAGTGCATCTATTCATCATAAAAGTGCATTTATCATCATAATAGTGCATCTGTCCATCATAAAAGTGCATCTATCCATCATAAAAGTGCATCTATCATAAATTTGCATCTGTCCATCATAAAAGTGCATCTATCCATCATAAAAGTGCATCTATTCATCATAAAAGTGCATCTATTCATCATAAAAGTGCATCTATTCATCATAAAAGTGCATCTATCATCATAAAAGTGCATCTATCCATCATAAAAGTGCATCTATTCATCATAAAAGTGCATCTATCATCATAAAAGTGCATCTATCCATCATAAAAGTGCATCTATCATCATAAAAGTGCATCTATCATCATAAAAGTGCATCTGTCCATCATAAAAGTGCATCTATCATCATAAAAGTGCATCTGTCCATCATAAAAGTGCATCTATCCATCATAAAAGTGCATCTATCCATGATAAAAGTGCATCTATTCATCATAAAAGTGCATCTATCCTTCATAAAAGTGCATCTATCCATCATAAAAGTGCATCTATTCTTCATAAAAGTGCATCTATCCATGATAAAAGTGCATCTATCATAAATTTGCATCTATCCATCATAAAAGTGCATCTATCCGTCATAAAAGTGCATCTATCATAAATTTGCATCTATCCATCATAAAAGTGCATCTGTCCATCATAAAAGTGCATCTATCATCATAAAAGTGCATCTGTCCATCATAAAAGTGCATCTATCATCATAAAAGTGCATCTGTCCATCATAAAAGTGCATCTATCCATCATAAAAGTGCATCTATCCATCATAAAAGTGCATCTATTCATCATAAAAGTGCATCTATCCTTCATAAAAGTGCATCTATCCATCATAAAAGTGCATCTATCCTTCATAAAAGTGCATCTATCCATGATAAAAGTGCATCTATCATAAATTTGCATCTATCCATCATAAAAGTGCATCTATCCATCATAAAAGTGCATCTATTCATCATAAAAGTGCATCTATCCATCATAAAAATGCATCTATTCATCATAAAAGTGCATTTATCATCATAATAGTGCATCTTTCCATCATAAAAGTGCATCTATCATCATAAACACGTGCATCTGTCCATCATAAAAGTGCATCTATCCATCATAAAAGTGCATCTATCCATCATAAAAGTGCATCTATCATCATAAACACGTGCATCTGTCCATCATAAATTTGCATCTATCCATCATAAATTTGCATCTATCCATCATAAAAGTGCATCTATCCATCATAAAAGTGCATCTATCCATCATAAAAGTGCATCTATCATCATAAAAGTGCATCTATCATCATAAACACGTGCATCTGTCCATCATAAATTTGCATCTATCCATCATAAAAGTGCATCTATCCATCATAAACACGTGCATCTGTCCATCATAAATTTTGCATCTGTCCATCATAAAAGTGCATCTATCCATCATAAAAGTGCATCTATTCATCATAAAAGTGCATCTATCCATCATAAAAATGCATCTATTCATCATAAAAGTGCATCTATCCATCATAAAAGTGCATCTATCATCATAAAAGTGCATCTATTCATCATAAAAGTGCATCTATTCATCATAAAAGTGCATCTGTCATCATAAAGTGCATCTGTCCATCATAAAAGTGCATCTGTCATCATAAAAGTGCATCTATCATCATAAAAGTGCATCTGTCCATCATATAAGTGCATCTATTCATCATAAAAGTGCATCTATCATCATAAACACGTGCATCTGTCCATCATAAAAGTGCATCTATCCATCATAAAAGTGCATCTATCCGTCATAAAAGTCCATCTTTCCATCATAAAAGTGCATCTATCATCATAAACACGTGCATCTGTCCATCATAAAAGTGCATCTATCCATCATGAAAGTGCATCTATCATCTTAAAAGTGCATCTATCATCATAAAAGTGCATCTATTCATCATAAAAGTGCATCTATCATCATAAAAGTGCATCTATTCATCATAAAAGTGCATCTATCATCATAAAAGTGCATCTATCATCTTAAAAGTGCATCTATCATCATAAAAGTGCATCTATTCATCATAAAAGTGCATCTATCATCATAAACACGTGCATCTGTCATCATAAAAGTGCATTTATCATCATAAAAGTGCATCTATTCATCATAAAAGTGCATCTGTCCATCATAAAAGTGCATCTATCATCATAAAAGTGCATCTATCATCATAAAAGTGCATCTATTCATCATAAAAGTGCATCTATCATCATAAAAGTGCATCTATCATCATAAAAGTGCATCTGTCCATCATAAAAGTGCATCTGTCCATCATAAAAGTGCATCTATTCATCATAAAAGTGCATCTATCATCATAAAAGTGCATCTATCATCATAAAAGTGCATCTATCATCATAAAAGTGCATCTATTCATCATAAAAGTGCATCTATCATCATAAAAGTGCATCTAAAGTGCATCTATCATCATAAAAGTGCATCTATCATCATAAAAGTGCATCTATTCATCATAATAGTGCATCTATCATCATAAAAGTGCATCTATCATCATAAAAGTGCATCTATTCATCATAAAAGTGCATCTATCATCATAAAAGTGCATCTATTCATCATAAAAGTGCATCTGTCCATCATAAAAGTGCATCTATTCATCATAAAAGTGCATCTATTCATCATAAAAGTGCATCTATCATCATAAAAGTGCATCTGTCCATCATAAAAGTGCATCTATTCATCATAAAAGTGCATCTATCATCATAAAAGTGCATCTATCATCATAAAAGTGCATCTATTCATCATAAAAGTGCATCTATCATCATAAAAGTGCATCTATCATCATAAAAGTGCATCTATTCATCATAATAGTGCATTTATCATCATAAAAGTGCATCTATCATCATAAAAGTGCATCTATCATCATAAAAGTGCATCTATTCATCATAAAAGTGCATCTATCATCATAAAAGTGCATCTATCATCATAAAAGTGCATCTATCATCATAAAAGTGCATCTATTCATCATAAAAGTGCATCTATCATCATAAAAGTGCATCTATCATCATAAAAGTGCATCTATTCATCATAAAAGTGCATCTGTCCATCATAAAAGTGCATCTATTCATCATAAAAGTGCATCTATTCATCATAAAAGTGCATCTATCATCATAAAAGTGCATCTATCATCATAAAAGTGCATCTATTCATCATAAAAGTGCATCTGTCCATCATAAAAGTGCATCTATTCATCATAAAAGTGCATCTATCATCATAAAAGTGCATCTATCATCATAAAAGTGCATCTATCATCATAAAAGTGCATCTGTCCATCATAAAAGTGCATCTATCCATCATAAAAGTGCATCTATCATCATAAAAGTGCATCTATTCATCATAAAAGTGCATCTGTCCATCATAAAAGTGCATCTATCCATCATAAAAGTGCATCTATCATCATAAAAGTGCATCTATTCATCATAAAAGTGCATCTATCATCATAAAAGTGCATCTATTCATCATAAAAGTGCATCTATTCATCATAAAAGTGCATCTATCATCATAAAAGTGCATCTATCATCATAAAAGTGCATCTATTCATCATAAAAGTGCATCTATCATCATAAAAGTGCATCTATCATCATAAAAGTGCATCTATTCATCATAAAAGTGCATCTATCATCATAAAAGTGCATCTGTCCATCATAAAAGTGCATCTATCATCATAAAAGTGCATCTTTTATGCACTTTTAAAGTACCAAAAAAAGAAAATACTACTCTGGAGGATTTTAATAATT
Organism: Leuciscus idus; assembly: GCA_021554675.1. Classification (NCBI taxonomy): domain Eukaryota; kingdom Metazoa; phylum Chordata; class Actinopteri; order Cypriniformes; family Leuciscidae; genus Leuciscus; species Leuciscus idus. Next base: position 50,772,393 of record CM038625.1, on the reverse strand, counting down.
TTCGACCTATTTCAAACCTGCCGTTCTTGGCAAAAATACTTGAGCGTGTTGTTGCCTTTCATTTACGTAACCATCTTGCAATTAATAACCTGTTTGATCCTCTTCAGTCAGGTTTTCGTAAATTCCACAGCACTGAAACGGCTTTGGTCAGAGTTACCAATGATTTGTTGATGGCTTCTGACTCTGGTGTAATTTCCATTCTCATCCTTCTTGATTTAAGAGCAGCCTTTGATACTGTTGATCATAGTCTATTACTCGCCCGCCTTGAACAAGATTTTGGTGTGTCGGGGACAGCTTTGAAGTGGTTTAAATCGTATTTTACTGACCGTTCTCAGTTCGTTTCCATGGGCGGTTTCAGGTCTGAGATTAGCTCTGTTCTCACTGGGGTTCCTCAGGGCTCAGTCTTGGGCCCTCTGCTTTTTAATATTTATCTGGCACCACTTGGACAGTTGTTGCGATCGCTTGGCCTCCATTATCACTTTTATGCTGATGATACGCAGATTTATATACACTCAAAATCTGGTGAACATCTTGATGTTGATTTTCTGTCCGGCCGTGTTTCTGAGATAAAGGAATGGATGAGTACAAATTTTTTGTGTCTGAATAGTGGTAAAACTGAAGTTATGCTTATTGGTTCCCGTCATCAAATTTCCAAAGTTGGTTCCTTATCTTTAACTATTGATGGCTCTGTCTTGGGTACTCAAGCTAAAGTGAGGAATCTTGGAGTTATTTTTGATACTAGGCTTTCATTTGATTCTTTTGTTCAGAGTACAGTTAAATCATCCTTTTTTCACCTCAGAAATATAGCTAGATTACGTCCTATACTAAATTTCTCAGTAGCTGAAAAGCTGATGAATTCCTTTGTCATCACTAGGATAGACTATTGTAACGCCCTTCTAGCCGGAGTCTCTAAATCCACACTTAACAAACTACAATATGTACAAAACTCGGCCGCCAGGATATTGACTGGGTCTAGGGTATGCAATCACATCACTCCAGTTTTGGAGTCCTTACACTGGCTCCCAGTCCGATTCAGAGTAGATTTTAAAATGATGATGCTGACATATAAAGCATTGCATGGCTTAGCTCCTTATTATTTATCTGAGTTGTTAACTTCCTATACCCCAACTCGGAGACTGCGTTCTTCACAATCCAACTTGTTGGTTATTCCTCATACACGCTTACGATCTATGGGTGACAGGGCCTTTTCTTCATATGCTCCTGTCCTTTGGAATTCACTGCCTATTGATCTTAGGGAAGCCCAGAGCTACGACATTTTTAAAGGTAGACTTAAGACTTATTTTTTTAAATTAGCATTTGATTGTTGATGTTACTTTTATTGCTTGAGCTTTGTATTGCTTGTTTGTGTACAGCGCTTTGAGAAGTTGCTTTTAAAGGCGCTTTATAAAATAAAGTTTATTATTATTATTATTATCTGTCCATCATAAAAGTGCATCTGTCCATCATAAAAGTGCATCTATCATCATAAAAGTGCATCTATCATCATAAAAGTGCATCTATCATCATAAAAGTGCATCTATCCATCATAAAAGTGCATCTGTCCATCATAAAAGTGCATCTATCATCATAAAAGTGCATCTATTCATCATAAAAGTGCATCTATTCATCATAAAAGTGCATCTATCCATCATAAAAGTGCATCTATCCATCATAAAAGTGCATCTATCATCATAAAAGTGCATCTATCCATCATAAAAGTGCATCTATCATCATAAACACGTGCATCTGTCCATCATAAAAGTGCATCTGTCCATCATAAAAGTGCATCTATCATCATAAAAGTGCATCTATCATCATGAAAGTGCATCTGTCCATCATAAACACGTGCATCTGTCCATCATAAAAGTGCATCTATCATCATAAAAGTGCATCTGTCCATCATAAAAGTGCATCTATCATCATAAACACGTGCATCTGTCCATCATAAAAGTGCATCTATTCATCATAAAAGTGCATCTATCCATCATAAAAGTGCATCTATCCATCATAAAAGTGCATCTGTCCATCATAAAAGTGCATCTATCATCATAAACACGTGCATCTGTCCATCATAAAAGTGCATCTATTCATCATAAAAGTGCATCTATCCATCATAAAAGTGCATCTATCATCATAAAAGTGCATCTGTCCATCATAAAAGTGCATCTATCATCATAAACACGTGCATCTGTCCATCATAAAAGTGCATCTATTCATCATAAAAGTGCATCTATCCATCATAAAAGTGCATCTATCCATCATAAAAGTGCATCTGTCCATCATAAAAGTGCATCTATCATCATAAACACGTGCATCTGTCCATCATAAAAGTGCATCTATTCATCATAAAAGTGCATCTATTCATCATAAAAGTGCATCTATCCATCATAAAAGTGCATCTATCCATCATAAAAGTGCATCTATCATCATAAACACGTGCATCTGTCCATCATAAAAGTGCATCTATTCATCATAAAAGTGCATCTATCCATCATAAAAGTGCATCTATCCATCATAAAAGTGCATCTATCATCATAAACACGTGCATCTGTCCATCATAAAAGTGCATCTATTCATCATAAAAGTGCATCTATCCATCATAAAAGTGCATCTGTCCATCATAAAAGTGCATCTATCATCATAAACACGTGCATCTGTCCATCATAAAAGTGCATCTATTCATCATAAAAGTGCATCTATCCATCATAAAAGTGCATCTATCCATCATAAAAGTGCATCTATCCATCATAAAAGTGCATCTATCATCATAAACACGTGCATCTGTCCATCATAAAAGTGCATCTATTCATCATAAAAGTGCATCTATCCATCATAAAAGTGCATCTATCCATCATAAAAGTGCATCTATCATCATAAACACGTGCATCTGTCCATCATAAAAGTGCATCTGTCCATCATAAAAGTGCATCTATCATCATAAAAGTGCATCTATTCATCATAAAAGTGCATCTATCATCATAAACACGTGCATCTGTCATCATAAAAGTGCATCTATCATCATAAAAGTGCATCTATTCATCATAAATGTGCATCTGTCCATCATAAAAGTGCATCTATCATCATAAAAGTGCATCTATCATCATAAAAGTGCATCTATTCATCATAAAAGTGCATCTATCATCATAAAAGTGCATCTATCATCATAAAAGTGCATCTATTCATCATAAAAGTGCATCTGTCCATCATAAAAGTGCATCTGTCCATCATAAAAGTGCATCTATCATCATCTATCATCATAAAAGTGCATCTATTCATCATAAAAGTGCATCTATCATCATAAAAGTGCATCTATTCATCATAAAAGTGCATCTATCCATCATAAAAGTGCATCTATCCATCATAAAAATGCATCTATTCATCATAAAAGTGCATTTATCATCATAATAGTGCATCTTTCCATCATAAAAGTGCATCTGTCCATCATAAAAGTGCATCTATCCATCATAAAAGTGCATCTATCATCATAAACACGTGCATCTGTCCATCATAAATTTGCATCTATCCATCATAAAAGTGCATCTATCCATCATAAAAGTGCATCTATCCATGATAAAAGTGCATCTATCATAAAAGTGCATCTATCCATCATAAAAGTGCATCTGTCCATCATAAAAGTGCATCTATCATCATAAAAGTGCATCTGTCCATCATAAAAGTGCATCTATCATCATAAACACGTGCATCTGTCCATCATAAAAGTGCATCTATCATCATAAACACGTGCATCTGTCCATCATAAAAGTGCATCTATCATCATAAAAGTGCATCTATCATCATAAAAGTGCATCTGTCCATCATATAAGTGCACCTATTCATCATAAAAGTGCATTTATCATCATAAAAGTGCATCTATCATCATAAAAGTGCATCTGTCCATCATAAAAGTGCATCTGTCATCATAAAAGTGCATCTATCATCATAAAAGTGCATCTATCATCATAAAAGTGCATCTGTCCATCATAAAAGTGCATCTATCATCATAAAAGTGCATCTATCATCATAAAAGTGCATCTGTCCATCATAAAAGTGCATCTGTCATCATAAAAGTGCATCTATCATCATAAAAGTGCATCTGTCCATCATAAAAGTGCATCTATCATCATAAACACGTGCATCTGTCCATCATAAAAGTGCATCTATCATCATAAACACGTGCATCTGTCCATCATAAAAGTGCATCTATCATCATAAAAGTGCATCTATCATCATAAAAGTGCATCTATCCATCATAAAAGTGCATCTGTCCATCATATAAGTGCATCTATTCATCATAAAAGTGCATTTATCATCATAAAAGTGCATCTATCATCATAAAAGTGCATCTATTCATCATAAAAGTGCATCTATCATCATAAAAGTGCATCTATCCATCATAAAAGTGCATCTGTCCATCATAAAAGTGCATCTATCATCATAAAAGTGCATCTATCATCATAAAAGTGCATCTGTCATCATAAAAGTGCATCTGTCATCATAAAAGTGCATCTATTCATCATAAAAGTGCATCTATCATCATAAAAGTGCATCTATTCATCATAAAAGTGCATCTGTCCATCATAAAAGTGCATCTATCATCATAAAAGTGCATCTATTCATCATAAAAGTGCATCTATTCATCATAAAAGTGCATCTATTCATCATAAAAGTGCATCTGTCCATCATAACAGTGCATCTATCCATCATAAAAGTGCATCTGTCCATCATAAAAGTGCATCTATCATCTTAAAAGTGCATCTGTCCATCATAAAAGTGCATCTATTCATCATAAAAGTGCATCTATCATCATAAAAGTGCATCTGTCCATCATAAAAGTGCATCTATCATCATAAACACGTGCATCTGTCCATCATAAAAGTGCATCTATCCATCATAAAAGTGCATCTATTCATCATAAAAGTGCATCTATCCATCATAAAAGTGCATCTATCCATCATAAAAGTGCATCTATCCATCATAAAAGTGCATCTATCATCATAAACACGTGCATCTGTCCATCATAAAAGTGCATCTGTCCATCATAAACACGTGCATCTGTCCATCATAAAAGTGCATCTATCATCATAAACACGTGCATCTGTCCATCATAAAAGTGCATCTATTCATCATAAAAGTGCATCTATTCATCATAAAAGTGCATCTATCCATCATAAAAGTGCATCTATCCGTCATAAAAGTGCATCTATCATCATAAAAGTGCATCTGTCCATCATAAAAGTGCATCTGTCCATCATAAACACGTGCATCTGTCCATCATAAAAGTGCATCTGTCATCATAAAAGTGCATCTATCATCATAAAAGTGCATCTGTCCATCATATAAGTGCATCTATTCATCATAAAAGTGCATTTATCATCATAATAGTGCATCTGTCCATCATAAAAGTGCATCTATCCATCATAAAAGTGCATCTATCATAAATTTGCATCTGTCCATCATAAAAGTGCATCTATCCATCATAAAAGTGCATCTATTCATCATAAAAGTGCATCTATTCATCATAAAAGTGCATCTATCATCATAAAAGTGCATCTATCCATCATAAAAGTGCATCTATCCATCATAAAAGTGCATCTATTCATCATAAAAGTGCATCTATCATCATAAAAGTGCATCTGTCATCATAAAAGTGCATCTGTCCATCATAAAAGTGCATCTATTCATCATAAAAGTGCATCTATCATCATAAAAGTGCATCTATTCATCATAAAAGTGCATCTGTCCATCATAAAAGTGCATCTATCATCATAAAAGTGCATCTATTCATCATAAAAGTGCATTTATTCATCATAAAAGTGCATCTGTCCATCATAACAGTGCATCTATCCATCATAAAAGTGCATCTGTCCATCATAAAAGTGCATCTATCATCTTAAAAGTGCATCTGTCCATCATAAAAGTGCATCTATTCATCATAAAAGTGCATCTATCATCATAAAAGTGCATCTGTCCATCATAAAAGTGCATCTATCATCATAAACACGTGCATCTGTCCATCATAAAAGTGCATCTATCCATCATAAAAGTGCATCTATTCATCATAAAAGTGCATCTATCCATCATAAAAGTGCATCTATCCATCATAAAAGTGCATCTATCCATCATAAAAGTGCATCTATCATCATAAACACGTGCATCTGTCCATCATAAAAGTGCATCTGTCCATCATAAACACGTGCATCTGTCCATCATAAAAGTGCATCTATCATCATAAACACGTGCATCTGTCCATCATAAAAGTGCATCTATTCATCATAAAAGTGCATCTATTCATCATAAAAGTGCATCTATCCATCATAAAAGTGCATCTATCCGTCATAAAAGTGCATCTATCATCATAAAAGTGCATCTGTCCATCATAAAAGTGCATCTGTCCATCATAAACACGTGCATCTGTCCATCATAAAAGTGCATCTGTCATCATAAAAGTGCATCTATCATCATAAAAGTGCATCTGTCCATCATATAAGTGCATCTATTCATCATAAAAGTGCATTTATCATCATAATAGTGCATCTGTCCATCATAAAAGTGCATCTATCCATCATAAAAGTGCATCTATCATAAATTTGCATCTGTCCATCATAAAAGTGCATCTATCCATCATAAAAGTGCATCTATAAGTGCATCTATTCATCATAAAAGTGCATCTATCCATCATAAAAGTGCATCTATCCATCATAAAAGTGCATCTATTCATCATAAAAGTGCATCTATCATCATAAAAGTGCATCTATCCATCATAAAAGTGCATCTATCATCATAAAAGTGCATCTATCATCATAAAAGTGCATCTGTCCATCATAAAAGTGCATCTATCATCATAAAAGTGCATCTGTCCATCATAAAAGTGCATCTATCCATCATAAAAGTGCATCTATCCATGATAAAAGTGCATCTATTCATCATAAAAGTGCATCTATCCTTCATAAAAGTGCATCTATCCATCATAAAAGTGCATCTATTCTTCATAAAAGTGCATCTATCCATGATAAAAGTGCATCTATCATAAATTTGCATCTATCCATCATAAAAGTGCATCTATCCGTCATAAAAGTGCATCTATCATAAATTTGCATCTATCCATCATAAAAGTGCATCTGTCCATCATAAAAGTGCATCTATCATCATAAAAGTGCATCTGTCCATCATAAAAGTGCATCTATCATCATAAAAGTGCATCTGTCCATCATAAAAGTGCATCTATCCATCATAAAAGTGCATCTATCATCATAAAAGTGCATCTATTCATCATAAAAGTGCATCTATCCTTCATAAAAGTGCATCTATCATCATAAAAGTGCATCTATCATCATAAAAGTGCATCTATCCATCATAAAAGTGCATCTATTCATCATAAAAGTGCATCTATCCTTCATAAAAGTGCATCTATCATCATAAAAGTGCATCTATTCATCATAAAAGTGCATCTATCCTTCATAAAAGTGCATCTATCCATCATAAAAGTGCATCTATTCATCATAAAAGTGCATCTATCCTTCATAAAAGTGCATCTATCATCATAAAAGTGCATCTTTCCATCATAAAAGTGCATCTATCATCATAAACACGTGCATCTGTCCATCATAAATTTGCATCTATCCATCATAAATTTGCATCTATCCATCATAAAAGTGCATCTATCCATCATAAAAGTGCATCTATCCATCATAAAAGTGCATCTATCATCATAAAAGTGCATCTATCATCATAAACACGTGCATCTGTCCATCATAAATTTGCATCTATCCATCATAAAAGTGCATCTATCCATCATAAACACCTGCATCTGTCCATCATAAATTTTGCATCTGTCCATCATAAAAGTGCATCTATCCATCATAAAAGTGCATCTATTCATCATAAAAGTGCATCTATCCATCATAAAAGTGCATCTATCATCATAAAAGTGCATCTATTCATCATAAAAGTGCATCTATTCATCATAAAAGTGCATCTATCATCATAAAAGTGCATCTGTCCATCATAAAAGTGCATCTGTCATCATAAAAGTGCATCTATCATCATAAAAGTGCATCTGTCCATCATATAAGTGCATCTATTCATCATAAAAGTGCATCTATCATCATAAACACGTGCATCTGTCCATCATAAAAGTGCATCTATCCATCATAAAAGTGCATCTATCCGTCATAAAAGTCCATCTTTCCATCATAAAAGTGCATCTATCATCATAAACACGTGCATCTGTCCATCATAAAAGTGCATCTATCCATCATGAAAGTGCATCTATCATCTTAAAAGTGCATCTATCATCATAAAAGTGCATCTATTCATCATAAAAGTGCATCTATCATCATAAAAGTGCATCTATTCATCATAAAAGTGCATCTATCATCATAAAAGTGCATCTATCATCTTAAAAGTGCATCTATCATCATAAAAGTGCATCTATTCATCATAAAAGTGCATCTATCATCATAAACACGTGCATCTGTCATCATAAAAGTGCATTTATCATCATAAAAGTGCATCTATTCATCATAAAAGTGCATCTGTCCATCATAAAAGTGCATCTATCATCATAAAAGTGCATCTATCATCATAAAAGTGCATCTATTCATCATAAAAGTGCATCTATCATCATAAAAGTGCATCTATCATCATAAAAGTGCATCTATTCATCATAAAAGTGCATCTGTCCATCATAAAAGTGCATCTATTCATCATAAAAGTGCATCTATCATCATAAAAGTGCATCTATTCATCATAAAAGTGCATCTATCATCATAAAAGTGCATCTATTCATCATAAAAGTGCATCTATCATCATAAAAGTGCATCTAAAGTGCATCTATCATCATAAAAGTGCATCTATCATCATAAAAGTGCATCTATTCATCATAATAGTGCATCTATCATCATAAAAGTGCATCTATCATCATAAAAGTGCATCTATTCATCATAAAAGTGCATCTATCATCATAAAAGTGCATCTATTCATCATAAAAGTGCATCTGTCCATCATAAAAGTGCATCTATTCATCATAAAAGTGCATCTATTCATCATAAAAGTGCATCTATCATCATAAAAGTGCATCTGTCCATCATAAAAGTGCATCTATTCATCATAAAAGTGCATCTATCATCATAAAAGTGCATCTATCATCATAAAAGTGCATCTATTCATCATAAAAGTGCATCTATCATCATAAAAGTGCATCTATCATCATAAAAGTGCATCTATTCATCATAATAGTGCATTTATCATCATAAAAGTGCATCTATCATCATAAAAGTGCATCTATCATCATAAAAGTGCATCTATTCATCATAAAAGTGCATCTATCATCATAAAAGTGCATCTATCATCATAAAAGTGCATCTATCATCATAAAAGTGCATCTATTCATCATAAAAGTGCATCTATCATCATAAAAGTGCATCTATCATCACAAAAGTGCATCTATTCATCATAAAAGTGCATCTATCATCATAAAAGTGCATCTATTCATCATAAAAGTGCATCTGTCCATCATAAAAGTGCATCTGTCCATCATAAAAGTGCATCTATTCATCATAAAAGTGCATCTATTCATCATAAAAGTGCATCTATCATCATAAAAGTGCATCTGTCCATCATAAAAGTGCATCTATCATCATAAAAGTGCATCTATCATCATAAAAGTGCATCTATCATCATAAAAGTGCATCTATCCATCATAAAAGTGCATCTGTCCATCATAAAAGTGCATCTATCATCATAAAAGTGCATCTATTCATCATAAAAGTGCATCTATTCATCATAAAAGTGCATCTATCCATCATAAAAGTGCATCTATCCATCATAAAAGTGCATCTATCATCATAAAAGTGCATCTATCCATCATAAAAGTGCATCTATCATCATAAACACGTGCATCTGTCCATCATAAAAGTGCATCTGTCCATCATAAAAGTGCATCTATCATCATAAAAGTGCATCTATCATCATGAAAGTGCATCTGTCCATCATAAACACGTGCATCTGTCCATCATAAAAGTGCATCTATCATCATAAAAGTGCATCTGTCCATCATAAAAGTGCATCTATCATCATAAACACGTGCATCTGTCCATCATAAAAGTGCATCTATTCATCATAAAAGTGCATCTATCCATCATAAAAGTGCATCTATCCATCATAAAAGTGCATCTGTCCATCATAAAAGTGCATCTATCATCATAAACACGTGCATCTGTCCATCATAAAAGTGCATCTATTCATCATAAAAGTGCATCTATCCATCATAAAAGTGCATCTATCATCATAAAAGTGCATCTGTCCATCATAAAAGTGCATCTATCATCATAAACACGTGCATCTGTCCATCATAAAAGTGCATCTATTCATCATAAAAGTGCATCTATCCATCATAAAAGTGCATCTATCCATCATAAAAGTGCATCTGTCCATCATAAAAGTGCATCTATCATCATAAACACGTGCATCTGTCCATCATAAAAGTGCATCTATTCATCATAAAAGTGCATCTATTCATCATAAAAGTGCATCTATCCATCATAAAAGTGCATCTATCCATCATAAAAGTGCATCTATCATCATAAACACGTGCATCTGTCCATCATAAAAGTGCATCTATTCATCATAAAAGTGCATCTATCCATCATAAAAGTGCATCTATCCATCATAAAAGTGCATCTATCATCATAAACACGTGCATCTGTCCATCATAAAAGTGCATCTATTCATCATAAAAGTGCATCTATCCATCATAAAAGTGCATCTGTCCATCATAAAAGTGCATCTATCATCATAAACACGTGCATCTGTCCATCATAAAAGTGCATCTATTCATCATAAAAGTGCATCTATCCATCATAAAAGTGCATCTATCCATCATAAAAGTGCATCTATCCATCATAAAAGTGCATCTATCATCATAAACACGTGCATCTGTCCATCATAAAAGTGCATCTATTCATCATAAAAGTGCATCTATCCATCATAAAAGTGCATCTATCCATCATAAAAGTGCATCTATCATCATAAACACGTGCATCTGTCCATCATAAAAGTGCATCTGTCCATCATAAAAGTGCATCTATCATCATAAAAGTGCATCTATTCATCATAAAAGTGCATCTATCATCATAAACACGTGCATCTGTCATCATAAAAGTGCATCTATCATCATAAAAGTGCATCTATTCATCATAAATGTGCATCTGTCCATCATAAAAGTGCATCTATCATCATAAAAGTGCATCTATCATCATAAAAGTGCATCTATTCATCATAAAAGTGCATCTATCATCATAAAAGTGCATCTATCATCATAAAAGTGCATCTATTCATCATAAAAGTGCATCTGTCCATCATAAAAGTGCATCTGTCCATCATAAAAGTGCATCTATCATCATCTATCATCATAAAAGTGCATCTATTCATCATAAAAGTGCATCTATCATCATAAAAGTGCATCTATTCATCATAAAAGTGCATCTATCCATCATAAAAGTGCATCTATCCATCATAAAAATGCATCTATTCATCATAAAAGTGCATTTATCATCATAATAGTGCATCTTTCCATCATAAAAGTGCATCTGTCCATCATAAAAGTGCATCTATCCATCATAAAAGTGCATCTATCATCATAAACACGTGCATCTGTCCATCATAAATTTGCATCTATCCATCATAAAAGTGCATCTATCCATCATAAAAGTGCATCTATCCATGATAAAAGTGCATCTATCATAAAAGTGCATCTATCCATCATAAAAGTGCATCTGTCCATCATAAAAGTGCATCTATCATCATAAAAGTGCATCTGTCCATCATAAAAGTGCATCTATCATCATAAACACGTGCATCTGTCCATCATAAAAGTGCATCTATCATCATAAACACGTGCATCTGTCCATCATAAAAGTGCATCTATCATCATAAAAGTGCATCTATCATCATAAAAGTGCATCTGTCCATCATATAAGTGCACCTATTCATCATAAAAGTGCATTTATCATCATAAAAGTGCATCTATCATCATAAAAGTGCATCTGTCCATCATAAAAGTGCATCTGTCATCATAAAAGTGCATCTATCATCATAAAAGTGCATCTATCATCATAAAAGTGCATCTGTCCATCATAAAAGTGCATCTATCATCATAAAAGTGCATCTATCATCATAAAAGTGCATCTGTCCATCATAAAAGTGCATCTGTCATCATAAAAGTGCATCTATCATCATAAAAGTGCATCTGTCCATCATAAAAGTGCATCTATCATCATAAACACGTGCATCTGTCCATCATAAAAGTGCATCTATCATCATAAACACGTGCATCTGTCCATCATAAAAGTGCATCTATCATCATAAAAGTGCATCTATCATCATAAAAGTGCATCTATCCATCATAAAAGTGCATCTGTCCATCATATAAGTGCATCTATTCATCATAAAAGTGCATTTATCATCATAAAAGTGCATCTATCATCATAAAAGTGCATCTATTCATCATAAAAGTGCATCTATCATCATAAAAGTGCATCTATCCATCATAAAAGTGCATCTGTCCATCATAAAAGTGCATCTATCATCATAAAAGTGCATCTATCATCATAAAAGTGCATCTATCATCATAAAAGTGCATCTGTCATCATAAAAGTGCATCTGTCATCATAAAAGTGCATCTATTCATCATAAAAGTGCATCTATCATCATAAAAGTGCATCTATTCATCATAAAAGTGCATCTGTCCATCATAAAAGTGCATCTATCATCATAAAAGTGCATCTATTCATCATAAAAGTGCATCTATTCATCATAAAAGTGCATCTATTCATCATAAAAGTGCATCTGTCCATCATAACAGTGCATCTATCCATCATAAAAGTGCATCTGTCCATCATAAAAGTGCATCTATCATCTTAAAAGTGCATCTGTCCATCATAAAAGTGCATCTATTCATCATAAAAGTGCATCTATCATCATAAAAGTGCATCTGTCCATCATAAAAGTGCATCTATCATCATAAACACGTGCATCTGTCCATCATAAAAGTGCATCTATCCATCATAAAAGTGCATCTATTCATCATAAAAGTGCATCTATCCATCATAAAAGTGCATCTATCCATCATAAAAGTGCATCTATCCATCATAAAAGTGCATCTATCATCATAAACACGTGCATCTGTCCATCATAAAAGTGCATCTGTCCATCATAAACACGTGCATCTGTCCATCATAAAAGTGCATCTATCATCATAAACACGTGCATCTGTCCATCATAAAAGTGCATCTATTCATCATAAAAGTGCATCTATTCATCATAAAAGTGCATCTATCCATCATAAAAGTGCATCTATCCGTCATAAAAGTGCATCTATCATCATAAAAGTGCATCTGTCCATCATAAAAGTGCATCTGTCCATCATAAACACGTGCATCTGTCCATCATAAAAGTGCATCTGTCATCATAAAAGTGCATCTATCATCATAAAAGTGCATCTGTCCATCATATAAGTGCATCTATTCATCATAAAAGTGCATTTATCATCATAATAGTGCATCTGTCCATCATAAAAGTGCATCTATCCATCATAAAAGTGCATCTATCATAAATTTGCATCTGTCCATCATAAAAGTGCATCTATCCATCATAAAAGTGCATCTATTCATCATAAAAGTGCATCTATTCATCATAAAAGTGCATCTATCATCATAAAAGTGCATCTATCCATCATAAAAGTGCATCTATCCATCATAAAAGTGCATCTATTCATCATAAAAGTGCATCTATCATCATAAAAGTGCATCTGTCATCATAAAAGTGCATCTGTCCATCATAAAAGTGCATCTATTCATCATAAAAGTGCATCTATCATCATAAAAGTGCATCTATTCATCATAAAAGTGCATCTGTCCATCATAAAAGTGCATCTATCATCATAAAAGTGCATCTATTCATCATAAAAGTGCATTTATTCATCATAAAAGTGCATCTGTCCATCATAACAGTGCATCTATCCATCATAAAAGTGCATCTGTCCATCATAAAAGTGCATCTATCATCTTAAAAGTGCATCTGTCCATCATAAAAGTGCATCTATTCATCATAAAAGTGCATCTATCATCATAAAAGTGCATCTGTCCATCATAAAAGTGCATCTATCATCATAAACACGTGCATCTGTCCATCATAAAAGTGCATCTATCCATCATAAAAGTGCATCTATTCATCATAAAAGTGCATCTATCCATCATAAAAGTGCATCTATCCATCATAAAAGTGCATCTATCCATCATAAAAGTGCATCTATCATCATAAACACGTGCATCTGTCCATCATAAAAGTGCATCTGTCCATCATAAACACGTGCATCTGTCCATCATAAAAGTGCATCTATCATCATAAACACGTGCATCTGTCCATCATAAAAGTGCATCTATTCATCATAAAAGTGCATCTATTCATCATAAAAGTGCATCTATCCATCATAAAAGTGCATCTATCCGTCATAAAAGTGCATCTATCATCATAAAAGTGCATCTGTCCATCATAAAAGTGCATCTGTCCATCATAAACACGTGCATCTGTCCATCATAAAAGTGCATCTGTCATCATAAAAGTGCATCTATCATCATAAAAGTGCATCTGTCCATCATATAAGTGCATCTATTCATCATAAAAGTGCATTTATCATCATAATAGTGCATCTGTCCATCATAAAAGTGCATCTATCCATCATAAAAGTGCATCTATCATAAATTTGCATCTGTCCATCATAAAAGTGCATCTATCCATCATAAAAGTGCATCTATAAGTGCATCTATTCATCATAAAAGTGCATCTATCCATCATAAAAGTGCATCTATCCATCATAAAAGTGCATCTATTCATCATAAAAGTGCATCTATCATCATAAAAGTGCATCTATCCATCATAAAAGTGCATCTATCATCATAAAAGTGCATCTATCATCATAAAAGTGCATCTGTCCATCATAAAAGTGCATCTATCATCATAAAAGTGCATCTGTCCATCATAAAAGTGCATCTATCCATCATAAAAGTGCATCTATCCATGATAAAAGTGCATCTATTCATCATAAAAGTGCATCTATCCTTCATAAAAGTGCATCTATCCATCATAAAAGTGCATCTATTCTTCATAAAAGTGCATCTATCCATGATAAAAGTGCATCTATCATAAATTTGCATCTATCCATCATAAAAGTGCATCTATCCGTCATAAAAGTGCATCTATCATAAATTTGCATCTATCCATCATAAAAGTGCATCTGTCCATCATAAAAGTGCATCTATCATCATAAAAGTGCATCTGTCCATCATAAAAGTGCATCTATCATCATAAAAGTGCATCTGTCCATCATAAAAGTGCATCTATCCATCATAAAAGTGCATCTATCATCATAAAAGTGCATCTATTCATCATAAAAGTGCATCTATCCTTCATAAAAGTGCATCTATCATCATAAAAGTGCATCTATCATCATAAAAGTGCATCTATCCATCATAAAAGTGCATCTATTCATCATAAAAGTGCATCTATCCTTCATAAAAGTGCATCTATCATCATAAAAGTGCATCTATTCATCATAAAAGTGCATCTATCCTTCATAAAAGTGCATCTATCCATCATAAAAGTGCATCTATTCATCATAAAAGTGCATCTATCCTTCATAAAAGTGCATCTATCATCATAAAAGTGCATCTTTCCATCATAAAAGTGCATCTATCATCATAAACACGTGCATCTGTCCATCATAAATTTGCATCTATCCATCATAAATTTGCATCTATCCATCATAAAAGTGCATCTATCCATCATAAAAGTGCATCTATCCATCATAAAAGTGCATCTATCATCATAAAAGTGCATCTATCATCATAAACACGTGCATCTGTCCATCATAAATTTGCATCTATCCATCATAAAAGTGCATCTATCCATCATAAACACCTGCATCTGTCCATCATAAATTTTGCATCTGTCCATCATAAAAGTGCATCTATCCATCATAAAAGTGCATCTATTCATCATAAAAGTGCATCTATCCATCATAAAAGTGCATCTATCATCATAAAAGTGCATCTATTCATCATAAAAGTGCATCTATTCATCATAAAAGTGCATCTATCATCATAAAAGTGCATCTGTCCATCATAAAAGTGCATCTGTCATCATAAAAGTGCATCTATCATCATAAAAGTGCATCTGTCCATCATATAAGTGCATCTATTCATCATAAAAGTGCATCTATCATCATAAACACGTGCATCTGTCCATCATAAAAGTGCATCTATCCATCATAAAAGTGCATCTATCCGTCATAAAAGTCCATCTTTCCATCATAAAAGTGCATCTATCATCATAAACACGTGCATCTGTCCATCATAAAAGTGCATCTATCCATCATGAAAGTGCATCTATCATCTTAAAAGTGCATCTATCATCATAAAAGTGCATCTATTCATCATAAAAGTGCATCTATCATCATAAAAGTGCATCTATTCATCATAAAAGTGCATCTATCATCATAAAAGTGCA
This sequence comes from Leuciscus idus, assembly GCA_021554675.1. Classification (NCBI taxonomy): domain Eukaryota; kingdom Metazoa; phylum Chordata; class Actinopteri; order Cypriniformes; family Leuciscidae; genus Leuciscus; species Leuciscus idus. Next base: position 50,755,830 of record CM038625.1, on the reverse strand, counting down.
TCTATCATCTTAAAAGTGCATCTATCATCATAAAAGTGCATCTATTCATCATAAAAGTGCATCTATCATCATAAACACGTGCATCTGTCATCATAAAAGTGCATTTATCATCATAAAAGTGCATCTATTCATCATAAAAGTGCATCTGTCCATCATAAAAGTGCATCTATCATCATAAAAGTGCATCTATCATCATAAAAGTGCATCTATTCATCATAAAAGTGCATCTATCATCATAAAAGTGCATCTATCATCATAAAAGTGCATCTATTCATCATAAAAGTGCATCTGTCCATCATAAAAGTGCATCTATTCATCATAAAAGTGCATCTATCATCATAAAAGTGCATCTATTCATCATAAAAGTGCATCTATCATCATAAAAGTGCATCTATTCATCATAAAAGTGCATCTATCATCATAAAAGTGCATCTAAAGTGCATCTATCATCATAAAAGTGCATCTATCATCATAAAAGTGCATCTATTCATCATAATAGTGCATCTATCATCATAAAAGTGCATCTATCATCATAAAAGTGCATCTATTCATCATAAAAGTGCATCTATCATCATAAAAGTGCATCTATTCATCATAAAAGTGCATCTGTCCATCATAAAAGTGCATCTATTCATCATAAAAGTGCATCTATTCATCATAAAAGTGCATCTATCATCATAAAAGTGCATCTGTCCATCATAAAAGTGCATCTATTCATCATAAAAGTGCATCTATCATCATAAAAGTGCATCTATCATCATAAAAGTGCATCTATTCATCATAAAAGTGCATCTATCATCATAAAAGTGCATCTATCATCATAAAAGTGCATCTATTCATCATAATAGTGCATTTATCATCATAAAAGTGCATCTATCATCATAAAAGTGCATCTATCATCATAAAAGTGCATCTATTCATCATAAAAGTGCATCTATCATCATAAAAGTGCATCTATCATCATAAAAGTGCATCTATCATCATAAAAGTGCATCTATTCATCATAAAAGTGCATCTATCATCATAAAAGTGCATCTATCATCACAAAAGTGCATCTATTCATCATAAAAGTGCATCTATCATCATAAAAGTGCATCTATTCATCATAAAAGTGCATCTGTCCATCATAAAAGTGCATCTGTCCATCATAAAAGTGCATCTATTCATCATAAAAGTGCATCTATTCATCATAAAAGTGCATCTATCATCATAAAAGTGCATCTGTCCATCATAAAAGTGCATCTATTCATCATAAAAGTGCATCTATCATCATAAAAGTGCATCTATCATCATAAAAGTGCATCTATCATCATAAAAGTGCATCTATTCATCATAAAAGTGCATCTATCATCATAAAAGTGCATCTATCATCATAAAAGTGCATCTATTCATCATAAAAGTGCATCTGTCCATCATAAAAGTGCATCTATTCATCATAAAAGTGCATCTATTCATCATAAAAGTGCATCTATCATCATAAAAGTGCATCTATCATCATAAAAGTGCATCTATCATCATAAAAGTGCATCTGTCCATCATAAAAGTGCATCTATCATCATAAAAGTGCATCTATTCATCATAAAAGTGCATCTGTCCATCATAAAAGTGCATCTATCCATCATAAAAGTGCATCTATTCATCATAAAAGTGCATCTATCATCATAAAAGTGCATCTATTCATCATAAAAGTGCATCTATTCATCATAAAAGTGCATCTATCATCATAAAAGTGCATCTATCATCATAAAAGTGCATCTATTCATCATAAAAGTGCATCTATCATCATAAAAGTGCATCTATTCATCATAAAAGTGCATCTATTCATCATAAAAGTGCATCTATCATCATAAAAGTGCATCTATTCATCATAAAAGTGCATCTATCATCATAAAAGTGCATCTGTCCATCATAAAAGTGCATCTGTCCATCATAAAAGTGCATCTGTCCATCATAAAAGTGCATCTATCATCATAAAAGTGCATCTATCATCATAAAAGTGCATCTATCATCATAAAAGTGCATCTGTCCATCATAAAAGTGCATCTGTCCATCATAAAAGTGCATCTATCATCATAAAAGTGCATCTATTCATCATAAAAGTGCATCTATCCATCATAAAAGTGCATCTATCCATCATAAAAGTGCATCTATCATCATAAAAGTGCATCTATCCATCATAAAAGTGCATCTATCATCATAAACACGTGCATCTGTCCATCATAAAAGTGCATCTGTCCATCATAAAAGTGCATCTATCATCATAAAAGTGCATCTATCATCATGAAAGTGCATCTGTCCATCATAAACACGTGCATCTGTCCATCATAAAAGTGCATCTATCATCATAAAAGTGCATCTGTCCATCATAAAAGTGCATCTATCATCATAAACACGTGCATCTGTCCATCATAAAAGTGCATCCTGATTTATTTGTGTTTTTACATATCAACGATCTTTTTAAGGTTGATTAAAAAAAATAATAATAATGTTTAGTGTGTTTTTGTTGCATTTTGGATGAGTAATATTGTAGTGTATCATGTAATTACATTTGCAATAGTGTATTGTATAAAACGAATTAAATATGAAAGTAAAAATAAGCATTCAGCAATTTTACAAAGGTTGAATAACATCAATAATGGTAATGGTTAGGATTAGGGTAAGTTTAGTGTGAATATCTAGTAGTTAATCTTTTTTTAATTGTGTTTTGTCATATCAGTGATCTTTTAAAGGCTGATTAACACAAAAAGTAATGTTTAGTGTGTTTTTTGTTGTATATTGGATGAGTAATAGTTTAGTGTAACAACACATATAGTTAATTTATGTTTAATTTTTCTTTTAGTGACGAAAATAATCCTTTTCATGTCGCTGCGGAGGAAAACACAAGAGGACTGCTGACGTCCTGCTTTAGTTTTCCAAACACAGAGCAGTTCCTGAGGGACGAGTCGGTCCATATACCACTCTTTCCATCAATAGTGGATGAGGCCTTCAAAGAATTGAGGTACTCTTTTGACTTTGATGGAATTGTGGTACAGGTGTCGGACCTGAGCCAAATAACGGCTGGCATACATTATCTTTTTGTGGGGAAAGTAGATGGGCAAAAAGTAAGTAATCACTGGCACTTGCTGAAGAAGCACATGGACCTTCAGCGCCACACTGCCAATGGGGTGAATGCTTTACGCAAAAGTGTGGGTGTAAACCTTGGTTTTTTGGATGGGGGTTACTTTCTTAACATAACATGTGTCCCTGCTAACCCCAACACAGCTCATCCAATGTTTCAGAGTGAGCTAATTGTCAAGGCCCATGCCATTGGTCTCATTAATGCATTGTTTCAGAACTTCTCTGAACGTCTGAAAAGTCTGCCACCAAAGGATCTGCAGAGACCAACGATTCAAAAAAACAGTTTGGTCACACTAGGCAGGTTGAATATTTTACACCAGGACCAAAAATTCATCCTGCAACTATTCCAGCAGTCCTTTCTGTCAGTAAACACTGACATTGACATGGCCATGATAATGACCATCACACAATTTGGACAGAAGGATGAGAGGCGGTTCGATGTAAGCAGCCTAGTGTCCAAAGATGGGATTGCAAATGTGTCCTATCATGTAGCATGTAACATCTACCCACGGGACCAATCAATTGACCTATTTTGGTCACGGTCTGGCTTACAGGAGGTTGTGGGACAGCGTGGGAGTCTGTTTCCAGTATATGGTATGGCTGAAACAGTAAACTTCCAAACCAACATCGACCACAAGCCACTTGATGTCGGAAGAACACTTTCTCAGGTGTTTTGTGAGGCTAACCGCAAACTCAACTTCTTGCAGCTTTATGCAGTGACTCCTCACACCCATCAGGCCACCCCAGCGAAGCATCCAGTGAGCAGAGTCATCACAACATGTGATTTACACATTCAGAAACACCGTAAGATGCTTCTCAGCGATGCCAAGAAGTACGTTGATCATTTAGAAGACTTAGCTGTAAAAACAGACACCCGAACCTTTGTGAGGATTGAGGGTGTCTTCCTGGCTTGTGAAGATTTCCCTGAGGTCGTAGGAGCCGCAAGTTTCTTCGATCAGATGATGCTGGATAACATGCTGGAAGTTTTCCCAATGCTGACACCATTTAAGTTGTTCCACAGTATAATAACTAAAAGAGACTTTGCAAATGTCCCAACAGTACTTTCCTGTGAATTAGTTTCAGACAATTCTTTAGCAATCGAATCTGAACAATCACTGTCCAAATCACTATAACTTGAGATTTTGAAATATCATCGTAAGACACATTAGTACTCGATGCCTGCGTCTCATTCGGTCCATCACTCACTTTAGGCCCATCTTGTTCTCTGGATTGCTCTAACTCAACAATAGCCTGCACACTGCCGTTGGTTCCACTCTGTCCAGCATCAGATATTTCTCAGTCTCGGTGATGTCAACACAACAACCTGGATGCAACTGCTCTGCGATTTCAGTACTTTTTGTGAGGACCTTTCAGCGCTCAGACCAGGCGCCGCGCGTTCACTAGATCATAATTCTCTGGAGCATTTCAAATCTGCCCTGAATTAGATTCGATTCCATTTGTTGCATTTTGAGCCTCTTTCACCAGAGGACAGGCTGTTTTAACCCTTGTGTGGTGTTCAAAACCCTATAACTCCTTTGATGTTCCCGGTCAAAAATGACCCGACTATAAAACATACACTCAGAAAAATAGCTCTTTGACTGAACATGATTCATTCATGGACAGTGGTTCCATGTGATTAAAATAAGTAATCTTAACAAAACAGGAACAAATAAAACCCAGTAAAATCAACCATGTAAAACCAACTACAACAATGGTGTTCATTTAACTTGAAAGAATGATTTTAGTTTAACTTGAATGGTTTTAGTTCAGCTTGAATTAATGGTTTAAGTTCACTTGAATTATTTAAGTTATCCTACATTTAATGCTTCTTGTTTAGTCTATATGTCTATAACACATTGGACGAAATCCATTTGGTCAGTTTAATACAATGTAAGAATTTTCTCTTTCTTCAGTAAATCAGAAAGGACAAAAGAAACTGAATACAGTATACAATCCATTTACTGGGGTAAAAGTTCACAAAAGGTGTCATACCTTTCTACAGTATAGCAAACACGTAGTAATTAATAGCGATGGGATTTTCTGCATTCTGAAGCTTACAGAATATTAGTAAAGGCAGAACACAACATGAATATAGGAAATATGACATATTATAAAACGGTTAGTTCCAATCCTTGATTCTGATTGGTCAATAGCTGTGCTTTATTCACGATAACACATGGCTATGACCGCTTCACTCAACTGTTCTATTTATCACTGCGCCCTTAGCAACACCCTTAGCAACCAGAGCTACTGGAGGCCAAACTTAAACATAAGAAAGCACTGGAGCGACATTCCTGCTGCAACAGAAAACCCTGCCGGCAGTGCTGAGCCCCAGCTAAAGAGAACCGCAGTAAATATCACCACAGTGGAGCCGACTGAAATGAGACTTTAATGCGTGTGTAGCAGAGCGGGCGCGGGTTGGCTCAAATTGATATAATTTCCGACTACGCCACCTGAGGAATTTCACCCCAAGAATTTAACACAACCTCTAAACACAGGCACACACAGGTTCTAATCACTGTTGGAATCAGAGACATAGGTAATGAAAAAGATTTTATTAATTATTAAAAGACATAATGATTATAAAAGGCGTTGACCAGCAATCACTCTCATCTATTTGCTTAATTCTATCGTTGGCAGCAGAGGAACCTGGGCTTACCCGCAGAGGCAGTCTCAAGATATCACCCTTATGAGAATTACTCTATTCACAGTGCACACACACACACTAACACACACTCACACACTAACACACACATCGATTGCTCCTGTCTGCCTCGCTGCCTGCTGTGAGTGTTTTTGCTTCGTTGCTGTAAGCTCCGTCTTAGCCTCGTATTTCCTTGTTTTGAACCATAATTTACTACAATTTCTAGTTGTTTATACTACTACTAAATACGGCTTGCCCAACATCGCTGGCTTCCGTTGCTACTAGCACAACACGGTAGTAATTCGCTAGCCTGTTAACGCGCCACCCGTGCGCTCAGCTATTTTTATTTATTTATTTTTCTCTCGCGCCTTTGAGTTCATAAAAGCTCAGGTGAGTAAGAAACACTCAACAAACACGGTGAGTAATGTCTTGTCCTGTTATTATCATGCGTCGCGTCTGAATGCGTTGTTGTTTTTGGAGCTCTATCGATTTGATTTATAATTCTTGATTTTTCTCGCTGCCTGCTGTGAGTGTGTTTGCTTCGGAGCTGTAAGCTCCGTCTTAGCCTCGTATTTCCTTGTTTTGAGCCATCATTTACTACAATTTCTAGTTGTTTATATTACTACTAAATACAGCTTACCCAACCATGACGCACAACACGCTAGTAATTCGCTAGCCTGTTAACGCGCCACCCTTGCGCTCAGCTATTTTTATTTATTTATTTTCTCTCGCGCCTTTGAGTTCATAAAAGCTCAGGTGAATAAGAAACACTCAACAAACACGGTGAGTAATGTCTTGTCCTGTCATTATCATGCGTTGCGTCTGAATGCGTTGTTGTTTTTGGAGCTCTATCGATCTGATTTATAATTCTTGATTTTTCTCTTTAAACTCGCTTACAACGAACATTTTCTACTTTTCCTCACTGAGAAGCACTACTGCTCAAACCTCATTGTTACAACGCGGACTGTTGAGCAGACGCGTCTCAAGCCTATTAGTGATCCAACGCTGCATACTCTTAAAGGTTACGTCCGTGGATCACGGCTGAACGCGTCTTCTCCACACTCACTTATAAACAAACACTTTTTTTTTCGCCTATCGTGCGTCTACTCTACACCCCTACCACTAAAAAACCTCATAGTTACAACGCGGACTGTTGAGCAGACGCGTCTCAAGCCTATTAGTGATCCAACGCTGCATACTCTTAAAGGTTACGTCCGTGGATCACGGCTGAACGCGTCTTCTCCACACTCATTTACAAACAAACTTATAATATAAATTAGTATTAATATTGATAGCATCACTGGTAGCTTCGTTGCTAACTCACTGTCCATCTGTTAAAATGGCGAATATATCAGATGTAAGTAGTCTACCGCTTGGTGCAGGTGAGGACACATTTGAGCTGCACGCACTGCAGTCTGAGCTGGAAGCTGTTGAGAAACAGATCCACAACCTTTTATTGAGACAGGCCGAGCTGAGAGACCGGTGTTTGGCTCTTGAAACATCACGCGCCGATGCACACAAATCAGTGTTTAACATTACTAACCCGCTGACTCCGACCGCGTCTACTCCGTGCGTTCCTCAGCATCGGTCGCAATCAGCCATGGTCTCGTTCACTCCGGCTCCAACACGCCACCATGAAGCCTGGGTGGTTCCGCAGCGGAAGACGCGAGTCAGGTTTAGACCAAGACTTTCTCCGACCCTCCCGGTTTTCGAGTTATCCACACAAAACCGCTTCTCCCCTCTACGCGAAACAGAACGCGATGCTGTGATCATCGGCGATTCCATCGTTCGGCACGTACACGCTACGTTAGGTAAAAGTAAGGTGCAAAGTCACTGCTTCCCTGGTGCTCGTGTTTCTGAAATCGCTGCTCGCGTTCCCGAGATCCTGAACGGTGACGAGCGCGTTGGAACTGTGGTCCTGCACGCGGGAGTGAACGACATCAGGCTGCGCCAGACGGAGATTCTGAAGAAAGACTTCAGGAATCTAATCGATACGGTACGCAGCACATCGCCTGAAACAACGATCATTGTGTCAGGACCGCTTCCCACGTACCGACTAGGGCATGAAAAGTTCAGCAGATTATTTGCGCTAAATGAATGGTTAATGTCATGGTGCAATGAGCAGAAACTGCTCTTTGTAAATAATTGGAATCTGTTTTGGGAGCGTCCTAGGCTTTTCCGTGCTGATGGCTTACACCCAAGCAGATTCGGAGCGGATCTTCTGTCAGATAACATCTCCAAAATGTTAAATACCCTTTGACTAGTAACCAAAAGTCCAAATCATAGTCTCTGCTGCACCAATTCAACTGATATAAATACTAGTGTAGAACATTGCATAGAAACCGTGTCTATTCCTCGTTTAGTGAGATCAAATAATAAATCTAATGCAGGATCTAGGAAAAATCTAATTGTTATTAAAACAGAAAATGTTGCTATTAGTAAACAAAAACTATTTCTAAAGCTAGGTCTTCTAAACATTAGATCACTCACACCTAAGGCAGTTATTGTAAATGAAATAGTCACAGATAATAGCTTCGATATACTTTGCCTTACTGAAACCTGGCTTAAACCAAATGATTATTTCGGTATTAATGAGTCTACTCCTCCTGGATACTGTTATAAGCATGAGCCCCGTCTGATTGGTCGTGGCGGAGGTGTTGCAACCATTTATAAAGATATTCTAAATGTTACCCAGAAAACGGGTTATAAGTTTATTTCATTTGAAGTACTTGTACTAAATGTTACGCTCTTAGATGTTAGAAAAACATCCCTATTATCTCTAGCCTTGGCTACCGTATATAGACCGCCAGGGCCTTACGCTGATTTCCTAAAAGAGTTTGCAGATTTTCTCTCAGACCTATTAGTCAATGTCGATAAAGCATTAATTGTTGGAGATTTTAACATACACGTAGATAATCCAAATGATGCGTTAGGAGCTGCGTTTACAGATTTATTAAATTCATTTGGGGTCAAGCAAAACGTCACCGGACCAACTCATCGTCTTAATCATACATTCGATTTAATTATATCACATGGAACCGATCCGACCGATATAGATATCATTCCACAAAGTGATGAAGTCACTGATCACTACATGGTAACTTGCATATTACGTACTGCTGTAATATGTCATGCGGCGTCGCGTTATCAACCAGGCAGAACAATCCTCCCATCCACCATAGATAATTTCTCAAATTGCTTATCTAATCTGTCTCAGCTGCTGCCTGAACCCAAACAAACAGATGAACTAGAAGAACTAACTAGCACTATGAGCACCATTCTCTCTAGAACATTGGATGTGGTTGCACCTATTAAATTAAAAAAGGTCAGAGAGAAAAATAAAGCACCATGGTATAACAATACTACGCATGTTTTAAAGAGAGAAACCCGTATTTTAGAGCGTAAATGGAAACAAACTAATTTAGAGGTCTTTAGAATCGCGTGGAAAGACAGTGTGTCACGTTATAAAAAGGCCCTAAAAGCTGGCAGGGCTGAGCACCTCCGCAAACTAATAGAAAACAACCAAAACAATCCAAGGTTTCTATTTAACACCGTGGCTAGACTAACACATAAACAGACGTCACCCGAACAAAATATCCCGTTACAGTTCAGTAGTAATGATTTCATGAACTTCTTCACTGAGAAAATAGAAAGCATCAGAACCACAATTATAAACGTTCAATCTTCAATCGCGCCTTATAATTCAGCTTCAATTATCACCCCGAAAGAACAATTACAGTGCTTTACAACTATAGAACAAAAAGAGTTAAATAAACTTATCACTTCATCTAAAACAACAACATGTTTATTAGATCCTATACCAACTAAACTACTGAAAGAAGTGTTACCTGTAGTGGAAGAGCCTCTCCTCAATATTATTAACTCATCTTTATCTTTAGGTCATGTTCCAAGAACATTTAAACTGGCAGTTATAAAACCTCTCATTAAGAAACCACAATTAGATCATAATAATCTAGCAAATTATAGACCCATTTCAAATCTTCCATTTATGTCTAAAATATTAGAAAAAGTGGTGTCCGCTCAACTGGGCTCTTTCTTGCAACAAAATGATATCTATGAAAAGTTTCAGTCTGGATTCAGACCGCATCATAGCACTGAAACTGCGCTCGTTAAAATCACAAATGATTTACTTTTAGCTTCTGACCAAGGCTGTATCTCAATACTAGTTTTACTTGATCTTAGTGCTGCGTTCGATACTATAGATCACACAATACTCTTAGATCGACTACAAAATTATACTGGTGTTCAAGGACAAGCACTAAGCTGGTTCAAATCATACCTATCTGACCGCTACCATTTTGTCTATTTAAATGGAGAAAAATCGATCATAACTCCAGTAAACTATGGAGTGCCGCAGGGATCTGTATTAGGCCCTCTGTTATTTTCAATATACATGATGCCACTTGGAAATATTATAAGGAAACATGGAATTAGTTTCCATTGTTATGCTGATGACACTCAAATATATATTTCATCACGGCCGGATGAAAACGCTACATTTTCCAAATTGACAGAGTGTGTTAAAGATATAAAAGATTGGATGACGCGTAATTTTCTTTTATTAAATCCAGACAAGACAGAGGTAATACTTATCGGTTCAAAAAAACGCCCACAAAACCTCGCACAATACAACTTTAACATCATAGGATGTCCTGTTACTTTATCCTCTACAGTAAAAGACCTGGGTGTTATACTCGATTGCAACCTGTCTTTTGAAAATCATATTTCATATGTTACAAAAACAGCCTTTTTCCACCTTAGAAACATTGCTAAGCTACGTAATATGCTATCAGTTTCTGATGCAGAAAAGTTAGTTCATGCATTCATGACCTCGAGACTGGATTACTGTAATGCTTTATTAGCTGGTTGTCCTGCATCCTCAATAAACAAGCTACAGTTAGTCCAAAATGCCGCCGCTAGAGTTCTTACGAGATCAAGAAAATATGATCATATAACACCGATTTTATCATCACTGCATTGGTTACCTATAAAGTTCCGTATTAATTACAAGGTATTGCTACTGACTTATAAAGCCCTAAACGGCTTAGCTCCAGTCTATTTAACGGATCTTCTATCGCCCTATAATCCATCGCGCTCTTTAAGATCACTAAATTCAAGGCTTTTGGTCATACCTAGGATATCCAGAACCACCAAAGGAGGGAGAGCATTTTCACATTTGGCTCCAAAACTCTGGAATAGTCTTCCTGATACTGTTCGTTGCTCAGACTCACTCTCCCAGTTTAAAACTAGATTAAAGTCGCATCTCTTCAGCCAGGCATTCATATAATCCTACAGTTCAAACTACAATCCGGCCACTATCCAATGCCAGAGGAGAACTGGCCCCCGACTGAGCCTGGGTTCTCCCAAGGTTTTTTTTCTCCATTAAGGCACCTGATGGAGTTTTAGGACACCATTAGGTCACTTGATGGAGTTTTTCGGTTCCTTGCCACTGTTGCCTTTGGCTTGCTCAGTTGGGGATATTTTGGGGATATTTAATTTAATTAATCAATAAATTCCTCTTGAAACAAACTTTGTTGTATTATTTTAATTTAATACTGTGAAGCTGCTTTGATGCAATCTGTATTGTGAAAAGCGCTATACAAATAAACTTGACTTGACTTGACTTGACACTCAACGACTCATGTCAGAGAAGACCACGACACACAGTGAGGACGTCACCACCTAAATGGTCACTCGTCTGCCCCCGGGTGCCCAGGCCCTGCCAACAAACAAAAGAAAAAAAAAGAGAAACAGTGATATGCAAAAAGAACAAAATGATATAACCGTAAGTCACTAATACAATAAAACCAAAATAAACATACAAATTCAAAAAGATAAATCAATTAAAGAAATAAACAGGAGAAAGCAAACAAAAGAAACTCAAAGCATATCACGGAGAACTGAATTCACAGAAAACAGTGCACTGGAACAGTTCGCTCGAGACGGTTCACACGAGTCAGTTCGCTCGAGACGGTTCCCTCGAGACGGTTCCCTCGAGACGGTTCACTCGAGTCAGTTCACTCGAGACGGTTCCCTCAAGACGGTTCACTCGAGACGAATCACTCGAGATGGTTCCCTCGAGACGGTTCACTCGAGACGGTTCACTCGAGTCAGTTCACTCGAGACGGTTCCCTCGAGACAGTTCGCTCGAGACAGTTCACTCGAGTCAGTTCACTCGAGACGAATCACTCGAGACGGTTCCCTCGAGACGGTTCACTCGAGATGGTTCCCTCGAGACGGTTCACTCGAGACGGTTCACTCGAGACGGTTCACTCGAGACGGTTCACTCGAGACGAATCACTCGAGACGAATCACTCGAGACGGTTCACTCGAGACAGAACAGCAGCCGATGAGGAGCAGAGCAAACAGCACTTTATGATGAAGCAACGGGCAGATAATTCTCATGCAGGACGCCGCTATTGTCCTTATCGCGTGCCTAAAAACAAAACGAAAAAGGTGTTACACTGCAATTCCTTTTCCCCTGGCTTCACGCTCGAGCAGTATACTCACAACAAAACATGCTGTCCCGGGATTACTATCCCCGAACTATGCAGTGGATGGAGCCAGATGTCTCCGACAAAACTCGTTGGCAGAAAGCGCAGATAGATCTTACACTACGTTAAACATACAGATTAGTCAAATTACCCGCTCAGCCGAAGCAAAACTTCATTTACAAAACACCGTCGCATACAAATGCTTCCCTTACCTGTCTCAAATGTCCACATTGAACTCTCCAGAAAGCACACAGACTGGCAAACAGCACCGACAGTGAATAAGCAGCTTCAGCGATCTTTTACGAGCAACAACACATGACACTGCACTCCAGCAAAAAGCAGCAGGGCGCCTGGGTGACGTCACAGCCCCGGATAGTGATGCACACTAAGGAACCAACCCATGCTCTTGTACGCACCGGACGCCAGGCCATTGGCCAAACCATGACAAGTAGGAGGGGTCATAACCCTTCCTGCTACACATGCACAATAAACGGAGATGTTCAAATCAATTTAAATAAACAACAATAAAAAAAGTACCTCTTGTTAGGCAGCACTTTAGCAACTGAATTAATAACATTAATAAAATAGATTAAAGACCTAACTGTTATCTATCAAAATATGTGCCCTTGTGTTTTTATTTAGGCTATGTACATATTTAGTTTAGTGCAGAGAGAAACTAACGGAATACACAAAATAAACGTAAAATAAACGATAAGCTATGCCTGTGTCCGAGGACATTTCACAAACTAGTGTAGATTAGTGTACAATGCTTTATAATAATAATAATAATAATAATATGTTCTCTTTAGTGTCCATTTCATTCATTTAACATTTCATATTGGGGGTATCCAAGAAATTTCTTATTTAAACTTTTTTTTTTTTTTAAGTAACGCAATAGTTCCCTGGTAATTAGTTACTTTTGTAATGATGTAATTCAGTTACTAACACAGTTACTTTTTGTGAGAAGTAACTAGTAACTAAAACTAATTACTTTCTTAAAGTAACTTACCCAACACTGTAGGTTACTCACAAACACTTCTCTGTGAAAATGACAACTGAGCTTGCTTCAGTTTCCATGTTTTCCCATTACATTTCCAGCATTTGCAACTTCTCGGCAAAACTTCATGACGCCGGCAAAAACTGTGAATAATACTGTTCAGAAAACAAAACATGTGCCACCTCTCTCTGATGTTTGATAGTGTGGCTCTTAGGTGTAACAGCAACACCCCATCCCAGATCACTAACATCATCCTTTAAAACAGTGAATCTGTAGAAAGCTTTGTCTTGAGTGCTTGAACCTTAGGAGAACGTTTGTTGCCATCCAGCCCAAGGAAAACTCTCTGGACGACTTCAACGGTATGTCGTAGCTCCTTGGGATAGCTCAGATTTAGGGCATATATTAGTCCAATTAGCAATGCAACAGCATTACCTACATTACGAAGATCTTCAAGTACTGTAATGCCTTCCAGAATCACTCCAACATCCGCAGGCAGATCAGTGACATCACAGCATTCACTCCTGATGACAAAAATCCCTACGACCGTTTCTTCTAATGCAATCTGAGCACAAGTGAAATCTACATCCTATACAAAGAACAAAATACATTCTTATATAAGTTCTTATATAAGGAAATTACACTTCCTGCTCAGCTACTGTTCGGACGCTCTTGCTTACTGCTCCGCGTTTTGCTCTATCGCTTTTACATTTTATCTCCTATTTTTTCTATATTTTATTTCCTTTATTTTATTTCCTTTTATCACCTAATTTTAACTTCAGCAAATCAGCACAGTGCTCATACGACAAAGTTTGGATTACTACAAAAACTGAGAATTCTTTTACCCGACCAGCTTACATACCGGGAAAGGAAAACACAACTGCCTACAAGGATAAGAGAAAATGCCTCTTCTGGAATCTACTTGCTGCACTAACTGCCACAGACTTTTACAAAGGATTGCAGTTCTAGAAACAAAGTTATTTACGGGACCACCAAACCAGACGGAGCACACAACAGAGCTTCGTCATGGACACCCTCAGCATACCGGTGAGTCCCATGAAACTAGTGCTCCTCGACAGGTAGAGAAACAAGCCGATCGACTTACTAATCGATGGCACAAACAGGGAGCTAAACCCAAAGGCACTCGAGACATCAGATTGTCACGAGCCTCACATATTACCGCAGTAGCATCCTCTACCCCAGATACAGCTCTGACTAGGATTGCAAACACTGGTCTGCTACCACTGCCTATACATCTTGAGAACAGATTTGAAGTACTAATGAATGTAAATGAGGAATCCACAAATGTGATGAATGTGATCGAACACAGACTGTATCAGCCAGTAGCTATCACTGATGCTAACTGGCGCTCAAGGTCGAGCAGACAGCGGCACTCAGCTCAGAGCACAGCCGAGCCCAGGACTCTGATAGTGGGGGACTCCATAATCAGAAACATTAGCAGCAGGGATACAACTACATGCTGCCTTCCACAAGCAACAACTTCTGATATAAACAGGGAACTTCAGAACATTCTGATGAAACATAAGACTGCTAATCGACTCATCATACATGTGGGGAAGAATGACATTCATAAAGAGCAGTCAGAACTCCTTAAGAAGGATTTCAATAAACTTTTTGAAACACTTAAAAGACTGAAAGTTCAAACATTCATCAGTGGACCACTACCAGCAAGAGGAACAAACAGGTTTTCACGGTTGCTTGGGCTAAATACATGGCTGCAAAAAACCTGCAATATAAAAGCAGTGAACTTCATTGACAATTTCAATCTTTTCTGGAGTCAACGACAACTGTTTCATCGGGATGGCCATCACCCAAACAAACTTGGTTCAAGAGTGTTAAAGGACAATATCTACTTCTCCCTAAATCATCCTTCTGCGGTTTGTGCCAATCCACTCAATCTGAACGGCACACACACACCTGGACACAGTATGAATGACCACGGGACTTCACTTCAGCAGCAAAATGGACATGATAACACCACTCCGCCACAACAACCTCTGCTCACGGACACAATCTCAGCTGAGCCCTGCACACAGAGCTCACCACAGATAGCCATATCAGAACTGCTTGAAGATTCAGCACCCAAGGACGACTTCCTGGAAAACAGCCAGGGAAGCCAGGACAGCATATCACAGCCTCCTATAACACCAGAGCAACAGCCCCTTTCACCAGACACTCTCTCCCTCTCCCCTTCAACGCCACTACTGTGCTTCTCACAGAAAATGGAAGACCTGGTGCATGCTGGAACCAGACTATCCCACTCTTTTGCTGCAAGCCCCCAGATACCAACTAAAAAAAGACAGGCACCACTACCACCAAAGCCTGCGGGCCCAGCTCGCCCTCCCCCTGCCTCTGTGAGAGCTCTTCGGCCTCTGCCACAACGCCAGGGCCCACACCCTCCTCCATCTGCTCGAGGTGAACCAAAAACAACTGATACCAGCTCTCAGTGATATGTGTCGGGTCCCCGTTTTGATAACAGTAACTTTCTCAAATGTTTACAAAACAAGCGGGAACCCAGTGTGCCTGTATCTTTCTCTATTGCTGTTCTATTACATGATAGAAAGTCTAAGGCCTTCAATAGCCGTACAGCAAACCCAACTAATCTGGTGCCTATTACACGTCAAACTAATATTGCTGTGGGGAAAAGTAAGTCTGTTAAGTTAGCTCTTTTAAACATTCGCTCACTTAAAAATAAATCACTTCTAGTCAACGACTTAATAACCACAAACAACCTGGATTTTATGCTTCTAAATGAAACCTGGCTAGAAGCCAGCTGCAGTGCAACAATCCTCAATGAAACAGCCCCTCCTAACTTTACTTTTATGAGTGTCTGCAGAGCTGTTAAGAGAGGTGGGGGTCTAGCTGCTCTTTTTAAAGATATCTATCAATGTAAGCAAATATCATTTGGGAATTACTTGTCTTTCGAATATCTGGGTATTGTGTTAAAAGGTGCTCCACGCATTTTACTTTTCATTATTTACAGGCCTCCAAAATACTCTCCAGCCTTTGCTGAGGACTTTACAGAACTGTTATCATCAATTATCTCAGAGTTTGACTGTTTTGCCATTGCTGGAGATTTTAACATCCATATAGATAATGCAGATAACAATATGGCAAAAGAAATCAAAACTGTTTTAAAAACTTTTGATCTGACTCAGCATGTACATGGACCCACACACAATCATGGACACACTTTAGATTTACTTATCAGTAAGGGTCTAAACATTTCATCGATTGTTATTAAGGATGTAGCACTGTCTGATCATTTCTGTATTTTCTTTGATATATTGATCTCTCCTGCCACTGAAGCTAGATCTGTGTCTGTCAAGAAGAGATGCTTAAATGAGAACACTAGTGTACTATTTATGAAGGCTATATCTTTAACACCAAGCATATCTGCAGACTCTGTTGATTTTCTCCTTGATTCTTTTAACTCAAAAGTTAAAGGTGTAATTGATGATATTGCTCCTGTGAAAGTCAGGAAGAAGAGTGGCAGACAAAAGGCACCTTGGAGAAACTCAACAGCAGTGCAAAATATGAAAAGACAATGCAGAAAAGCAGAGCGCATGTGGCGGAAGACAAAACTTGTAGTCCATTATAACATCTACAAAGACAGCCTTCATGCTTTCAATATGGAACTAGGCAAAGCTAGACAGACTTTCTTCTCAAATATTATAAACAGTAATTTAAACAACACACGCACTCTTTTTGCTACTGTAGAGAGACTGACAAACCCCCCAAGCCAGATTCCCAGTGAAATGCTCTCAGACAGCAAGTGCAGTGAGTTTGCTTCTTTCTTCTCTGAGAAAATCAATAATATCAGAAAGGTGATCAGCACATCCTTGAGTTGCGCTGGGGTCAGACAGATCAAACCACCTGAGAAAGTAGTTACTATGTCTGATTTCAAAGAAATTGATGGCAAAATTTTGGTAGAAACCGTACAGCACCTTAAAACATCAACCTGCGCTCTTGACACACTTCCCACATCGTTTTTCAAAAGTGTGTTAAACAGTTTAGAAGCAGATCTTCTAGAAGTGGTAAATGCTTCACTTCTCTCTGGGAGTTTTCCAAACTCCCTAAAAACTGCAGTTGTCAAGCCCCTCCTGAAAAAGAGCAATCTGGATAAGACCATATTAAGCAACTATAGACCAATCTCAAATCTTCCTTTCATAGGTAAGATCATTGAAAAAGTTGTCTTCAATCAGCTGAACAAATTCTTATGCTCGAATGGATACTTTGACAATTTTCAATCTGGTTTCCGACCGCATCACAGCACAGAGACAGCGCTCCTAAAGATAATAAACGATATTCGCTTAAATACTGACTCAGGCAAATTATCAGTGCTGGTACTACTCGACCTCAGTGCTGCATTTGACACTGTCGATCACAACATACTTCTGGACAGGCTGGAAAACTGGGTGGGGCTTTCTGGGATAGTCCTAAAATGGTTCAGGTCATACTTAGATGGGAGAGGTTATTATGTGAGTATAGGAGACCATAAGTCTGAGTGGACATCCATGACATGCGGAGTCCCTCAAGGCTCAATTCTTGCGCCACTCCTGTTCAACCTGTATATGCTCCCAATGAGCCAAATAATGAGAAATAACCAAATTGCTTACCACAGCTATGCAGACGACACACAGCTCTACTTAGCCCTATCGCCCAACGATTATAGCCCCATTGACTCCCTGTGCCAATGCATTGATGAAGTCAACAGTTGGATGTGTCAAAACTTTCTTCAGTTAAACAAAGATAAAACTGAAGTCATTGCGTTTGGAAACAAAGATGAAGTTCTCAAGGTGAACGCATACCTTCACTCCAGGGGTCAAACAACTAAACATCAATTCAGGAATCTTGGAGTGACACTAGAGTCAGAGCTTAGTTTCAGTAGTCATGTCAAAGCAATAACTAAATCAGCATACTATCATCTGAAAAATATTGCAAGAATTAGATGCTTTGTTTCCAGACAAGACTTAGAGAAACTTGTGCATGCTTTCATCACCAGCAGGGTGGATTATTGTAATGGACTCCTCACTGGCCTTCCCAAAAAGACCATAAGACAGTTGCAGCTCATACAGAACGCTGCCGCTAGGATTCTGAGCAGAACCAGAAAATATGAACATATCACACCAGTCCTCAGGTCTTTACACTGGCTCCCAGTTAAACTTAGGATTGATTTCAAAGTATTATTACTGGTATATAAATCATTCAATGGCCTAGGACCTCAATACATTGCAGATATGCTCACTGAATATAAACCCAACAGATCACTCAGATCATTAGGATCATATCAGCTTGAAATACCAAGGGTTCACTCTAAGCATGGCGAGTCTGCTTTTAGCTATTATGCCAGCCGCAGCTGGAACCAGCTTCCAGAAGAGATCAGATGTGCTCCTACTGTAGTCACATTCAAATCCAGACTCAAAACACATCTGTTTAACTATGCATTTACTGAATGAGCACTGTGCCAATGTTCGTCCGACTGTTTGTACTGTATTTTATTTTTTATTTTTTCTAAACTGTTTTAATTATTCTTATTTCTTTTTATTATTTTAATTTCTTCTATGTAAAGCACTTTGAATTGCCATTGTGTATGAAATGTGCTATATAAATAAACTTGCCTTGCCTTGCCTTGCCTTATACACCATCCAGATTTTCTTACTCCATACTTTTATTTCACACAATAAAAAAGAAAATATTCAGGCAACTATACCATGTACTCCTTGATGAGCTTTTCAGGATCCTCATTTAGGTAGACAGACCAGGCTTTGAGGACACACTCCCTCTTTACATCCATTAAGTCACACTGAGGACGAGAACAAGATGACAATTTTCAGCATGCACACAAGAACATTTTCAAGTTACTAACATAAGTTAGTCTGCATATTTCAACTCTGTCATCTACAGTTCTATAATCATTCCTTCTTGTTAAAACCATTACACAGCTCTCTATACCATTTGATTCTGAATGGTAGGGGTGGGAGGGAAAATAATTCAGATAAATTCTTAGAAAGTCTGGATTGATTGTAAGATTTTCAGAATAGATTCTGAGCTTAGTTTTTAATTCTTAACATACAATTGTTTTAATTTAATTTAAATTACCGCAGTAAGCCACATATTGCCGAAAACTACTGTCAGGAGCAATTTGAATCATTTTGATATTGCAAATAGTAGAAGTGACAGTAACATGAATACTGCTTGGTTTGATGTGTTGTTGACGCACAACGTTAAAAAACGACTAAAAACCCCTCAACCTTTTAGCAGGGATGCACCAAAATGAAAAATTTGGGCAGAAACCAAATTACTTTATTTTTTATTTTTTATTTATATTTATTTTTAAATGAGTTATTAGACTTTTTAGATTAAATTAGGGATGGGCATTTTTCAAAAATATTGCCTTCGAATATTCGTTTATTTAAATGACGTTTAACGAAAAAGACCTTATTTTTTTAAGTTCATTTTTTAAAAGGTTTTTGTCACCATTCCTGAACAAACTTACGATTAGGCAATATACACAACAAGCTTACAATATATGTTAAAGTGTTCTTTTAGTTGAAAACATTAAACAGTAGGCCTATGTGTAAACAAACAATATAAAGAACAAAAGGATTAGAGCAGAGTGCGCAGTGACATAGTGCTGATTGCGGTTATCACACCTGTGACACTGGCACACGAAGTTTCCTGATCTTTCGTCCCAGAATTCCCCCTCGCTGGGAAAAGATCCTCAAAAGATGTTTTCTGGAGTGTACTCGTCAAGCTTTTCAAAGAATTTTGAAATCAAGGGCACAGTTGTGAGACGTGCAAATTCAGCACAGACCTAAAACGCCTGAAAGCGGCGGAGCAAGTGATGTAAACTCTCAGCGCCCTAACAGGGCATAGGAGGTTATCACTGTCCCCGTTATCGGATGCTGGCAGAGCCGAAAGGGAGATTATTTGTGCCCTAAAGGGGGTTCCAATCGCTTTGGGGATATAACCGTGTCTCAGTCTGAGAATGACTATTGAATCATTTGGTCCGAACTCAAGACATGCAGGGCTAACAGATAGCGCGTGCAGATCCCCCACGCGTTTTACTGAAGACAGAGCTATCAGAAAAACAGTTTTGAGCGAAAGGTATTTCAGATCCACGGATTCAAGCGGTTCAAAAGGAAAAGCCTTCAGGGCCTCCAGGACCAAGGACAGATCCCAAATAGGAACCGAGGGGGGCCGCGGGGGATTCATCCGTCTGGCTCCTCTGAGGAAACGGATAATAAGCTCGTTCCTTCCTATTGCGCGGCCGAGCGTCGTCTCAGCGAACGCTGCAATAGCCACCACATACACTTTGAGCGTGGAAGGGGACCTGCCCTTATCCAACAGCTCCTGTAGGAAGGAGAGCACTCGCGGGACCCCACATGTGCGTGGATCCAAGCTTTTAGTAGCGCACCATTTAGAGAACACAGACCATTTAGACGCATAGAGCCGTCTCGTGGAGGGAGCTCTAGACTGCGTGATCGTGTTCACAACCCCTTCTGGCAGGTCAACGGGTATCCGTTGATTACCCATGCATGCAGAGACCATCGCTCCGGATGGGGATGCCAGATCGATCCACTGGCTTGAGAGAGGAGATCCTTTCTCAGCGGGATCGGCCATGGGGGTGAGTGCGACAGCCTCACTAGCTCTGAGTACCAGATTTGGTTCTCCCAACGCGGGGCTATAAGTAGCACTGGGTGGTGCATTTCCCTGATCCTCGTTATGACCTGTGGTAACAGGGAGATCGGAGGGAAAGCGTAAAGCGGGAGGCTGGGCCAGGCTTGGGACAGCGCGTCCTCGCTTTTCGAGAAAAATATCGGGCAGTGAGCGTTGTCTTTCGACGCAAAGAGGTCGACCTCCGCTCTGAATAGGCGCCAGAGGAACTGGACTGTCTGAGGGTGCAGGGACCATTCTCCCGGGGGAATGATGTCTCTGGACAGTCTGTCTGGGCCGACATTCAGGTGGCCCGGCACGTACGCGGCTCTCAGCGAGCGCAACGAGCGGTGAGCCCACACGAGAAGGCGTTCTGTCAGTTTGCACAGGTTCCTGGATCTGACACCGCCCTGTCGGTTCACATAGGACACCACGGACATGTTGTCCGAGCGGACTAACACATGGTGATCCCGTATGAATGGGAGAAAGCGCTTGAGCGCTATCATCTCCAAACAATTTATGTGGAGGCATTTCTCCTGGTCTGACCACAGGCCAAAGACCGGTTTGCCCTCGAAAAGAGCGCCCCAACCTGAGGTGGAAGCGTCCGTCGAGATAACTTTGCGGTGTGAGACGGCTCCCATTGTCACTCCCCGCTGGTACCAGTCGGCCGCTAACCAGGGCTTCAGTGCTGAAACGCAGCTCTGAGTCACTCTGATTCGAATGCCGCCAGAAGCCCAGGCTCTATGAGGCACTCGGGCATTCAACCAGCGTTGCAGCGGGCGCATACGCAATAGACCCAGCTGAAGCACTGCTGCAGCTGAAGCCATACAACCCAGCATCCTCTGAAATGTCTTGAGAGGTGCGGTGCTGCCCAGCTGGAAGGACGCGGCCAGGTGTCGAATGCAGCAGCGCGCGCTGTGTCGACAGGCGGGCCGTCATTGCCACAGTCTCCAGATCCAAACCCAGAAAAGAGGTTGATTGACTGGGCACTAATGAGCTCTTGGTCCAGTTGACCGTGAGCCCCAGGCTTTCCAGGTGGCTGAGAAGTACTGTTCTGTGGGCAATGAGCTCGGCCTCTGACTGTGCTAGAATCAGCCAATCGTCCAAATAGTTTAAAATTCGCATTCCCCGACCTCTCAGGGAAGCGAGAGCCGTGTCCATGCACTTTGTGAATGTACGGGGTGCTAAAGACAGGCCGAACGGCAGGACGGTGTACTGATATACCTGACCGTCGAAGGCGAATCTCAAGAATGGCCTGTGACGGGGTATTATCTGGATCTGAAAGTATGCGTCTTAGATCGAGAGAGATAAACCAGTCCCTCGGGCGAATTTGCGCGAGGATCTGCCTGGTTGTGAGCATTTTGAACGGTCTTCTCATAAGAGCTTTGTTCAAATATCTCAGATCCAAAATCGGTCTGAGAGCTCCGTCCTTCTTGGGAACGAGGAAATAACGGCTGTAAAAGCCCGACTCGCTCATAGAAGGGGGAACCGGTTCTATAGCCCCTTTGCACAGGAGTGTCGCTATTTCTGCCCGAAGTAGATGTGCTACTTCTCCATTCACTCTCGTCTCGGTACGCGCCTGAAAGCGCGGGGGGCGGCGAGCGGCGAGCGAACTGCAGAGTATAGCCCTGTTTTACTGTGCTTAGCACCCATTCTGACGCGCCTGGAATAGCTTCCCACGCTTTTGCGTGTGCAGCCAGGGGCAGAATGGCCTCCGGGCTCTGATCGCCGCGCATCGCGGGCTCGAGAGCTCGAAACGGAGGGGGCGGGCACAGCGCGCGCGCTCTCGGTGCTTGGATACGGCGGATCGCACACAGCGATAGCTGCCCGTTTTACACACAGTGTCCCGGTGGCTTGGACGGGGAACATATAGTGTGAGGCGCAACGCGCGAGGGCGGCGTCGGGGCGAAATGTTCGTTAGTATGTGTGAGCGCTCGAGGGCGGGCACAGGACTTACATTTAAAACATGACCGGTCGTGAGAGGCCGTGTGACAGGCAGTGAGTAGGTGTGGGCACGGTGAGGTGGACACGTGACCTACTTTTAACACTCGAGCGGCTTCTGCCTGCTTTATGAGAGTGAGCTCTGTGAGAGACACGGGATTTATAGTGCTTGTGTTCAGGGGTGAACACGGACACGTGGGCACATTCACTGTATTTGAAACACATACGGCGTGAGCCGTGCAACCAGACATATGCTCATTTGAGATTTCTCTGGGTCGCCGTGAGGACGGTGGTTGCGCGCAGGCGAGCGGGTAGATGTACCGGCTTGTTGGCTGCGAGGTAAACATCTGCAGTAGCCGTGGCAACGGGGACTGACAGAGCGTGAAGCTTACTCTAGAAGAGACGTATATTTATCTGTACTGACTGTTGTACTTCGTACTTAAGATTGTCAGTTCATGATCTTCATATGTAACAGGAACATTAATCATGATCAAGTCATTTTATATATATTTTATTCCCAAAGGATTCAGAAACTTTCAAATTAATAAAACATGTACATCAAATGTAACTATGTCTTTGAATCTTTTAATTCTGACAAGAACATTTAATAATGCTTGAATAGCAGGGCTTTATTCCTAGAGCGTGTACATAGTTCGCAGGAGACAAATGAATACAGTAACAATGCATCACTTTCAACCTCTTGTTAAAACAACTGTCAAAATGGATGGCTTGCAACATGACTATTTTGAAGGAATTACAGTAGGAATTGTAAGATCACAGCACTGGTTGTCTGCAACTTCATACATCATCTGTCTCGGAAATCTGAAACAATAAAACTACATAATATATGCAGCTTAAAACAAAAGAGATGTCTCCATATACACTTCATTACATACATTATCATCAGTTGAATTTGTGGTGGACAGGACATGAAAATCCATCAATACTAAAAATTTATGTTTATGTTCACATGTGGACTAAACAGCAGTTCATAAACTATTGCTTCAACTGATCTCAAACTCTTTAACTTCAGTAAACACATAAATGAACTGATCAAGTGCAGTACACATACCTCTGCTCAGCCACGAACCGGTTCTTGGTCGAAAGCTGATGATGTAACATGCCGGTAGGCCCGCCCTCACGTGATACCGATTGGTCGATCGATAAGCTTAAATCTGATTGGCTAAAGAGTACGACTCATCTGTGTAGGAGGAGTTCGCTGCCAGGAAAGTCTCAAAAACACACACACACAAAGCCAAGGCGATTCACACGTGAATGACGATTTGTACATTCATATTCAAGGATAAACTCGTACATTTTAAACATTCAAAGGTTTTTGTGCACAGTTGTAGATCTACGAATTTTGTTTTGCATTTGTGAAATGTCATTTATGAATATATAATTTTATTTTGCGCATGTGAATTGCTTTTTGTTAAAATATATTTTTTTCACGCACGTGAATTTTTTTTTGTGTGTGCGTGAATTAGGTTTCATGCATGTGAAATTGTCTATGCATGTGTGAATCATGTTTTTTGCGTGAATTATATTTGA
The DNA here is from genome assembly GCA_021554675.1 of Leuciscus idus. NCBI lineage: Eukaryota > Metazoa > Chordata > Actinopteri > Cypriniformes > Leuciscidae > Leuciscus > Leuciscus idus. Next base: position 50,731,388 of record CM038625.1, on the reverse strand, counting down.
GACTATTCTGTCTCCATATACATACACTTATGCTGCACTGTAAAAAATTTCTAACCTCCCTAACTCAAAATTTTCTAGTGACTGGTTACATCTAAATTTTTCAATTGGCCCAAGTGAAATTCTGTAAATTTAATTTTATAATTTACAGAATTTCACTTGGGCCAATTGAAAAATTTAGATGTGACCAGTCACTAGAAAATGTTGAGTTAGGGAGGTTAGAAATTTTTTACAGTGTGATCCTAACAGAAATGCATTTTTTCATAGGTGATTATGACATGTTCCTGCCTGCAGACAGGTGTTTACCCAAACCAGTTACAGTGCAGCTCTAGCCAGGACAAGGGCACACAATGAAATGAACTTTGGCTAACTAAAGGGAAGATTTCAGTGTCTGAAAAGTCTGAGGGTTGCACACCTGACAGGGCCTGTGACATTGTTGCATGTGCCATATTACACAACACTGGCAAAAAAAACACAAAAAAACACTTTTCATTAAATGTTTAATAAAAGACAAATATGCTTAGTTCCTTGAGTTTTATTTCAATTGTTCTTTGTAAAGAAAAGCCAGTGGTCAAGTGCCTGCAACAAGAGATATTAGACACATGCCTCATGCAACAAATAAAAAGGAGACGTTGGCTATACACTGCCCACCTGTAGGCCTATGTCTCCTCTGTCTGTGCAGACTCTTCTGTGGACCTTCCTGTAGATGTGGAATCCTGCAACTCACACTCACCTAAAGGATTATCAGGAACACCATACTAATACTGTCTTTGACCCCCTTTTGCCTTCAGAACTGCCTTAATTCTACGTGGCATTGATTCAACAAGGTGCTGAAAGCATTCTTTAGAAATGTTGGCCCATATTGATAGGACAGCATCTTGCAGTTGATGGAGATTTGTGGGATGCACATCCAGGGCACGAAGCTCCCGTTCCACCACATCCCAAAGATGCTCTATTGGGTTGAGATCTGGTGACTGTGGGGGCCATTTTAGTACAGTGAACTCATTGTCATGTTCAAGAAACCAATTTGAAATGATTTGAGCTTTGTGACATGGTGCATTATCCTGCTGGAAGTAGCCATCAGAGGATGGGTACATGGTGGTCATAAAGGGATGGACATGGTCAGAAACAATGCTCAGGTAGGCCGTGGCATTTAAACGATGCCCAATTGGCACTAAGGGGCCTAAAGTGTGCCAATAAAACATCCCCCACACCATTACACCACCACCACCAGCCTGCACAGTGGTAACAAGGCATGATGGATCCATGTTCTCATTCTGTTTACGCCAAATTCTGACTCTACCATCTGAATGTCTCAACAGAAATCGAGACTCATCAGACCAGGCAACATTTTTCCAGTCTTCAACTGTCCAATTTTGGTGAGCTCGTGCAAATTGTAGCCTCTTTTTCCTATTTATAGTGGAGATGAGTGGTACCCGGTGGGGTCTTCTGCTGTTGTAGCCCATCCGCCCCAAGGTTGTGCGTGTTGTGGCTTCACAAATGCTTTGCTGCATACCTCGGTTGTAACGAGTGGTTATTTCAGTCAAAGTTGCTCTTCTATCAGCTTGAATCAGTCGGCCCATTCTCCTCTGACCTCTAGCATCAACAAGGCATTTTCGCCCACAGGACTGCCGCATACTGGATGCTTTTCCCTTTTCACACCATTCTTTGTAAACCCTAGAAATGGTTGTGCGTGAAAATCCCAGTAACTGAGCAGATTGTGAAATACTCAGACCGGCCCGTCTGGCACCAACAACCATGCCACGCTCAAAATTGCTTAAATCACCTTTCTTTCCCATTCTGACATTCAGTTTGGAGTTCAGGAGATTGTCTTGACCAGGACCACACCCCTAAATGCATTGAAGCAACTGCCATGTGATTGGTTGATTAGATAATTGCATTAATGAGAAATTGAACAGGTGTTCCTAATAATCCTTTAGGTGAGTGTATATATATATATATATATATATATATATATACAGTATATACAGTATGTATATATATATATATATATATATATATATATATATATATATATATATATATATATGTATAGAATAAAATATACAGGGCTTGCCATTCACTTTTTTTAGTGGTTTTCCAAAGTTACTAGCCAGTCAGCATTTTCACTGACCACAATTTTGACATCGATACCATGGGGGAAAACTGCCATATAGATATTTTTAATATTATCTCATGATTCCAATATCTCCATAATTTGGCAGCCGGTATTAGGCTGCTGTCTCTTTAAGACCTGACGCACGACCCATTATACTGAGTAATTATACAAAATCTGCAGGAATAAGTAAAATTAAGCGGAATATGCGCAATCACACACTGAAATTCAAGCCCTGTAACAATATTCATCTGGAGCAAATGAAATGAGTGGATAAAGGGATGGTTTGTTTGTCAACTCGCTATTGGAGAGATCACGAGAGAATGATAAAGTGTAGATGGTATAGTTTCTGTTCTGCGGGAAATGAGTATTGGAAGTGTTTCAGATATTTCAGTATCGATAGACTACAATTGGAAAATATAGACTAGCCTATTATATAAAATTCCCCCCGCGGCCCCGCCAAAGTGACTGCATTACACGCAGGAGTGACTGAAATACACCCGCAGTTGGAGGGTGTTAATGTTAAGCCCTGTGTGTATGTATGTGTGTATATGAAGAGTTCAGATGCAAAAGCCTCTAAGTGCCATCTGCAATTTTCTTCTTGAATGATAATTTTTATTAAGCTTGTATAATTAAGTTCAGTAATTTCACTTAAATGACAATTAATAGGTAATTTTCATTGCCGTTTAAGTGAAATTACTGAACTTAAATATACAAGCTTGATAAAAATGATCAGTCTAGAAGAAAATTTCAGATGGCACTTAGAGGCTTTTGCATCTGAACTCTTCATATATATATATAGAGAGAGAGAGAGAGAGAGAGAGAGATAGATATAGATAATATTATTTGTATTTTATTTTTTTTATATATTTTTTTTTTTCTGTATTTCAAGACTTAAAGAAGATATAACTATCTGTACATCCTATTTTGTCTCTCACAGCCCTTAAACTGAAAGCTGAAATTCCAGAACAGTCCCAGAACCCTACAGTATCCCAGCTGGAAAGAAAAAGAAGGATAAAAAAAAAAAGAAGAAGAAGAAATCAAAGAGAGCACAGGCCGGTGATTTCAAAAGAGGTACTACAGTACAGGTTACCATTGTGTCTTAATGTATTCACAGAGACCTATGTTGTTATAATCATTTTTAACCAGAAAACACTCATTGTCTATTAGTGCTGGGCAGTTTGACCAAAAATCTTTATCACGTTTTTTTTCACTGGACCTTTATTATGGCTTATTTTGCTGTAAGGAGTACAGGGAATGTGTATTGTAAGGACAAATATATAAAAAATAATAATAATAATAATAATAAAATCAGTTCATAAAGCTACCAGTTTAGTTTAAAATGTTATCAAAAGAAAATGTAATTATTTAAATTAATAATAAGTGTTTTACTGTGTGCAATTTCTGTAATTTCAATGAAGACCTTTTGAGTTTGTTTTAATAAACGGTATTATTATTATTATCACTATTAATCGGAGTACACTCTACTGTACAATAGTAATAACCAGGGTTCTAAATTAACTTTTTTGATCACCAGCCACTTTCTAAAGTTACCAGCCAATCAGAATATCCACTAGCCAATTTTTTTCCGGTGAAAATAAGAGAAATTATGAGTGCCACTGAATGCATTTGATTATTTTATTAGAATTGCTGGCATGAAAAACACAAAGTACAATACAACAAAATATACACAGAAAGTGCAAACATTTAATTTCAAGTTTGGGATCTATCTATCTATCATTTGAATCGCATGTCTTCAGAGCTCTTCTTCTTCAATACGACCTGTCTTTAATCCTTAGGCTCTCCTGATGACTTCGGGAACTCTCATGGTCCTTTACTGCCTCTACTTTAAAATGATTAGATCCTACCACGAAATTGTTTGTTTTGTTTTTTTCTTTTGCGTACATGCAGCAATCCTGACAATACATGACGACATTATTGTGATCAAACACTAGCCATTCACGACCCGTCAGCCATTTGGCATTACATTTTCTTTTCTTAGTTTCACTGTCGATACCCTCCTCATCCCCTGCCTCGTTCCTCTTCTCGTCCCCAGAAGTCTGTCCCAACCACCGCCGCATTTCGTTTAATATTAACCTACTTTACTAGCCAACTCCGTTCGTCTTATTACTTGTGTTTTCTGTGTCCATTCGCTTCCATGGTTTCTCGCGCTGGTTTCACTGCAAACTGCGCGCAGCCAACGGGCGTATGAAACGTCATCACGTAGCATTATGGCACAGTGTTCATGGGAAATGTAGGAAGTACTGCCAGGGGGATAAATGACCGAGAACAGCGCAGAACAGAGCCTTATGTATCATGCATGTAATGCCTCATGCATCACCGGCCAAACTGGCTAGTAAGTTTTTATTAACACCCGCCAAAATGAATTTTAACCCGCATTTGGCGGAATTATTGTAATAATTTCACAATGTAGAAACAACTTAAATGCGGTATATTTGAAATATTTGTTGTAATGGCATCTTTTTATGAAGCCTAGTATCACTGATATTAAAACTGCTACTGATGTCTCTGAAATTGTTTTTTTTTAAAACATTAATGATATAGACATTCAGCATTACAGTATAATTAGAAGCTATATAAAATTCAAGTGAACTTAAAACAATCTTCACATAAACCTATTATAATTAATGTAAACATAAAAAATGAATCGCCTGCGTTAACGCACTAATTTTGACAGCACTAGTTATAATAGATCAGCTTTAATTAAAGCTACATGATTGAATAGTTTGGGTTAGATTGATGAAGCCAGTGCTATGGCCTTAAAAGTACCTTATTTGCATATATTTGTGTGAGTAGTGGCAGCATGCTTTGTCTATGGAATGATTTCTCCTCATTTGCTTTTCTTTTCTTTCATGCATTTATTCCAGTACGAACTCCTGAGGAGTCTGTTTTGCGATACCACAAAGTCCTCCGACTTGTCAAAAGTGGCTCAACAAAGACAGATGCCTATAACAGCGTGGGAGTGGACCGAAACACAATTGTGAACCAAGCACCAATTGTAGAGCTGGCTGCAGTTAGCCCTGACATGTTCAAGCTTCTGAGGGCTGGTTTCCAAAAAGGAGACAGTCTGCAAAAATTTGCGGACAAATGTTTGGCTCAGTGTATTTTAGAGCCAAATGCAGGTCTCATATGTGCTATGAAACAGGCCAATGACCTGTTAGACATTCTGAAAAAGTAGTTCAATTAGTACATTTTAAGCAGCATTGTTACTTATGACTGCTTTTGTTCTAGTGGTACTAATCAGCCCACCCCTTTAGTACAGCTCAGCCCATGAGCTAGTTTTTTTTTGTGTGTGTGTGTGTGTGTGTGTGTGTGTTTAGGCAGTTCAGTACAGTTGTCATAGAAATTATTTACTTTTATATTTTGTTTTAATGTAATGTGTTATGGAAATGTGTTTTTGGAAAGTGTTTAATAAACAGCTTTTATAAACTCAAGTGATGGTCATTAATGATAAATTAATCATTAGCTAATGGTTTGCAAATATATAATTATGTTGTGACTTTACTTGTTGAGGCACATCATTATTAACTAGTCAAACAGCTGAAGAAAGCCTTCTGTTCTGCTCCCATCCTGGTCCATCCCAATCTGGACCTCCCCTTCGTGGTTGAAGTGGACGCCTCATCGACTGGGGTGGGAGCCATTCTATCACAGCAGGAGGGGAAGCCTCCAGTCCTCCATCCATGTGCCTTCTATTCCAAGAAACTGTCCCCGGCGGAGCGAAATTACGACATCGGTAATCGTGAACTGTTGGCTATCAAGATGGCTTTCGAGGAATGGAGACACTGGCTGGAAGGAGCACACCATCAAGCCGAGATTATTACAGATCATTGTAACCTCGAATATCTTCAAGAGGCCAAACGTCTAAATCCTCGCCAAGCGCGATGGGCAATCTCCTTCACGAGTTTCAACTTCCGAGCTAGTATCGTCCAGGAGACAAGAACTTGAAAGCTGACGCACTCTCCCATCTTCATGCACCTGAACCCAAAGTATCACCTCCTGAAGCAATACTCCCTCCAGCCATTATTGTCAGCCCCATCGAATGGTCCCTTGATGATCGCATCCGGGAAACCACCCGTTTCGAGCCAGCTTCGCCGGGAGGTCCTGAGGGATAGGTATCTGTTCCATCCTCTCTACGTCTGTCCCTCAAGGACTCAGTTCACACGTCTCCAGGGTCTGGACATCCAGGCAGCCAGCGAACCCTCTCGCTCCTTCGTAACTGGTTTTGGTGGCAACCATCACGCAGGATGTCTCCCGATACGTTCGTGGATGCTCAGTCTGTGCCACTACCAACACTCCACGAAGGCTCCCGAAGGAAAACTGAAGCCACTGCCCATACCACGTCGTCCATGGTCCCATCTGGGCATAGACTTCATGACCGACCTCCCACCTTCAGATTCACATACCTGCATCCTGGTCGTTGTCGACTGTTTATCCAAGGCATGCAAACTCACTATTAAAGCCCTTCACTGATCCTCTTGTCTCTTCTTCTCCAGGACCTGATGGTGTTGACATACCTCCTCCTCCCGAAGTCGCAGAGGAAGAGACGATTTACCGTGTACAGGACATCCTGGATTCCCGTCGGCGGGGCTGCCTCCTAGAGTATCTTGTAGACTGGGAGAGATACGGTCCCGAAGAACGCTCTTGGGTCCCTAAGGCCATCCCTCCTCACCCAGTTCCACGACTCTCATCCCAACCGCCCTGCCCCTAGAGGTTGAGGCCGGCCCCATCGACGGGCAACGCGGGCGTCAAGAGCCGCCCATGGAGGGGGGGAGTACTGTCACAGAGTCATCAGTAACAGCTGCCACACCATCAGCATCCAATCACCCGACTCCGCCCATCCGCTCGTTATCACCAGAGTACTGAATCACCACACCTGCTCCCGCTCATCACCACCACCACATAAAAACCCACACATACCTTCACTCATTGTCTGGTCTCTCCTCACTCTTCTGTACTTTGACTTATCTGAATACCCGAACTCTGATCATCTGTTTTCAGCCTACTACCATCTGTCATCCGTGACCTCTCAGTTCCTCCTGTGTCCTCCTGTCTTCGGTACAGCAAGTATCCCAGAATTACCATCTTTACATCCCTCTCAGAACATCCATTTCTCTAAAATCTTGTGCTCATCCATCTCCTGTCTCCTATTAACCCTCTGGGGACCAAAAACGCGCCCGTGCGTTTTGCTCATTTTTTTTTTTAGCAATGAAAAATAAACACAAAATGCTCTGTTAATTTTGATCTTTAATTTTCGTGTTATACATCAATCGATCCTGTTCAGTTTCTATTTTTTTTCTGTATACTCACAATAAAAATAAAGTGTTTTGCTTTTTGACAAATAAAGAAACTTTAACATGATGCTATTTCTGCCTTCTCTCTGTCAGTAAACTCCCATTTGAAACGCGTTGGAAAATGATCTATAACTCCGCGAAAATTCAGTCAAACAGGCAAACAGACCCACGGGCATAAAGCTTGAGATCGCAGCTTTTAAATGAAGTAATTTATATAAAAAACAAATATTATCAGCTTCTGTAATCTGTATAAAAAGAGAGCGATTCCAGTCGAGCTCATTACGAGCTCATTGACTTTAATTCGTTCACGCCTACTCACGGAGCGCGCTATTCACAAGATAATGTGTTAAGCCATCTATGCAAAACAGGTAAACGCCCCCAAGCAAATGCATTAAACGCTTCAAGTTTCATCATTCAGTCACCTGCGCGTTGGGAAGATGACACGGTACACCGGTGCGGAAGCCCTTCAGTTCGTCCTGGATACTAGCGACGAAGAGTCCAGATTTTCATCAGAAGAGGAGCGACTACTCTGATGACGACCGTTTGTATTTTGAAGAGCAAATTGATCCAGCCGTGGATAGAATTTCGGATGAGTAAGTATTTATTCTTTCTTGCATTAGTTGACAAGCTATTCAAAACATGAGCTTACATATTATACTGGGTGGACTTGCCATCCAGAGTATTGACATTTGATATCTACCTATATTCAACACGATCTAATGAAAGTGCATATCTATACCATGAATTTAATATCTCGTACCATTTCAACGTCAAAAATGTTTTTTTTTTTTTTTTTTTGTGTACATATGCTACACCCCTTGGTTAGGAAATTTGTATTTGTATGTGTAGCCTAAATGATAGGGTAGAGTGGGGGAAAACGCCCCCCTGGGGTAAAACGCCCCCCACCTGTTTTTCCCAAAATAACCACTAAAAGTAGTCAAGATACATTTTTACTGTTGCTATGCATTACGTTGATAACGGGGATATACAAATCTCTATGGAGAAGCTGACACCAGCGACATATTTGAAGAGAAGAGGATTACATGGTAAATGCTATAATTTTCAGATATTAGTAAATAAGTGTTTAAGAGAATATTGTTCTGCAGGATATTGCAGTGATGTATGATAGATGAATAGTGAAGTCTGTAGTTTGAGATCATATATTATTTATAAGGAATATAATTATATTTTAAAAAAAAATTTTTTTTTTTTTAAACTCATAGCTTGTGGGGTAAAACGCCCCCTAGGCCCCTACGCTGAGGGGTAAAACGCCCCCCAGGGGCAATAGTTTCTCTCTATCATAATTACTATAATAAAATATTTCTGTCTATCAAATCCTTTGTTTTACACTTAATGCAGTATAACTAGGTGGTAAAATCAAAATATTTGAACAAAACATGAAAAAATTACCTCAAGTGAGCATTAACTAGCTAGCTTGCTAGCAAAGTTAGCTCACTGATAGAAGGTAGTTAATTTAGCCTATTTTGAACATTGCTGAAATAAATATTAATATATATACATGTTGATACATTACTTGCCTTTTACCTTTAGAGATTAAAAACTATTGTCTGTTAATTTTGCTGTTGATCTATGAAGCAAACTGGTTGGTAAGAAAGGGGGCATTTTACCCCACCTTGGGGGGCGTTTTACCCCACTGCTGGGGCAAAACGCCCCCTTTGTACAAAAATATTTGCAGTGAAAATACTAATTAATTATGAAGGCTGAGCAATTTTAATATTTGGTGAATAACTCTTGCCATAGTCACTCAAAACCGGGATGGCAATTCTAGTCACATTTATGTTTTGTTTCACTGTAATGTCACATTTTCCTTAAGGGGGGCGTTTTCCCCCACTCTACCCTATGTTTAGATCATTATGTATGAAAGATAGAATTTAGAAATTATTTTAGAAAGTAGGCCTAGTAGGTGTTTAGATTATATTTTGACTATATAAATGCTGCCTCATTATCATTAACGATGCATGCTCGCAAATATCAGTTGTAAATGTGTGTAAATGTGCTGAAATGTGTAAATATACCCAGTTAATGAAGTGCACAAATGTGTTAGGCTAATGTTTGCGGTGTGCCTCTCCGGTAATGGCCCATTGACACGCATATAGGCTTATTGCACGCGTCTAAAATTATTTACACCAGTTATTCATTATAGACTAATGCGGTAACACTTTAAAATACGGATCCTTCGTTAATGAATAACTACACAGGAACAAATGAGTAACACAATATTAACAATCTAGTAACTACAGTTAACTAACAAGTAACTCTGATTAACGAATTAGTAAGTAATAGCACACAGATTTAAGTGGTAGTTCACTATTAACTAATCAATAACTACTATTTTTTTAATACTTCCCAGAGAACTACTGAATTTTTTACAGATTTAAGTGGTAGTTCACTAATAACTAATCAATAACTACAATTTTTTAATACTTCCCAGAGAAATAATGAAAAAAAGTCACAATTCATGCAAAACTTAATAACTAATGCAGGAAAAATTACTAGCACTAGATTAACATTACTGCTAGATACTGTACACTAATTATCAATATGTAGTAGCGTAGCAGACTTATGATTTGGGAAAGCTGTCAATAATTAGCCTATGCACTGCTGTCTTTTAGAGAACTATTCATAAACTAAATAATTTTTAAGAATTGTTTTTATAAATGCACTTGTCTGGAACACTTACCCTGTGGCCGATTTTCCGGCATTCCTCTGGACTGGCTTTGAATAACTAGACTCATCATGGTGAGTACTGGAACATACTGAGTCATCAGCCATCCAAATACCAGTTATTTTATTATTTAACCTACCTCTCAAAATTGTTTTTATGTATGTCTCTATGTTCATGTGTATATATATATATATATATATATATATAAATATGTGTGTGTATATATATCCTGTGAATGATTAGATGATTCTACCCTTTCGGGTTGGCTCTTCATTAGTAACTACAGCATGGAATCATGATAACTAGTAATGACTCAAGTGTTAATACATACTTTTATAGGACTTACAAATTATTTGGATCCGTATTCTAAAGTGAAGATCATGTTAACTAACTAGTAATGACTCAAGTGTTACTACATACCCCTATTTGGATCCATATTCTAAAGTGAAGATCATGTTAACTAACTAGTAATGACTCAAGTGTTACTACATACCCCTATTTGGATCCATATTCTAAAGTGAAGATCATGTTACCTAACTAGTAATGACTCAAGTGTTACTACATACCCCTATTTGGATCCATATTCTAAAGTGAAGATCATGTTAACTAACTAGTAATGACTCAAGTGTCTCAAATGACTCAAGCTATAATAAAATAACTGGTATTTGGATGGCTGATGACTCAGTATGTTCCAGTACTCACCATGATGAGTCTAGTTATTCAAAGCCAGTCCAGAGGATTGATTATGAATTTAGTTTATGAATAGTTCTCTAAAAGACAGCAGTGCATAGGCTAATTATTGACAGCTTTCCCAAATCATAAGTCTGCTACGCTATTACATATTTATAATTAGTGTACAGTATCTAGCAGTAATGTTAATCTAGTGCTAGTAATTTGTCCTACATTAGTTATTAATTAGTTTTGCATGAATTGTGAATTTTTTTCATTATTTCTGTGGGAAGTATTGAAAAATAGTAGTTATTGATTAGTTAATAGTGAACTACCACTTAAATCTGTGTGCTATTACTTACTAATTCGTTAATCAGAGTTACTTGTTAGTTAACTGTAGTTACTAGATTGTTAATATTGTGTTACTCATTTGTTCCTGTGTAGTTATTCATTAACGAAGGATCCGTATTTTAAAGTGTTACCACTAATGCTACTATAGTTATATTTATGTAATAATATTCTTCAACTTTTTAAAAAGGAATGTAGCTTCATCACTACCTCCGCCTGCAACTCGGAGTGCGCTTAGCAACACAGTCAGAAATCAGAGAGAGTAAGTACATATTTATCTACTATTTTACAGATGTTAGTTACATTTTGTTTATATACTTAGTGATGATACAAATGTAGCCTATATGTGCCTGTGTGGCTTTGCAACAAATGTGTTGTTATATGCACAATATAACAATTATTGATTGGTAATGTTAATATAAAAGAGCTTATATTGTGTTGCTTTATCAGCATTGCTAAATGTCCATCAGTTATGCATGTGCTGGAATAGTACTCTGTAAAATATATGATAAAAAATAGTTTTCAACTTTACACAAAATTACAATAAAACAGATTGAAAAACAAAACATTTGAATCTCCTCATTCTTTGTTCAGGCTGCCTCACTTGATGGCCCATTAGCACTTGGGGGAGCGTCTATGTCACACCCCTGGTCTGAATCTCATTAATATTGATGACCCATTACCACTCCCACGCATAAACCTCTTCTGACAAAAAAACTGTTTTACAATGTTTAAATCAATGTAGTGTTTTATGTGAACAATTAGGCAGGATGATTTTCACATAATTTTGAAGCTAGAACTCAAAGGGACAACATCCATTAGTCAAAAGTCTTGTGGACACATATTTAATATGTGTTTTGTGTTCTTAAATCAGCAACTTTCATTTTATTTTTTTCCAATAACCACGCATAAACATTATTCTCTTAAAAATACAAACATCTACATACACGTTGCTCGCATATTATGGTAGCCCTGTTTGTGCTATATAGAGTGAATTTACACCTTTGCCATTAACATGTTTATAAATAACTGAAAAAAGCACAAATGTCAGAGCATGTCAGAACATCTCAAGGACCCCAAAAACAGCTTGGTCCCCAGAGGGTTAATAAATAAAATAAAAATGGGGGTGGTGTGGCGCAATGGATAAGACACATGCCTTTGGTGTGAGAGACCCGGGTTCGAATCCACTGTGAGACACCAATGTGTCCCTGAGCAAGACACTTAACCCCTAGTTGCTCCAGAGGCGTGCGACCTCTGACATATATAGCAATTGTAAGTCGCTTTGGATAAAAGCGTCAGCTAAATGAATAAATGTAAATGTAAAAAATGTAAATGTAAATAAATATCTACTTACCCATTTATTCTGTTGTCTCTCCCTTCTGTCCATGACAAGAAGGAAGACCCATGTGTTGTTTTGTTCATCAAAATTGTACTTACTTGTGCTTATCCTGGATGCCATAACCTATATAAAAATTATGATTAAGTTCACTTGCGCATTTTCAGTTGGGAAGATTGACTTTTCACCAGATTCCCAACGTTTGAGCTCATGCGCATACACCATTAAAATAAATGTTTAATTTAGAATTGTTGCATGTAGTCTCCTTTTTAGTTGCAGGGTTGTAACAATATATATTTTTTCTGCTCATGCCCTCTAAATTTCATTGTGTCAACTTTGACCATTGGGTGGCGCATATCCCTTTTGTTGTTACACAGCAGAAAAAGGAAGGAAACAGTAGGAAGCAGCGCTGGTAGAATGCATGCTGTGAAGTTGTCACATTGTCAATTTGATTAGTCAAACATGCAATGGCAAGTTTCTCATTTACTCCTGATAAAAAATCATCTGAGGTTATTCATTACAGCTACAGTAAACTCTGAAGACCAATTACAGCCATTATGGTTTGCTGTTGAGTAAATGTGCACCTCAGGGTGCTGTTAACACATGTGCTGAATGCAGAGATGATCTGTTCATTAGAGGTGTGAAAGCAACACATCTAAACACACAGTGAAGGCACTGATGCAATAGCTGCTGCTCATTATTCAGGGGTCAGTTACATAATATTTTGCTTTGATGTATTTTAAAAGTAAATGAAGCAGAACTTTTACTTCTACAACGACAAGTAGATATACAAAAAAATCCTCTCGGTGCAGGTGCAGTACAGAGAAATACATTACCTATAAATAAATATCTGTAATGAATGCTTCTCCTCCACCACAGGAGGGAGCACCAGTCGAAGAACTGGACTTCGCCGGGGAAGAAAACATTGGTGGGGAACAATTAGAGGTCAGGGGGTCAGATCATTCATCCCCATTAAATATTTTACTGTTGTAAATATTTACCCATGCAGTGCCTCTCACCTATATCTAGGTTTATTGCAGAGAACGATTCTCCTATCAGCTCAGACGCTCCATAAGAAACAGAAGTGGGGCCTGAGGAATGTGTAGCAAGCACCTCACAACACATTCCCCAACCAAGGCCCAAAAAAGCCTTATCTAGAAAAATCTCATACGGACCTCACACAGATGGGTCTAGAAAAGATAAGAGTATCAGATCCCTCTGAGACAGCTCCACCAGAGGGGTTTAGACTCCAGAAATGAAGAAAGAACAGAAAATATCCCAGTTGCAGCACCTGCTGACGAAACAAACACAAGTGACATAAATGTACAGACCACAGTCTCGGACAGCCCGGTAGCGCGGCTTACCAGACACATAAATACGAGTAAAAAAATGGCAGATTGGAGTCAGCCTAACCCTAACTTCAGAAAAATTATGTAATAATTGGTGACTCCAATGTGTCCAGAGTCCCAGCCATCAACTGCCCTGATTTACAGGCAGACAGTTACCCTGGGGCCAAACTGTAGCACGCAGCTAACCTAATTGAAAAGGCCACAATTGCAGTACAGCCCGAAAAGATCATCCTGTCCTTTGGTTTCAATAACAGACAGCAGAGGTACAGGATTGCGGATATAACAGAACTGCAAAAGACCCACAAGGCCGTCGCCAAGAGACTGCCTAACACAGAGGTGTTCTTCCCACTGATATATTTCACCCGATCATTGCCATTTTACGAGAAAGTCATGATTGAACACTTGAACACTCACATAATGAAAAACACCAGTTGTATCCCCCCGCCGAATCCAACCTTGAATCGCTTCCACTCCAATGTTGTCACATGCTGCATCCATTGACTGAATGAGATTTTCCTGTGCATAAGGATTTCTGTCATAGACCTTCCACCTCCATGCAGAAAAAAAATTCTTCAATGGGATTAAGGAAGGGCGAGTATGGTGGGAGGCACACATTTATAAAAAATGTGGGTTATTTTCAAACCACTCATGAATTCTAGGACCACGGTGTAAGTTCACATTGTCCCAGATTACCACAGACATGGGATGCTCATCACCTCTCTCTTCACGTCTCAGTAGTGCTTCCTGTAGAGCAAACAGAAACATTATAAGATGGGCAGTGTTGTAAGGCCCTAAAGTCACATGGCGGTGAATAACCCCATAGCTGCTGATGGCAGCACATATGGTCACGTTGCCACCACGCTGCCCTGGCAACTCTACAATGGCACGTTGACCAATAATGTTGCGGCCTCTCCTTCTCCTCTTGGTGAGATTGAAGCCAGCTTCATCCAAGAAGATGCACTCATGAGGCCTCTCCATGGATTCCAGTTGAAACATTCTCTATAGAAATGAATAGAATAGAATGAGGCATTTATATAGCGCTTTCATATGTACTACTGTACACCCAAAGCGCTTTACAATCATATCAAGGTATCTCTCCTCAACCACCACCAGTGTGCAGCATCCACTTGGATGATGCGACGGCAGCCACAATACAACGGCGCCAGTGCGCACACCACACACCAGCTATAGTGGAGAGGAGAGAGAGTGATAGAGCCAATTCAATGGAAGGGGATTAAATGAACAAAAATTAATTTTTGAAGTAACGTAAATGACATAGCATTCCAGGCTTCATGCCTCTGTATACATGTGCTGCATTACATTCAACACAGTAAAGATGTACAATAACTCAATAGTGCTGTATAATCTCTGGACATGATTACTTACTTGTGCATATTGATATCGTAGCTCTTTTACCCTTTCAGAATTTCTCTCAAATGGTACTCTGTAGGCTTGTTAGAGACTTATCAGGTTGCGTATCAAGACACGGTCAATTGTGGAGAGACTCACACTGTTGATTCCTTCAAAGTTCACGTTGTCTTCCTCAACTCGCTGTTGTATTTCACGCAGACGAATGAGATTATTTTGAAGGACCATATTGACAATAATGGTCTCCTGCTGTTGTGAGAACATACCTCTCCTTCCACCAGCATGTGGCAGTCTTTCAATTCTAGCAAATAAAACCTCTTGTTAGAATTGTACAGACAGGCCAAATGCATCCTCCTCCTCCTCCTCCGTCTCTTCTGTAAAATACTGTAAAAGATATGACTTTCTTTGAGGGTAAAAAGAATCAAAAACCAAAAATTATCTTCACTAGAGCCTCAGACTGGACTCCAGCTTTATCCAGCCTACCTAAACAAATCACACAAATAATCAGAGCTGACAATTATACATACAAGCACCTAAATTGGGGCCTGAAAACACCAGAAAACCGAACAAAGGGAGAAAGAAAAGCTCTGTTAGAACTACAAAGAATTAGGGATATTATTATAAAACCTGCTGATAAGGGGAATGCAACTATTATTATGGATAAAACACAGTATATTTGGGAAGGACAGAGTTGGCAGTGAAGGAACACTATTGCACACTAGAGGGAGCCATATATCCACAAACTAGAATCATCTAGATACTAGATTAAATGCTTGATAATCCAGTTGGAATCCAGGAGGAACACCAACTTGCTGGATAAATTAGTACAAAGCAAGATTTATATCGCGCCTGCCATAGGCCTTATTGGCAAATGCAAATACTACACTCCAGCACAATTAATAGTTAGTAGATTCTCTAAAAAAAGTATTTCAGCTTCCCAGGTCTCTGTCCCACGAAACTTGCAATTGTATTTACCTGTTGTACTGTACCAAGTGCCACAAACAGTATGTCGGCCAGACAAAAAATGAATTAAGAGTATGCATATATCAGCACGCACATAACATCACACACAGAATAGAAAACCGCAGACACGTGGTACAACACTTTCTGTTGCACGGCCTGACGGCCTTGAGGGTCACAGGTTTGCAGGCAAACCCATCCTGGGCCCTTAGTGACCGGCTCAGAGCAGAAGCACAGTGGATCAAACATTTGGATACACATTTTCCTAGAGGTCTGAACGAAACCTGAGTCTCCATCTGTGACTGGTGTGGTCAAAACCTCGACGGCTGACCCTTCCACGGCCCTAAACCTAACCGTCACACCTGGGCATCACCAACCCGTGACACATGACCCCTCCCAGCACCTAAACCTAACCATCCTAACCCTCTGTTTATTATCCCTGGACTGACCAGCCCCTAACCTTAACCAGAATAACCCTGGGTAAAACAGCCCTTCATAAAATAGCCCGAGGTCAAATAGCCCGCTCAGAAACACCCTGGACACTCAAATACTTAATAAATAAATAAATAAACATAAGATATTATACATTACCACATCTATATTTTCATCCTTGAGTTCACTCTGGCATCGATGCCAAACAGGTTGACCTCTTGACCTTCCAGACTTGTGTTGTGAGTGATCCTGGGACCTGAAATGACAAAAGAAAAAATCATATATCAAGTAGGAGTTTGTGATGGGATCCCTCCTGATCATCACCATTGCAAAGCGGTCAGCGGAATGGATGGACAGTGCATAGCCGTCTTCAGGTCCCTCGGAACCTGTCGATTGGACTTACAGAAATCCTAACCTAACCTAACCTAACCCTAACCCCTGTAAACACACAGGTATCTCATGTGTAACCCCTGTACACACACACACACACAGGTATCTCATGTGTAACCCCTGTAAACACACACAGGTGTCTGATGAACATGTAACTCAGTTAGGACAGGTATCTCATGTGAAACCCCTGTAAACACACACAGGTGTCTGATGAACATGTGACTCAGTTAGGACAGGTATCTCATGTGTAACCCCTGTAAACACACACAGGTGTCTGATGAACATGTAACTCAGTTAGGACAGGTATCTCATGTGTAACCCCTGTAAACACACACAGGTATCTGATGAACATGTATCTCAGTTAGGACAGGTATCTCATGTGAAACCCCTGTAAACACACACAGGTGTCTGATGAACATGTAACTCAGTTAGGACAGGTATCTCATGTGTAACCCCTGTAAACACACACAGGTATCTGATGAACATGTAACTCAGTTAGGACAGGTATCTCATGTGAAACCCCTGTAAACACACACAGGTGTCTGATGAACATGTAACTCAGTTAGGACAGGTATCTCATGTGTAACCCCTGTAAACACACACAGGTGTCTGATGAACATGTAACTCAGTTAGGACAGGTATCTCATGTGTAACCCCTGTAAACACACACAGGTGTCTGATGAACATGTAACTCAGTTAGGACAGGTATCTCATGTGTAACCCCTGTAAACACACACACAGGTGTCTGATGAACATGTAACTCAGTTAGGACAGGTATCTCATGTGTAACCCCTGTAAACACACACAGGTGTCTGATGAACATGTAACTCAGTTAGGACAGGTATATCATGTGTAACCCCTGTACACACACACAGGTATCTGATGAACATGTAACTCAGTTAGGACAGGTATATCATGTGTAACCCCTGTACACACACACAGGTATCTGATGAACATGTAACTCAGTTAGGACAGGTATATCATGTGTAACCCCTGTAAACACACACAGGTATCTGATGAACATGTAACTCAGTTAGGACAGGTATCTCATGTGTAACCCCTGTAAACACACACAGGTGTCTGATGAACATGTAACTCAGTTAGGACAGGTATATCATGTGTAACCCCTGTACACACACACAGGTATCTGATGAACATGTAACTCAGTTAGGACAGGTATATCATGTGTAACCCCTGTAAACACACACAGGTATCTGATGAACATGTAACTCAGTTAGGACAGGTATCTCATGTGTAACCCCTGTAAACACACACAGGTATCTGATGAACATGTAATATGCCATTGTAATAACTGATAGTACATTTCATTAATTATCTGTCTTTGTATTATAGGTTTATAAGAATCATGCAATTATCAGTGAAAACAAGTGCAGCACTTTTATACTGTATTACATTAATAGATCTCTGGGGTGACAAATATTTCTGGTCAGTAGAGAAAGGTTAAGTTCATCCACTCTTACCTTTACTATACACAACGCAGTTTATTTTATTTCTGTTTCTTTTATATTTTTGTTAAAAATGTGACCGTGGATCCTGGTGTATTCCAGTATTTCAGATTGTTTTAATGGCGTGATTGTGTAATATATTAGCGTGTGACTTTGAAATAATTTACTTTGACATGACATAATCAATTTGAACCTTGTTTCTATTAGCGGCACAAAAGAAAACATTGTTGGTGTATCCTCATACACTTAGTGCGCATGACCGGTGACCTATGCAAATTCGCAATTAGGAGAACGCTTACTCTACGTCACAATTTTTACGCTGTACGGAAACCCCTGGAAATAAGTGACTGCCTCCGCTGGACAGGCTGCCTCTGCCTTGCATGCTACGGCCTTTCTGCAAGTCCACCAGGCCAAAACATTAAAAGAGCAGCACGAGGGTATTTCTGAGCCGAGGTTGATGCAGGAACTGCAGTAAAGTCACAGCGCGGGTCCTTGGCCAGAATGGGCTGGGGCACTATATGCAACGGGCACGTTGACTTGGCTCCTGGTCAGGACCTTGACTGCAGTGACATATCAACTGCCTCGTGTTGCCAGCAGTACTGCTAGCTCTGCGGCGGTTTTGACCATTGCTGCAGGACAAGCACATATTGGTTCGGACAGACAACACTGCAACGGGTGGTCTACATTCACGTAGCAAGTACCATAACAGTATCATAAAAGCCACTATGGGCCAAATCTTCTATACTGTCATTTTAAAAATGATAACTTATACTGTTTCAGAACAAGGTGTTTTAGCTCGTGTTTCTGTTTTTAAAATGATATAAAGCATCATTACAGATATTACACGTCACATATTAAGTTTTGTGTTGTTGTAAATTTAATTGTTGTTAATACTGTGATAGTTGCAGTAGTTTAAACAACACTTTCTGAGAGAACTGAATCAGGCTACCACAATAGTTATTGGTAACAATGGAGTAGATCATCAGCTCTCTTTGATATATATATATTTTTTAGGGGTGTAACGATTCATCAACTACATCGATGTATCGATTTATATTCCTACGATCCAACTGGATCGATCTGTGCTCGGCAAGTTGGCCTTCCGGACGACATATATCGATCTAATATCGTTTTAAAAGGTAATGAATCGATTGTATCGATACTAGGAAATAGCGCATTGGATTTAAGCACGTTAGACTTTATATGGATGTTTTTTCTTTGCACATTTAATGATAAAGGCGTTAAACGTTACTCGATTCAGTCTGCCTATCTGTGTCGTCGTCGCCATGCGTGACGCGCCAGCAGCAGCGCAAAGACAACAAGCAACGCAAAGTCTCTCACCTCAGAAAAACGGACTGTCCTGTCCTCTCAGCCGCTATACTGCAGTAGCGCGCACTCTTCAATTGCACGCGCAAATGCGGCGGAGCGCGCTGTATCTCTACACTAAAGCGCAAAAGAAATACGAGCATGCAACGTCGTAAATTAGTAAATTAAGAAATAAAAGTAAAATACCAATAAATTTCATTATTGGTACGTCATGTGTGTTGCTATTTATCAGGAGCAGTTTCCATGTTTCTTTACCAGTTCTTCTAAGTATTGTGTATCACCATGGTAGCCTAATTGTTGTTTGTTTCCATAACAAAATGCCACTTACTGGTTTTGTATATTTTTATATGACTGTGGTGGCTCATACCAAGATTGTATTAACAAAAACTAGTTTGGGACTGCTATTTAATAGCTTAACCTCGCAGTGCCTACTGTCTATCAGTATTTGTCATATTCTTAAAAAAAAATTGTTAAGTAAAGGGGGACATAACTTGTGTGTCAACAATTTTTGTGTAAACAAATGTATTATACTAGGCCTATATAATTCCTAAAAAGGTGGGTCACGGCTTGATGACCATGAGGAAATGTGGGTCCCATGGCCGAACTATTCAAAACATCATTCTATGTTGTGATAATCGTAATTAATAATCACAATTACAATTTCAAGGGAATAATCAACAATTATCATTTTTGTCATAATCGTTCAGTCCTACTTATTAAAATAAAATGTGAATGCATTTTACATTAATTGTTGTTTACTTGTTTGTTTATATCTATAATTAATTGATACCTGATTCCCTTACAAGAATTTTTGGCTAAAAAGTTACTGAATCGATTTCAAGTCACTGAATCGTTTCGGATCGGATCGTTCTAAATGAACCAATATCGTCCTTGAATCGTATCGACAACCATGAATCGCGAATCGAATCGAATCGTTGTTAAAACGAATCGTTACACCCCTAATATTTTTTGGGGTGGGGGTAATATGTTTCTCTGTACTGTTGGCACCTGCACCGAGAGGATTTTTTTGTATATCTACTTGTCGTTGTAGAAGTAAAAGTTCTGCTTCATTTACTTTTAAAATACATCAAAGCAAAATATGATGTAACTGACCCCTGAATAATGAGCAGCAGCTATTGCATCAGTGCCTTCACTGTGTGTTTAGATGTGTTGCTTTCACACCTCTAATGAATAGATCATCTCTGCATTCAGCACATGTGTTAACAGCACCCTGAGGTGCACATTTACTCAACAGCAAGCCATAATGGCTATAATTGGTCTCCAGAGTTTACTGTAGCTGTAATGAATGACCTCAGATGACTTATTATCAGGAGTAAATGAGAAACTTGCCATTGCATGTTTGACAAATCAACAGCTTCAAAGAAACAGACAAGTGACCAATCCTAAGTCACAACTTCACTTCATGCATTCTACCAGCACTGCTTCCCCACTGTTTCCTTCCTTTTTCTGCTGTGTAACAACAAAAGGGATATGTGCCACCCAATGGTCAAAGTTGACACAATGATCAGACCGGCAGTGTGCGACCCTGTAAAGCCTTGCCACCCTCAGCCCCCTCTTGTATCGCCAGCCGGCAGCTGAGTGCGGTCCAATTACGCTCAGAGTTTAGCTTCTTCCTGGGCGCTGGCACCAGGTGCCTCGCTGAGAGATATTTGTAGAGCTGCAGGGTGGCACCAAACATGTTCGCTAGATTCTATAGCCTACGTGTCGAGCCGGTAGCTTCCCGTGTGCTCTCTTTGCATAGTTTGTTTGTTTATTTATTTATATAGCAGTTTAATACAACTCACGTTGCCCAAAGTGCTTCACAGTCACAAGCTAAAAAACACAAGAAGATAGCAGAAATAAACATATCCACATCACATAAACACACATAGACAATAACCCATTTAAAGAAGCTCTCCATTTGAATTGAAAAGATGTTGTTTTAACATAGCTTTGAACATGGGTACGGATTTGGCAGATCGAATAGATTGAGGGAGGTCATTCCACAATTTAGGGCCTGCTCAAGAAAAGGCTCCGTCACCTCTATGTTTATATTTAGTCCTGGTAGTGCAAAGCAGCTGTTGATCTTCTGATCTCAAGGATCTAGAGGAGGGGTAAATTGCCACCAAACTGGACAAATACACAGGAGCTAAATTGTGCAAGGCCTTAAAAACAAGTACAATTATATTATAAACTAGAATGTACATTTCCTGAAGAAAATGTGAAGTGGTGCTTGCAGTGGCAAAACTCGCCACTGGGCAGATGCTAACACAATTAACATGTTGTGATACCATGATATACCACGTTTTATCATTATTTACCACGATTTACCATGTTTCTAAGATGATTTACTACGATTTACCACATTCCAGCATGATTTACTATGATTAACATGTTGTTAAAATGATGCTAGCATGATTAGCATGTTGTTAACATGATTAGCATGTTGGTAGCATGATGCTAGCATGATTAGCATTTTGCTAGCATGTTTTAGTTTGATGCTAACATGATTAGCATGTTGCTAGCATTATGCTAGCTTGATTAACATGTTGTTAGCATGATGCTAGCTTGAATATCATTGTGCTAGCTTAATTAGCATATTGGTAGCATGATGCTAGCATGATTAGCATTATGTTAGCATGATGCTAGCTTGATTAGCATGTTGGTAGCTTGATGTTAGCATGATTAGCATGTTGCTAGCATGTTTTTAGCTAGATGCTAACATGATTAGCATGTTGCTAGCATTATGCTAGCTTGATTAGCATGTTGTTAGCATGATGCTAGCTTGATTAGCATGTTGCTAGCATTATGCTAGCTTGATTAGCATGTTGTTAGCATGATGCTAGCTTGATTAGCATGTTGCTCATGCTACCAATGTTAACATAATGCTAGCTTGATTAGCATGTTGGTAGCTTGATGTTAGCATGATTAGCATGTTGCTAGCATGTTTTTAGCTAGATGCTAACATGATTAGCATGTTGCTAGCATGATGCTAGCTTGATTAACATGTTGCTAGCATGATGCTAGCTTGATTAGCATTTTGCTAGCATTATGCTAGCTTGATTAGCATGATGCTAGCATGATGCTAGCTTGATTAGCATGTTGGTAGCATTATGCTAGCATTATTAGCATTTTACTAGCTTGATTAGCATGATGCTAGCATGATGCTAGCTTGATTAGCATGTTGCTAGCATGATACTAGCATGATTAGTATGTTGCTAGCATGTTTTTAGCAAGATGCTGTTGCCAGGTGGTGGTTGCTAGGGTTTTCTGGGTGGTTGCTATGGTGTTGCTAGGCAGTTGCTAAGGTGTTCTGGGTGGTTGCTAGGCAGTTGCTAGGGTATTCTTGGTGGTTGCTAGGTGGTTGCTATGGTGTTGCTAGGCAGTTGCTATGGTATTCTGGGTGGATGCTAGGGCGTTGCTAGGCAGTTGCTAGGGTGTTCTGGGTGGTTGCTAGGCGTTCTGGGTGGTTACTAGGCAGTTGCTAGGTGTTCTGGGTGGTTGCTAGGCAGTTGCTATGGTGTTCTGGGTGGTTGCTAGAGTTTTTTGGTGGTTACTAGAGCATTTCTAGACGTTGCTAGGGTGTTCAGGGTGGTTGCTAAGGTATTTTTGGTAGTTGCTATGGTGTTACTAGGTGGTTGGTAGTTGTCAAATATGGTTACTATGGAGTTTTTATAGAGTTCTTAAAATCTTTAATAACGAGTTCCTTCAGTACGGCACTCGGCCTGCGGCCTCGTGCCTATGGCCGAATAGGCACAAGCATGGAGCAATATCGCAAGGCTACGAGTGTGATATTGCTTTAAAAATGTAAAAAAAAAGTTTTTATATTATTTATTGGTTTAGGGTGGTTGCTAGGGAGCTCAGAGTGGTTGCTAGGGTGCTGTAACTGGTTGCTAGGGTGTGGCTATGAAGATTTTAGGCCATTACTTATTGGCTGCTTGATAATATAAATCCTCTGAGGGAGAGAGAGAGGGAGAGAAACGCAGGGGTGTCAGGCCCTTTGGAGTGGTGTGTGTGAAAACGGCAGTTGGGATTCAAATGTTTTTAGAACTCCCCATGTTAAGTCAATGGGACTTTTTTGGCCGCTTTTTCGTTCGCTGTGCGAACATCGTACACCCAATCGCTTAGAAAAGATATAGCACACCTCTCCTCAATGAGCCGCTCGATTTGACACCTCACTCAGGGGTCTGTGACAAACGGTGCGGGGCGCATTACGCGCCAAACTTTTGGCAGAATAATAATAATAATAAAAAAAATAAGAAGAATAACTAGAATGTACATTTCCTGAAGAAAATGTGAAGTGGTGCTTGCAGTGGCAAAACTTGCCACTCGGTTGCTAGGGTGTTGTACATGATTGCATACGAGCCAACAACCATGTCTGTACGATGTTGTGGAGCTAAAATATGGCTTCTATATGTTGCAATAGGGTTGCTAGGTGAGTCTAAACGGTTGCTAGGGTGTGAATACACAGTTACCATGGTGATATTTACAGACTGTTTTCCAACCGAAACTAATGAGCCAACCCCCATCTCTATACAATATTCTGATGCAGAGATGTAGGTCTTGTAAAATGGTTGCTAGGGTACTCTATTTGGTTGCTATGGAGTTGCTAGGCAGCTGCCAATGATGAAACTCCAAAGGCTTCTTGTCAGTATGAATGATATAAACCAACTCCCATCTCTATACGATGTTCTGATGCAGAGATATAGTTCTTGCTAAACGGTTGCTAGGGTACTCTGTTTGGTTGCTAGTGAGTGGTTTGGCAGCTGCCAATGATGAAACTGCAAAGGCTTCTTGTCATTATAAATGATATAAACCAACTTCCATGCCTCTGTGACATTCAGAATGGAAGATATCCCTCTTTGTATTTTGGTTGCTAGGGTACTCTGTTTGGTTGCTAGGGAGTGGCTTGGCAGCTGCAAATCATGAAACTCCAAAGGCTGCTTGTCAGTATGAATGATATAAACCAACTCCCATCTCTATACGATGTTCTGATACAGAGATATTCGTTTTGCTAAACGGTTGCTAGGGTACTCTGTTTGGTTGCTAGGGAGTGGCTTGGCAGTTGCCAATGATAAAACTGCAAAGGCTTCTTGTCACTATGAATAATATAAACCAACTCCCATTTCTCTGTGACATTCAGAATGGCAGATATACCTCTTTGGATTTTGGTTGCTAGGGTACTCTGTTTGGTTGCTATGGAGTGGCTTGGCAGATGCCAATGATGAAACTGCAAAGGCTTCTTGTCACTATGAATGATATAAACCAACTCCCATGCCTCTGTGACATTCAGAATGGAAGATATCCCTCTTTGGATTTTGGTTGCTAAGGTGTTCGACAATGGTTGCTAGGGAGGGGCTAAGAAGTGTTGAGGTGATTCATGATTGGCTGTTTGCTGGCCCAAGTCAAATGAGATCACCCCCATGTTTCTATGACAATTCAGTCCGGAGATATCCCTTTGATATCTTTCAATGGAAGTCTATGGGACTTGTTGCTAAGGTGCTCTAAATGGTTGCTAGGGCGTGGCTTGATAGCTTTACAATGATCCTAAGAGACTGATTGGTCGCCTGAGTAAAATGAGCCCGCCCCCTTGTCTCTATGACACTGTGATGCAGAGCTATCTTCAATACAAAATCCCTATAAAATTTACCATAGTAGGAAAAGCATGTGTGTTTTCACGGGACGTTCCTTCCCCATAGTAAGTCAATGGGGCAACTTTGGGACGCTCCTGCCCCCCAGGGGTGCAACTTTTACCCCATTGTGAGGTATGTTCCTACAGAGCCTGTCAGCCTCTTCAAATGTGGCAAATTACATGTTTCTGCGAAATCCTCGCTCAGAGCTATGAGTGCTCAAAGTTCGTCGCAATGTTAAGTCTATGGGATTTTTCGGACGCTTTTTCGCCCCTGGGGCGAACACCGCACCCCCGATCGCTTATAAAAGTCATAGCACACCTCTCCTCAATGAGCCGGTCGATTTGACACCTCATTCATGGATCTGTGACAAACGGTGCGGGACGAGTTACGCGCCAAACTTTGTGTGGAATAATAATAAAAAGAATAATAATAATAAGTATGAGCAATAACAATAGTGATGCCTTGCTTTCAGCAAGCACCACTAACTAGAATGTACATTTCCTGAAGAAAATGTGAAGTGGTGCTTGCAGTGGCAAAACTCGCCACTGGGCAGATGCTAACACAATTAACATGTTGTGATACCATGATATACCACGTTTTAGCATTATTTACCACGATTTACCATGTTTCTAAGATGATTTACTACGATTTACCACATTCCAGCATGATTTACTATGATTAACATGTTGTTAAAATGATGCTAGCATGATTAGCATGTTGTTAACATGATTAGCATGTTGGTAGCATGATGCTAGCCTGATTAGCATTTTGCTAGCATGTTTTTAGCTAGATGCTAACATGATTAGCATGTTGCTAGCATGTTTTTATCCAGATGCTAACATGATTAGCATGTTGCTAGCATTATGCTAGCTTGATTAACATGTTGTTAGCATGATGCTAGCTTGAATAGCATTGTGCTAGCTTAATTAGCATATTGGTAGCATGATGCTAGCATGATTAGCATTATGTTAGCATGATGCTAGCTTGATTAGCATGTTGGTAGCTTGATGTTACCATGATTAGCATGTTGCTAGCATCATGCTAGCTTGATTAGCATGTTGCTAGCATGATGCTAGCTTGATTAGCATGTTGCTAGTATTATGCTAGCTTGATTAGCATGTTGCTAGCATTATGCTAGCTTGATTAGCATGTTGCTAGCATGATGCTAGCTTGATTAGCATGTTGCTAGCATGATGCTAGCTTGATTAGCATGTTGGTAGCATAATGCTAGCATTATTAGCATTTTGCTAGTTTGATTAGCATGATGCTAGCTTGATTAGCATGTTGGTAGCTTAATGCTAACATGATTAGCATGTTGCTAGCATGTTTTTAGCTAGATGCTAACATGATTAGCATGTTGCTAACATTATGCTAGCTTGATTAGCATGTTGATAGCATGATGCTAGCTTGATTAGCATGTTGCTAGCATTATGCTAGCTTGATTAGCATGTTGATAGCATGATGCTAGCTTAATTAGCATGTTGGTAGCATAATGCTAGCATTATTAGCATGTTGCTAGCTTGATTAGCATAATGCTAGCATGATGCTAGCTTGATTAACATGTTGCTAGCATGATGCTAGCATGATTAGTATGTTGCTAGCATGTTTTTAGCAAGATGCTGTTGCCAGGTGGTTGCTAGGGTTTTCTGGGTGGTTGCTATGGTGTTGCTAGGCAGTTGCTAAGGTTTTCTGGGTGGTTGCTAGGCAGTTGCTAGGGTATTCTTGGTAGTTGCTAGGCAGTTGCTAGGTGGTTGCTAGGGTGTTTTGGGTGGTTGCTAGAGTTTTTTGGTGGTTACTAGAGCATTTCTAGACGTTGCTAGGGTGTTCAGGGTGGTTGCTAAGGTATTTTTGGTAGTTGCTATGGTGTTACTAGGTGGTTGGTAGTTGTCAAATATGGTTACTATGGAGTTTTTATAGAGTTCTTAAAATCTTTAATAACGAGTTCCTTCAGTACGGCACTCGGCCTGCGGCCTCGTGCCTATGGCCGAATAGGCACAAGCATGGAGCAATATCGCAAGGCTACGAGTGTGATATTGCTTTAAAAAATGTAAAAAAAATGTTTTTATATTATTTATTGGTTTAGGGTGGTTGCTAGGGAGCTC
Source organism: Leuciscus idus (assembly GCA_021554675.1). Classification (NCBI taxonomy): domain Eukaryota; kingdom Metazoa; phylum Chordata; class Actinopteri; order Cypriniformes; family Leuciscidae; genus Leuciscus; species Leuciscus idus. Next base: position 50,703,898 of record CM038625.1, on the reverse strand, counting down.
TTAGTGGTTGCTAGGGTGCTGTAACTGGTTGCTAGGGTGTGGCTATCAAGATTTTAGGCCATTACTTATTGGCTGCTTGATAATATAAATCCTCTGAGGGAGAGAGAGAGGGAGAGAAACGCAGGGGTGTCAGGCCCTTTGGAGTGGTGTGTGTGAAAACGGCAGTTGGGATTCAAATGTTTTTAGAACTCCCCATGTTAAGTCAATGGGACTTTTTTGGCCGCTTTTTCGTCCGCTGTGCGAACATCGTACACCCGATCGCTTAGAAAAGTCATAGCACACCTCTCCTCAATGAGCCGCTCGATTTGACACCTCACTCAGGGGTCTGTGACAAACGGTGCGGGGCAAGTTACGCGCCAAACTTTTGGCAGAATAATAATAATAAGAATAATAAGTATGAGTGACAATAACACTAGTGGTGCTTTGAAAAAGCACCACTAACTAGAATGTACATTTCCTGAAGAAAATGTGAAGTGGTGCTTGCAGTGGCAAAACTCGCCACTGGGCAGATGCTAACACAATTGTTGTGATATCCAATTAATGTGATGTTGTGATACCATGATATACCACGTTTTAGCATTATTTACCACGATTTACCATGTTTCTAAGATGATTTACTACGATTGACCACATTCCAGCATGATTTACTATGATTAACATGTTGTTAAAATGATGCTAGCATGATTAGCATGTTGTTAACATGATTAGCATGTTGGTAGCATGATGCTAGCATGATTAGCATGTTGCTAGCATGCTTTTAACAAGATGTTAGCATGATTAGCATTTTGCTAGCATGTTTTTAGCCAGATGCTAACATGATTAGCATTATGCTAGCTTGATTAACATATTGTTAGCATAATGCTAGCTTGAATAGCATTTTGCTAGCATGATGCTAGCTTAATTAGCATGATGTTAGCATGATGCTAACTTGATTAGCATGTTGGTAGCTTGATGCTAGCATGATTAGCATGTTGCTAGCATGTTTTTAGCGAGATGCTAACATGATTAGCATGTTGCTAGGATTATGCTAGCTTGATTAGCATGTTGCTAGCATTATGCTAGCTTGATTAACATGTTGTTAGCATGATGCTAGCTTGAATAAGCATTATGCTAGCATGATGTTAGCATTATGCTAGCTTAATTAGCATGTTGGTAGCTTGATGTTAGCATGATTAGCATGTTGCTAGCATGTTTTTAAATAGACGCTAACATGATTAGCATTTTGTTAGCATAATGCTAGCTTGATTAGCATGTTGCTAGCATTATGATAGCTTGATTAGCATGTTGCTAGCATTATGCTAGCTTGATTAGCATGTTGGTAGCATAATGCTAGCATTATTAGCATGTTGCTAGCTTGATTAGCATGATGCTAGCATGATGCTAGCTTGATTAGTATGTTGCTAGCATGTTTTTAGCAAGATGCTGTTGCCAGGTGGTGGTTGCTAGGGTTTTCTGGGTGGTTGTTATGGTGTTGCTAGGCAGTTGCTAAGGTGTTCTTGGTGGTTGCTAGGCAGTTGCTAGGGTATTCTTGGTGGTTGCTAGAGCATTGCTAGGTGGTTGCTATGGTGTTGCTAGGCAGTTGCTATGGTATTCTGGGTGGATGCTAGGGCGTTGCTAGGCAGTTGCTAGGGTGTTCTGGGTGGTTGCTAGGCGTTCTGGGTGGTTACTAGGCAGTTGCTAGGTGTTCTGGGTGGTTGCTAGGCAGTTGCTAGGGTGTTCTGGGTGGTTGCTAGAGTTTTTTGGTGGTTACTAGAGCATTTCTAGACGTTGCTAGGGTGTTCAGGGTGGTTGCTAAGGTATTTTTGGTAGTTGCTATGGTGTTACTAGGTGGTTGGTAGTTGTCAAATATGGTTACTATGGAGTTTTTATAGAGTTCTTAAAATCTTTAATAACGAGTTCCTTCAGTACACAAGCATGGAGCAATATCGCAAGGCTACGAGTGTGATATTGCTGTAAAAAATGTAAAAAAAATGTTTTTATATTATTTATTGGTTTAGGGTGGTTGCTAGGGAGCTCAGAGTGGTTGCTAGGGTGCTGTAACTGGTTGCTAGGGTGTGGCTATGAAGATTTTAGGCCATTACTTATTGGCTGCTTGATAATATAAATCCTCTGAGGGAGAGAGAGAGGGAGAGAAACGCAGGGGTGTCAGGCCCTTTGGAGTGGTGTGTGTGAAAACGGCAGTTGGGATTCAAATGTTTTTAGAACTCCCCATGTAAAGTCAATGGGACTTTTTTGGCCGCTTTTTCGTCCGCTGTGCGAACATCGTACACCCGATCACTTAGAAAAGTCATAGCACACCTCTCCTCAATGAGCCGGTCGATTTGACACCTCACTCAGGGGTCTGTGACAAACGATGCGGGGCGCATTACGCGCCAAACTTTTGTCCGGAATAATAAGAAAAAGAAGAAGAAGAAGAATAATAAGTTTAGTGACAATAACACTAGTGGTGCTTTGAAAAAGCACCACTAACTAGAATGTACATTTCCTGAAGAAAATGTGAAGTGGTGCTTGCAGTGGCAAAACTCGCCACTTGGTTGCTAAGGGTGTTGTACATGATTGCATACGAGCCATCAACCATGTCTGTACGATGTTGTGGAGCTATAATATGGCTTCTATATGTTGCAATATGGTTGCTAGGTAGCTTTAAACGGTTGCTAAGGAGTGGTTACACAGTTACCATGATGATATTTACAGACTGGTTTCCCAACCGAAACAAACAAGCACACCCCCATGTCTATACGATGTTCTGGTGCTGAGATATAGCTCATTCATGTGTTTGTACGGTTGCTAGGGTACGCCAAATGGTTGCTAAGGTTTGTTTATACAGTTTATGGGGTAATATTTAAAGAGTATTTGCAGGTCTGGGTCAAAAAATGCCCAACTCTGTGTTTTTACAATGTTTTGATGCTGAGATATGGCTTGTAAATGTTGTTCAATGGTTGCTAGGGGCCTGTAACTGGTTGCTAGGGCGTGGCTATGAAGTTGTTATGTCACTACTTATTGGCTGCTTGATAGGATGAATCAAAAGAGCCCAACCCCAAGGCTCTATGACCTTCTGAGCCAAAGATATGATTTTGCTAATTTCGTGCCTATGTTAAGTCTATGGGACATTTTTCGGCTAATTTTTCGCCCGCCAGACGAACATCTTACACCCGATCGCTTATAAAAGTCATAGCACACCTCTCCTCAATAAACCGGTCGATTTGATACCTCATTCAGTGGTCTGTGACAAACGGTGTGGGGCGAGTTACGCGCCGAAGTTTTGTCTAGGTGAATAGTAATCACAACACTAGAATGTACATTTCCTGAAGAAAATGTGAAGTGGTGCTTGCAGTGGCAAAACTCGCCACTGGGCAGATGCTAACACAATTAACATGTTGTGATACCATGATATACCACGTTTTAGCATTATTTACCACGATTTACCATGTTTCTAAGATGATTTACTACGATTTACCACATTCCAGCATGATTTACTATGATTAACATGTTGTTAAAATGATGCTAGCATGATTAGCATGTTGTTAACATGATTAGCATGTTGGTAGCATGATGCTAGCATGATTAGCATTTTGCTAGCATGTTTTTAGTTAGATGCTAACATGATTAGCATGTTGCTAGCATTATGCTAGCTTGATTAACATGTAGTTAGCATGATGCTAGCTTGAATATCATTGTGCTAGCTTAATTAGCATATTGGTAGCATGATGCTAGCATGATTAGCATTATGTTAGCATGTTGCTAGCTTGATTAGCATGTTGGTAGCTTGATGTTAGCATGATTAGCATGTTGCTAGCATGTTTTTAGCTAGATGCTAACATGATTAGCATGTTTCCTGAAGAAAATGTGAAGTGGTGCTTGCAGTGGCAAAACTCACCACTCGGTTGCTAGGATGTTGTACATGATTGCATACGAGACAACAACCATGTCTGTACGATGTTGTGGAGCTGAAATATGGGTTCTATATGTTGCAATATGGTTGCTAGGTAGCTCTAAACGGTTGCTATGGTGTGGTTACACAGTTACCATGATGATATTTACAGACTGGTTTCCCAACCAAAACAAACAAACACACCCCCATGTCTATACGATGTTCTGGTGCTGAGATATAGCTCATTCATGTGTTTGTACGGTTGCTAGGGTACTCCAAATGGTTGCTACGGTTTGTTTATACAGTTTATGGGGTAATATATAAAGAGTATTTGCAAGTCTGGGTCAAAAAATGCCCTACTCTGTGTTTTTACAATGTTTTGTTGCTGAGATATGGCTTGTAAATGTTGTTCAATGGTTGCTAGGGGCCTGTAACTGGTTGCTAGGGCGTGGCTATGAAGTTGTTATGTCACTACTTATTGGCTGCTTGATAGGACAAATCAAAAGAGCCCAAATCCAAGGCTCTATGACCTTCTGAATCAAAGATGTGATTTTGCAAATTTTGAGCCTATGTTAAGCCTATGGGAAATTTTTCGGCTAATTTTTCGCCCGCCAGACGAACATTGTACACCCGATCACTTATAAAAGTCATAGCACACCTCTCCTCAATAAACCGGTCGATTTGACACCTCATTCAGGGGTCTGTGACAAACGGTGTGGGGCGAGTTACGCGCCGAAGTTTTGTCTAGGTGAATAGTAATCACAACACTAGAATGTACATTTCCTGAAGAAAATGTGAAGTGGTGCTTGCAGTGGCAAAACTCGCCACTGGGCAGATGCTAACACAATTAACATGTTGTGATACCATGATATACCACGTTTTAGCATTATTTACCACGATTTACCATGTTTCTAAGATGATTTACTACGATTTACCACATACCAGCAAGATTTACTATGATTAACATGTTGTTAAAATGATGCTAGCATGATTAGCATGTTGTTAACATGATTAGCATGTTGGTAGCATGATGCTAGCATGATTAGCATGTTGCTAGCATGCTTTTAACAAGATGTTAGCATGATTAGCATTTTGCTAGCATGTTTTTAGCCAGATGCTAACATGATTAACATGTTGCTAGCATTATGTTAGCTTGATTAACATATTGTTAGCATAATGCTAGCTTGAATAGCATTTTTTTAGCATGATGCTAACTTAATTAGCATATTGGTCGCATGATGCTAGCATGATTAGCATGTTGCTAGCATGATGCTAGCTTGATTAGCATTACGTTAGCATGATGCTAGCTTGATTAGCATGTTGGTAGCTTGATGCTAGCATGATTAGCATGTTTTTAGCTAGACGCTAACATGATTAGCATGTTTCTAGCATTATGCTAGCTTGATTAGCATGTTGCTAGCATGATGCTAGCTTGATTAGCATGTTGCTAGCATTATGCTTGCTTGATTAGCATGTTGCTAGCATTATGCTAGCTTGATTAGCATTATGTTAGCATTATGTTAGCATGATGCTAACTTGATTAGCATGTTGGTAGCTTGATGCTAGCATGATTAGCATGTTGCTAGCATGTTTTTAGCTAGACGCTAACATGATTAGCATGTTGCTAGCATAATGCTAGCTTGATTAGCATGTTGCTAGCATGATGCTAGCTTGATTAGCATTTTGCTGGCATTATGATAGCTTGATTAGCATGTTGCTAGCATGATGCTAGCTTGATTAGCATGTTGGTAGCATAATGCTAGCTTGATTAGCATGTTGCTAGCATGATGCTAACATGATTAGTATGTTGCTAGCATGTTTTTAGCAAGATGCTGTTGCCAGGTGGTGGTTGCAAGGGTTTTCTGGGTGGTTGCTATGGTGTTGCTAGGCAGTTGCTAAGGTGTTCTGGGTAGTTGCTAGGCAGTTGCTAGGGTATTTTTGGTGGTTGCTAGGCAGTTGCTAGGGTATTCTTGGTGGTTGCTAGGGCATTGCTAGGTGGTTGCTATGGTGTTGCTAGGCAGTTGCTAGGTGTTCTGGGTGGTTGCTAGGCGTTCTGGGTGGTTACTAGGCAGTTGCTAGGTGTTCTGGGTGGTTGCTAGGCAGTTGCTAGGGTGTTCTGGGTGGTTGCTAGAGTTTTTTTGTGGTTACTAGAGCATTTCTAGACGTTGCTAGGGTGTTCAGGGTGGTTGCTAAGGTATTTTTGGTAGTTGCTATGGTGTTACTAGGTGGTTGGTAGTTGTCAAATATGGTTACTATGGAGTTTTTATAGAGTTCTTAAAATCTTTAATAACGAGTTCCTTCAGTACGGCACTCGGCCTGCGGCCTCGTGCCTATGGCCGAATAGGCACAAGCATGGAGCGATATTGCAAGGCTACGAGTGTGATATTGCTTTAAAAAAAATAAAAAAAAATAAAATGTTTTTTATTGGTTTAGGGTGGTTGCTAGGGAGCTCTTAGTGGTTGCTAGGGTGCTGTAACTGGTTGCTAGGGTGTGGCTATCAAGATTTTAGGCCATTACTTATTGGCTGCTTGATAATATAAATCCTCTGAGGGAGAGAGAGAGGGAGAGAAACGCAGGGGTGTCAGGCCCTTTGGAGTGGTGTGTGTGAAAACGGCAGTTGGGATTCAAATGTTTTTAGAACTCCCCATGTTAAGTCAATGGGACTTTTTTGGCCGCTTTTTCGTCCGCTGTGCGAACATCGTACACCCGATCGCTTAGAAAAGTCATAGCACACCTCTCCTCAATGAGCCGCTCGATTTGACACCTCACTCAGGGGTCTGTGACAAACGGTGCGGGGCAAGTTACGCGCCAAACTTTTGGCAGAATAATAATAATAAGAATAATAAGTATGAGTGACAATAACACTAGTGGTGCTTTGAAAAAGCACCACTAACTAGAATGTACATTTCCTGAAGAAAATGTGAAGTGGTGCTTGCAGTGGCAAAACTCGCCACTGGGCAGATGCTAACACAATTGTTGTGATATCCAATTAATGTGATGTTGTGATACCATGATATACCACGTTTTAGCATTATTTACCACGATTTACCATGTTTCTAAGATGATTTACTACGATTGACCACATTCCAGCATGATTTACTATGATTAACATGTTGTTAAAATGATGATAGCATGATTAGCATGTTGTTAACATGATTAGCATGTTGGTAGCATGATGCTAGCATGATTAGCATGTTGCTAGCATGCTTTTAACAAGATGCTAGCATGTTTTTAGCTAGATGCTAACATGATTAGCATGTTGCTAGCATTATGCTAGCTTGATTAACATGTTGGTAGCATGATGCTAGCATGATTAGCATGTTGCTAGCATGCTTTTAACAAGATGTTAGCATGATTAGCATTTTGCTAGCATGTTTTTAGCTAGATGCTAACATGATTAACATGTTGCTAGCATTATGCTAGCGTAATTAACATGTTGTTAGCATGATGCTAGCTTGAATAGCATGTTTCTAGCATGATGCTAGCTTGATTAGCATTTTGCTAGCATGATGCTAGCTTAATTAGCATTTTGCTAGCATGATGCTAGCTTAATTAGCATATTCGTAGCATGATGCTAGCATGATTAGCATGTTGCTAGCATGATGCTAGCTTGATTAGCATTATGTTAGCATGATGCTAGCTTGATTATCATGTTGGTAGCTTGATGGTAGCATGATTAGCATGTTGCTAGCATGATGCTAGCTTGATTAGCATTATGTTAGCATGATGCTAGCTTGATTATCATGTTGGTAGCTTGATGGTAGCATGATTAGCATGTTTTTAGCTAGACGCTAACATGATTAGCATGTTTCTAGCATTATGCTAGCTTGATTAGCATGTTGCTAGCATAATGCTAGCTTGATTAGCATGTTGCTAGCATGATGCTAGCTTGATTAGCATGTTGGTAGTATAATGCTAGCATTATTAGCATGTTGCTAGCTTGATTAGCATGATGCTAGCATGATGCTAGCTTGATTAACATGTTGCTAGCATGATGCTAGCATGATTAGTATGTTGCTAGCATGTTTTTAGCAAGATGCTGTTGCCAGGTGGTGGTTGCTAGGGTTTTCTGTGTGGTTGCTATGGTGTTGCTAGGCAGTTGCTAAGGTGTTCTGGGTGGTTGCTAGGCAGTTGCTAGGGTATTCTTGGTGGTTGCTAGGGCATTGCTAGGTGGTTGCTATGGTGTTGCTAGGCAGTTGCTAGGGTGTTCTGGGTGGTTGCTAGGCATTCTGGGTGGTTACTAGGCAGTTGCTAGGTGTTCTGGGTGGTTGCTAGGCAGTTGCTAGGGTGTTCTGGGTGGTTGCTAGAGTTTTTTGGTGGTTACTAGAGCATTTCTAGACATTGCTAGGGTGTTCAGGGTGGTTGCTAAGGTATTTTTGGTAGTTGCTATGGTGTTACTAGGTGGTTGGTAGTTGTCAAATATGGTTACTATGGAGTTTTTATAGAGTTCTTAAAATCTTTAATGACGAGTTCCTTCAGTACGGCACTCGGCCTGCGGCCTCGTGCCTATGGCCGAATAGGCACAAGCATGGAGCAATATCGCAAGGCTACGAGTGTGATATTGCGTTAAAAAATGTAAAAAAAATGTTTTTATATTATTTATTGGTTTAGGGTGGTTGCTAGGGAGCTCAGAGTGGTTGCTAGGGTGCTGTAACTGGTTGCTAGGGTGTGGCTATGAAGATTTTAGGCCATTACTTATTGGCTGCTTGATAATATAAATCCTCTGAGGGAGAGAGAGAGGGAGAGAAACGCAGGGGTGTCAGGCCCTTTGGAGTGGTGTGTGTGAAAACGGCAGTTGGGATTCAAATGTTTTTAGAATGCCCAATGTTAAGTCAATGGGACTTTTTTGGCCGCTTTTTCGTCCGCTGTGCAAACATCGTACACCCGATCGCTTAGAAAAGTCATAGCACACCTCTCCTCAATGAGCCGGTTGATTTGACACCTCACTCAGGGGTCTGTGACAAACGGTGCGGGGCAAGTTACGCGCCAAACTTGTGGCGGAATAATAAGAAGAAGAAGAAGAAGAATAATAAGTATGAGTGACAATAATACTAGTGGTGCTTTGAAAAAGCACCACTAACTAGAATGTACATTTCCTGAAGAAAATGTGAAGTGGTGCTTGCAGTGGCAAAACTCGCCACTGGGCAGATGCTAACACAATTAACATGTTGTGATACCATGATATACCACGTTTTAGCATTATTTACCACGATTTACCATGTTTCTAAGATGATTTATTACGATTTACCACATTCCAGCATGATTTACTATGATTAACATGTTGTTAAAATGATGCTAGCATTATTAGCATGTTGTTAACATGATTAGCATGTTGGTAGCATGATGCTAGCATGATTAGCATTTTGCTAGCATGCTTTTAACAAGATGTTAGCATGATTAGCATTTTGCCAGCATGTTTTTAGCTAGATGCTAACATGATTAGCATGTTGCTAGCATTATGCTAGCTTGATTAACATGTTGTTAGCATGATGCTAGCTTGAATAATATTTTGCTAGCATTATGCTAGCTTAATTAGCATATTGGTAGCATGATGCTAGCTTGATTAGCATGATGTTAGCATTATGCTAGCTTGATTAGCATGTTTTTAACTAGATGCTAACATGATTAGCATGTTTCTAGCATGATGCTAGCTTGATTAGCATGTTGCTAGCATTATGCTAGCTTGATTAGCATGATGTTAGCATGATGCTAGCTTGATTAGCATGTTGGTAGCTTGATGCTAGCATGATTAGCATGTTGCTAGCATGTTTTTAGTTAAATGCTAACATGATTAGCATGTTTGCTAACATTATGCTAGCTTGATTAGCATGTTGCTAGCATGATGTTAGCTTGATTAGCATGTTGCTAGCATTATGCTAGCTTGATTAGCATGTTGATAGCATGTTTTTAGCAAGATGCTGTTGCCAGGTGGTTGCTAGGGTTTTCTGGGTGGTTGCTATGGTGTTGCTAGGCAGTTGCTAAGGTGTTCTGGGTGGTTGCTAGGCAGTTGCTAGGGTATTCATTGGTAGTTGCTAGGCAGTTGCTAGGGCATTGCTAGGGCGTTGCTAGGTGGTTGCTAGGGTGTTCTGGGTGGTTGCTATGGTATTCTGGGTGGATGCTAGGGCATTGCTAGGCAGTTGCTAGGTGTTCTGGGTGGTTGCTAGGCAGTTGCTAGGGTGTTTTGGGTGGTTGCTAGAGTTTTTTGGTGGTTACTAGAGCATTTCTAGACGTTGCTCGGGTGTTCAGGGTGGTTGCTAAGGTATTTTTGGTAGTTGCTATGGTGTTACTAGGTGGTTGGTAGTTGTCAAATATGGTTACTATGGAGTTTTTATAGAGTTCTTAAAATCTTTAATAACGAGTTCCTTCAGTACACAAGCATGGAGCAATATCGCAAGGCTACGAGTGTGATATTGCTTTAAAAAATATAAAAAAAATGTTTTTATATTATTTATTGGTTTAGGGTGGTTGCTAGGGAGCTCAGAGTGGTTGCTAGGGTGCTGTAACTGGTTGCTAGGGTGTGGCTATGAAGATTTTAGGCCATTACTTATTGGCTGCTTGATAATATAAATCCTCTGAGGGAGAGAGAGAGGGAGAGAAACGCAGGGGTGTCAGGCCCTTTGGAGTGGTGTGTGTGAAAACGGCAGTTGGGATTCAAATGTTTTTAGAACTCCCCATGTTAAGTCAATGGGACTTTTTTGGCCGCTTTTTCGTCCGCTGTGCGAACATCGTACACCCGATCACTTAGAAAAGATATAGCACACCTCTCCTCAATGAGCCGCTCGATTTGACACCTCACTCAGGGGTCTGTGACAAACGGTGCGGGGCGCATTACGCGCCAAACTTTGTCCAGAATAATAATAATAATAAAAATAAGAATAATAAGTATGAGTGACAATAACACTAGTGTTGCTTTGAAAAAGCACCACTAACTAGAATGTACATTTCCTGAAGAAAATGTGAAGTGGTGCTTGCAGTGGCAAAACTCGCCACTGGGCAGATGCTAACACAATTAACATGTTGTGATACCATGATATACCACGTTTTAGCATTATTTAGCACGATTTACCATGTTTCTAAGATGAATTACTACGATTTACCACATTCCAGCATGATTTACTATGATTAACATGTTGTTAAAATGATGCTAGCATGATTAGCATGTTGTTAACATGATTAGCATGTTGGTAGCATGATGCTAGCATGATTAGCATGTTGCTAGCATGCTTTTAACAATATGTTAACATGATTAGCATTTTGCTAGCATGTTTTTAGCCAGATGCTAACATGATTAGCATGTTGCTAGCATTATGCTAGCTTGATTAACATGTTGTTAGCATAATGCTAGCTTGAATAGCATTTTGCTAGCATGATGCTAGCTTAATTAGCATATTGGTAGCATGATGCTAGCATGATTAGCATGTTGCTAGCATGATGCTAGCTTGATTAGCATTATGTTAGCATGATGCTAGCTTGATTAGCATGTTGGTAGCTTGATGCTAGCATGATTAGCATGTTTTTAGCTAGACGCTAACATGATTAGCATGTTTCTAGCATAATGCTAGCTTGATTAACATATTGCTAGCATGATGCTAGCTTTATTAGCATGTTGCTAGCATGATGCTAGCTTGATTAGCATGTTGCTAGCATTATGCTAGCTTGATTAGCATTATGTTAGCATGATGCTAGCTTGATTAGCATGTTGGTAGCTTGATGCTAGCATGATTAGCATGTTGCTAGTATGTTTTTAGCTAGACGCTAACATGATTAGCATGTTGCTAGCATAATGCTAGCTTGATTAACATGTTGCTAGCATGATGCTAGCTTGATTAGCATGTTGCTAGCATGATGCTAACATGATTAGTATGTTGCTAGCATTTTTTTAGCAAGATGCTGTTGCCTGGTGGTGGTTGCTAGGGTTTTCTGGGTGGTTGCTATGGTGTTGTTAGGCAGTTGTTAAGGTGTTCTGGGTGGTTGCTAGGCAGTTGCTAGGGTATTCTTGGTGGTTGCTAGGCAGTTGCTAGGGTATTCTTGGTGGTTGCTAGGGCATTGCTAGGTGGTTGCTATGGTGTTGCTAGGCAGTTGCTAGGGTGTTTTGGGTGGTTACTAGGCAGTTGCTAGGTGTTCTGGGTGGTTGCTAGGCAGTTGCTAGGGTGTTCTGGGTGGTTGTTAGAGTTTTTTGGTGGTTACTAGAGCATTTCTAGACGTTGCTAGGGTGTTCAGGGTGGTTGCTAAGGTATTTTTGGTAGTTGCTATGGTGTTACTAGGTGGTTGGTAGTTGTCAAAGATGGTTACTATGGAGTTTTTATAGAGTTCTTAAAATCTTTAATAACGAGTGCCTTCAGTACGGCACTCGGCCTGCGGCCTCGTGCCTATGGCCGAATAGGCACAAGCATGGAGCAATATCGCAAGGCTACGAGTGTGATATTGCTTTAAAAAATGTAAAAAAAATGTTTGTATATTATTTATTGGTTTAGGGTTGTTGCTAGGGAGCTCAGAGTGGTTGCTAGGGTGCTGTAACTGGTTGCTAGGGTGTGGCTATGAAGATTTTAGGCCATTACTTATTGGCTGCTTGATAATATAAATCCTCTGAGGGAGAGAGAGAGGGAGAGAAACGCAGGGGTGTCAGGCCCTTTGGAGTGGTGTGTGTGAAAACGGCAGTTGGGATTCAAATGTTTTTAGAACTCCCCATGTAAAGTCAATGGGACTTTTTTGGCCGCTTTTTCGTCCGCTGTGCGAACATCGTACACCCGATCGCTTAGAAAAGTCATAGCACACCTCTCCTCAATGAGCCGGTCGATTTGATGCCTCACTCATGGGTCTGTGACAAACGATGCGGGGCGAGTTACGCGCCAAACTTTTGTCCGGAATAATAAGAAAAAGAAGAAGAATAATAAGTATGAGTGACAATAACACTAGTGTTGCTTTGAAAAAGCACCACTAACTAGAATGTACATTTCCTGAAGAAAATGTGAAGTGGTGCTTGCAGTGGAAAAACTCGCCACTGGGCAGATGCTAACACAATTAACATGTTGTGATACCATGATATACCACGTTTTAGCATCATTTATCACGATTTATCATGTTTCTAAGATTATTTACTACGATTTACCACATTCCAGCATGATTTACTATGATTAACATGTTGTTAGAATGATGCTAGCATGATTAGTATGTTGGCAGGATGATGCTAGCATGATTAGCATGTTTCTAGCATGATTTTAACAAGATGCTAGCATGATTAGCATTTTGCTAGTATGTTTTTAGCTAGATGCTAACATAACTAGCATGTTGTTAACATTTTGCTAGCTTGATTAGCATGTTGCTAACATAATTAGCATGTTGCTAGAATGATGCTAGCTTAATTAACATGTTGGTAGCATGATGCTAGCCTGATTAGCATGATGCTAGCATGCTTTTAACAAGATGCTAGCATGATTATCATTTTGCTAGCATGTTTTTAGCTAGATGCTAACATGATTAGCATGTTGCTAGCATTATGCTAGCTTGATTAGCATTTTGCTAACATAATTAGCATGTTGCTAGCATGATGCTAGCTTAATTAACATGTTGGTAGCATGATGCTAGCTTAATTAACATGTCGGCTAATTTTTCATCCGCCAGACGAACATCTTACACCCGATCGCTTATAAAAGTCATAGCACACCTCTCCTCAATAAACCGGTCGATTTGACACCTCATTCAGGGGTCTGTGACAAACGGTGTGGGGCGAGTTACGCGCCGAAGTTTTGTCTAGGTGAATAGTAATCACAACACTAGAATGTACATTTCCTGGAGAAAATGTGAAGTGGTGCTTGCAGTGGCAAAACTCGCCACTCGGTTGCTAGAGTGTGGTAAACCATGATATACCACGTTTTAGCATTATTTACCACGATTTACCATGTTTCTAAGATGATTTACTACGATTTACCACAATCCAGCATGATTTACTATGATTAACATGTTGTTAAAATGATGCTAGCATGATTAGCATGTTGTTAACATGATTAGCATGTTGGTAGCATGATGCTAGCATGATTAGCATTTTGCTAGCATGTTTTTAGTTAGATGCTAACATGATTAGCATGTTGCTAGCATTATGCTAGCTTGATTAACATGTTGTTAGCATGATGCTAGCTTGAATATCATTGTGCTAGCTTAATTAGCATATTGGTAGCATGATGCTAGCATGATTAGCATTATGCTAGCATGATGCTAGCTTGATTAGCATTATGTTAGCATGATGCTAGCTTGATTAGCATGTTGGTAGCTTGATGCTAGCATGATTAGCATGTTTTTAGCTAGACGCTAACATGATTAGCATGTTTCTAACATAATGCTAGCTTGATTAGCATATTGCTAGCATGATGCTAGCTTGATTAGCATGTTGCTAGCATTATGCTAGCTTGATTAGCATTATGTTAGCATGATGCTAGCTTGATTAGCATTTTGGTAGCTTGATGCTAGCATGATTAGCATGTTGCTAGCATGTTTTTAGCTAGACGCTAACATGATTAGCATGTTTGCTAGCATAATGCTAGCTTGATTAGCATGTTGCTAGCATGATGCTAGCTTGATTAGCATGTTGCTAGCATGATGTTAGCTTGATTAGCATGTTGGTAGCATAATGCTAGCTTGATTAGCATGTTGCTAGCATTATGCTAACATGATTAGTATGTTGCTAGCATGTTTTTAGCAAGATGCTGTTGCCAGGTGGTGGTTGCTAGGGTTTTCTGGGTGGTTGCTATGGTGTTGCTAGGCAGTTGCTAAGGTGTTCTGGGTGGTTGCTAGGCAGTTGCTAGGGTATTCTTGGTGGTTGCTAGGGCATTGCTAGGTGGTTGCTATGGTGTTGCTAGGCAGTTGCTAGGGTGTTCTGGGTGGTTGCTAGGCGTTTTGGGTGGTTGCTAGGCAGTTGCTAGGGTGTTCTGGTTGGTTGCTAGAGTTTTTTGGTGGTTACTAGAGCATTTCTAGACGTTGCTAGGGTGTTCAGGGTGGTTGCTAAGGTATTTTTGGTAGTTGCTATGGTGTTACTAGGTGGTTGGTAGTTGTCAAATATGGTTACTATGGAGTTTTTATAGAGTTCTTAAAATCTTTAATAACGAGTTCCTTCAGTACGGCACTCGGCCTGCGGCCTCGTGCCTATGGCCGAATAGGCACAAGTATGGAGCAATATCGCAAGGCTACGAGTGTGATATTGCTTTAAAAAATGTAAAAAAATTTTTTTATATTATTTATTGGTTTAGGGTGGTTGCTAGGGAGCTCAGAGTGGTTGCTAGGGTGCTGTAACTGGTTGCTAGGGTGTGGCTATGAAGATTTTAGGCCATTACTTATTGGCTGCTTGATAATATAAATCCTCTGAGGGAGAGAGAGAGGGAGAGAAACGCAGGGGTGTCAGGCCCTTTGGAGTGGTGTGTGTGAAAACGGCAGTTGGGATTCAAATGTTTTTAGAACTCCCCATGTAAAGTCAATGGGACTTTTTTGGCCGCTTTTTCGTCCGCTGTGCAAACATCGTACACCCGATCGCTTAGAAAAGATATAGCACACCTCTCCTCAATGAGCCGCTCGATTTGACACCTCACTCAGGGGTCTGTGACAAACGGTGCGGGGCGCATTACGCGCCAAACTTTTGGCAGAATAATAATAATAAAAAAAAGAAGAATAATAAGTATGAGTGACAATAACACTAGTGTTGCTTTGAAAAAGCACCACTAACTAGAATGTACATTTCCTGAAGAAAATGTGAAGTGGTGCTTGCAGTGGCAAAACTCACCACTCGGTTGCTAGGATTTTGTACATGATTGCATACGAGACAACAACCATGTCTGTACGATGTTGTGGAGCTGAAATATGGCTTCTATATGTTGCAATATGGTTGCTAGGTAGCTCTAAACGGTTACTATGGTGTGGTTCCACAGTTACCATGATGATATTTACAGACTGGTTTCCCAACCAAAACAAACAAACACACCCCCATGTCTATACGATGTTCTGGTGCTGAGATATAGCTCATTCATGCGTTTGTACGGTTGCTAGGGTACTCCAAATGGTTGCTACGGTTTGTTTATACAGTTTATGGGGTAATATATAAAGAGTATTTGCAAGTCTGGGTCAAAAAATGCCCAACTCTGTGTTTTTACAATGTTTTGTTGCTGAGATATGGCTTGTAAATGTTGTTCAATGGTTGCTAGGGGCCTGTAACTGGTTGCTAGGGCGTGGCTATGAAGTTGTTATGTCACTACTTATTGGCTGCTTGATAGGACAAATCAAAAGAGCCCAAATCCAAGGCTCTATGACCTTCTGAATCAAAGATATGATTTTGCAAATTTTGAGCCTATGTTAAGTCTATGGGAAATTTTTCGGCTAATTTTTCGCCCGCCAGACGAACATTGTACACCCGATCGCTTATAAAAGTCATAGCACACCTCTCCTCAATAAACCGGTCGATTTGACACCTCATTCAGGGGTCTGTGACAAACGGTGTGGGGCGAGTTACGCGCCGAAGTTTTGTCTAGGTGAATAGTAATCACAACACTAGAATGTACATTTCCTGAAGAAAATGTGAAGTGGTGCTTGCAGTGGCAAAACTCACCTCTCGGTTGCTAGTGTGTGGTACATGATTGCATACGAACCAACAAACATGTCTGTACGATGTTGTGGAGCTGAAATAAGGCTTCTATATGTTGCAATATGGTTGCTAGGTAGCTTTAAACGGTTGCTAAGGTGTGGTTACACAGTTACCATGATGATATTTACAGACTGGTTTCCCAACCGAAACAAACAAGCACACCCCCATGTCTATAAGATGTTCTGGTGCTGAGATATAGCTTATTCATGTGTTTGTACGGTTGCTAGGGTACTCCAAATGGTTGCTAAGGTTTGTTTATACAGTTTATGGGGTAATATTTAAAGAATATTTGCAGGTCTGGGTCAAAAAATGCCCAACTCTGTGTTTTTACAATGTTTTGTTACTGTGATATGGCTTATAAAGGTTGTTCAATGGTTGCTAGGGGCCTGTAACTGGTTGCTAGGGCGTGGCAATGAAGTTGTTATGTCACTACTTATTGGCTGCTTGATAGGACGAATCAAAAGAGCCCAACCCCAAGCCTCTATGACCTTCTGAGCCAAAGAAAAGATTTTTCAAATGTTGTGCCTATGTTAAGTCTATGGGACATTTTTCGGCTAATTTTTCGCCCGCCAGACGAACATTGTAGACCCGATTGCTTATAAAAGTCATAGCACACCTCTCCTCAATAAACCGGTCGATTTGACACCTCATTCAGGGGTCTGTGACAAACGGTGTGGAGCGAGTTACGCGCCAAAGTTTTGTCTAGGTGAATAGTAATCACAACACTAGAATGTACATTTCCTGAAGAAAATGTGAAGTGGTGCTTGCAGTGGCAAAATTCGCCACTCGGTTGCTACGGTGTTGTACATGATTGCATACGAGCCAACAACCATGTCTGTACGATGTTGTGGAGCTGAAATATGGCTTCTATATGTTGCAATATGTCACTACTTATTGGCTGCTTGATAGGATGAATCAAAAGAGCCCAACCCCAAGGCTCTATGACCTTCTGAGCCAAAGATATGATTTTGCAAATTTTGTGCCTATGTTAAGTCTATGGGACATTTTTCGGCAAATTTTTCGCCTGCCAGACGAACATCGTACACCCGATCACTTATAAAAGTCATAGCACACCTCTCCTCAATAAACCGATTGATTTGACACCTCATTCAGGGGTCTGCGACAAACGGTGTGGGGCGAGTTACGCGCCAAAGTTTTGTCTAGGTGAATAGTAATCACAACACTAGAATGTACATTTCCTGAAGAAAATGTGAAGTGGTGCTTGCAGTGGCAAAACTCGCCACTGGGCAGATGCTAACACAATTAACATGTTGTGATACCATGATATACCACGTTTTAGCATTATTTAGCACGATTTACCATGTTTCTAAGATGAATTACTACGATTTACCACATTCCAGCATGATTTACTATGATTAACATGTTGTTAAAATGATGCTAGCATGATTAGCATGTTGTTAACATGATTAGCATGTTGGTAGCATGATGCTAGCATGATTAGCATGTTGCTAGCATGCTTTTAACAAGATGTTAACATGATTAGCATTTTGCTAGCATGTTTTTAGCCAGATGCTAACATGATTAGCATGTTGCTAGCATTATGCTAGCTTGATTAACATGTTGTTAGCATAATGCTAGCTTGAATAGCATTTTGCTAGCATGATGCTAGCTTAATTAGCATATTGGTAGCATGATGCTAGCATGATTAGCATGTTGCTAGCATGATGCTAGCTTGATTAGCATTATGTTAGCATGATGCTAGCTTGATTAGCATGTTGGTAGCTTGATGCTAGCATGATTAGCATGTTTTTAGCTAGACGCTAACATGATTAGCATGTTTCTAGCATAATGCTAGCTTGATTAACATATTGCTAGCATGATGCTAGCTTTATTAGCATGTTGCTAGCATGATGCTAGCTTGATTAGCATGTTGCTAGCATTATGCTAGCTTGATTAGCATTATGTTAGCATGATGCTAGCTTGATTAGCATGTTGGTAGCTTGATGCTAGCATGATTAGCATGTTGCTAGTATGTTTTTAGCTAGACGCTAACATGATTAGCATGTTGCTAGCATAATGCTAGCTTGATTAACATGTTGCTAGCATGATGCTAGCTTGATTAGCATGTTGCTAGCATGATGCTAACATGATTAGTATGTTGCTAGCATTTTTTTAGCAAGATGCTGTTGCCTGGTGGTGGTTGCTAGGGTTTTCTGGGTGGTTGCTATGGTGTTGTTAGGCAGTTGTTAAGGTGTTCTGGGTGGTTGCTAGGCAGTTGCTAGGGTATTCTTGGTGGTTGCTAGGCAGTTGCTAGGGTATTCTTGGTGGTTGCTAGGGCATTGCTAGGTGGTTGCTATGGTGTTGCTAGGCAGTTGCTAGGGTGTTTTGGGTGGTTACTAGGCAGTTGCTAGGTGTTCTGGGTGGTTGCTAGGCAGTTGCTAGGGTGTTCTGGGTGGTTGTTAGAGTTTTTTGGTGGTTACTAGAGCATTTCTAGACGTTGCTAGGGTGTTCAGGGTGGTTGCTAAGGTATTTTTGGTAGTTGCTATGGTGTTACTAGGTGGTTGGTAGTTGTCAAAGATGGTTACTATGGAGTTTTTATAGAGTTCTTAAAATCTTTAATAACGAGTGCCTTCAGTACGGCACTCGGCCTGCGGCCTCGTGCCTATGGCCGAATAGGCACAAGCATGGAGCAATATCGCAAGGCTACGAGTGTGATATTGCTTTAAAAAATGTAAAAAAAATGTTTGTATATTATTTATTGGTTTAGGGTTGTTGCTAGGGAGCTCAGAGTGGTTGCTAGGGTGCTGTAACTGGTTGCTAGGGTGTGGCTATGAAGATTTTAGGCCATTACTTATTGGCTGCTTGATAATATAAATCCTCTGAGGGAGAGAGAGAGGGAGAGAAACGCAGGGGTGTCAGGCCCTTTGGAGTGGTGTGTGTGAAAACGGCAGTTGGGATTCAAATGTTTTTAGAACTCCCCATGTAAAGTCAATGGGACTTTTTTGGCCGCTTTTTCGTCCTCTGTGCGAACATCGTACACCCGATCGCTTAGAAAAGTCATAGCACACCTCTCCTCAATGAGCCGGTCGATTTGATGCCTCACTCATGGGTCTGTGACAAACGATGCGGGGCGAGTTACGCGCCAAACTTTTGTCCGGAATAATAAGAAAAAGAAGAAGAATAATAAGTATGAGTGACAATAACACTAGTGTTGCTTTGAAAAAGCACCACTAACTAGAATGTACATTTCCTGAAGAAAATGTGAAGTGGTGCTTGCAGTGGCAAAACTCGCCACTCGGTTGCTTGGGTGTTGTACATGATTGCATACGAGCCAACAACCATGTCTGTATGATGTTGTGGAGCTAAAATATGGCTTCTATATGTTGCAACATGGTTGCTAGGTGGCTCTAAACGGTTGCTAGGGTGTGAATACACAGTTACCATGGTGATATTTACAGACTGTTTTCCAACCTAAACTAATGAGCCAACCCCCATCTCTATACAATATTCTGATGCAGAGATGTAGGTCTTGTAAAATGGTTGCTAGGGTACTCTGTTTGGTTGCTATGGAGTTGCTAGGCAGCTGCCAATGATGAAACTCTAAAGGCTTCTTGTCACTATGAATGATATAAAGCAACTCTCATGCCTCTGTGACATTCAGAATGGAAGATATCCCTCTTTGGATTTTGGTTGCTAGGGTACTCTGTTTGGTTGCTAGGGAGTGGCGTGGCAGCTGCCAATAATGAAACTACAGAGGCTGCTTGTCAGTATGAATCATATAAACCAACTCCCATGCCTGTGTGACATTCAGAATGGAAGATATGCCTCTTTGGATTTTGGTTGCTAGGGCACTCTGTTTGGTTGCTATGG
Source organism: Leuciscus idus (assembly GCA_021554675.1). Lineage (NCBI taxonomy): Eukaryota > Metazoa > Chordata > Actinopteri > Cypriniformes > Leuciscidae > Leuciscus > Leuciscus idus. The sequence continues at coordinate 50,683,574 of CM038625.1, read as the reverse complement.
AGTTGCTTGGCAGCTGCTAATGATGAAAATGCAAAGGCTTCTTGTCAGTATGAATGATATAAACCAACTCCCATCTCTATACGATGTTCTGATGCAGAGATATAGGTCTTGCTAAACGGTTGCTAGGGTACTCTGTTTGGTTGCTACGGAGTTGCTTGGCAGCTGCCAGTCATGAAACTCCAAAGGCTGCTTGTCAGTATGAATGATATAAACCAACTCCCATGCCTCTGTGACATTCAGAATGGAAGATATCCCTCTTTGGATTTTGGTTGCTAGGGTACTCTGTTTGGTTGCTAGGGAGTGGCGTTGCAGCTGCCAATCATGAAATTCCAAAGGCTGCTTGTCAGTATGAATTATATAAACCAACTCCCATGCCTCTGTGACATTCAGAATGGAAGATATCCCTCTTTGGATTTTGGTTGCTAGGGTACTCTGTTTGGTTGCTATGGAGTTGCTTGACAACTGCCAATGATGAAACTGCAAAGGCTTCTTGTCACTATGAATGATATAAACCAACTCCCATGCCTCTGTGACATTCAGAATGGAAGATATCCCTCTTTGGATTTTGGTTGCTAGGGTACTCTGTTTGGTTGCTAGGGAGTGGCTTGGCAGCTGCCAGTCATGAAACTCCAAAGGCTGCTTGTCAGTATGAATGATATAAACCAACTCCCATGCCTCTGTGACATTCAGAATGGAAGATATCCCTCTTTGGATTTTGGTTGCTAAGGTGCTCGACAATGGTTGCTAGGGATGGGCTAGGAAGTGTTGAGGTGATTCATGATTGGCTGTTTGCTGCCCCGAGTCAAATGAGACCACCCTCATGTTTCTATGACAAATCAGTCCGGAGATATCCCTTTGATGTCTTTCAATGGAAGTCTATGGAACTTGTTGCTAAGGTGCTCTAAATGGTTGCTAGGGCGTGGCTTGATAGCTTCACAATGATCCTGAGAGACTGATTGGTCATCTGAGTAAAATGAGCCCGCCCCCTTGTCTCTATGACACTGTGATCCAGAGCTACGTTCAATACAAAAACCTTATGTAATTTACCATAGTAGGAAAAACACATGCTATGGTGTAGGACGGCCCATTTCATGGGCCGTCCTACACCATAGTAAGTCAATGGGAAACTTTGGGCAGCTCCTGACCCCCAGGGGTGCAACTTTTACCCCATTGTGAGGTATGTTCTTACAGAGCCTGTCAGCCTCTTCAAATGTGGCAAATCACACGTTTCTGCGAAATCCTCACTCAGAGCTATGAGTCATCAAAGTTCGTCGCAATGTTAAGTCTATGGGATTTTTTCGGCCGCTTTTTCGCCCCTGGGGCGATCACCGTACCCCCGATCGCTTATAAAAGTCATAGCACACCTCTCCTCAATACGCTGGTCGATTTGACACCTCATTCATGGGTCTGTGACAAACACTGCGGGACGAGTTACGCGCCAAACTTTTGTGTGGAAGAATAATAATAATAAGAATAATAATAAGTATGGAGAATAACAATAGTGTTGCTTTGAAAAGCACCACTAACTAGAATGTACATTTCCTGAAGAAAATGTGAAGTGGTGCTTGCAGTGGCAAAACTCGCCACTGGGCAGATGCTAACACAATTAACATGTTGTGATACCATGATATACCACGTTTTAGCATTATTTACCACGATTTACCATGTTTCTAAGATGATTTACTACGATTTACCACATTCCAGCATGATTTACTATGATAAACATGTTGTTAAAATGATGCCTGCATGATTAGCATGTTGTTAACATGATTAGCATGTTGGTAGCATGATGCTAGCATGATTAGCATGTTGCTAGCATGCTTTTAACAAGATGTTAGCATGATTAGCATTTTGCTAGCATGCTTTTAACAAGATGTTAGCATGATTAGCATTTTGCTAGCATGTTTTTAGCCAGATGCTAACATGATTAGCATGTTGCTAGCATTATGCTAGCTTGATTAACATGTTGCTAGCATGATGCTAGCTTGATTAGCATTATGTTAGCATGATGCTAGCTTGATTAACATGTTGGTAGATTGATGCTAGCATGATTAGCATGTTTTTAGCTAGACGCTAACATGATTAACATATTGGTAGCATGATGCTAGCTTGATTAGCATGTTGCTAGCTTGATTAGCATTATGTTAGCATGATGCTAGCTTGATTAGCATGTTGGTAGCTTGATGCTAGCATGATTAGCATGTTGCTAGCATGTTTTTAGCTAGACGCTAACATGATTAGCATGTTGCTAGCATGTTGCTAGCATGATGCTAGCTTGATTAGCATTTTGCTAGCATTATGATAGCTTGATTAGCATGTTGCTAGCATGATGCTAGCTTGATTAGCATTTTGCTAGCATGTTTTTAGCTAGATGCTAACATGATTAGCATGTTGTTAGCATAATGCTAGCTTGATTAGCATGTTGGTAGCTTGATGCTAGCATGATTAGCATGTTGCTAGCATGTTTTTAGCTAGACGCTAACATGATTAGCATGTTGTTAGCATAATGCTAGCATTATTAGCATGATGCTAGCTTGATTAGCATGATGTTAGCATGATGCTAGCTTGATTAGCATGTTGGTAGCTTGATGCTAGCATGATTAGCATGTTGCTAGCATGTTTTTAGCTAGATGCTAACATGATTAACATGTTTCTAGCATGATGCTAGCTTGATTAGCATGTTGCTAGCATAATGCTAGCTTGAATAGCATTTTGCTAGCATGATGCTAGCTTAATTAGCATATTGGTAGCATGATGCTAGCTTGATTAGCTTGTTGGTAGCTTGATGCTAACATGATTAGCATGTTTTTAGCTAGTTGCAAACATGATTAGCATGTTTCTAGCATTATGCTAGCTTGATTAGCATGTTGCTAGCATAATGCTAGCTTGATTAGCATGTTGCTAGCATGATGCTAGCTTGATTAGCATGTTGGTAGCATGATGCTAGCATGATTAGTATGTTGCTAGCATGTTTTTAGCAAGATGCTGTTGCCAGGTGGTGGTTGCTAGGGTTTTCTGGGTGGTTGCTATGGTGTTGCTAGGCAGTTGCTAAGGTGTTCTGGGTGGTTGCTAGGCAGTTGCTAGGGTATTCTTGGTGGTTGCTAGCCAGTTGCTAGGGTATTCTTGGTGGTTGCTAGGGCATTGCTAGGTGGTTGCTATGGTGTTGCTAGGCAGTTGCTAGGGTGTTCTGGGTGGTTGCTAGGCGTTCTGGGTGGTTACTAGGCAGTTGCTAGGTGTTCTGGGTGGTTGCTAGGCAGTTGCTAGGGTGTTCTGGGTGGTTGCTAGAGTTTTTTGGTGGTTACTAGAGCATTTCTAGACGTTGCTAGGGTGTTCAGGGTGGTTGCTAAGGTGTTACTAGGTGGTTGGTAGTTGTCAAATATGGTTACTATGGAGTTTTTATAGAGTTCTTAAAATCTTTAATAACGAGTTCCTTCAGTACGGCACTCGGCCTGCGGCCTCGTGCCTATGGCCGAATAGGCACAAGCATGGAGCAATATCGCAAGGCTACGAGTGTGATATTGCTTTAAAAAATGTAAAAAAAATGTTTTTATATTATTTATTGGTTTAGGGTGGTTGCTAGGGAGCTCAGAGTGGTTGCTAGGGTGCTATAACTGGTTGCTAGTGTGTGGCTATGAAGATTTTAGGCCATTACTTATTGGCTGCTTGATAATATAAATCCTCTGAGGGAGAGAGAGAGGGAGAGAAACGCAGGGGTGTCAGGCCCTTTGGAGTGGTGTGTGTGAAAACGGCAGTTGGGATTCAAATGTTTTTAGAACTCCCCATGTAAAGTCAATGGGACTTTTTTGGCCGCTTTTTCGTCCGCTGTGCGAACATCGTACACCCGATCGCTTAGAAAAGTCATAGCACACCTCTCCTCAATGAGCCGGTCGATTTGACACCTCACTCAGGGGTCTGTGACAAACGGTGCGGGGCAAGTTACGCGCCAAACTTGTGGCGGAATAATAAGAAGAAGAAGAAGAATAATAAGTATGAGTGACAATAACACTAGTGGTGCTTTGAAAAAGCACCACTAATAAGTATGAGTGACAATAACACTAGTGGTGCTTTGAAAAAGCACCACTAATAATAAGTTTAGTGACAATAACACTAGTGTTGCTTTGAAAAAGCACCACTAACTAGAATGTACATTTCCTGAAGAAAATGTGAAGTGGTGCTTGCAGTGGCAAAACTCACCACTCGGTTGCTAGGGTGTTGTACATGATTGCATACGAGCCAAAAATCATGTCTGTACGATGTTGTGGAGCTGAAATATGGCTTCTATATGTTGCAATATGGTTGCTAGGTGGCTCTAAATGGTTGCTAGGGTGTGAATACACAGTTACCATGATGATATTTACAGACTGGTTTCCCAACCGAAACAAACAAGCACACCCCCATGTCTATACGATGTTCTGGTGCTGAGATATAGCTCATTCATGTGTTTGTACGGTTGCTAGGGTACTCCATATGGTTGCTAAGGTTTGTTTATACAGTTTATGGGGTAATATATAAAGAGTATTTGCAAGTCTGGGTCAAAAAATGCCCAACTCTGTGTTTTTACAATGTTTTGTTGCTGAGATATGGCTTGTAAATGTTGTTCAATGGTTGCTAGGGGCCTGTAACTGGTTGCTAGGGCGTGGCTATGAAGTTGTTATGTCACTACTTATTGGCTGCTCGATAGGACGAATCAAAAGAGCCCAAATCCAAGGCTCTATGACCTTCTGAGCCAAAGATATGATTTTGCAAATGTTGTGCCAATGTTAAGTCTATGGGACATTTTTCGGCAAATTTTTCGCCCGCCAGACGAACATCGTACACCAGATCGCTTATAAAAGTCATAGCACACCTCTCCTCAATAAACCGGTCGATTTGACACCTCATTCATGGATCTATGAGAAACGGTGCAGGAGGAGTAACGTGCCGAAGTTTTGTCTAGGTGAATAGTAATCACAACACTAGAATGTACATTTCCTGAAGAAAATGTGAAGTGGTGCTTGCAGTGGCAAAACTCGCCACTCGGTTGCTAGGGTGTTGTACATGATTGCATACGATCCAACAACCATGTCTGTACGATGTTGTGGAGCTGAAATATGGCTTCTATATGTTGCAATATGGTTGCTAGGTGGCTCTAAACGGTTGCTAGGGTGTGGCTACACAGTTACCATGATGATATTTACAGACTGGTTTCCCAAACGAAACAAACAAACACACCCCCATGTCTATACAATGTTCTGGTGATGAGATATAGCCCATTCATGTGTTTGTACGGTTGCTAGGGTACTCCAAATGGTTGCTAAGGTTTGTTTATACAATTTATGGGGTAATATTTAAAGAGTGTATGGGAGTCTGGGTCAAAAAATGCCCAACTCTGTGTTTTTACAATGTTTTGTTGCTGAGATATGGCTTGTAAATGTTGTTCAATGGTTGCTAGGGGCCTGTAACTGGTTGCTAGGGCATGACTATGAAGTTTTTATGTCATTACTTATTGGCTGCTTGATAGGACGAATCAAAAGAGCCCAACCCCAAGCCTCTATGACCTTCTGAGCCAAAGATATGATTTTACAAATTTTGTGCCAATGTTAAGTCTATGGGACATTTTTCGGCTTATTTTTCGCCCGCCAGACGAACATCGTAGACCCGATCGCTTATAAAAGTCATAGCACACCTCACCAAAATAAACCGGTCGATTTGACACCTCATTCATGGATCTACGAGAAACGGTGCAGGGCGAGTTACGCGCCAAAGTTTTGTCTAGGTGAATAGTAATCACAACACTAGAATGTACATTTCCTGAAGAAAATGTGAAGTGGTGCTTGCAGTGGCAAAATTCGCCACTCGGTTGCTACGGTGTTGTACATGATTGCATACGAGCCAACAACCATGTCTGTACGATGTTGTGGAGCTGAAATATGGCTTCTATATGTTGCAATATGGTTGCTAGGTAGCTTTAAACGGTTGCTAAGGTGTGGTTACACAGTTACCATGATGATATTTACAGACTGGTTTCCCAACCGAAACAAACAAGCACACCCCCATGTCTATATGATGTTCTGGTGCTGAGATATAGCTCATTCATGTGTTTGTACGGTTGCTAGGGTACGCCAAATGGTTGCTAAGGTTTGTTTATACAGTTTATGGGGTCATATTTAAAGAGTATTTGCAGGTCTGGGTAAAAAAATGCCCAACTCTGTGTTTTTACAATGTTTTGATGCTGAGATATGGCTTGTAAATGTTGTTCAATGGTTGCTAGGGGCCTGTAACTGGTTGCTAGGGCATGGCTATGAAGTTGTTATGTCACTACTTATTGGCTGCTTGATAGGATGAATCAAAAGAGCCCAACCCCAAGGCTCTATGACTTTCTGAGCCAAAGATATGATTTTGCTAAATTTGTGCCTATGTTAAGTCTATGGGACATTTTTCGGCAAATTTTTCCCCCGCCAGACGAACATCGTACACCCGATCACTTATAAAAGTCATAGCACACCTCTCCTCAATAAACCGATCGATTTGACACCCCATTCAGGGGTCTGTGACAAACGGTGTGGGGCGAGTTACGCGCCGAAGTTTTGTCTAGGTGAATAGTAATCACAACACTAGAATGTACATTTCCTGAAGAAAATGTGAAGTGGTGCTTGCAGTGGCAAAACTCGCCACTGGGCAGATGCTAACACAATTAACATGTTGTGATACCATGATATACCACGTTTTAGCATTATTTACCACGATTTACCATGTTTCTAAGATGATTTACTACGATTTACCACATTCCAGCATGATTTACTATGATTAACATGTTGTTAAAATGATGCTAGCATGATTAGCATGTTGTTAACATGATTAGCATGTTGGTAGCATGATGCTAGCATGATTAGCATGTTGCTAGCATGCTTTTAACAAGATGTTAGCATGATTAGCATTTTGCTAGCATGTTTTTAGCCAGATGCTAACATGATTAGCATTATGCTAGCTTGATTAACATATTGTTAGCATAATGCTAGCTTGAATAGCATTTTGCTAGTATGATGCTAGCTTAATTAGCATATTGGTAGCATGATTAGCATGTTGCTAGCATGATGCTAGCTTGATTAGCATGTTGGTAGCTTGATGCTAGCATGATTAGCATGTTTTTAGCTAGATGCTAACATGATTAGCATGTTTCTAACATAATGCTAGCTTGATTAGCATGTTGCTAGCATGATGCTAGCTTGATTAGCATGTTGCTAGCATTATGCTAGCTTGATTAGCATTATGTTAGCATGATGCTAGCTTGATTAGCATGTTGGTAGCTTGATGCTAGCATGATTAGCATGTTGCTAGCATGTTTTTAGCTAGATGCTAACATGATTAGCATGTTGCTAGCATAATGCTAGCTTGATTAGCATGTTGCTAGCATGATGCTAGCTTGATTAGCATTTTGCTAGCATTATGATAGCTTGATTAGCATGTTGCTAGCATGATGTTAGCTTGATTAGCATGTTGGTAGCATAATGCTAGCTTGATTAGCATGTTGCTAGCATGATGCTAACATGATTAGTATGTTGCTAGCATGTTTTTAGCAAGATGCTGTTGCCAGGTGGTGGTCGCTAGGGTTTTCTGGGTGGTTGCTATGGTGTTGCTAGGCAGTTGCTAAGGTGTTCTGGGTGGTTGCTAGGCAGTTGCTAGGGTATTCTTGGTGGTTGCTAGGCAGTTGCTAGGGTATTCTTGGTGGTTGCTAGGGCATTGCTAGGTGGTTGCTATGGTGTTGCTAGGCAGTTGCTAGGGTGTTCTGGGTGGTTGCTAGGCGTTTTGGGTGGTTACTAGGCAGTTGCTAGGTGTTCTGGGTGGTTGCTAGGCAGTTGCTAGGGTGTTCTGGTTGGTTGCTAGAGTTTTTTGGTGGTTACTAGAGCATTTCTAGACGTTGCTAGGGTGTTCAGGGTGGTTGCTAAGGTATTTTTGGTAGTTGCTATGGTGTTACTAGGTGGTTGGTAGTTGTCAAATATGGTTACTATGGAGTTTTTATAGAGTTCTTAAAATCTTTAATAACGAGTTCCTTCAGTACGGCACTCGGCCTGCGGCCTCGTGCCTATGGCCGAATAGGCACAAGTATGGAGCAATATCGCAAGGCTACGAGTGTGATATTGCTTGAAAAAATGTAAAAAAAATGTTTTTATATTATTTATTGGTTTAGGGTGGTTGCTAGGGAGCTCAGAGTGGTTGCTAGGGTGCTGTAACTGGTTGCTAGGGTGTGGCTATGAAGATTTTAGGCCATTACTTATTGGCTGCTTGATAATATAAATCCTCTGAGGGAGAGAGAGAGGGAGAGAAACGCAGGGGTGTCAGGCGCTTTGGAGTGGTGTGTGTGAAAACGGCAGTTGGGATTCAAATGTTTTTAGAACTCCCCATGTAAAGTCAATGGGACTTTTTTGGCCGCTTTTTCGTCCGCTGTGCAAACATCGTACACCCGATCGCTTAGAAAAGTCATAGCACACCTCTCCTCAATGAGCCGGTCGATTTGACACCTCACTCAGGCGTCTGTGACAAACGGTGCGGGGCAAGTTACGCGCCAAACTTGTGGCGGAATAATAATAAGAAGAAGAAGAATAATAAGTATGAGTGACAATAACACTAGTGGTGCTTTGAAAAAGCACCACTAACTAGAATGTACATTTCCTGAAGAAAATGTGAAGTGGTGCTTGCAGTGGCAAAACTCGCCACTGGGCAGATGCTAACACAATTAACATGTTGTGATACCATGATATACCACGTTTTAGCATTATTTACCACGATTTACCATGTTTCTAAGATGATTTACTACGATTTACCACATTCCAGCATGATTTACTATGATTAACATGTTGTTAAAATGATGCTAGCATGATTAGCATGTTGTTAACATGATTAGCATGTTGGTAGCATGATGCTAGCATGATTAGCATGTTGCTAGCATGCTTTTAACAAGATGTTAGCATGATTAGCATTTTGCTAGCATGTTTTTAGCCAGATGCTAACATGATTAGCATTATGCTAGCTTGATTAACATATTGTTAGCATAATGCTAGCTTGAATAGCATTTTGCTAGCATGATGCTAGCTTAATTAGCATATTGGTAGCATGATTAGCATGTTGCTAGCATGATGCTAGCTTGATTAGCATTATGTTAGCATGATGCTAGCTTGATTAGCATGTTGGTAGCTTGATGCTAGCATGATTAGCATGTTTTTAGCTAGATGCTAACATGATTAGCATGTTTCTAACATAATGCTAGCTTGATTAGCATGTTGCTAGCATGATGCTAGCTTGATTAGCATGTTGCTAGCATTATGCTAGCTTGATTAGCATTATGTTAGCATGATGCTAGCTTGATTAGCATGTTGGTAGCTTGATGCTAGCATGATTGGCATGTTGCTAGCATGTTTTTAGCTAGATGCTAACATGATTAGCATGTTGCTAGCATAATGCTAGCTTGATTAGCATGTTGCTAGCATGATGCTAGCTTGATTAGCATTTTGATAGCATTATGATAGCTTGATTAGCATGTTGCTAGCATGATGTTAGCTTGATTAGCATGTTGGTAGCATAATGCTAGCTTGATTAGCATGTTGCTAGCATGATGCTAACATGATTAGTATGTTGCTAGCATGTTTTTAGCAAGATGCTGTTGCCAGGTGGTGGTTGCTAGGGTTTTCTGGGTGGTTGCTATGGTGTTGCTAGGCAGTTGCTAAGGTGTTCTGGGTGGTTGCTAGGCAGTTGCTAGGGTATTCTTGGTGGTTGCTAGGTGGTTGCTATGGTGTTGCTAGGCAGTTGCTATGGTATTCTGGGTGGATGCTAGGGCGTTGCTAGGCAGTTGCTAGGGTGTTCTGGGTGGTTGCTAGGCGTTCTGGGTGGTTACTAGGCAGTTGCTAGGGTGTTCTGGTTGGTTGCTAGAGTTTTTTGGTGGTTACTAGAGCATTTCTAGACGTTGCTAGGGTGGTTGCTAAGGTATTTTTGGTAGTTGCTATGGTGTTACTAGGTGGTTGGTAGTTGTCAAATATGGTTACTATGGAGTTTTTATAGAGTTCTTAAAATCTTTAATAACGAGTTCCTTCAGTACGGCACTCGGCCTACGGCCTCGTGCCTATGGCCGAATAGGCACAAGTATGGAGCAATATCGCAAGGCTACGAGTGTGATATTGCTTTAAAAAATGTAAAAAAAATGTTTTTATATTATTTATTGGTTTAGGGTGGTTGCTAGGGAGCTCAGAGTGGTTGCTAGGGTGCTGTAACTGGTTGCTAGGGTGTGGCTATGAAGATTTTAGGCCATTACTTATTGGCTGCTTGATAATATAAATCCTCTGAGGGAGAGAGAGAGGGAGAGAAACGCAGGGGTGTCAGGCCCTTTGGAGTGGTGTGTGTGAAAACGGCAGTTGGGATTCAAATGTTTTTAGAACTCCCCATGTAAAGTCAATGGGACTTTTTTGGCCGCTTTTTCGTCCGCTGTGCAAACATCGTACACCCGATCGCTTAGAAAAGTCATAGCACACCTCTCCTCAATGAGCCGGTCGATTTGACACCTCACTCAGGCGTCTGTGACAAACGGTGCGGGGCAAGTTACGCGCCAAACTTGTGGCGGAATAATAATAATAAGAAGAAGAATAATAAGTATGAGTGACAATAACACTAGTGGTGCTTTGAAAAAGCACCACTAACTAGAATGTACATTTCCTGAAGAAAATGTGAAGTGGTGCTTGCAGTGGCAAAACTCGCCACTGGGCAGATGCTAACACAATTAACATGTTGTGATACCATGATATACCACGTTTTAGCATTATTTACCACGATTTACCATGTTTCTAAGATGATTTACTACGATTTACCACATTCCAGCATGATTTACTATGATTAACATGTTGTTAAAATGATGCTAACATGATTAGCATGTTGGTAGCATGATGCTAGCATGATTAGCATGTTGCTAGCATGCTTTTAACAAGATGTTAGCATGATTAGCATTTTGCTAGCATGTTTTTAGCTAGATTCTAACATGATTAGCACGTTGCTAGCATTATGCTAGCTTGATTAACATGTTGTTAGCATGATGTTAGCTTGAATAACATTTTGCTAGCATTATGCTAGCTTAATTAGCATATTGGTAGCATGATGCTAGCATGATGCTAGCTTGATTAGCATGATGTTAGTATGATGCTAGCTTGATTAGCATGTTGGTAGCTTGATGCTAGCATTATTAGCATGTTGCTAGCATGTTTTTAACTAGATGCTAACATGATTAGCGTGTTTCTAGCATGATGCTAGCTTGATTAGCATGTTGCTAGCATTATGCTAGCTTGATTAGCATGATGTTAGCATGATGCTAGCTTGATTAGCATGTTGGTAGCTTGATGCTAGCATGATTAGCATGTTGCTAGCATGTTTTTAGCTAGATGCTAACATGATTAGCATTTTGCTAGCATGATGCTAGCTTGATTAGCATGATGTTAGCATGATGCTAGCTTGATTAGCATGTTGATAGCTTGATGCTAGCATGATTAGCATGTTGCTAGCATGTTTTTAGCTAGATGCTAACATGATTAGCATTTTGCTAGCATGATGCTAGCTTGATTAGCATTTTGCTAGCATGATGCTTGCTTGATTAGCATGTTGCTAGCATTATGCTAGCTTGATTAGCATGTTGATAGCATGATGCTAGCTTGATTAGCATGTTGGTAGCATAATGCTAGCATTATTAGCATGTTGTTAGCTTGATTAGCATAATGCTAGCATGATGCTAGCTTGATTAACATGTTGCTAGCATGATGCTAGCATGATTAGTATGTTGCTAGCATGTTTTTAGCAAGATGCTGTTGCCAGGTGGTTGCTAGAGTTTTCTGGGTGGTTGCTATGGTGTTGCTAGGCAGTTGCTAAGGTGTTCTGGGTGGTTGCTAGGCAGTTGCTAGGGTATTCTTGGTAGTTGCTAGGCAGTTGCTAGGGCGTTGCTAGGTGGTTGCTAGGGTGTTCTGGGTGGTTGCTATGGTGTTGCTAGGCAGTTGCTATGGTATTCTGGGTGGATGCTAGGGCATTGCTAGGCAGTTGCTAGGTGTTCTGGGTGGTTGCTAGGCAGTTGCCAGGGTGTTTTGTGTGGTTGCTAGAGTTTTTTGGTGGTTACTAGAGCATTTCTAGACGTTGCTAGGGTGTTCAGGGTGGTTGCTAAGGTATTTTTGGTAGTTGCTATGGTGTTACTAGGTGGTTGGTAGTTGTCAAATATGGTTACTATGGAGTTTTTATAGAGTTCTTAAAATCTTTAATAACGAGTTCCTTCAGTACGGCACTCGGCCTGCGGCCTCGTGCCTATGGCCGAATAGGCACAAGCATGGAGCAATATCGCAAGGCTACGAGTGTGATATTGCTTTAAAAAATGTTAAAAAAATTTTTTTATATTATTTATTGGTTTAGGGTGGTTGCTAGGGAGCTCTTAGTGGTTGCTAGGGTGCTGTAACTGGTTGCTAGGGTGTGGCTATGAATATTTTAGGCCATTACTTATTGGCTGCTTGATAATATAAATCCTCTGAGGGAGAGAGAGAGGGAGAGAAACGCAGGGGTGTCAGGCCCTTTGGAGTGGTGTGTGTGAAAACGGCAGTTGGGATTCAAATGTTTTTAGAACTCCCCATGTTAAGTCAATGGGACTTTTTTGGCCGCTTTTTCGTCCGCTGTGCGAACATCGTACACCCGATCGCTTAGAAAAGATATAGCACACCTCTCCTCAATGAGCCGCTCGATTTGACACCTCACTCAGGGGTCTGTGACAAACGGTGCGGGGCAAGTTACGCGCCAAACTTTTGGCAGAATAATAATAATAACTAGAATGTACATTTCCTGAAGAAAATGTGAAGTGGTGCTTGCAGTGGCAAAACTCGCCACTGGGCAGATGCTAACACAATTAACATGTTGTGATACCATGATATACCACGTTTTAGCATTATTTACCACGATTTACCATGTTTCTAAGATGATTTACTACGATTTACCACATTCCAGCATGATTTACTATGATTAACATGTTGTTAAAATTATGCTAGCATGATTAGCATGTTGTTAACATGATTAGCATGTTGCTAGCATGCTTTTAACAAGATGTTAACATGATTAGCATTTTGCTAGCATGTTTTTAGCTAGATGCTAACATGGTTAACATGTTACTAGCATTATGATAGCTTGATTAACATGTTGTTAGCATGATGCTAGCTTGAATAGCATTTTGCTAGCATGATGCTAGCTTAATTAGCATATTGGTTGCATGATGCTAGCATGATTAGCATGTTGCTAGCATTATGCTAGCTTGATTAACATGATGTTAGCATGATGCTAGCTTGATTAGCATGTTGCTAGCATGTTTTTAGCTAGATGCTAACATGATTAGCATGTTGCTAGCATTATGCTAGCTTGATTAGCATGTTGTTAGCATGATGCTAGCTTGATTAGCATGTTGCTAGTATTATGCTAGCTTGATTAACATGTTATTACCATGATGCTAGCTTGAATAGCATTGTGATAGCTTAATTAGCATAATGCTAGCATGATTAGCATTATGTTAGCATAATGCTAGCTTGATTAGCATGTTGGTAGCTTGATGTAAACATGATTAGCATGTTGCTAGCATGTTTTTAGCTAGATGCTAACATGATTAGCATGTTGCTAGCATGATGCTAGCTTGATTAGCATGTTGCTAGCATGATGCTAGCTTGATTAGCATGTTGCTAGCATTATGCTAGCTTGATTAGCATGTTTGTAGCATTATGCTAGCATTATTAGCATTTTGCTAGCTTGATTAGCATGATGCTAGCATGATGCTAGCTTGATTAGCATGTTGCTAGCATGATACTAGCATGATTAGTATGTTGCTAGCATTTTTTTAGCAAGATGCTGTTGCCAGGTGGTGGTTGCTAGGGTTTTCTGGGTGGTTGCTATGGTGTTGCTAGGCAGTTGCTAAGGTGTTCTGGGTGGTTGCTAGGCAGTTGCTAGGGTATTCTTGGTGGTTGCTAGGTGGTTGCTATGGTGTTGCTAGGCAGTTGCTATGGTATTCTGGGTGGATGCTAGGGCGTTGCTAGGCAGTTGCTAGGGTGTTCTGGGTGGTTGCTAGGCGTTCTGGGTGGTTACTAGGCAGTTGCTAGGTGTTCTGGGTGGTTGCTAGGCAGTTGCTAGGGTGTTCTGGGTGGTTGCTAGAGTTTTTTGGTGGTTAATAGAGCATTTCTAGACGTTGCTAGGGTGTTCAGGGTGGTTGCTAAGGTATTTTTGGTAGTTGCTATGGTGTTACTAGGTGGTTGGTAGTTGTCAAATATGGTTACTATGGAGTTTTTATAGAGTTCTTAAAATCTTTAATAACGAGTTCCTTCAGTACGGCACTCGGCCTGCGGCCTCGTGCCTATGGCCGAATAGGCACAAGCATGGAGCAATATCGCAAGGCTACGAGTGTGATATTGCTTTAAAAAATGTAAAAAAAAAAGTTTTTATATTATTTATTGGTTTAGGGTGGTTGCTAGGGAGCTCAGAGTGGTTGCTAGGGTGCTGTAACTGGTTGCTAGGGTGTGGCTATGAAGATTTTAGGCCATTACTTATTGGCTGCTTGATAATATAAATCCTCTGAGGGAGAGAGAGAGGGAGAGAAACGCAGGGGTGTCAGGCCCTTTGGAGTGGTGTGTGTGAAAACGGCAGTTGGGATTCAAATGTTTTTAGAACTCCCCATGTTAAGTCAATGGGACTTTTTTGGCCGCTTTTTCGTTCGCTGTGCGAACATCGTACACCCGATCGCTTAGAAAAGATATAGCACACCTCTCCTCAATGAGCCGCTCGATTTGACACCTCACTCAGGGGTCTGTGACAAACGGTGCGGGGCGCATTACGCGCCAAACTTTTGGCAGAATAATAATAATAAAAATAAGAAGAATAACTAGAATGTACATTTCCTGAAGAAAATGTGAAGTGGTGCTTGCAGTGGCAAAACTCGCCACTGGGCAGATGCTAACACAATTAACATGTTGTGATACCATGATATACCACGTTTTAGCATTATTTACCACGATTTACCATGTTTCTAAGATGATTTACTACGATTTACCACATTCCAGCATGATTTACTATGATTAAAATGTTGTTAAAATGATGCTAGCATGATTAGCATGTTGTTAACTGATTAGCATGTTGGTAGCATGATGCTAGCCTGATTAGCATTTTGCTAGCATGTTTTTAGCTAGATGCTAACATGATTAGCATTTTGCTAGCATGTTTTTAGCCAGATGCTAACATGATTAGCATGTTGCTAACATTATGCTAGCTTGATTAACATGTTGTTAGCATGATGCTAGCTTGAATAGCATTGTGCTAGCTTAATTAGCATATTGGTAGCATGATGCTAGCATGATTAGCATTATGTTAGCATGATGCTAGCTTGATTAGCATGTTGGTAGCTTGATGTTAGCATGATTAGCATGTTGCTAGCATGTTTTTAGCTAGATGCTAACATGTTTAGCATGTTGCTAGCATTATGCTAGCTTGATTAGCATGTTGCAAGCATGATGCTAGCTTGATTAGCATGTTGGTAGCTTAATGCTAACATGATTAGCATGTTGCTAGCATGTTTTTAGCTAGATGCTAACATGATTAGCATGTTGCTAGCATTATGCTAGCTTGATTAGCATGTTGCTAGCATGATGCTAGCTTGATTAACATGTTGTTAGCATGATGCTAGCTTGAATATCATTGTGCTAGCTTAATTAGCATATTGGTAGCATGATGCTAGCATGATTAGCATTATGTTAGCATGATGCTAGCTTGATTAGCATGTTGGTAGCTTGATGTTAGCATGATTAGCATGTTGCTAGCATGTTTTTAGCTAGATGCTAACATGATTAGCATTATGCTAGCTTGATTAACATATTGTTAGCATAATGCTAGCTTGAATAGCATTTTGCTAGCATGATGCTAGCTTAATTAGCATATTGGTAGCATGATTAGCATGTTTGCTAGCATGATGCTAGCTTGATTAGCATTATGTTAGCATGATGCTAGCTTGATTAGCATGTTGGTAGCTTGATGTTAGCATGATTAGCATGTTGCTAGCATGTTTTTAGCTAGATGCTAACATGATTAGCATTATGCTAGCATGATTAGCATGTTTTTAGCTAGATGCTAACATGATTAGCATGTTTCTAACATAATGCTAGCTTGATTAGCATGATGCTAGCTTGATTAGCATGTTGCTAGCATTATGCTAGCTTGATTAGCATTATGTTAGCATGATGCTAGCTTGATTAGCATTATGTTAGCTTGATGCTAGCATGATTAGCATGTTGCTAGCATGTTTTTAGCTAGACGCTAACATGATTAGCATGTTGCTAGCATGATGCTAGCTTGATTAGCATGTTGCTAGCATGATGCTAGCTTGATTAGCATGTTGCTAGCATAATGCTAGCTTGATTAGCATGTTACTAGCATGATGCTAGCTTGATTAGCATGTTGCTAGCATTATGTTAGCTTGATTAGCATGTTGCTAGCATTATGCTAGCTTGATTAGCATGTTGGTAGCTTGATGCTAGCATGATTAGCATGTTGCTAGCATGTTTTTAGCTAGACGCTAACATGATTAGCATGTTGCTAGCATGATGCTAGCTTGATTAGCATTTTGCTAGCATTATGATAGCTTGATTAGCATGATGCTAGCATGTTGCTAGCTTGATTAGCATGATGCTAGCATGATGCTAGCTTGATTAGCATGTTGCTAGCATGTTTTTAGCAAGATGCTGTTGCCAGGTGGTGGTTGCTAGGGTTTTCTGGGTGGTTGCTATGGTGTTGCTAGGCAGTTGCTAAGGTGTTCTGGGTGGTTGCAAGGCAGTTGCTAGGGTACTCTTGGTGGTTGCTAGGCAGTTGCTAGTGTATTCTTGGTGGTTGCTAGGGCATTGTTAGGTGGTTGCTATGGTGTTGCTAGGCAGTTGCTATGGTATTCTGGGTGGATGCTAGGGCATTGCTAGGCAGTTGCTAGGGTGTTCTGGGTGGTTACTAGGCAGTTGCTAGGTGTTCTGGGTGGTTGCTAGGCAGTTGCTAGGGTGTTCTGGGTGGTTGCTAGAGTTTTTTGGTGGTTACTAGAGCATTTCTAGACGTTGCTAGGGTGTTCAGGGTGGTTGCTAAGGTATTTTTGGTAGTTGCTATGGTGTTACTAGGTGGTTGGTAGTTGTCAAATATGGTTACTATGGAGTTTTTATAGAGTTCTTAAAATCTTTAATAACGAGTTCCTTCAGTACGGCACTCGGCCTGCGGCCTCGTGCCTATGGCCGAATAGGCACAAGCATGGAGCAATATCGCAAGGCTACGAGTGTGATATTGCTTTAAAAAATATAAAAAAAATGTTTTTATATTATTTATTGGTTTAGGGTGGTTGCTAGGGAGCTCAGAGTGGTTGCTAGGGTGCTGTAACTGGTTGCTAGGGTGTGGCTATGAAGATTTTAGGCCATTACTTATTGGCTGCTTGATAATATAAATCCTCTGAGGGAGAGAGAGAGGGAGAGAAACGCAGGGGTGTCAGGCCCTTTGGAGTGGTGTGTGTGAAAACGGCAGTTGGGATTCAAATGTTTTTAGAACTCCCCATGTTAAGTCAATGGGACTTTTTTGGCCGCTTTTTCGTCCGCTGTGCGAACATCGTACACCCGATCACTTAGAAAAGATATAGCACACCTCTCCTCAATGAGCCGCTCGATTTGACACCTCACTCAGGGGTCTGTGACAAACGGTGCGGGGCGCATTACGCGCCAAACTTTGTCCAGAATAATAATAATAATAAAAATAAGAATAATAAGTATGAGTGACAATAACACTAGTGTTTCTTTGAAAAAGCACCACTAACTAGAATGTACATTTCCTGAAGAAAATGTGAAGTGGTGCTTGCAGTGGCAAAACTCGCCACTGGGCAGATGCTAACACAATTAACATGTTGTGATACCATGATATACCACGTTTTAGCATTATTTACCACGATTTACCATGTTTCTAAGATGATTTACTACGATTTACCACATTCCAGCATGATTTACTATGATAAACATGTTGTTAAAATGATGCCTGCATGATTAGCATGTTGTTAACATGATTAGCATGTTGGTAGCATGATGCTAGCATGATTAGCATGTTGCTAGCATGCTTTTAACAAGATGTTAGCATGATTAGCATTTTGCTAGCATGCTTTTAACAAGATGTTAGCATGATTAGCATTTTGCTAGCATGTTTTTAGCCAGATGCTAACATGATTAGCATGTTGCTAGCATTATGCTAGCTTGATTAACATGTTGCTAGCATGATGCTAGCTTGATTAGCATTATGTTAGCATGATGCTAGCTTGATTAACATGTTGGTAGATTGATGCTAGCATGATTAGCATGTTTTTAGCTAGACGCTAACATGATTAACATATTGGTAGCATGATGCTAGCTTGATTAGCATGTTGCTAGCTTGATTAGCATTATGTTAGCATGATGCTAGCTTGATTAGCATGTTGGTAGCTTGATGCTAGCATGATTAGCATGTTGCTAGCATGTTTTTAACTAGACGCTAACATGATTAGCATGTTGCTAGCATGTTGCTAGCATGATGCTAGCTTGATTAGCATTTTGCTAGCATTATGATAGCTTGATTAGCATGTTGCTAGCATGATGCTAGCTTGATTAGCATTTTGCTAACATGTTTTTAGCTAGATGCTAACATGATTAGCATGTTGTTAGCATAATGCTAGCTTGATTAGCATGTTGGTAGCTTGATGCTAGCATGATTAGCATGTTGCTAGCATGTTTTTAGCTAGACGCTAACATGATTAGCATGTTGTTAGCATTATGCTAGCTTGATTAGCATGTTGCTAGCATTATGATAGCTTGATTAGCATGTTGGTAGCATAATGCTAGCATTATTAGCATGATGCTAGCTTGATTAGCATGATGTTAGCATGATGCTAGCTTGATTAGCATGTTGGTAGCTTGATGCTAGCATGATTAGCATGTTGCTAGCATGTTTTTAGCTAGATGCTAACATGATTAACATGTTTCTAGCATGATGCTAGCTTGATTAGCATGTTGCTAGCATAATGCTAGCTTGAATAGCATTTTGCTAGCATGATGCTAGCTTAATTAGCATATTGGTAGCATGATGCTAGCTTGATTAGCTTGTTGGTAGCTTGATGCTAACATGATTAGCATGTTTTTAGCTAGTTGCAAACATGATTAGCATGTTTCTAGCATTATGCTAGCTTGATTAGCATGTTGCTAGCATAATGCTAGCTTGATTAGCATGTTGCTAGCATGATGCTAGCTTGATTAGCATGTTGGTAGCATGATGCTAGCATGATTAGTATGTTGCTAGCATGTTTTTAGCAAGATGCTGTTGCCAGGTGGTGGTTGCTAGGGTTTTCTGGGTGGTTGCTATGGTGTTGCTAGGCAGTTGCTAAGGTGTTCTGGGTGGTTGCTAGGCAGTTGCTAGGGTATTCTTGGTGGTTGCTAGCCAGTTGCTAGGGTATTCTTGGTGGTTGCTAGGGCATTGCTAGGTGGTTGCTATGGTGTTGCTAGGCAGTTGCTAGGGTGTTCTGGGTGGTTGCTAGGCGTTCTGGGTGGTTACTAGGCAGTTGCTAGGTGTTCTGGGTGGTTGCTAGGCAGTTGCTAGGGTGTTCTGGGTGGTTGCTAGAGTTTTTTGGTGGTTACTAGAGCATTTCTAGACGTTGCTAGGGTGTTCAGGGTGGTTGCTAAGGTGTTACTAGGTGGTTGGTAGTTGTCAAATATGGTTACTATGGAGTTTTTATAGAGTTCTTAAAATCTTTAATAACGAGTTCCTTCAGTACGGCACTCGGCCTGCGGCCTCGTGCCTATGGCCGAATAGGCACAAGCATGGAGCAATATCGCAAGGCTACGAGTGTGATATTGCTTTAAAAAATGTAAAAAAAATGTTTTTATATTATTTATTGGTTTAGGGTGGTTGCTAGGGAGCTCAGAGTGGTTGCTAGGGTGCTATAACTGGTTGCTAGTGTGTGGCTATGAAGATTTTAGGCCATTACTTATTGGCTGCTTGATAATATAAATCCTCTGAGGGAGAGAAACGCAGGGGTGTCAGGCCCTTTGGAGTGGTGTGTGTGAAAACGGCAGTTGGGATTCAAATGTTTTTAGAACTCCCCATGTAAAGTCAATGGGACTTTTTTGGCCGCTTTTTCGTCCGCTGTGCGAACATCGTACACCCGATCGCTTAGAAAAGTCATAGCACACCTCTCCTCAATGAGCCGGTCGATTTGACACCTCACTCAGGGGTCTGTGACAAACGGTGCGGGGCAAGTTACGCGCCAAACTTGTGGCGGAATAATAAGAAGAAGAAGAAGAATAACTAGAATGTACATTTCCTGAAGAAAATGTGAAGTGGTGCTTGCAGTGGCAAAATTCGCCACTCGGTTGCTACGGTGTTGTACATGATTGCATACGAGCCAACAACCATGTCTGTACGATGTTGTGGTGCTGAAATATGGCTTCTATATGTTGCAATATGGTTGCTAAGGTTAAGTCTATGGGACATTTTTCGGCAAATTTTTCACCCGCCAGACGAACATCTTACACCCGATCGCTTATAAAAGTCATAGCACACCTCTCCTCAATAAACCGGTCGATTTGACACCTCATTCAGGGGTCTGTGACAAACGGTGTGGGGCGAGTTACGCGCCAAAGTTTTGTCCAGGTGAATAGTAATCACAACACTAGAATGTACATTTCCTGAAGAAAATGTGAAGTGGTGCTTGCAGTGGCAAAACTCGCCACTGGGCAGATGCTAACACAATTAACATGTTGTGATACCATGATATACCACGTTTTAGCATTATTTACCACGATTTACCATGTTTCTAAGATGATTTACTACGATATACCACATTCCAACATGATTTACTATGATTAACATGTTGTTAAAATGATGCTAGCATGATTAGCATGTTGTTAAAATGATTAGCATGTTGGTAGCATGATGCTAGCATGATTAGCATGTTGCTAGCATGCTTTTAACAAGATGTTAGCATGATTAGCATTTTGTTAGCATGTTTTTAGCCAGATGCTAACATGATTAGCATGTTGCTAGCATTATGCTAGCTTGAATAGCATTTTGCTAGCATGATGCTAGCTTGATTAGCATGTTGCTAGCATGATGCTAGCTTGATTAACATGTTGGTAGATTGATGCTAGCATGATTAGCATGTTTTTAGCTAGACGCTAACATGATTAACATATTGGTAGCATGATGCTAGCTTGATTAGCATGTTGCTAGCTTGATTAGCATTATGTTAGCATGATGCTAGCTTGATTAGCATGTTGGTAGCTTGATGCTAGCATGATTAGCATGTTGCTAGCATGTTTTTAACTAGACGCTAACATGATTAGCATGTTGCTAGCATGTTGCTAGCATGATGCTAGCTTGATTAGCATTTTGCTAGCATTATGATAGCTTGATTAGCATGTTGCTAGCATGATGCTAGCTTGATTAGCATTTTGCTAACATGTTTTTAGCTAGATGCTAACATGATTAGCATGTTGTTAGCATAATGCTAGCTTGATTAGCATGTTGGTAGCTTGATGCTAGCATGATTAGCATGTTGCTAGCATGTTTTTAGCTAGACGCTAACATGATTAGCATGTTGTTAGCATAATGCTAGCTTGATTAGCATGTTGCTAGCATTATGATAGCTTGATTAGCATGTTGGTAGCATAATGCTAGCATTATTAGCATGATGCTAGCTTGATTAGCATGATGTTAGCATGATGCTAGCTTGATTAGCATGTTGGTAGCTTGATGCTAGCATGATTAGCATGTTGCTAGCATGTTTTTAGCTAGATGCTAACATGATTAACATGTTTCTAGCATGATGCTAGCTTGATTAGCATGTTGCTAGCATAATGCTAGCTTGAATAGCATTTTGCTAGCATGATGCTAGCTTAATTAGCATATTGGTAGCATGATGCTAGCTTGATTAGCTTGTTGGTAGCTTGATGCTAACATGATTAGCATGTTTTTAGCTAGTTGCAAACATGATTAG
This sequence comes from Leuciscus idus, assembly GCA_021554675.1. Classification (NCBI taxonomy): domain Eukaryota; kingdom Metazoa; phylum Chordata; class Actinopteri; order Cypriniformes; family Leuciscidae; genus Leuciscus; species Leuciscus idus. The sequence continues at coordinate 50,661,535 of CM038625.1, read as the reverse complement.
CATGTTTCTAGCATTATGCTAGCTTGATTAGCATGTTGCTAGCATAATGCTAGCTTGATTAGCATGTTGCTAGCATGATGCTAGCTTGATTAGCATGTTGGTAGCATGATGCTAGCATGATTAGTATGTTGCTAGCATGTTTTTAGCAAGATGCTGTTGCCAGGTGGTGGTTGCTAGGGTTTTCTGGGTGGTTGCTATGGTGTTGCTAGGCAGTTGCTAAGGTGTTCTGGGTGGTTGCTAGGCAGTTGCTAGGGTATTCTTGGTGGTTGCTAGCCAGTTGCTAGGGTATTCTTGGTGGTTGCTAGGGCATTGCTAGGTGGTTGCTATGGTGTTGCTAGGCAGTTGCTAGGGTGTTCTGGGTGGTTGCTAGGCGTTCTGGGTGGTTACTAGGCAGTTGCTAGGTGTTCTGGGTGGTTGCTAGGCAGTTGCTAGGGTGTTCTGGGTGGTTGCTAGAGTTTTTTGGTGGTTACTAGAGCATTTCTAGACGTTGCTAGGGTGTTCAGGGTGGTTGCTAAGGTGTTACTAGGTGGTTGGTAGTTGTCAAATATGGTTACTATGGAGTTTTTATAGAGTTCTTAAAATCTTTAATAACGAGTTCCTTCAGTACGGCACTCGGCCTGCGGCCTCGTGCCTATGGCCGAATAGGCACAAGCATGGAGCAATATCGCAAGGCTACGAGTGTGATATTGCTTTAAAAAATGTAAAAAAAATGTTTTTATATTATTTATTGGTTTAGGGTGGTTGCTAGGGAGCTCAGAGTGGTTGCTAGGGTGCTATAACTGGTTGCTAGTGTGTGGCTATGAAGATTTTAGGCCATTACTTATTGGCTGCTTGATAATATAAATCCTCTGAGGGAGAGAAACGCAGGGGTGTCAGGCCCTTTGGAGTGGTGTGTGTGAAAACGGCAGTTGGGATTCAAATGTTTTTAGAACTCCCCATGTAAAGTCAATGGGACTTTTTTGGCCGCTTTTTCGTCCGCTGTGCGAACATCGTACACCCGATCGCTTAGAAAAGTCATAGCACACCTCTCCTCAATGAGCCGGTCGATTTGACACCTCACTCAGGGGTCTGTGACAAACGGTGCGGGGCAAGTTACGCGCCAAACTTGTGGCGGAATAATAAGAAGAAGAAGAAGAATAACTAGAATGTACATTTCCTGAAGAAAATGTGAAGTGGTGCTTGCAGTGGCAAAATTCGCCACTCGGTTGCTACGGTGTTGTACATGATTGCATACGAGCCAACAACCATGTCTGTACGATGTTGTGGTGCTGAAATATGGCTTCTATATGTTGCAATATGGTTGCTAAGGTTAAGTCTATGGGACATTTTTCGGCAAATTTTTCACCCGCCAGACGAACATCTTACACCCGATCGCTTATAAAAGTCATAGCACACCTCTCCTCAATAAACCGGTCGATTTGACACCTCATTCAGGGGTCTGTGACAAACGGTGTGGGGCGAGTTACGCGCCAAAGTTTTGTCCAGGTGAATAGTAATCACAACACTAGAATGTACATTTCCTGAAGAAAATGTGAAGTGGTGCTTGCAGTGGCAAAACTCGCCACTGGGCAGATGCTAACACAATTAACATGTTGTGATACCATGATATACCACGTTTTAGCATTATTTACCACGATTTACCATGTTTCTAAGATGATTTACTACGATATACCACATTCCAACATGATTTACTATGATTAACATGTTGTTAAAATGATGCTAGCATGATTAGCATGTTGTTAAAATGATTAGCATGTTGGTAGCATGATGCTAGCATGATTAGCATGTTGCTAGCATGCTTTTAACAAGATGTTAGCATGATTAGCATTTTGTTAGCATGTTTTTAGCCAGATGCTAACATGATTAGCATGTTGCTAGCATTATGCTAGCTTGAATAGCATTTTGCTAGCATGATGCTAGCTTGATTAGCATGTTGCTAGCATGATGCTAGCTTGATTAGCATGTTGCTAGCATGATGCTAGCTTGATTAGCATTATGTTAGCATGATGCTAGCTTGATTAGCATGTTGCTAGAGCATGTTTTTAGCTAGACGCTAACATGATTGGCATGTTGCTAGCATAATGCTAGCTTGATTAGCATTTTGCTAGCATGATGCTAGCTTGATTAGCATGTTGCTAACATGATGCTAGCTTGATTAGCATTATGTTAGCATGATGCTAGCTTGATTCGCATGTTGGTAGCTTGATGCTAGCATGATTAGCATGTTGCTAGCATGTTTTTAGCTAGACGCTAACATGATTAGCATGTTGCTAGCATAATGCTAGCATGATTAGCATGTTGCTAGCATGTTTTTAGCTAGACGCTAACATGATTAGCATGTTTCTAGCATAATGCTAGGTTGATTAGCATGTTGCTAGCATGATGCTAGCTTGATTAGCATGTTGTTAGCATTATGCTAGCTTGATTAGCATGTTGATAGCATGATGCTAGCTTGATTAGCATGTTGGTAACATAATGCTAGCATTATTAGCATGTTGCTAGCTTGATTAGCATAATGCTAGCATGATGCTAGCTTGATTAACATGTTGCTAGCATGATGCTAGCATGATTAGTATGTTGCTAGCATGTTTTTAACAAGATGCTGTTGCCAGGTGGTTGCTAGGGTTTTCTGGGTGGTTGCTATGGTGTTGCTAGGCAGTTGCTAAGGTGTTCTGGGTGGTTGCTAGGCAGTTGCTAGGGTATTCTTGGTAGTTGCTAGGCAGTTGCTAGGGCGTTGCTAGGTGGTTGCTAGGGTGTTCTGGGTGGTTGCTATGGTGTTGCTAGGCAGTTGCTATGGTATTCTGGGTGGATGCTAGGGCATTGCTAGGCAGTTGCTAGGTGTTCTGGGTGGTTGCTAGGCAGTTGCCAGGGTGTTTTGGGTGGTTGCTAGAGTTTTTTGGTGGTTACTAGAGCATTTCTAGACGTTGCTAGGGTGTTCAGGGTGGTTGCTAAGGTATTTTTGGTAGTTGCTATGGTGTTACTAGGTGGTTGGTAGTTGTCAAATATGGTTACTATGGAGTTTTTATAGAGTTCTTAAAATCTTTAATAACGAGTTCCTTCAGTACGGCACTCGGCCTGCGGCCTCGTGCCTATGGCCGAATAGGCACAAGCATGGAGCAATATCGCAAGGCTACGAGTGTGATATTGCTTTAAAAAATGTAAAAAAAATGTTTTTATATTATTTATTGGTTTAGGGTGGTTGCTAGGGAGCTCAGAGTGGTTGCTAGGGTGCTGTAACTGGTTGCTAGGGTGTGGCTATGAAGATTTTAGGCCATTACTTATTGGCTGCTTGATAATATAAATCCTCTGAGGGAGAGAGAGAGGGAGAGAAACGCAGGGGTGTCAGGCCCTTTGGAGTGGTGTGTGTGAAAACGGCAGTTGGGATTCAAATGTTTTTAGAATGCCCAATGTTAAGTCAATGGGACTTTTTTGGCCGCTTTTTCGTCCGCTGTGCGAACATCGTACACCCGATCGCTTAGAAAAGTCATAGCACACCTCTCCTCAATGAGCCGGTCGATTTGACACCTCACTCAGGGGTCTGTGACAAACGGTGCGGGGCAAGTTACGCGCCAAACTTGTGGCGGAATAATAAGAAGAAGAAGAAGAAGAATAATAAGTATGAGTGACAATAACACTAGTGTTGCTTTGAAAAAGCACCACTAATAAGTATGAGTGACAATAACACTAGTGGTGCTTTGAAAAAGCACCACTAACTAGAATGTACATTTCCTGAAGAAAATGTGAAGTGGTGCTTGCAGTGGCAAAATTTGCCACTCGGATGCTAGGGTGTTGTACATGATTGCATACGAGCCAACAACCATGTCTGTACGATGTTGTGGAGCTGAAATATGGCTTCTATATGTTGCAATATGGTTGCTAGGTAGCTTTAAACGGTTGCTAAGGTGTGGTTACACAGTTACCATGATGATATTTACAGACTGGTTTCCCAACCAAAACAAACAAACACACCCCCATTTCTATACGATGTTCTGGTGCTGAGATATAGCTCATTCATGTGTTTGTACGGTTGCTAGGGTACTCCAAATAGTTGCTAAGGTTTGTTTATACAGTTTATGGGGTAATATTTAAAGAGTATTTGCAGGTCTGGGTCAAAAAATGCCCAACTCTGTGTTTTTACATTGTTTTGTTGCTGAGATATGGCTTGTAAATGTTGTTCAATGGTTGCTAGGGGCCTGTAACTGGTTGCTAGGGCGTGGCTATGAAGTTGTTATGTCACTACTTTTTGGCTGCTGGATAGGACGAATCAAAAGAGCCCAACCCCAAGGCTCTATGACCTTCTGAGCCAAAGATATGATTTTGCAAATTTTGTGCCTATGTTAAGTCTATGGGACATTTTTCGGCTAATTTTTTGCCTGCCAGACGAACATCGTACACCCGATTGCTTATTAAAGTCATAGCACACCTCTCCTCAATAAACCGGTCGATTTGACACCTCATTCAGGGGTCTGTGACAAACGGTGTGGGGCGAGTTTCGCGCCGAAGTTTTGTCTAGGTGAATAGTAATCACAACACTAGAATGTACATTTCCTGAAGAAAATGTGAAGTGGTGCTTGCAGTGGCAAAACTCGCCACTGGGCAGATGCTAACACAATTAACATGTTGTGATACCATGATATACCACGTTTTAGCATTATTTACCACGATTTACCATGTTTCTAAGATGATTTACTACGATTTACCACATTCCAGCATGATTTACTATGATTAACATGTTGTTAAAATGATGCTAGCATGATTAGCATGTTGTTAACATGATTAGCATGTTGGTAGCATGATGCTAGCATGATTAGCATTTTGCTAGCATGTTTTTAGTTAGATGCTAACATGATTAGCATGTTGCTAGCATTATGCTAGCTTGATTAACATGTTGTTAGCATGATGCTAGCATGATTAGCATTATGTTAACATGATGCTAGCTTGATTAGCATGTTGGTAGCTTGATGTTAGCATTATTAGCATTTTGCTAGCATTATGCTAGCTTAATTAGCATATTGGTAGCATGATGCTAGCATGATTAGTATTATGTTAGCATGATGCTAGCTTGATTAGCATGTCGGTAGCTTGATGTTAGCATTATTAGCATGTTGCTAGCATGTTTTTAGCTAGATGCTAACATGATTAGCATGTTGCTAGCATTATGCTAGCTTGATTAGCATGTTGCTAGCATTATGCTAGCTTGATTAGCATGTTGCTAGCATGATGCTAGCATGATTAGTATGTTGCTAGCATGTTTTTAGCAAGATGCTGTTGCCAGGTGGTGGTTGCTAGGGTTTTCTGGGTGGTTGCTATGGTGTTGCTAGGCAGTTGCTAAGGTGTTCTGGGTGGTTGCTAGGCAGTTGCTAGGGTATTCTTGGTGGTTGCTAGGGCATTGCTAGGTGGTTGCTAGGCAGTTGCTATGGTATTCTGGGTGGATGCTAGGGCGTTGCTAGGGTGTTCTGGGTGGTTGCTAGGCGTTCTGGGTGGTTACTAGGCAGTTGTTAGGTGTTCTGGGTGGTTGCTAGGCAGTTGCTAGGGTGTTCTGGGTGGTTGCGAGAGTTTTTTGGTGGTTACTAGAGCATTTTTAGACGTTGCTAGGGTGTTCAGGTTGGTTGCTAAGGTATTTTTGGTAGTTGCTATGGTGTTACTAGGTGGTTGGTAGTTGTCAAATATGGTTACTATGGAGTTTTTATAGAGTTCTTAAAATCTTTAATAACGAGTTCCTTCAGTACGGCACTCGGCCTGCGGCCTCGTGCCTATGGCCGAATAGGCACAAGTATGGAGCAATATCGCAAGGCTACGAGTGTGATATTGCTTTAAAAAATGTAAAAAAAAAATTTTTATATTATTTATTGGTTTAGGGTGGTTGCTAGGGAGCTGAGAGTGGTTGCTAGGGTGCTGTAACTGGTTGCTAGGGTGTGGCTATGAAGATTTTAGGCCATTACTTATTGGCTGCTTGATAATATAAATCCTCTGAGGGAGAGAGAGAGGGAGAGAAACGCAGGGGTGTCAGGCCCTTTGGAGTGGTGTGTGTGAAAACGGCAGTTGGGATTCAAATGTTTTTAGAACTCCCCATGTTAAGTCAATGGGACTTTTTTGGTCGCTTTTTCGTCCGCTGTGCGAACATCGTACACCCGATCGCTTAGAAAAGTCATAGCACACCTCTCCTCAATGAGCCGGTCGATTTGACACCTCACTCAGGCGTCTGTGACAAACGGTGCGGGGCAAGTTACGCGCCAAACTTGTGGCGGAATAATAAGAAGAAGAAGAAGAATAATAAGTATGAGTGACAATAACACTAGTGGTGCTTTGAAAAAGCACCACTAATAAGTTTAGTGACAATAACACTAGTGTTGCTTTGAAAAAGCACCACTAACTAGAATGTACATTTCCTGAAGAAAATGTGAAGTGGTGCTTGCAGTGGCAAAACTCGCCACTCGGTTGCTAGGATGTTGTACATGATTGCATACGAGACAACAACCATGTCTGTACGATGTTGTGGGGCTGAAATATGGCTTCTATATGTTTCAATATGGTTGCTAGGTGGCTCTAAACGGTTGCTAAGGTGTGGTTACACAGTTACCATGATGATATTTACAGACTGGTTTCCCAACCGAAACAAACAAGCACACCCCCATGTCTATACAATGTTCTGGTGCTGAGATATAGCTCATTCATGTGCTTGTATGGTTGCTAGGGTACTCCAAATGGTTGCTAAGGTTTGTTTATACAGTTTATGGAGTAATATATAAAGAGTATTTGCAAGTCTGGGTCAAAAAATGCCCAACTCTGTATTTTTACAATGTTTTGTTGCTGAGATATGGCTTGTAAATGTTGTTCAATGGTTGCTAGGGGCCTGTAACTGGTTGCTAGGGCGTGGCTATGAAGTTGTTATGTCACTACTTTTTGGCTGCTGGATAGGACGAATCAAAAGAGCCCAACCCCAAGGCTCTATGACCTTCTGAGCCAAAGATATGATTTTGCAAATTTTGTGCCTATGTTAAGTCTATGGGACATTTTTCGGCAAATTTTTCGCCCCGCCAGACGAACATCTTACACCCGATCACTTATAAAAGTCATAGCACACCTCTCTTCAATAAACCGGTCGATTTGACACCTCATTCAGGGGTCTGTGACAAACGGTGTGGGGCGAGTTACGCGCCGAAGTTTTGTCTAGGTGAATAGTAATCACAACACTAGAATGTACATTTCCTGAAGAAAATGTGAAGTGGTGCTTGCAGTGGCAAAACTCGCCACTGGGCAGATGCTAACACAATTAACATGTTGTGATACCATGATATACCACGTTTTAGCATTATTTACGACGATTTACCATGTTTCTAAGATGATTTACTACGATTTACCACATTCCAGCATGATTTACTATGATTAACATGTTGTTAAAATGATGCTAACATGATTAGCATGTTGGTAGCATGATTCTAGTATAATTAGCATGTTGCTAGCATGCTTTTAACAAGATGTTAGCATGATTAGCATTTTGCTAGCATGTTTTTAGCTAGATGCTAACATGATTAGCACGTTGCTAGCATTATGCTAGCTTGATTAACATGTTGTTAGCATGATGTTAGCTTGAATAACATTTTGCTAGCATTATGCTAGCTTAATTAGCATATTGGTAGCATGATGCTAGCATGATTAGCATGTTGCTAGCATGATGCTAGCTTGATTAGCATGATGTTAGTATGATGCTAGCTTGATTAGCATGTTGGTAGCTTGATGCTAGCATTATTAGCATGTTGCTAGCATGTTTTTAACTAGATGCTAACATGATTAGCATGTTTCTAGCATGATGCTAGCTTGATTAGCATGTTGCTAGCATTATGCTAGCTTGATTAGCATGATGTTAGCATGATGCTAGCTTGATTAGCATGTTGGTAGCTTGATGCTAGCATGATTAGCATGTTGGTAGCTTGATGCTAGCATTATTAGCATGTTGCTAGCATGTTTTTAGCTAGATGCTAACATGATTAGCATGTTGCTAACATTATGCTAGCTTGATTAGCATGTTGCTAGCATGATGCTAGCTTGATTAGCATGTTGCTAGCATTATGCTAGCTTGATTAGCATGTTGATAGCATGATGCTAGCTTGATTAGCATGTTGGTAGCATTATGCTAGCATTATTAGCATGTTGCTAGCTTGATTAGCATAATGCTAGCATGATGCTAGCTTGATTAACATGTTGCTAGCATGATGCTAGCATGATTAGTATGTTGCTAGCATGTTTTTAGCAAGATGCTGTTGCCAGGTGGTTTCTAGAGTTTTCTGGGTGGTTGCTATGGTGTTGCTAGGCAGTTGCTAAGGTGTTCTGGGTGGTTGCTAGGCAGTTGCTAGGGTATTCTTGGTAGTTGCTAGGCAGTTGCTAGGGCGTTGCTAGGTGGTTGATAGGGTGTTCTGGGTGGTTGCTATGGTGTTGCTAGGCAGTTGCTATGGTATTCTGGGTGGATGCTAGGGCATTGCTAGGCAGTTGCTAGGTGTTCTGGGTGGTTGCTAGGCAGTTGCCAGGGTGTTTTGGGTGGTTGCTAGAGTTTTTTGGTGGTTACTAGAGCATTTCTAGACGTTGCTAGGGTGTTCAGGGTGGTTGCTAAGGTATTTTTGGTAGTTGCTATGGTGTTACTAGGTGGTTGGTAGTTGTCAAATATGGTTACTATGGAGTTTTTATAGAGTTCTTAAAATCTTTAATAACGAGTTTGTTCAGTACGGCACTCGGCCTGTGGCCTCGTGCCTATGACCGAATAGGCACAAGCATGGAGCAATATCGCAAGGCTACGAGTGTGATATTGCTTTAAAAAATGTAAAAAAAATGTTTTTATATTATTTATTGGTTTAGGGTGGTTGCTAGGGAGCTCAGAGTGGTTGCTAGGGTGCTATAACTGGTTGCTAGGGTGTGGCTATCAAGATTTTAGGCCATTACTTATTGGCTGCTTGATAATATAAATCCTCTGAGGGAGAGAGAGAGGGAGAGAAACGCAGGGGTGTCAGGCCCTTTGGAGTGGTGTGTGTGAAAACGGCAGTTGGGATTCAAATGTTTTTAGAATGCCCAATGTTAAGTCAATGGGACTTTTTTGGCCGCTTTTTCGTCCGCTGTGCGAACATCGTACACCCGATCGCTTAGAAAAGTCATAGCACACCTCTCCTCAATGAGCCGGTCGATTTGACACCTCAATCAGGGGTCTGTGACAAACGGTGCGGGGCAAGTTACGCGCCAAACTTTTGTCCGGAATAATAATAAGAATAACTAGAATGTACATTTCCTGAAGAAAATGTGAAGTGGTGCTTGCAGTGGCAAAACTCACCACTTGGTTGCTAGGGTGTTGTACATGATTGCATACGAGCCAACAACCATGTCTGTACGATGTTGTGGAGCTGAAATATGGCTTCTATATGTTGCAATATGGTTGCTAGGTAGCTTTAAACGGTTGCTAAGGTGTGGTTACACAGTTACCATGATGATATTTATAGACTGGTTTCCCAACCAAAACAAACAAACACACCCCCATTTCTATACGATGTTCTGGTGCTGAGATATAGCTCATTCATGTGTTTGTACGGTTGCTAGGGTACTCCAAATCGTTGCTAAGGTTTGTTTATACAGTTTATGGGGTAATATTTAAAGAGTATTTGCAGGTCTGGATCAAAAAATGCCCAACTCTGTGTTTTTACAATGTTTAGTTGCTGAGATATGGCTTGTAAATGTTGTTCAATGGTTGCTAGGGGCAAAGTTGTTATGTCACTACTTTTTGGCTGCTGGATAGGACAAATCAAAAGAGCCCAACCCCAAGGCTCTATGACCTTCTGAGCCAAAGATATGATTTTGCAAATTTTGTGCCTATGTTAAGTCTATGGGACATTTTTCGGCGAATTTTTCGCCCGCCAGACGAACATCTTACACCCGATCACTTATAAAAGTCATAGCACACCTCTCCTCAATAAACCGGTCGATTTGACACCTCATTCAGGGGTCTGTGACAAACGGTGTGAGGCGAGTTACGCGCCGAAGTTTTTTCTAGGTGAATAGTAATCACAACACTAGAATGTACATTTCCTGAAGAAAATGTGAAGTGGTGCTTGCAGTGGCAAAACTCGCCACTGGGCAGATGCTAACACAATTAACATGTTGTGATACCATGATATACCACGTTTTAGCATTATTTACCACGATTTACCATGTTTCTAAGATGAATTACTACGATTTACCACATTCCAGCATGATTTACTATGATTAACATGTTGTTAAAATGATGCTAGCATGATTAGCATGTTGTTAACATGATTAGCATGTTGGTAGCATGATGCTAGCATGATTAGCATGTTGCTAGCATGCTTTTAACAAGATGTTAACATGATTAGCATTTTGCTAGCATGTTTTAGCCAGATGCTAACATGATTAGCATGTTGCTAGCATTATGCTAGCTTGATTAACATGTTGTTAGCATAATGCTAGCTTGAATAGCATTTTGCTAGCATGATGCTAGCTTAATTAGCATATTGGTAGCATGATGCTAGCATGATTAGCATGTTGCTAGCATGATGCTAGCTTGATTAGCATTATGTTAGCATGATGCTAGCTTGATTAGCATGTTGGTAGCTTGATGCTAGCATGATTAGCATGTTTTTAGCTAGACGCTAACATGATTAGCATGTTTCTAGCATAATGCTAGCTTGATTAACATATTGCTAGCATGATGCTAGCTTTATTAGCATGTTGCTAGCATGATGCTAGCTTGATTAGCATGTTGCTAGCATTATGCTAGCTTGATTAGCATTATGTTAGCATGATGCTAGCTTGATTAGCATGTTGGTAGCTTGATGCTAGCATGATTAGCATGTTGCTAGTATGTTTTTAGCTAGACGCTAACATGATTAGCATGTTGCTAGCATTATGCTAGCTTGATTAACATGTTGCTAGCATGATGCTAGCTTGATTAGCATGTTGCTAGCATGATGCTAACATGATTAGTATGTTGCTAGCATTTTTTTAGCAAGATGCTGTTGCCTGGTGGTGGTTGCTAGGGTTTTCTGGGTGGTTGCTATGGTGTTGTTAGGCAGTTGTTAAGGTGTTCTGGGTGGTTGCTAGGCAGTTGCTAGGGTATTCTTGGTGGTTGCTAGGCAGTTGCTAGGGTATTCTTGGTGGTTGCTAGGGCATTGCTAGGGTGTTTTGGGTGGTTACTAGGCAGTTGCTAGGTGTTCTGGGTGGTTGCTAGGCAGTTGCTAGGGTGTTCTGGGTGGTTGTTAGAGTTTTTTGGTGGTTACTAGAGCATTTCTAGACGTTGCTAGGGTGTTCAGGGTGGTTGCTAAGGTATTTTTGGTAGTTGCTATGGTGTTACTAGGTGGTTGGTAGTTGTCAAAGATGGTTACTATGGAGTTTTTATAGAGTTCTTAAAATCTTTAATAACGAGTGCCTTCAGTACGGCACTCGGCCTGCGGCCTCGTGCCTATGGCCGAATAGGCACAAGCATGGAGCAATATCGCAAGGCTACGAGTGTGATATTGCTTTAAAAAATGTAAAAAAAATGTTTGTATATTATTTATTGGTTTAGGGTTGTTGCTAGGGAGCTCAGAGTGGTTGCTAGGGTGCTGTAACTGGTTGCTAGGGTGTGGCTATGAAGATTTTAGGCCATTACTTATTGGCTGCTTGATAATATAAATCCTCTGAGGGAGAGAGAGAGGGAGAGAAACGCAGGGGTGTCAGGCCCTTTGGAGTGGTGTGTGTGAAAACGGCAGTTGGGATTCAAATGTTTTTAGAACTCCCCATGTAAAGTCAATGGGACTTTTTTGGCCGCTTTTTCGTCCGCTGTGCGAACATCGTACACCCGATCGCTTAGAAAAGTCATAGCACACCTCTCCTCAATGAGCCGGTCGATTTGATGCCTCACTCATGGGTCTGTGACAAACGATGCGGGGCGAGTTACGCGCCAAACTTTTGTCCGGAATAATAAGAAAAAGAAGAAGAATAATAAGTATGAGTGACAATAACACTAGTGTTGCTTTGAAAAAGCACCACTAACTAGAATGTACATTTCCTGAAGAAAATGTGAAGTGGTGCTTGCAGTGGCAAAATTCGCCACCCGGTTGCTAGGGTGTTGTACATGATTGCATACGAGACAACAACCATGTCTGTACGATGTTGTGGAGCTGAAATATGGCTTCTATATGTTGCAATATGGTTGCTAGGTAGCTCTAAACGGTTGCTATGGTGTGGTTCCACAGTTACCATGATGATATTTACAGACTGGTTTCCCAACCAAAACAAACAAACACACCCCCATGTCTATACGATGTTCTGGTGCTGAGATATAGCTCATTCATGTGTTTGTACGGTTGCTAGGGTACTCCAAATGGTTGCTACGGTTTGTTTATACAGTTTATGGGGTAATATATAAAGAGTATTTGCAAGTCTGGGTCAAAAAATGCCCAACTCTGTGTTTTTACAATGTTTTGTTGCTGAGATATGGCTTGTAAATGTTGTTCAATGGTTGCTAGGGGCCTGTAACTGGTTGCTAGGGCGTGGCTATGAAGTTGTTATGTCACTACTTATTGGCTGCTTGATAGGACAAATCAAAAGAGCCCAAATCCAAGGCTCTATGACCTTCTGAATCAAAGATATGATTTTGCAAATTTTGAGCCTATGTTAAGTCTATGGGAAATTTTTCGGCTAATTTTTCGCCCGCCAGACGAACATTGTACACCCGATCGCTTATAAAAGTCATAGCACACCTCTCCTCAATAAATCGGTCGATTTGACACCTCATTCAGGGGTCTGTGACAAACGGTGTGGGGCGAGTTACGCGCCGAAGTTTTGTCTAGGTGAATAGTAATCACAACACTAGAATGTACATTTCCTGAAGAAAATGTGAAGTGGTGCTTGCAGTGGCAAAACTCGCCACTGGGCAGATGCTAACACAATTGTTGTGATATCCAATTGATGTGATGTTGTGATACCATGATATACCACGTTTTAGCATTATTTACCACGATTTACCATGTTTCTAAGATGATTTACTACGATTTACCACATTCCAGCATGATTTACTATGATTAACATGTTGTTAAAATGATGCTAGCATGCTTTTAACAAGATGTTAACATGATTAGCATGTTGGTATCATGATGCTAGCATGATTAGCATGTTGCTTGCATGCTTTTAACAAGATGTTAGCATGATTAGCATTTTGCTAGCATGTTTTTAGCTAGATGCTAACATGATTAGCATGTTGCTAGCATTATGCTAGCTTGATTAACATGTTGTTAGCATGATGCTAGCTTGAGTAAACATTTTGCTAGCATGATGCTAGCTTAATTAGCATGATGTTAGCATGATGCTAGCTTGATTAGCATGTTGGTAGCTTGATGCTAGCATGATTAGCATGTTGCTAGCATGTTTTTAGCTAGATGCTAACATGATTAGCATGTTGTTAGCATTATGCTAGCTTGATAAGCATGTTGCTAGCATGATGCTAGCTTGATTAGCATGTTGCTAGCATTATGCTAGCTTGATTAACATGTTGTTAGCATGATGCTAGCTTGAATAAGCATTATGCTAGCATGATGTTAGCATTATGCTAGCTTAATTAACATGTTGGTAGCTTGATACTAGCATGATTAGCATGTTGCTAGCATGTTTTTAGCTAGATGCTAACATGATTAGCATGTTATTAGCATTATGCTAGCTTGATTAGCATGTTGCTAGCATGATGCTAGCTTGATTAGCATGTTGCTAGCATTATGCTAGCTTGATTAACATGTTGTTAGCATGATGCTAGCTTGAATAAGCATTATGCTAGCATGATGTTAGCATTATGCTAGCTTAATTAGCATGTTGGTAGCTTGATGCTTGCATGATTAGCATGTTGCTAGCATGTTTTTAGCTAGATGCTAACATGATTAGCATGTTGCTAGGATTATGCTAGCTTGATTAGCATGTTGCTAGCATGATGCTAGCTTGATTGGCATGTTGCTAGCATTATGCTAGCTTGATTAGCATGTTGTTAGCATAATGCTTGCATTATTAGCATGTCGCTAGCTTGATTAGCATGATGCTAGCATGATGCTAGCTTGATTAGCATGTTGCTAGCATGATGCTAGCATGATTAGTATGTTGCTAGTATGTTTTTAACAAGATGCTGTTGCCAGGTGGTTGCTAGGGTTTTCTGGGTGGTTGCTATGGTGTTGCTTGGCAGTTGCTAAGGTGTTCTGGGTGGTTGCTAGGCAGTTGCTAGGGTATTCTTGGTGGTTGCTAGGGCGTTGCTAGGTGGTTGCTAGGGTGTTCTGGGTGGTTGCTATGGTGTTGCTAGGCAGTTGCTATGGCATTCTGGGTGGATGCTAGGGCATTGCTAGGCAGTTGCTAGGGTGTTCTGGGTGGTTGCTAGGCGTTCTGGGTGGTTACTAGGCAGTTGCTAGGTGTTCTGGGTGGTTGCTAGGCAGTTGCTAGGGTGTTCTGGGTGGTTGCTAGAGTTTTTTGGTGGTTACTAGAGCATTTCTAGACGTTGCTAGGGTGGTTGCCAAGGTATTTTTGGTAGTTGCTATGGTGTTACTAGGTGGTTGGTAGTTGTCAAATATGGTTACTATGGAGTTTTTATAGAGTTCTTAAAATCTTTAATAATGAGTTCCTTCAGTACGGCACTCGGCCTGCGGCCTCGTGCCTATGGCCGAATAGGCACAAGCATGGAGCAATATCGCAAGGCTACGAGTGTGATATTGCTTTAAAAAATGTAAAAAAAATGTTTTTATATTATTTATTGGTTTAGGGTGGTTGCTAGGGAGCTCAGAGTGGTTGCTAGGGTGCTGTAACTGGTTGCTAGGGTGTGGCTATGAAGATTTTAGGCCATTACTTATTGGCTGCTTGATAATATAAATCCTCTGAGGGAGAGAGAGAGGGAGAGAAACGCAGGGGTGTCAGGCCCTTTGGAGTGGTGTGTGTGAAAACGGCAGTTGGGATTCAAATGTTTTTAGAACTCCCCATGTAAAGTCAATGGGACTTTTTTGGCCGCTTTTTCGTCCGCTGTGCGAACATCGTACACCCGATCGCTTAGAAAAGTCATAGCACACCTCTCCTCAATGAGCCGGTCGATTTGACACCTCAATCAGGGGTCTGTGACAAACGGTGCGGGGCAAGTTACGCGCCGAACTTTTGTCCGGAATAATAAGAAGAATAATAAGTTTAGTGACAATAACACTAGTGGTGCTTTGAAAAAGCACCACTAACTAGAATGTACATTTCCTGAAGAAAATGTGAAGTGGTGCTTGCAGTGGCAAAACTCGCCACTGGGCAGATGCTAACACAATTAACATGTTGTGATACCATGATATACCACGTTTTAGCATTATTTACCACGATTTACCATGTTTCTAAGATGATTTACTACGATTTACCACATTCCAGCATGATTTACTATGATTAACATGTTGTTAAAATGATGCTAGCATGATTAGCATGTTGTTAACATGATTAGCATGTTGGTAGCATGATGCTAGCATGATTAGCATGTTGCTAGCATGCTTTTAACAAGATGTTAGCATGATTAGCATTTTGCTAGCATGTTTTTAGCCAGATGCTAACATGATTAGCATTATGCTAGCTTGATTAACATATTGTTAGCATAATGCTAGCTTGAATAGCATTTTGCTAGCATGATGCTAGCTTAATTAGCATATTGGTAGCATGATTAGCATGTTGCTAGCATGATGCTAGCTTGATTAGCATTATGTTAGCATGATGCTAGCTTGATTAGCATGTTGGTAGCTTGATGCTAGCATGATTATCATGTTTTTAGCTAGATGCTAACATGATTAGCATGTTTCTAACATAATGCTAGCTTGATTAGCATGTTGCTAGCATGATGCTAGCTTGATTAGCATTATGTTAGCATGATGCTAGCTTGATTAGCATGTTGGTAGCATGATTAGCATGTTGCTAGCATGATGCTAGCTTGATTAGCATTATGTTAGCATTATGC
Organism: Leuciscus idus; assembly: GCA_021554675.1. NCBI lineage: Eukaryota > Metazoa > Chordata > Actinopteri > Cypriniformes > Leuciscidae > Leuciscus > Leuciscus idus. Next base: position 50,645,559 of record CM038625.1, on the reverse strand, counting down.
TAGCTTGATTAGCATGTTGGTAGCTTGATGCTAGCATGATTAGCATGTTGCTAGCATTTTTTTAGCTAGATGCTAACATGATTAGCATGTTGCTAGCATAATGCTAGCTTGATTAGCATTTTGCTAGCATTATGATAGCTTGATTAGCATGTTGCTAGCATGATGTTAGCTTGATTAGCATGTTGGTAGCATAATGCTAGCTTGATTAGCATGTTGCTAGCATGATGCTAACATGATTAGTATGTTGCTAGCATGTTTTTAGCAAGATGCTGTTGCCAGGTGGTGGTTGCTAGGGTTTTCTGGGTGGTTGCTATGGTGTTGCTAGGCAGTTGCTAAGGTGTTCTGGGTGGTTGCTAGGCAGTTGCTAGGGTATTCTTGGTGGTTGCTAGGCAGTTGCTAGGGTATTCTTGGTGGTTGCTAGGGCATTGCTAGGTGGTTGCTATGGTGTTGCTAGGCAGTTGCTAGGGTGTTCTGGGTGGTTGCTAGGCGTTTTGGGTGGTTACTAGGCAGTTGCTAGGTGTTCTGGGTGGTTGCTAGGCAGTTGCTAGGGTGTTCTGGTTGGTTGCTAGAGTTTTTTGGTGGTTACTAGAGCATTTCTAGACGTTGCTAGGGTGTTCAGGGTGGTTGCTAAGGTATTTTTGGTAGTTGCTATGGTGTTACTAGGTGGTTGGTAGTTGTCAAATATGGTTACTATGGAGTTTTTATAGAGTTCTTAAAATCTTTAATAACGAGTTCCTTCAGTACGGCACTCGGCCTGCGGCCTCGTGCCTATGGCCGAATAGGCACAAGTATGGAGCAATATCGCAAGGCTACGAGTGTGATATTGCTTTAAAAAATGTAAAAAAAATTTTTTTATATTATTTATTGGTTTAGGGTGGTTGCTAGGGAGCTCAGAGTGGTTGCTAGGGTGCTGTAACTGGTTGCTAGGGTGTGGCTATGAAGATTTTAGGCCATTACTTATTGGCTGCTTGATAATATAAATCCTCTGAGGGAGAGAGAGAGGGAGAGAAACGCAGGGGTGTCAGGCCCTTTGGAGTGGTGTGTGTGAAAACGGCAGTTGGGATTCAAATGTTTTTAGAACTCCCCATGTAAAGTCAATGGGACTTTTTTGGCCGCTTTTTCGTCCGCTGTGCAAACATCGTACACCCGATCGCTTAGAAAAGTCATAGCACACCTCTCCTCAATGAGCCGGTCGATTTGACACCTCACTCAGGCGTCTGTGACAAACGGTGCGGGGCAAGTTACGCGCCAAACTTGTGGCGGAATAATAAGAAGAAGAAGAAGAATAATAAGTATGAGTGACAATAACACTAGTGGTGCTTTGAAAAAGCACCACTAACTAGAATGTACATTTCCTGAAGAAAATGTGAAGTGGTGCTTGCAGTGGCAAAACTCGCCACTGGGCAGATGCTAACACAATTAACATGTTGTGATACCATGATATACCACGTTTTAGCATTATTTACCACGATTTACCATGTTTCTAAGATGATTTACTACGATTTACCACATTCCAGCATGATTTACTATGCTTAACATGTTGCTAGCATTATGCTAGCTTGATTAGCATGTTGATAGCATGATGATAGCTTGATTAGCATGTTGGTAGCTTGATGCTAGCATGATTAGCATGTTTTTAGCTAGACGCTAACATGATTAGCATGTTTCTTACATAATGCTAGCTTGATTAGAATGTTGCTAGCATGATGCTAGCTTGATTAGCATGTTGCTAGCATTATGCTAGCTTGATTAGCATGTTGGGAGCTTGATGTTAGCATGATTAGCATGTTGCTAGCATGTTTTTAGCTTGATGTTAGCATGATTAGCATGTTGCTAGCATGATGCTAGCTTGATTAGCATTATGTTAGCATAATGCTAGCTTGATTAGCATGTTGGTACCTTGATGTTAACATGATTAGCATGTTGCTAGCATGTTTTTAGCTTGATGTTAGCATGATTAGCATGTTGCTAGCATGATGCTAGCTTGATTAGCATTATGTTAGCATGATGCTAGCTTGATTAGCATGTTGGTAGCTTGATGCTAGCATGATTAGCATGTTTTTAGCTAGACGCTAACATGATTAGCATGTTTCTAACATAATGCTAGCTTGATTAGCATGTTACTAGCATGATGCTAGCTTGATTAGCATGTTGCTAGCATTATGCTAGCTTGATTAGCATGTTGCTAGCATTATGCTAGCTTGATTAGCATTATGTTAGCATGATGCTAGCTTGATTAGCATGTTGGTAGCTTGATGCTAGCATGATTAGCATGTTGCTAGCATGTTTTTAGCTAGACGCTAACATGATTAGCATGTTGGTAACATAATGCTAGCTTGATTAGCATGTTGCTAGCATGATGCTAACATGATTAGTATGTTGCTAGCATATTTTTAACAAGATGCTGTTGCCAGGTGGTGGTTGCTAGGGTTTTCTGGGTGGTTGCTATGGTGTTGCTAGGCAGTTGCTAAGGTGTTCTGGGTGGTTGCTAGGGTATTCTTGGTGGTTGCTAGGCAGTTGCTAGGGTATTCTTGGTGGTTGCTAGGCAGTTGCTAGGGTATTCTTGGTGGTTGCTAGGGCATTGCTAGGCTGTTGCTAGGCAGTTGCTAGGGTGTTCTGGGTGGTTGCTAGGCGTTTTGGGTGGTTACTAGGCAGTTGCTAGGTGTTCTGGGTGGTTGCTAGGCAGTTGCTAGGGTGTTCTGGTTGGTTGCTAGAGTTTTTTGGTGGTTACTAGAGCATTTCTAGACGTTGCTAGGGTGTTCAGGGTGGTTGCTAAGGTATTTTTGGTAGTTGCTATGGTGTTACTAGGTGGTTGGTAGTTGTCAAAGATGGTTACTATGGAGTTTTTATAGAGTTCTTAAAATCTTTAATAACGAGTTCCTTCAGTACGGCACTCGGCCTGCGGCCTCGTGCCTATGGCCGAATAGGCACAAGCATGGAGCAATATCGCAAGGCTACGAGTGTGATATTGCTTTAAAAAATGTAAAAAAAATGTTTTTATATTATTTATTGGTTTAGGGTGGTTGCTAGGGAGCTCAGAGTGGTTGCTAGGGTGCTGTAACTGGTTGCTAGGGTGTGGCTATGAAGATTTTAGGCCATTACTTATTGGCTGCTTGATAATATAAATCCTCTGAGGGAGAGAGAGAGGGAGAGAAACGCAGGGGTGTCAGGCCCTTTGGAGTGGTGTGTGTGAAAACGGCAGTTGGGATTCAAATGTTTTTAGAACTCCCCATGTTAAGTCAATGGGACTTTTTTGGCCGCTTTTTCGTTCGCTGTGCGAACATCGTACACCCGATCGCTTAGAAAAGATATAGCACACCTCTCCTCAATGAGCCGCTCGATTTGACACCTCACTCAGGGGTCTGTGACAAACGGTGCGGGGCGCATTACGCGCCAAACTTTTGGCAGAATAATAATAATAAGAAGAACTAGATGCGAAAGTTCGTCGAGACAAACTTTAAGTTGGCTTGAGAAAGTTTGGAGCAGAACGTTTTTTGCTAGGCGGTTGCTAGGATGTTGCTATGGTGTTGCTAGGGTATTTTGGGAGGTTGCTAGGGTGTTCTGGGTGGTTGCTAGGGTCTTTTGGGTGGTTGCTAGGCGGTTGCTAGGGTGTTCTGGGTGGTTGCTAGGGTGTTTTGGGTGGTTGCTAGGGTATTCTGGGTGGTTGCTATGCGGTTGCTAGGATATTTAGGGTGGTTGCTAGGGTCTTTTGGGTGGTTGCTAGGCGGTTGCTAGGGTATTTTGGGTGGTTGCTATGGTATTCTGGGTGGTTGCTAGGGTATTTTGGGTGGTTGCTAGGCTATTTTGGGTGGTTGCTAGGGTGTTTTGGGTGGTTGCTAGGGTGTTTTGGGTGGTTGCTAGGCGGTTGCTAGGATATTTTGGGTGGTTGCTATGGTGTTTTGGGTGGTTGCTAGGGTGTTCTGGGTGGTTACTAGGATATTTTGTGTGGTTGCTATGGTGTTGCTAGGGTATTTTGGGTGGTTGCTAGGGTGTTTTGGGTGGTTGCTAGGGTGTTCTGGGTGGTTGCTAGGTGGTTGCTAGGGTGTTATGGGTGGTTACCAGGATGTTTTGTGTGGTTGCTATGGTGTTGCTAGGGTATTTTGGGTGGTTGCTAGGGTGTTTTGGGTGGTTGCTAGGCGGTTGCTAGGGTGTTTTGGGTGGTTGCTAGGTGGTTGCTAGGGTGTTCTGGGTGGTTGCTAGGATATTTTGGGTGGTTGCTAGGGTCTTTTGGGTGGTTGCTAGGCGGTTGCTAGGGTCTTTTGGGTGTTTGCTAGGGTATTTTGGGTGGTTGCTAGGGTGTTTTGGGTGGTTGCTAGGCGGTTGCTAGGGTCTTTTGGGTGGTTGCTAGGCGGTTGCTATGGTGTTCTGGGTGGTTGCTAGGGTGTTTTGGGTGGTTGCTAGGGTATTCTGGGTGGTTGCTAGGCGGTTGCTAGGGTGTTCTGGGTGGTTGCTAGGGTGTTTTGGGTGGTTGCTAGGGTATTCTGGGTGGTTGCTAGGGTCTTTTGGGTGGTTGCTAGGGTCTTTTGGGTGGTTGCTAGGGTGTTCTGGGTGGTTGCTAGGGTGTTATGGGTGGTTACTAGGATGTTTTGTGTGGTTGCTATGGTGTTGCTAGGGTATTTTGGGTGGTTGCTAGGGTGTTCTGGGTGGTTGCTAGGCGGTTGCTAGGGTGTTATGGGTGGTTACTAGGATGTTTTGTGTGGTTGCTATGGTGTTGCTAGGGTATTTTGGGTGGTTGCTAGGGTCTTTTGGGTGGTTTCTAGGGTGTTTTGGGTGGTTGCTAGGGTGTTCTGGGTGGTTGCTAGGATATTTTGGGTGGTTGCTAGGGTCTTTTGGGTGGTTGCTAGGGTGTTCTGGGTGGTTGCTAGGTGGTTGCTAGGGTGTTCTGGGTGGTTGCTATGGTATTCAGAGCGGTAGATAGATAGATACACACACACACACACACACACACACACACACTCAAACAGACTACCTCGCTCACACACTCACTCAGACACTCAGACACACACACACACACTCAGAGTTTATGAGTTTAGAGTTTATAAGTGTATAAATTGATGAGTTTATAAGTGTACAAGTTTTTGAGTTTAGAGTTTATAAGTTTAAATGAGTTTAGAGTTCAGAGTTTATTAATTTATGAGTTTAAGAGTTCATAAGTATATGAATTCATGAGTTTATTAGTTAATTAGTTATTAAATTTAAGTTAATTAGTTTATAAGTGTATGAGATTAGAGTTTATTAGTTTAAATGAGTTTCATTGGCTAATACATATAGAATGGCAGTTTGATTTAGTTTTCAAGGGATTTAGATTTGAATTTTTGTCGGTTGGTGAGTTTGAATTTTTTTAGAATGCCCAATGTTAAGTCAATGGGAGTTTTTCCGAGTTTTGATCGTCATTTGTAGGAAAACCGTAAGTCCGATCAGTCTGAAAAGATATAGCATATAGCTGCAGATCAGTTTGAGTGTCTGAGCCGAGTTTGAAGTATGTAGAGTTAAAGCTCTAGGGCGAGTTTGAGTCAACAGTTTTAGTAAGAAGAATAATAATAATAACTAGATGCGAAAGTTCGTCGAGACAAACTTTAAGTTGGCTTGAGAAAGTTTGGACCAGAACGTTTTTTGCTAGGCGGTTGCTAGGATGTTGCTATGGTGTTGCTAGGGTATTTTGGGAGGTTGCTAGGGTGTTCTGTGTGGTTGCTAGGGTGTCCTGGGTGGTTGCTAGGGTCTTTTGGGTGGTTGCTAGGGTATTTTGGGTGGTTGCTAGGCGGTTGCTAGGGTGTTCTGGGTGGTTGCTAGGGTGTTTTGGGTGGTTGTTAGGGTATTCTGGGTGGTTGCTAGGCGGTTGCTAGGATAATTTGGGTGGTTGCTAGGGTCTTTTGGGTGGTTGCTAGGCGGTTGCTAGGGTTTTCTGGGTGGTTGCTAGGGTGTTTTGGGTGGTTGCTAGGCTATTTTGGGTGGTTGCTAGGGTCTTTTGGGTGGTTGCTAGGCGGTTGCTAGGGTATTTTGGGTGGTTGCTATGGTATTCTGGGTGGTTGCTAGGCGGTTGCTAGGGTATTTTGGGTGGTTGCTAGGGTATTCTGGGTGGTTGCTAGGCTATTTTGGGTGGTTGCTAGGGTCTTTTGGGTGGTTGCTAGGCGGTTGCTAGGGTATTTTGGGTGGTTGCTATGGTATTCTGGGTGGTTGCTAGGGTCTTTTGGGTGGTTGCTAGGGTGTTTTGGGTGGTTGCTAGGGTGTTTTGGGTGGTTGCTAGGGTATTCTGGGTGGTTGTTAGGCGGTTGCTAGGATATTTTGGGTGGTTGCTAGGGTGTTTTGGGTGGTTGCTAGGGTGTTCTGGGTGGTTGCTAGGCGGTTGCTAGGGTGTTATGGGTGGTTACTAGGATGTTTTGTGTGGTTGCTATGGTGTTGCTAGGGTATTTTGGGTGGTTGCTAGGGTCTTTTGGGTGGTTGCTAGGCGGTTGCTAGGGTGTTTTGGGTGGTTACTAGGATGTTTTGTGTGGTTGCTATGGTGTTGCTAGGGTATTTTGGGTGGTTGCTAGGGTATTTTGGGTGGTTGCTAGGCGGTTGCTAGGGTGTTTTGGGTGGTTGCTAGGGTGTTTTGGGTGGTTGCTATGGTCTTTTAAGGTGGTTGCTAGGCGGTTGCTAGGGTGTTTTGGGTGGTTGCTAGGATATTTTGGGTGGTTGCTAGGGTGTTCTGGGTGGTTGCTAGGTGGTTGCTAGGGTGTTCTGGGTGGTTGCTATGGTATTCAGAGCGGTAGATAGATAGATACACACACACACACACACACACACACACACTCAGAGTTTATGAGTTTAGAGTTTATAAGTGTATAAATTGATGAGTTTATAAGTGTACAAGTTTTTGAGTTTAGAGTTTATAAGTTTAAATGAGTTTAGAGTTCAGAGTTTATTAATTTATGAGTTTAAGAGTTCATAAGTCTATGAATTCATGAGTTTATTAGTTAATTAGTTATTCAATTTAAGTTAATTAGTTTATAAGTGTATGAAATTAGAGTTTATTAGTTTAAATGAGTTTCATTGGCTAATATATATAGAATGGCAGTTTGATTTAGTTTTCAAGGGATTTAGATTTGAATTTTTGTCGGTTGGTGAGTTTGAATTTTTTTAGAATGCCCAATGTTAAGTCAATGGGACTTTTTCCGAGTTTTGATCGTCATTTGTAGGAAAACCGTAAGTCCGATCAGTCTGAAAAGATATAGCATAAAACTTCAGATCAGTTTGAGTGTCTGAGCCGAGTTTGGAGTATGTAGAGTTAAAGCTCTAGGGCGAGTTTGAGTCAATAGTTTCCACAGAAGAATAATAATAATATTAATAATAAGTTTAAATAGGATTTCAATATGTTGGCTTTCTCAAGCCAACTTAACTAGATACGAAAGTTCGTCGAGACAAACTTTAAGTTGGCTTGAGAAAGTTTGGAGCAGAACGTTTTTTGCTAGGCGGTTGCTAGGATATTATGGGTGGTTGCTAGGTGGTTGCTAGGGTGTCCTGGGTGGTTGCTAGGGTCTTTTGGGTGGTTGCTAGGTGGTTGCTAGGGTCTTTTGGGTGGTTGCTAGGCCGTTGCTAGGGTGTTTTGGGTGGTTGCTAGGTGGTTGATAGGGTGTCCTGGGTGGTTGCTAGGGTCTTTTGGGTGGTTGCTAGGTGGTTGCTAGGGTCTTTTGGGTGGTTGCTAGGGTGTTCTGGGTGGTTGCTAGGTGGTTGCTAGGGTGTCCTGGGTGGTTGTTAGGGTCTTTTGGGTGGTTGCTAGGCGGTTGCTAGGGTGTTTTGGGTGGTTGCTAGGTGGTTGCTAGGGTGTCCTGTGTGGTTGCTAGGGTATTTTGGGTGGTTGCTATGGTGTTCCTAGGGTATTTTGGGAGGTTGCTAGGGTGTTCTGGGTGGTTGCTAGGGTGTCCTGGGTGGTTGCTAGGGTCTTTTGGGTGGTTGCTAGGTGGTTGCTAGGGTCTTTTGGGTGGTTGCTAGGGTTTTTTGGGTGGTTGCTAGGGTATTCTGGGTGGTTGCTAGGCGGTTGCTAGGATATTTTGGGTGGTTGCTAGGGCCTTTTGGGTGGTTGCTAGGTGGTTGCTAGGGTGTCCTGGGTGGTTGCTAGGGTCTTTTGGGTGGTTGCTAGGCGGTTGCTAGGGTGTTTTGGGTGGTTGCTAGGGTCTTTTGGGTGGTTGCTAGGTGGTTGCTAGGGTCTTTTGGGTGGTTGCTAGGCGGTTGCTAGGGTGTTCTGGGTGGTTGCTAGGGTGTTTTGGGTGGTTGCTAGGGTATTCTGGGTGGTTGCTAGGATATTTTGGGTGGTTGCTAGGGTCTTTTGGGTGGTTGCTAGGGTCTTTTGGGTGGTTGCTAGGCGGTTGCTAGGGTGTTCTGGGTGGTTGCTAGGGTCTTTTGGGTGGTTGCTAGGCGGTTGCTAGGGTGTTTTGGGTGGTTGCTAGGGTCTTTTGGGTGGTTGCTAGGCGGTTGCTAGGGTCTTTTGGGTGGTTGCTAGGGTGTTTTGGGTGGTTGCTAGGATATTTTGGGTGGTTGCTAGGGTCTTTTGGGTGGTTGCTAGGGTCTTTTGGGTGGTTGCTAGGCGGTTGCTAGGGTGTTCTGGGTGGTTGCTAGGGTATTCTGGGTGGTTGCTAGGCGGTTGCTAGGGTGTTCTGGGTGGTTGCTAGGGTGTTCTGGGTGGTTGCTAGGCGGTTGCTAGGGTGTTATGGGTGGTTACTAGGATGTTTTGTGTGGTTGCTATGGTGTTGCTAGGGTATTTTGGGTGGTTGCTAGGGTGTTTTGGGTGGTTGCTAGGGTGTTCTGGGTGGTTACTAGGATGTTTTGTGTGGTTGCTATGGTGTTGCTAGGGTATTTTGGGTGGTTGCTAGGGTCTTTTGGGTGGTTGCTAGGGTGTTTTGGGTGGTTGCTAGGTGGTTGCTAGGGTGTTCTGGGTGGTTGCTAGGATATTTTGGGTGGTTGCTAGGGTCTTTTGGGTGGTTGCTAGGGTGTTCTGGGTGGTTGCTAGGTGGTTGCTAGGTGGTTGCTAGGGTGTTCTGGGTGGTTGCTATGGTATTCAGAGCGGTAGATAGATAGACACACACACACACACACACACACTCAAACAGACTACCTCGCTCACACACTCACTCAGACACTCAGACACACACACACACACACACACACACACACACACACACACACTCAGAGTTTATGAGTTTAGAGTTTATAAGTGTATAAATTGATGAGTTTATAAGTGTACAAGTTTTTGAGTTTAGAGTTTATAAGTTTAAATGAGTTTAGAGTTCAGAGTTTATTAATTTATGAGTTTAAGAGTTCATAAGTCTATGAATTCATGAGTTTATTTGTTAATTAGTTATTAAATTTAAGTTAATTAGTTTATAAGTGTATGAGATTAGAGTTTTTTAGTTTAAATGAGTTTCATTGGCTAATATATATAGAATGGCAGTTTGAATTAGTTTTCAAGGAATTTAGATTTAAATATTTGTCGGTTGGTGAGTTTGAATTTTTTTAGAATGCCCAATGTTAAGTCAATGGGAGTTTTTCCGAGTTTTGATCGTCATTTGTAGGAAAACCGTAAGTCCGATCAGTCTGAAAAGATATAGCATATAGCTGCAGATCAGTTTGAGTGTCTGAGCCGAGTTTGAAGTATGTAGAGTTAAAGCTCTAGGGCGAGTTTGAGTCAACAGTTTTAGTAAGAAGAATAATAATAATAAGTTTAAATAGGATTTCAATATGTTGGCTTTCTCAAGCCAACTTAATAATAAGTTTAAATAGGATTTCAATATGTTGGCTTTCTCAAGCCAACTTAATAATAAGTTTAGTGACAATAACACTAGTGGTGCTTTGAAAAAGCACCACTAATAAGTTTAGTGACAATAACACTAGTGGTGCTTTGAAAAAGCACCACTAATAAGAAGAATAATAAGTATGAGTGACAATAACACTAGTGGTGCTTTGAAAAAGCACCACTAATAAGTTTAGTGACAATAACACTAGTGTTGCTTTGAAAAAGCACCACTAATAAGTATGAGTGACAATAACACTAGTGTTGCTTTGAAAAAGCACCACTAATAATTCTAATTCGTACTGGCAGCCACTTTAATGAAATTAATAATGGAGTCACCAATTCACATTTCTTTGCCGACTTTATCATTTTTGCTGCAGCATTTTGGATTTTCTGTAAACACATAAGTGCTCAAGCATCAACTCCATAGTGAAGAGAATTACAATAATCCATTCGAGAAAAGACAATGGACGTAATTGCTTTCTCAAATTCTGAACTAGATAGAAATGGTGTAGTCTTAGCAAACAGACGTAGATTAAGAAAACAAGATCTCACCACAGAACTATATCAAACGCAGCACTAAGGTCAAGCAGAATTAAAATAACACTTTCACCATTTTCCAGTGAAACAAACATGTAATTTAACAGTCTGACCAACACTGTCTCTGTGCTATGGCAGGACTTAAAGCCCGACTGAAAGGGCTCACTAATTTAATTTACAGTGATATGTGCTTGTAGCTGCTTAAATACCACTTTTTCTAAAACCTTGACTAAAAAAGGTAAATTTGAGATCGGTCTAAAATGATTAGGATCCTCTATTGCCAAATTAGGCCTCTTTAATAATGGAAGAACTGTAGCATACTTAAAATCTGCTGGACAGATGCCCTGACTAAGACATTTGTTAATTAGGTTCAACACTGTGGTCCCTACCAGAGTTTCCGCTAGAAAAAAATGGTGCCGGTCCAAGTGACCGGCAGAGGTTTCATTTTCCGGACATTTTGAAGATATGCCGGTCAAATATCGCCTCTTAATTAGTCAAGTTGAGGAAAACTGGAGGAAGGCTATGTAACGTAAAAAAATGACATAATCAGGCCGAATGCAACATGTTTATTAGCCTAACTTTCAAATTAAAAAACGGAAAAAAAACATGAACGTCCGATTGGTGTCAATCAACGCCAATTGTTTTTTTATGGTTTCACTTTCATAGTTTAACAAACCAATCCCCCTTCCCCACATAAAATATCTGAAGCCTATGTTTTTACTCAAGCAAACTTCCCAGTTTCTCTCCACAACTTGCAATGCGCATAAGCCGCGTAACCTTGTTCTCCGCAAGGCGACTTGGTAACCCTTCCTTTTACAGTCCCCTAATTACTAGGTATTTACCTGGTAAATATATGGTAAGTTATAGTTGGTTATTGGTAATTACCACAGGTAACAAGAATGTAATTGCAGAGAAACTACAAACTAATTACTAGGTATTTACCAGGTAAATATATGGTAAGTTATAGTTAGTTATTGGTAATTACCACAGGTAACAAGTATGTAAATGCAGAGAAACTACAAACTAATTACTAAGTATTTACCTTGTAAGCATATGGTAAATTATAGTATTTTAGTGTGTAATTACTTAAGGTGATTAGTATGCAATTACATAGAAACTACCAGTGGAAAAAAACACCACTGTTAAACATCAACTCAACAAAGTACTGTGTACTTGTTACCTGTTTAGGTTGGTAATAACTCAGATTTAATTGTGTACTTCCTCAGAATGTAGGCAGCCAATTTTTAGAAACACCTCCAGTATTAATCTTAATGTCATGGCACGTCTTAAATACTGGGTATGTTCTTGCAGATGTTTTTACAATTTACTCGGTAAGTAAAGTGCAACTGTACTGTAAAATGAAGCCTTGTTTATTTCCATGGTATTACCGGAATTGTACCATATAACCTGATCATTCCCTTTTCCATAGTCACATTTTTTTTTTTTTTACCTCGTATGTCCTGCAATGTTACCAAGGAAAACATGACAATTTACTCGGTAAGTAAAGTGCAACTGTACTGTAAAATGAAGCCTTGTTTATTTCCATGGAATTGAGTTTATGGAGTAAATCATGGAGTTTATTTCCGCTGAAACGCTGAAATTTAATTTTATTTTTTTATTTTTGGCTTCATTTTTTTTCCGGCCAATGTCCGGCAATTACCGGACAACGGAAACCCTGGTCCCTACACTAGCAAAAATGGGTAACACTTTATAATAACTGCACGCTATTAATCATTAGTTAAGCATTAGTAAACAGTTAATTCGTCATTTATAAAGCATTAATAGACATTAATAAGCAGTTTATAAATACAGTTATAAATACTTTGTCCTTGATTTATAAGCATATCTATAATGTGTTTAATAATTATATTTTCATATTTAAATACTGGTTTATGGTCCGAAAACACTACTTAGTCAATAATAATGTCTTGAATGTGCAGGTTAAACGATACGCGCCCGCGCGTTTTGCTGGATTTTCTTCACATTGTAGCACAATAAACTTAAATTACTCTGTCATTTATGGTCATACAGAAAAAATTAATATAAAAAAATAATCTGTGATATTTCTACTTTTGTATGTGTCCACTTACAATCGAATCAAAACATTGTGCTTTTGTAAAATAAAGAACATAAACAGGGTGTGCGTTCTGCCTCTCCGTCGCGGTGAACTTTTTTTTCTTGAGCACGTCTATAAACTGAAACAAAACTCAGCGAATACTTGTCACACATTTATGAGCCATATACCTTTATAAACATTTAAGTGTGTACTTTTAAATGATCGGATTCAAACTGAAAACAAATATTCTCTGTTTAAGTAATTTGTATAAAACCAACAAGATGTCCAGTATCTCAAACGCTTGCTCATTATTTTTAATTGGACACGCCCACTCGCGCAAAAGAGATCCACATGCAAATCTCGACATGGAACGCGATCTCGCTCATTACCTCAAAAACAAAGCACCAACAAACTTCACAAGTCTCTGCTTTTCGTCGAGTTTGAAAGATGCGCCTGAGCTTACATTGGATTTACCTCAGAAGAAGAAGAACGCGATTTGAAGACAAGAAAGATGTAAGGTAAGAAATTCTTACATATTAGTTTATCATTGCATAAATTTCACATTGCAGTTGAACTGTTGCTAGATATATGGTGAATATTATAATATTTAGATCCGTGTTTACTGTTACCGTGTTTGTGGATATCTGCTCAAACGTAGATATGTATATGGTAACCATAATGTTTCATATTTTGGAGCGCGATCGCGTTTGAATGTATAATATTTTGGAGCGCGATTGTGTTTGAAAAGCAAAACGCACCAAACGGCTTCATGTTTTTACTATTATCTCATTTCATATCATCATAACGAATGGAAACATTTGAAGTAACATATGATAATCAATATATTTTTATCTAGCTTAGTTGTTACTGAAATCTTTTGGAAGATTTATAGGCTGCTATAGGTTATTGTTATTATTATTTTATGCAGCACTGCGCATAGCCTATGCCTACAAGGCACAACAAACCTGGTGTTCATTATATTATATATTGTTGGAAACATTTGTGTGAGTGTGTGTGTGTATTCTGTGAATTTTAAAAAGCAATTTTAACCAGAAAAATCTAAAATTTATTACAAAAATCGTGCAGGCCTTTCTCTTGATATCAGTATGTTCACTCTCTTTTTTTTTTTTTTTTCAGGGACCAGATGACACTGAGTCCTGCTGACTTCAACATTCACATGAGTCTCTGTACATGAACATGGTAAAGTGAAAATCAAACACCTTGGAAATGAAAGGTATGTACAATGTTTTTAGGAATGGCACAAAGGTCTCTGTCTTTGGATCATTGTTTTCAATAGTGTGCTTTTTTGTAATTTTTTGTGTATATTTGGATTATGTTGTGTTGTAAATAAATCCAAACAATCTAAAAGCCATTCTTTTTTAAATCTCCTCATTCTTTGTGCAAGGTTGCTCAGAATGACAGGGCCTGATAGCTCCTAATATGGCCGTTAGGGGAGGGTCTTTGTCTCGCTCAGGTGTGAAAAGCTTACATATTAATGATGTGATCACACCTCCCGCATAGAGCTTTCTCACACAAAACACGTCGTACAAATTTTAAATCAATATATTATCTTATCTGAATGAGCAGTCAGGGCGATTTTCACATAGTTTTGGAGCAAATATTCTAGGCTACGTGATACAATTTTCAAAAGTCTTGTGAAGAAGTAATCAGTATGGGTTTCATGGCCTTTTTTCAGTGAGAATTTTTTTTTGTATTTTCACAAACCACGCATAAATGTCATTATCTCAAAACTGCAAACTTTTACATACATGCTGCTGATATATTATTGTAGCAGAGTTTGTGCTGAATACAGTGTAATCAGACTTTAGCCATGAAAATGTCACAAAATCAGAAAATTCATTTACAAAATCCTTATTTGGCTTTGGAGGACGATACACAAGCGCCACCAGCACAGGATTTGTAAACACATAAGGCCCCCACCTCGACCAGTTAACCGAGGGGAATTATAATAGGAATAACCCAATGGTAAAAGTTCAGCCATCGGAGTGAGATCTCCTACCTTTAACCCTCTGGGGTCTAAGGTGTTTTTGTGGTCCTTGAGATGTTCTGACATGCCCTGACATTTGTGCTTTTTTCAGTTGCTTATAAACATATTAATGGCAAAGGTGTAATTACACTCTATTTAGCACAAACAGGGCTACCATAATATGTGAGCAACAAGAATGTACATGTTTGTATTTTTGAGAGAATAATGTTTATGCATGGTTATTGAAAAAACTAAAAACGAAAGTTTCTGAAATAAGGCCACAAAACACATACTAAATATGTGTCAATTAGACTTTTGACTAATGGATGTCCTCGCCTAGAGTTTTTTCTTCAAAATGATGTGAAAATCATCCTGCCTAATCATTCACATAACACAATACATTGATTTAAATTTTGCAAAACACTTTCTGTTTGGAAAGGCAATATGCGAGTGGGCGTCAACGATCCAACACCATCATGCATATGTAGTGGTTCGCACCTGAGGAGACAATGGGGCCCGCATACTTAATGTGCGATTCATTCAGGTGTGTCACTGAGCCACAAGAAAGAATGCAAGAGCAACAGTTGGAAGCATCTAATTATTTTATTTTTTTTTTCACAAATTGTGCTTGCAAATTGGCCTATAATATCCAAGGAAAACATGTCTAGTAATTGTGCAGTTTGTCACTAATAAAACACAATAAAAATTATTTAAAGAAAAGGCTTATATTTACTTTTTAATAGTTTGTTTACATCTACCTTGTAAATATATATTTTTTTATTTAAAAGGTTACAATTACAACAACAATTCAAGTGTAATCTTTCTTTGTAAAAACTAAAGTATTCATTTTATCATACATATTTCAAAGTTAAGGATTCATTACTTGAATATAGCCTAGGCTACATTGGAATAAACACTATAACGTATTATTTGATTACTTTATTTTTGACAAAACATACTATATTTAACATATGAACAAAAATTGGCAAACAAAAGCTTATTTGAGGTGGCAGATATTTTACAGTAAAAATGTATAATCTATCCAAAACTAATCAACGAAATGTTGTCTTTCATATGTCTGTAACATAGGTCTTTCGTTTTTATTATAAGAAATATAAATGTTAATTTGCAGTTTAATACGTTGCTTATACAAATACATTTTATTTCAACATATTTCAGTCGATTTTTACTCATCTCAGTATAGCAATACAGTTTGCTAAAAGCGGATCATTCATTCACACACAGAAATGAGATTCAAATTTAAACCGTCTTTTTGCGAGTTGTGGTAAACAGCGCGCATCTCTGCTGTTCATTCATTCACACACAGAAATGCGATTCACTTGAAAACATAAACATACTACAGTATTCCTAAGCTCAGCGGCATCCGTTGCTCCTCGAAATACCAACACTTCTGAGGTACATTTTCCATTATTATTATTACGATAGTAATATTACTCACAGCGCCGTGAGACGGTGTAAACAAGAAACGTTACAATGATCTGAATAAGCTTGATGTGTTTTCTCGAGCTGATATGGGGGCCTTCACAGTTTGCAGGATTGCCTCAGTCATTTGCACTTGAATAGCACGCGCTCTCCGTGGGCCAGTGTTGTGCCTGAACGCGTTCATTGAACGATAGTTCATGAACTCGTTCATATTTTGGGCGAACGTGAACTGAACGTACCGCATTACTGCCTGATGAACGTTACTGTGAACTCGTTCATTCTGGTGTCTGTGAACGCCACGCTCTTTCAGTTTAACTTCGTTCAGTAGGATGCCAGATTTCTATAAAGCCTTCCAGGCGAAAACCCACCTAAAACCCACCGTAAACCGCTCTTAATATGTAGCGGAAAAAACACCCAATCTGGCAACACCAGCCACCCGTGTTCGACCTCTTGTTCGATCTCGTTCATCAAAATGAACAAATCTTTTTTCGAGTCATTTCGTTCATTTAAGGGGCTTTAAATGTTACTATTAACTGGCAAATTCTCCGTCACATCCACCTACGCAATCTTGATCATATTCTGAATTAAGAAATCATTATAATGCAGTCAAAAATCGTTTACAGGGAACATAAATAATTACTTCACCTCGAGTCTTTCATGAACGACTCATCACTTACGTTACAAATCAAAACAAAAAGCAGCAAGGAGGCGTCGTATGATCATTTAAACGAGTTTTATGATAAGGTCGGTGAAGATGGGAATAAATCTGACGCATATCTTCAGTGTTAAAACTGATAAAATAATTGTCTGTGGTTAGATATGGGCTGTGGTAATCATTTTGAAAAATAATATCTCGCAGCAACATGGAAAAAAAGAACTATGAACTAGTTCATTTTTGGAACTGTGAACTTAGTTCAAAATTTTGAGTATATGAACTATGAACTGAACTTTGAACTAGTTCATGTAGAAAGTGAACTTTCCCAACACTGCCGTAGGCGGGGTCAAATTAAAAATAATGAGCTGAGATGATCTCTTTTCATACAGATTGCATAAACTGAGAATATTTGTTTTTTATATAAATTACTTCATTTAAAAGAAGAGAATTCATGCCTGTGTGCCTGTGTGACTGTTTGACTGAGTATTCGCTGAGTTATGGCTCATTTTCGGTCGCATTTCAGAATGGACTTAACTGACAGAGAGAAGGCAGAACTCGCTTCGTGTTTATTTTTCTTTATTTGGCAAAAAGCACAACACTTTGTTTTTATTGTGAGTATACACAATAAAAAGAAGAGAATTCAAGCTTCATGCCTGTGTGCCTGTGTGACTGTTTGACTGAGTATTCGCTGAGTTATGGTTCATTTTCGGACGCGTTTCAGAATGGACTTAACTGACAGAGAGAAGGCAGAACTCGCTTCGTGTTTATTTTTCTTTATTTGGCAAAAAGCACAACACTTTGTTTTTATTGTGAGTATACACAAAAAACAAAAAAAAACACACTTAACAGGATCGATTGATGTATGAAACTCCTATGGAAAATCAAAGTGAACAGAGTATTTATGAGTCTCTTTTACACTGATAAAAAAAAAGCGAGCTGGTATCGCTGGCGATACCGCCGACCCCAGGTTTCCAACAGAAAAAGGAAATCCAGCTTATTGTTCATAATAAAATCGTTGAACATGAAACTTTTGTTTCCCATAGAGTGAACATTAAGTAAAGCCATTTGCATTGTGGCATTTTCGTTGATCATTTGCCACTCGCAGTGAACGGAGTGAAGATTCCGCAGCTCAATGCCTCTCGTACAGACTCGTGACCATCCCGTTTGTCTCACAAAGGCCGGGCCATCAGGAACTATCGGGTGAATCCATCCACTCATGCCAGTCGTGAAACGCTGACAGATTATTCGGTTTACACCCCTCCTATCCACAGGCATTGAACCTGGGCGAAATACGGCACTGAATTCTCTGCCATCCATGGCCCGTTTCAGTTTTACAATAACACTGCGGCCTTTTCCTCGCTTTCTGCAGCGGCGTCTTCGATGAACACCGGGAGAGGAGCGGCACAGATGCACAGGAATGTTCTCCAACAGGTAACGGAGGGATAAAGCCAGATCCCTTAAAATCATTTTTAAAACCAGCATCCACAGTCGCCTGAATCGTCAGCAGTTGAGTCCGATCATAAATAAATAATGAAGATGCATATTGAGTAAAAACAGGTTATCAGCAACAATAACAAAACAAAAACAAACAGAGCAGGTAGACGGCATGCCATGACCACTGGCACCATCTTTTTCATATGCATAGAAGCTAGTCAACACTGTAAGCCCTGCTTGAATGCACCATTCCCCTCCTATGGACCAGATATGTGTGCCATTCCTGCTCCAGTAGAGTTCCTCTTTAGCTGAACCCTGTTGAGTTCCTCCACACCCTTTGGCAACGGACATGGCGGAGCATCCGATGCCAGGCCTAACACTCGTATGCACTGGTGGAAACTGTGCTAGGCTGAGTCCCATATGTTGTGATCCCTACGGCGATCCCATATGTGTATTCTTCCACGGTACGGCTCCCTGCGGCTATCCCATATGTGTATTCTTCCACGGTACGGCTCCCTGTGGCGAGCCCGTGTCTTTCCCTTGGCAGAGCCCACTCCACCTCCTGTTATAGGCTAGAGCCACCTCAGTGACATTTCATATGTTGTACTGCCCGGTAACGCCCAGTCCATATGTGTACGTCCACATGTTACCTCCCCACGGGCAGGGTGTGGCTTCCGCAGCGTCTCCCTTTCCACCAGAATGGCACGCTTTCCCAGTGTTATCCAAGTCTGACTGAGTGGGTCTTGCGGAACAGCATTGACTTCTCTGGCCTAAGCCCTGTCCCATCTCAGCCTCAATAATGCGGGGGGATCAGGATGCTTTTGTCTAGGTACTGGAAGTACAGTACTAGCTGGCATTTTAATTGGGATTCCAATCAGTACGGTACGTCCGACTACATTGAAAGTGACCGAACTGAAAGGGAATGTCTCGGTTATGTATGTAACCCTCGTTCCCTGAAAGAGGGAACGGAGATGTAGTCCCGTCGCCACTTTTGCTGGACCACCGCTCGTTTTATCAATACTCGAAGATGACAGGCTCCCTAAGCGTGATCCCAATCAGTACGGTACGTCCAACGTCCTTCAGGGAACAAGGGTAACATACCTAACAGAGAGGTTCTTATCAGATTCAGGAGGTATGACCATATTAGCCCGGTTCTGTCAACACTGCATTGGCTCCCTATTAAACATTGTATACATTTTTAAATATTGCTGATTACTTACAAAGCATCAAATGGTTCAGTGCCCCAGTACATGAGCGAGCTCTTAACTTAACATTATAGTCCTTCACCTCTATTGTAATCTCAAAGTTATGGCCAGTTGATAATACCTAGAATATCAAAATCGACTGCTGGCGGTAGATCCTTTTTTTATTTAGCACCTAAACTCTGGAACAGTCTTCCTAACATTGTCTGGGAAGCTAAAACACTCTGTCAGTTTAAATCTAGACTAAAAATACATCTCTTTAACCTGACATACACATAGAGCATTATACATTCCTATTATTCAAATCAGTTAAATGATTATTAGGCTGCATATATTATGGCCGGAACTGGGAACACTTCCTATAACGCCTTATGTACTTGTTACATCATACGAAGAATGGCATCTACGCTAATGTTAGTCGTTCTGTTTATTCCGAGGTTTACTGTAATAAGCTGGTTCCGGGCCGTATACCGATCAGATGGTGGATCTGCATGTAGACACGGCAACAACCCATGATGTAGTAAGCCGGATCCAGGCGGTATCCAGATCAGATGGAGGACCTGCGACCTAGACAGAGGTTGTCAACTAGACTCTCCCCTGTGAAGGCCTCATCGACATGACAGCCATCGGCACTGATCATCAACAAACCCGTCTCCATAAGTGCGTCATGACGATCTTCAACCAGATGGAACTGGATAATATTATGAATGTTCCAATCCAATCTGACTTCTGACCTGTAATGCTGCCTGAATCATAATCATACACTGTTCATTCATTGGCCAGAGGAGAACTGGCCCCCCGACTGAGCCTGGGTTCTCCCAAGGTTTTTTTGACCTCAGGTACCTCCCGATCTCTTGAATCTTATGCTCAGTTTGGCCATTGGTCTGAGGATGATAACCGGAAGATAAACTGATGGAGACTCCGAGGAGCTTGAAGAAGGCTTTCCAGACACAGGAGATAAATTGAGAACCTCGGTCGGATGCGATATCTTCAGGAAGGCCGAAATGACGGAAGACATTGTGGAAAAGTGCTTCGGTTGCTTTGAAGGCTGTATGCAGACTCTTTAGAGGCATAAATTTGCAGACTTTAGAAAATCGGTCGACAATGACGAAGATGCAGGTATTGGATTCAGAGGGTGGAAGGTCGGTCATGAAGTCGATTCCCAGGTGGGACCATGGGCGATGAGGAATTGGCAGTGGAACCAGTTTGCCTGCTGGCAGTCGATGGGAAGTTTTGGTGATGGGACAGACTGAGCAGCCCTTGAGATATCTGGAGATGTCTTGAGTCATAGAGGGCCACCAGTAACGTTGACTGAGGAGCAAGAGGGTTCGCTGGATACCTGGGTGTCCAGAGTCCGGAGAGGAGTGAGCTGAGTCCAGAAGGGGTAGGCGACAGGATGTTGGTACGTAGATACTAGGGGTGGCACGGTTCACAAAACCCACGGTTCGGTTCGTATCACGGTTTTAGGGTCACGGTTTTCGGTTCTGTACGGTTCTTGTTGTTGTTTTTTCTTTTAATCTTTAACACTCCAAAAATTTACTTCAGCATATGATATATAGCTGAATTATCTAATTATTAATTAATTTATTTCATAAATGGGGTGTGTTTGCAAAACGCAGCTTCTCATTTCCCGTGGGCTGTGTCGGACAGTTATTTGTCACCACTTTTTGCCAGGGTTGATATTATGTCCCAGCACGGATGTACCAATACAAATAAATAAAACATTTCCAGTTAACTAGCAAAGTATTCGTTTCGTTCGTTTGTTAAATAAGAAGCAATCTAGCGCTGAAATGTGTTTTTTTTAATCAAGTGATCAAAGTGCTCGTTGCCGTTGCGATCAGTGGCGCTGATACAGTGTTCTCGTGGCTCGCGCACACACCGCAGCGGCCGCACATTCTTCACTCAGACGCGCGCTTCAGTCCGTTGAGGAGACTCTAGGCTACTCTATTCGTTCCGATGAAATCACAAAACAAAATTCATACAAATCTGTCCCTGCTTGATATACAACCGCTGATAAACATAATCGGTTTTGATGAAAAAGAAAAATATATACGAGTGCAGATTAGAACTCAGAACCTTTGACACGCTTGGCAAGTTCTGCCACTGGACCATTAAAGTACATACCGGTACGTGGAACAGTCGATCTATGTAGCCTATTTATTCACGTGAAAAAAACAACATATAGCCTAGTGGAGTTGATCTCATTAAATGTCTAAGTAAACCCAGTGTACTATTTAAATCGATTGCTGGACATTGTAATGTTATTCTACATTTGTCTGATTTATGATTTAGCATTGTATTAGCAGTAGCACGGGCACAAGGCTACATTGCGCATGCGTCGAACCGTGCGAACCGCGCGACGCACACACGCACCGAACCGAGACAAGCGAACCGAACGGTTCGGATGTTTTTTCATGTACCGTGCCACCCCTAGTAGATACACCTTTCTGGACCTCCCGGCGGAGCAGGTTCAGTTTGCGTGGCTAGGCGAATGTCTTCATCTAGAGACCAGAGGATGGGACTGACGATCATGGCTGGAGGGGGGATAGGTTCAGGAGTAGTGGATTCCAGATCAGGTTGATGAAGACAAGAGAGAGCATCAGCTTTGGAATTCTTGTGTCCAGGTCGGTAAGTGACTAGGAAGTCGACTCTTGTGAAGAAGAGTGACCATCTGGCTTGACGAGGATTGAGACGACGAGCTTCTCGGAGATATTCAAGGATTCTATGGTTGGTGATTACTTCGAACTTATGTTTGGCTTCCTCCAGCCAATGTCTCCATTCCTCTAATGCAAGCTTGATAGCGAGGAGTTCCCTGTTGCCGATGTCATGATTCTGCTCCACCTGGGACAGATTTTTGGAGTAGAAGGCACATGGATGGAGTCGTGGGGGGTTCCCCTGCCGCTGCGAAAGTACCGCTCCCATTCCTGTAGATGAAGCATCCACTTCTACGGTGATCGGTAACTCAGGGTTTGGATGGATCAGGATGGGAGCGGTGGCAAAAGCTTTTTTGAGGGTGGCAAATGCAGTGCTGGCTTCTGGGTTACAGGATAAAGGAGTAAAGTCAGGGGAGAGCTAAGAAGACTGTAGTTATGAATGAATCTACAGTAAAAGTTAGCAAATCCGAGGAATCTCTGAAGTTCTTTGATGGTGACGGGTTGAGTCCAGGTCCGGATGGCTTTCACCTTCCTCTGGTCCATCTGGATGCCTTGTTGGTCTATGATGTAACCGAGAAAGTGGACAGTGGAGGTGTGGAACTCACATTTCTCTAATTTCAAGTAGAGATGTTGTTCTCTGAGGCACTGGAGGACCTGTTTCACATGTTGACAGTGTTCAGTAAGGTTCTGGGAGAATATCAGGACAAATCGATGAAGGAAATCTTGAAATATCTTGTTCATGTACCCCTGGAAGGGAGCATTGGATAGACCATAGGGCATGGCCCAGTATTCATAGTGCCCAGAGGGTGTTACGAAGGCCGTCCTCCATTTATCACCTTTGCGGATATGAATTAAGTTATAGGCGCTTCGCAGATCCAACTTGGAGAATACGCAGGCACCACGTAGCTGTTCCAGGGAAGAAGGGACCAGAGGAAGGGGATTACTGTACTTGATGGTCTGTGAGTTGAGAGTCCGGTAATCAATGCATGGCCGCAAGCCTCCGCCCTTCTTCGACACAAAAAATAAACTGGAAGTGGCAGGGGACATTGAGGGACGAATGAAATCCTGTCGGAGTGCTTCCTTGATGTACTCCTCCATGGCCTTCTGTTCCGGGATGGACAGGGGATAGACTCGACCCTTGGGTAGAGTAGCCCCAGGTAACACAGTCCCATGGCCGATGTGGTGGTAATTGCGTTGCCAACCGCTTGCTGAACACATCCTGGAATGTCCGGTATTCAGGAGGAATCTCCATCTTCTTATTGGAATCAGGACTCTCAATTGAGGTGGAATTCAAGGCGATGGACGAAGTTTCTGAACAGAACTGAGAAGGAGGACGAGGAACTTTGATCACAGGCGTTAAGCAGGCTAGGAGACAGGATTTGCCCCACTGAAGAATCTCACCAGTATTCCAGTTGATCAGCGGTTCGTGTTGAAGCATCCACGGGCGTCCCAGGATGATGTCCGCAGTGGATCCTTCCAACACCAAGAACGAGATCTCCTCGGAATGTAGGCAGTCGATGCGGAGTGTCATGGTGGGGGAGAAGTGACAGATGCGACCACGACCCAGCGGCTTACCCAGGATGGTGTGAATCTCTAGGTTCTGGGGACAGCGTTTTCTCTTGACATTGAGCCTTTGTAGGAGGTTGTGGGAGATGAAGTTACTCGCTGAGCCGGAATCGATGAGAGCTTGTGCTGGAACAGTTGAACGGGACGTTACAAGGGTTACTGTGGTACGGGTCAGAGATGCAATTTTCTGAGAAAGTTGGATGGTACTCATCGCTGGGCGTGGAGGTCGAACGGGACAGTTGGAGATGATGTGTCCTTCTCCCCCACAGTACAGACATAGATGATTTAACCACCTACTTTGACGCTCCGCCGGTGTAAGATGGTAACTATCTACCTGCATGGGTTCTGGTGTTGGAAGGCCGGTAGATGGTACTAGAGGCGGAGGATGCAAAGCAGGTTGGAATAATGAACCAGCAGAAAGTCGTTGGGAAACTCAGATGGATTTCTGGATGAAGTTCTCTAATCCCATATTATCATCATGAACAACCATTAGTTGACAAATCTCAGGATCTAAACCTTGACGATAGGCTGTGAGAAGAGCTGTTTCATTCCATCCACTTGCCACAGCGAGTGTATGCAACTGCAAGGCATAAGAACTCACCGAGTTTTTGTCTTGTTTAACCCTCTGGGACCAAAAACGCGCCCGCGCGTTTTGCTCGGTTTTTTTTTTTTTGCAATGAAAATAAACACTAAATGCTCTGTTAATTTTGATCTTTCATTTTCGTGTAATACATCAATCGATCCTGTTCAGTTTCTATTTTTTTTCTGTATACTCATAATAAAAATAAAGTGTTTTGCTTTTTGACAAATAAAGAAAAATTAACATGATGCGATTTCTGCCTTCTCTCTGTCAGTAAACTCCCATTTGAAACGCGTTCGAAAATGATCTATAACTCCGCGAAAATTCAGTCAAACAGGCAAACAGACCCACGGGCATAAAGCTTGAGATCGCAGCTTTTAAATGAAGTAATTTATATAAAAAACAAATATTATCAGCTTTTGTAATCTGTATAAAAAGAGAGCGACTCCAGTCGAGCTCATTACGAGCCATTCAAAAGTAATGTGACCACTCCCCGGAGAGCGCGTGCTATTCAAACACAAATTCTGAGAACGCCCACATCAGCTGTAAACAAAGCGCGTCGCGTTCAAGTGAGGCATAATATAGCCTACCTTATGGAGAAAAGATTCCTCAGAACAGTGCTGATATGAGGAGCAATATCTCCTGATATGAGGAGCAGATCCCGCTGAGGAGTGAGGTAGGCTGTTTTCTTTTCTCAAGTGTGGAATAACGTTATGGAATAACGTTAGTGTAGGCCTATGCAAACCGCAAAAAGATGAATCGCATTTCTATAATATGACTCGCGTTTCTGTGAGATGAATGAAGGGTACATATTTGTAAAGACTGTTTAGCCTAAATATGAATCGCGCGTCTGTGTGTGAAAGAATAAACTGCTTTGCTATAGCCTACTGAGATGAGTAAAAATCGACTGGAATATGTTGAAATAAAATGTATTTGTATAAGCACCGTATTAAACTGCAAATTAGCATTTATATGCCCTAATATTTCATAAAAACAATGTTACAGTCAGTCACTTGTTGACTTGATTTGGGTACAGTTTTTAGGCTACTGTAGAATATACTGCCACATCAAATAAGCTTTTGTTTAGCAATTTCTGCTCATATCTAACGTTAATACTATTTTTGTCAAAAATAAAGTCATAGACTAAGATGTTAGATGTTCCAATGTTGGCTCTATTCAAACTAATGAATACATATGATAAAATGTAGGCCTATAATCTTTTTTCTTTTACTTTTTTACAAAGAAAGAGTACACTTGAAATATTGTTGAAATTGTAATTATTGTTGTAATTGTAACATTTTTAATAAAATAGCAAAACATATTTACAAGATAGATGTAAGCAAAATCTTAAATGGTCAATATAAGTCTTCTTCTAAATATATATTTTGTCCTTGCATTGTGGCTCAGTCAGTGTCACACCTGAATGAATGGCTAATTATGCAGAGTCATTATGCAGAGTGGGTGGGACATTGTAATCTAAGGTGTAAACTACTCCTCCCCCTCGCATATTGGCTTTCCAAGCAAAACCTGTTTTACACCATTTAAATCAATGTATTTTTTTTTGTGAACGATAAAGCAAGACTATTTTCACATCATTTTGAAGCTAGAACTCAAAGGGACAACATCCATTAGTCAAAAGTCTTGTGGACACATATTTAATATGTGTTTTGTGGTCTTAATTCAGCAACTTTCATTTTAATTTTTTCCAATAACCACGCATAAACATTATTCTCTTAAAAATACAAACATCTACATACACGTTGCTCGCATATTATGGTAGCCCTGTTTGTGCTATATAGAGTGAATTTACACCTTAGCCATTAACATGTTTATAAATAACTGAAAAAAGCACAAATGTCAAGGCATGTCAGAACATCTCAAGGACCCCAAAAACAGCTTGGTCCCCAGAGGGTTAAATGCAAGTAAAACAGAGGCTATTGTGTTTGGCCCCTCTGTAGGAGATGGAAAAAAAACTTTTAATACTGCAGACCTGTACTGTGATATTAAACCTACAGTCAGGAGTCTGGGAGTGGTTTTGGATTCCTCCTTAAAGCTAGAGAAACACATAAACACAGTGGTTAAATCAAGTTTCTTTCACTTGAAGCTATTATCTAGAGTAAAGCATTTTCTATCATCGATAGAGCTTGAAAAAATTATACATGCTTTCGTTCTATCCCGTCTGGATTATTCTAATTCCTTATATGTAGAACTACCCCAGTCTTCAATTACAAGGCTTCAAATGGTACAAAATGCAGCTGCCAGATTCCTGACTGGGACTCGCAAACATGAACATATCACTCCGATTTTAATGTCTCTTAACTGGCTGCCGGTGCGTTACAGAGTTGACATGAAAATACTGATGTTTGTTTTTAAAACTTTTAACGGTCTTGCACCTTCATATTTGTCCGAACTTGTAAATGTTAATGTACCTGGGAGGTGTCTAAGGTCCACGAGTAACTATACTCTGACCCAGCCACGCTCACGCTTAAAGTCTAGAGGAGACCGTGCTTTCGCTGTTGTCGGTCCTAGGCTGTGGAATAGCCTCCCTGTCTCCTTGAGATCGATATCCTCTTTATATGAGTTCAAACTCAAACTAAAGGTGTATCTTTTGGAGCGTGCTTTTCTCTAAATTTAAATCTATGTTTATTCTTTCTGCAGTCTGAATGATATTTTTTATTCTTATATCTTGTTGTATTTATGTTATGTGAAGCACAGTGGTCAACTTCTGTTGTGTTTACTTGTGCTATATAAATAAAGGAAAGAAAGAAAGAAAGAAAGAAATATATATATATATATATATATATATATATATATATAAATGTAACACAAAATATATATACATACATACATATACATATATACATATATATACGTATACGTATACGTATATATATATATATATATATATATATATATATATATATATATATATATATATATATATATATATATATATATATGGGTCAATGAAGTGACGCCTACATTTTCTGTCCGATTGCATTTTTTCAGGCAAAAATGGGTTTAAATGCCTAAAAAGATACTGCATATTTGTAGTACCTCTCTCATGTATGTACTCACTTTAACTTTTCAAAAACCTTTACTTATTTGTTTTTTTTTTTGTTATTTAAAGTGTCAAAACATCATGTGGTGCGACCGTCCGGCCATAACTTCTGTTTTGAAAACATCTTTGAAATTACTCTGAATTTATTCAAATTTATATTCTGCACTATTTGGCATGATTTCCAAAATGTTTTGTAATCCTTTAAAAAAATTCAAAGCATTTGCATTTATATTTCCATCATAATATACAAACAAACTTTGTCCAATGATGTCCATTTTATGAAATATCATGCGGTGCGACCATCAAGGAACTACCATTTTGGGACTTACAGTGCAATGCATAAGTGAATACACCCATGCTAAAGTTGACTAAAAAGAGGAATAAAAAAATCATATTTTGAAAATTGAACTTAATGCCTTAATTAAAAAAATTAGGAAAAATCCAACCTTTAAGGACACCAATATTCTTTGTGAATGAATAATGTATCGTAAATAAATAAATGTTCTTCCTTAAAATACATGGTGCATAAGTGTGTACACCCCTATGTTAAATTCCCATAGAGGCAGGCAGATTTTTATTTTTAAGTATTAAAAAAAAATTTTTTTTTAGGAAACTATGCATCCTGATAAAGTTCCCTTGGCCTTTGGAATTAAAATAGCCCCACATCATCACATAGCCTTCACCATACCTAGAGACTGGCATGGGGTACTTTCCATAAGATCATCTCTCAATGCAAATCAAACTAGCTTTTAGGCTAACTGAAATAAAATCATGCCAATCTCTAGGTATGGTGAAGGCTATGTGATGATGTGGGGCTATTTTAATTCCAAAGGCCAAGGGAACTTTATCAGGATGCATAGAATCCTAAAAAACTATTTTTTTAAATACTTAAAAATAAAAATCTGCCTGCCTCTATGGGAATTTAACATAGGGGTGTACACACTTATGCACCATGTATTTTAAGGAAGAACATTTATTTATTTACGATACATTATTCATTCACAAAGAAAATTGGTGTCCTTAAAGGTTGGATTTTTCCTAATTTTTTTAATTAAGGCATTAAGTTCAATTTCCAAAATATGATTTTTTATTCCTCTCTTTAGTCAACTTTAGCATGGGTGTATTCACTTATGCATTGCACTGTATATGTTTCAACAGACAAGCAATTCCCGCACACTATCGTAACTTGCAAAGAAGTATTCTTTATTCACACAACGTTTCGGTCACACGACCTTCATCAGGAGTCTCCTGATGAAGGTCGTGTGACCGAAACGTTGTGTGAATAAAGAATACTTCTTTGCAAGTTACGATAGTGTGCGGGAATTGCTTGTCTGTTGAAACGATCCACCTGGTTGGTCTCATTAATCCTACGCACCTATCAATTGCAGGTGTGCGATGGAGTTTGTTCACTAATTGGGACTTATATGTTGAAAACTATTTAAACACAGGAAGTTACATCATAAACCAATTTACCAAGGACCCATGGAAGCAGGGCTGTGTTCAGCCCCGACAAAACGTTGCACAACGTTTTTTAAACAGAAACGGTGATGCGTTGAACACACTGTTGTGATGACGCAAGAGTTGCAACTATGGCAGCTGAGAAGGACTAAAACACATCTATTAAGCCTCACAAACATACTTTAACCCCCTGAGGTCGGCGGTATCGCCGGCGATACCAGCTCGCTTTTTTTTTATCAGTGTAAAAGAAACTCATAAATACTCTGTTGACTTTGATTTTCCATAGGAGTTTCATACATCAATCGATTCTGTTAAATGTGTATTATTTTTCTGTATACTCACAATAAAAGCAAAGTGTTGTGCTTTTCGCCAAATTAAGAAAAATAATCACGGAGCGAGTTCTGCCTTCTCTCTGTCCGTGTAGTCCATTCTGAAACGCGTCCGAAAATGAATCATAACTCAGCGAATACTTCTCACACAGGCACGTGGTATATGTCTTTATGAAGCTTGAAATCTCTTCTTTTAAATGAAGTAATTAATAAAAAAAACAAATGTTTTCAACTCATGTAATCCGTTTGAAAGCAAGGAGAGGTACCGTTTT
The DNA here is from genome assembly GCA_021554675.1 of Leuciscus idus. Classification (NCBI taxonomy): domain Eukaryota; kingdom Metazoa; phylum Chordata; class Actinopteri; order Cypriniformes; family Leuciscidae; genus Leuciscus; species Leuciscus idus. Next base: position 50,616,559 of record CM038625.1, on the reverse strand, counting down.
TTCCTTCTGCCTAATTATCTCTATAATGAGCTGAGGCCGCCCCGCCCCCGGCGCTATTGACATGGTAAATAGTTTAGGTAATCTATGCTTCGCACCCGCCCCCCGATCAATGCCTTGAAAACACGAAGTTTCATCAGATCAGATTCACTGATAGTTCATCGCGTTTAGAGAGGATGCCGCGTTTCTCCGGTAAAGACGCCCTTCAGATGATCCTGGACAGCGAGGAATAACTCACCTTGGCTTTTCCTCAGAGGAAGATTGGTAAACACCGAGTTTTCACGTGAGTAAATACGTGAACTCAAGTGGTCTAGTTTTTTTTTGTCAAATCAGATTATGTTTATCAGTGGTTGTATATCAGGCAGAGACATGCTTGTGTGTATTTTATTTTGTAATTTCACTGGAACGAAAAGAGAGTCTCCACAACGGATTGAAGCGCGCGTCCGAGTGAAGACTGCGCGAGCCTAAAACAAACACAGTATCCGCGTCTGACTCGCGGGAATCAACGGCGCAAACCTGTGAGGGGCTGTGTTTTCTCGAGCCCCATATCAGCTCGAGAAAACACAAGTTTATTCAGATCATTACTTGTTTACACCGTCTCGCAGCGCTGTGAGGAATAATAATAATAATGGAAAATGTCCCTCAAAAGGTAGATGTAAACAAACTATTAAAAGGTAAATATAATTTTTTTTTCTTTAAATAATTTTTATTGTGTTTTATTAGTAACAAATTTGGGGAGAGGATAAATATTCCAAAACTGAAAATACAGTATGAGAATTAACTGCACAATTACTAGACATGTTTACCTTGGATATTATACAATTTACAAGCACAATTTGTGAAAAAAAAAAATGTATATAAAAAATATAAATAAAATTTATTTTTGTGTATAAATATATACACATATATATGTGTGTGTGTATGCACATATATATATTTGTATAAGCAACGTATTAAACTGCAAATTAGCATTTATATTCCTTATAATAAAAATGAAAGACCTATGTTACAGACATATGAAAGACAACATTTCGTTGATTAGTTTTGGATAGATTATACATTTTTACTGTAAAATATCTGCCACCTCAAATAAGCTTTTATTTGCCAATTTTTTTGTCAAAAATAATCAAATAATCAATCAAATCCTTAACTTTGAAATATGTATGATAAAATGTATACTTTAGTTTGTACAAAGAAAGATTACACTTGAATTGTTGTTTATTTAAATATTTACAAGGTAGATGTAAACAAACTATTAAAAGGTAAATATAAGCCTTTTCTTTAAATAATTTTTATTGTGTTTTACTAGTGACAAATTTGGGGAGAGGATAAATATTCCAAAACTGAAAATACAGTATGAGAATTAACTGCACAATTACATGTTTTCCTTGGCTATTATAGGCCAAATTACAAGCACAATATGTGGAAAAATAAAAAAGAATTGAGATGCTTCCAACTGTTGCTCTTGCATTCTTGTGGCTCAGTGACTCACCTGAATGAATGGCTCATTAAGTATGCGGTCCTCAGGTGTGAACCACTACATATGTATGATCGTCGACGCCCACTCGAATATTGCCTTTCCAAACAGAAAGTGCTTTGCAAAATTCAAATCAATGTATTGTGTTATGTGAATGATAAGGGCAGGATGATTTTCACATAATTTTGAAGAAAAAACACTAGGCAATGACATCTATTAGACAAAAGTCTTATTGGCACATATTTAGTATGTGTTTTGTGGTCTTATTTCAGAAACTTTAGTTTTTAGTTTTTTCAATAACCACGCATAAACATTATTCTCTCAAAAATGCAGACATGTACATTCTTGTTGCTCACATATTATGGTAGCCCTGTTTGTGCTAAATAGTGTGTAATTTTTTTTTGCCATTACTATGTTTATAAGCAACTGAAAAAAGCACAAATGTCAGGGCATGTCAGAACATCTCAAGGACCCCAAAAACACCTCAGACCCCAGAGGGTTAATACCCTGTATTTTCTTTTATCATTTTAAGGAAAAGCACTTAATTACCATTGTTAATTTCTATACCAACCCAGCCAACACGTTTATGTGGGGCCCATATGGGTTACAAATGGGCGACAGGGGTACAGAGTGGACATGGGCATCTTATCTGGGGCCCACTTGGGTCAACTGAGTAAGTCTAACACGGGCAAACCCAGTTGGGCTCCCTTTGTGGGGCCTAGGTGGTTCACTAATGGGAAATGAGTGCATGGGTTGAAAATGGGCTACACTTGAGGACTAATTCATTTTACAGAGGAAGTGCAAACAGTCAAACCCAAAGGTTTTTTTTTTATAGATAGTACACACATATGCACCTTTGAAATACCTTTTATCTATACAAATGCCAGCACAATTGCCATTTTAACCAATTTTCTGCCAATTAAAAGGATCAAGACCCTGCAGATACTGTCATAGTGGTGCAGTCAAAAGTATGCACACTTTTACTCACAATATCCACCTTATTCTGCTCAGTCTAAACAATGCGCGCTGCCATGACGACGACTCCGGTTGCCTACTTCCGGCTCGTAGCGCTTGACCTGTACTAGCAGCGAGAGAATGAGTTCAAGCTCCTCATGTGCAGTTGTTGGTTGTTTTAACAATTCAAAGAAGATTTCAAACTTTTTAGAAACTGAGTGTTTCGAGCATAAGAAGGAGATAATGCCGATGTCCGGTTCCGTATCAGATACATTCTCTCATTCTCTCGCTGCTAGTACAGGTCAAGCGCTACGAACCGGAAGTAGGCAACCGGAGTCGTCGTTATGGCAGCGCGCATTGTTTAGAGCAGAATAAGGTGGATAATTTAAACAGTTACAAAAAGACACCTACAGGTACAGACACTTAACCCTTATGGTGTTCGGGTCTGTTGGACCCGTTTTCATTTTGTATCAAAAGAAAAATGATACAATTAATTATTTTTTCAAACTGAGACTCATTGGCCTTGGCTCATTTTCTGTGAGGAATATATATCAGAACACATTTTCAATGAAAACACACTGTACACCCCCCCTACACAATTATATTACACACAGGATGTTCGGGTCCACTGGACCCAGGGCTAATAAAAGTGTGGAAATTGAAGGTTCTGTTTACCTTTTCTCTGTCCTCCTCCTGTTAGGGCCTGCTGTTAGTGTGTGTATGTTCTTGTATATGGTTTATGAGGACACAAATGTGTATAATGACATGGGTATTACAAAGTAAACATATGACGACATCTGTGTCCTCATACTAAAACAAACTAAATGGTGTTTTTTGAAATTCAAAACATGCCAAAAGTTTTCTGTGATTAGTAGGTTTAGGGGTAGGGTTAGTGTAGGCCAGGGGGATAGATTATACAGTTTGCACATTAGAAAAACCATTATACCATTATACCTTATACCGTGTGTGCGTGTGAGTGTGTGTAAGTGTGAAAGAGTGCAAGAGTGAGTTTTGTGTTTCTACTCCTGCCATTCCCACACAAGGTTGCAATTCTTAAATGTGATCTAGAAAAGGTAAAGAGAAAATATCAACCATATATGCTGTTTATATTGCTTGTAATTGGGATTAAGTAAACATCTGTTGAGTATTTTAACATAACATTTTTGATTGTGTTGAATTAAAAACCCAAAAATACCCACGAACACTGGCTGAGTAACAAAAATATGAACATCACACAAGGGTTAATGGTGACAAAAAAAAAAAAAAAACTTTTGCAGGATGGATCTCGCGAGATTTCATTCAGCACTTCCCATCCCCCGATAGACATCCCCCTCGCCCTTTTCGCGCCCGCGACACCACTCACTCTCGTCTCACTCACTCTCTGCTGTAATTTTCGGGAGGAGATTTGGAAGATTCTCGCTGTCTTCGTAGTCAAGGCTAAGTCAAGGTAAGAAAGTTACATTTCACAATATAAATGTTAATTAAAATACATTGTTTTCAAAACACGATGTTATCCAAAAGCTTCTTGTCACTTTAGAATTTCGAATTCCCCCAGATCGCGCCATATTTCTGGCGCCATGACCAAAGCGATCTGTACGCTATTATAACATTCTTCTTTTTTTTTCATGTTATTGTTAATACACCAACTGTGTATTATGACAAATTGATTGGAGTTGAGACTCCAGCTTTACAATTTTACCAATTGTTTTACGATAAATCCCACAATGACAGCAATTTTTAATTTGTATAAGATCGATGTGCACATCAAACAGCCAAAATGAAAGCATTTCCTTATTAATTTTTCGAATGTAATTACTAAACAAGCCTGTTTAATCGTGTCTGCTCCCGTTTATTTTGTGACCACAGAACAACGCCATACAGCAACCATTTCAGCAGCTAAGCTGTTATTTTAAAAGTGTGCGCATTCAATGAAAACATCCCTTTCTCAAACGTTAAATTTTTTATATTTAATAAATGTCTATTCGTCACAGAACAACTAACCGCTTAACGTTAATTATGAGATTCGAGAAGCTTTAACACCATCTCCGCGGCCTGTGCTATTTTTCCCTTTTTTTTATTTAACGTTAGTGCTAATTCAAATAACAAATGGCACAAAATATACCAAATAGAGTTAACGTTACACTTTAGAATACGGTTCCAATCCCTTCCTAATTTATGCATTATGAACTCATATAGTAGTTATCTTAGTAGTTACCTGGGAGGTATGAAATAGCAGTTATTGATTAGTTATAGAACTATGTACTTTCAACAATAGCCTACATAACATGTTACAACAATGTGATTTGTCTGTTTTCCTTAAGATGTGGTATATTTATTATGTAACAGGTGTTTCTGCCTTATGTAACTCAGTTTGTATTAGGGTGTTATTACAAACCAAACAAATAATTATTATGATTATACAAATGATTTTGCCTCAATTAGAATTTTTAACTGTTTGAAAGTGATAAGCTTTTTTTATCTTACAGAAAATAATGGAGCAATCTCAGAGAACAAAGAGAAGGAAAATGGCTGCAAAAGTTGCAGAACATTTTCGCCTTGTTTCACAACAGAATGAATTTGAACAACTGCATTTTAATTTGGAATCGGCCTCTAATGAACCATTGGAGGATTCTGTTTATCATGATTGTGTCGAGGATGTAACAGAGAATGTAGAAAATGAATATCCCGCTGACATTTTTTATGATGCTTTGGACAATGACATATTTTATGATGGTTTTGAATTCGGGATGGCTGACAATACCAGTGACTTTGACCTGGACTCTGAATGTTCTGATTTAGAACATGTGGCTTCAGACACACTTGATGACACAAATGGTCTTGCAGAGTGGGCTGCAGAATACAATATCTCTCAAAGTGCATTGTCTGCTCTTCTGAAAATTCTCAGACAAAAAGGGCTTAATGTGCCATTGGATGCTAGAACCCTAATGTCCACAGACCGCAAGTGTGACGCAAAAAATGTAGCAGGAGGGTCATACTATCATTTTGGAATTAAGAATTCAGTTCTGGCAGAATTGGCATCTTTAAATTTTGATCTGAGAGATCTGACAGACACTCTCACGCTTAGAGTTAATATTGATGGTCTACCTTTATTCCGCAGCAACAATGTAAGTTTGTGGCCTATTTTGGGTAGGATTAAGGAGATCCCAAATTCAAATGTTTTTGTGATTGGGTTATACTCCGGTGTGACAAAACCATCAAATGTGCAAGAGTATTTAAATGAATTTATTCAAGATGTTAAAGTTGTTGTACAGGAGGGTATTCAGTATAATGATGTGCATTTCACAGTTGCTGCTCCTGATGCATTCATATGTGATGCATATGTTCCTCAAATGTGTGAAGGGTCACAACGGGTATTATGCATGTGAGCGCTGCACTCAAAAAGGTGTCCATGTAAATAGGAGAATGTCTTTTCCTGAGTTGTCTGCAGAGCTAAGGACTGATCAGACATTTAGGGAAATGGGTTATGAAGAGCACCAAGGAGGAGTTTCACCCCTGTCTGAGTTAGGTGTGGGGTTAGTTTCAAGTTTTGTGCTTGATTATATGCACCTTGTGTGTTTGGGGGCGATGCGCCAGTTGATTTATCTTTGGTTAAAAGGGCCTCTGAAATGCAGACAGTCTGTTAAAAATCTCACTACAATTTCTGCATTCATGGCTTCTCTCAGGCAGTATTTACCGAGGAATTTTGCTAGGAAACCAAGGTCTCTTCTAGAAATTAGTATGTGGAAAGCAACTGAATTGAGACAATTTTTACTTTACACTGGTCCTGTTGTCCTACTTAAAAATATACCCAATACGATGTATAGAAACTTTCTACTTTTGTCTGTATCAATAAGAATTCTTCTTAGCCCTGATTTGTGCACTGAAAACTGTGACTATGCTGAAGATATTTTGAAGATTTTTGTCCAAGATTTTGGCATTATTTATGGCCTTGAATTTGTTGGATACAACATACATTCTTTGATACACATTGCCCAAGATGCACGGAACTTTGGTCCTTTGGATAGCGTTTCCTGTTTCCCATTCGAAACATATTTAGGTAAACTTAAAAAGATTGTACGGAGGCCTCAAAATTCTGTGCAGCAAATTGTCAGGCGCATCCATGAAAAGCAAAGAGTGGCAAAACAGAAGAAAATAACAATTTCCTCTCCTCTCAAACAGCCCCATTTCTCTGGACCAGTGACTGATGAACTTGGAACATGCCAGCAGTACAGGCAGTACAATGATGGACAGACATTCATTTCTTGCTGTAAAGGCGATAACTGTTTTTCCTTAGGGGGAAGAATTCTCATTGTGAGAAATATTTTGCTTTCTTCTTCTAAAACTGTCAAAGTTCTCTGCCACTTCTTTAAAAACTATGAATCTTTTTTCAGCTACCCAATTGACTCGGCATGCCTTGGAATTCACTTCGTTTCAAACCTATCCAAAGACTTGCATGTGGTGTCGGTTGAGGAATTAAAAAGAAAAATAGTGCTCTTGCCATATAAATCTGGGTTTGTGGCATTCCCACAGCTGCATTAGCCTGCTTCTTTTGCATTTTTCCAGCATGCTACCATTTGCGGATGTGGATTTTTTGGATGGTGGAGGTGTGGCAATATTACCCTGCAAGTGGTTTACTGGACCAGAGGAAGATACATGTTACTGGCCACCAGGACGACTCAACATAAGCAAGGCAGTAAAAGATGAAATTCCTCCGAACCCTACTTGGCCCCAGTTCAAAGTGCGCGTCCTGGGAAAAGCAGGTAATGTGGCTTTTTTTAATGGTGACTAGTAATAATAATATGCATATATCTAATAACATAAGTAAGGTGTGCTTCTGAAATAGTAGTTACTAATATTTATTGGTAAATGTCTATCACCTACAGAAAACTATGCCCACGCCACAGAAAAACTTTTAAAGGCCGAGGCGACCTCAGACTTACAGACGGAGTCAGATTCTGGAAGGCGGATGGGAAAAGGGAAGCGCAAAAGAAAGTAAGACTATATTTATTGCATACATAGATTTTAAAAGTAACAATTATTCTTGAAAAGTGTTCGTTCTTTTAAGCCGTTTAAGTACCACAAGACAAATAAAGAATGCCTTGTCAATGTGACACACACATGAACCGTGTGCACTAAATGACTCGTGTCCATTTGTCAAATATTATTATAAGAGATGTCTTAAAGGGATAGTTCACCCAAAAATGAAATTTGTGCCATCATATACTCACCCTCATGTTGTTTCAAACCTGTATGAATTTCTTTCTTCTGCTGAACACAAAAGAAATATATTTTGAAGAATGTCAGTAATCAGACAGTTGATGGACCCCATCGACTTCCATAGTATTTTTTTTCCCTACTATGGAAGTCGATGGGGTCCATCAACTGTCTGATTACTGACATTCTTCAAAATATATTTCTTTTGTGTTCAGCAGAAGAAAGAAATTCATACAGGTTTGAAACAACATGAGGGTGAGTATATGATGGCACAAATTTCATTTTTGGGTGAACTATCCCTTTAAGTTAAATAACGTTAAATGACTGTAAAGAGTTGTGACAAGGCTCGAAATTGCGACCATTTTGGTCGCATATGCTCCTGAAATTTAATCTGTGCGACCTAAAAATATATTTGGGAGCATTTGTGCGAGTGCAAATAATGGTTGTGGTGCGACCTGTTTTCATTTCTCTAAAAAACGTTTGCAAATTACTTCACAGTGTGTACCTTATGTGCACTGATACGCGATGGCCGGACCATCATTCTGTCCAACGTTATATAACCAATCCAGCGGTTTTCCTGCATTGAATTTTTTTTGGCGGCCGCCAAAGCCTTATTTGATCGGTGAGTGATGTAGAATAGAATGACTGCTGCGCTTGACAGGGCGCAGTGTACGAGAGAGAGCACCGGCAGCGCGCGCGCACTCTCAAGTCTTCAAACAGCACGAGCGCTGTCTTGCTCTCTCTCCCTCGCGCATATTAATCAAAATCATTTGACACGATAGAAAAAGGGCGGAAGACCAAGGTTTCACGTGGAGCATTCGGAGGGGTTTTTTCTCCTGAATTACCGCGGAGTATGAATTGTGCTAAAAATAAACTGCCGGGAAAAATAAACTGCCGGGATAATCACACTTGTGCCGTAGGGCTACACGTCCACTAATGACACGTCCGATTCGCGAACTAATGACTCATTTGAACCGATTCACTGAATCGGTGTATAACAAATCGGTAACACTTTACAATAATGTTCCATTTATTAAATTATAGTTAACTACGTTAGTTAACATGTACTATTAATAAACTGCACTTTGTTAATTTGTCAACCATTGTTAATGTTAATTTCAACATTTAGGCTACTAATAGCCTACATTATTGAAATATAATTTTTTTATTTGTTAACATTGTTAATGCACTGTGAAGTAACATGAACCAACAATGAACAGCTGTATTTTTATTAACTAAGATTAACAAAGATTAATACAGTATATTAATAGCAATAGAGTGCCAAGTGCCAAGCAAAAAATGCAGGGACAGGTGTGTGCAAACAAATCAGGTTCGATTATTAAGGCTTTTAATGGGCAGGATGCTGCTGGTCGTTCCACTCTATTGGCAGAGCTAATTATACGTCAAATATAACATCGCATACACCATCGCCAAAGAAGAGCTTGCCTTCACTAAATTTAAACCCATGTTGCAGCTCATGGAAAAAGAACGGAGTTGCGATTAACATGACGTATGCAAATGACAAATCATGTGCCTAAATAGAGCCAGAAGACCAAATTTTAAATCTTGGCCACAGGATGTGTAAAGCCCCAGTGAAATGAAATCTGTTAATATATAATTTGTAGTTGTGGTGCTCCTTAATTTTTGGTGGGTGCTCCTAAATTTTTGCTGGTGCTCCTAACTTTTTGAAGTTGGGAGCACCAGTGCTACCAAGTAAAAAAGTTAATTTCGAGCCCTGTGTGAGGAAATGAGATGTGTCAGATCTGCATCATGTGCGGCAGATCTTAAAGTGACAGCAGCCTAGTAATTAAGTTGCTGTGATGTCTGTCATTAATGTTAATATAAAAAACAAAGGTAACAGAAAATGTTAGCTTTAATAAGGATTAATCTAAATTTAATTGATAAATTATGCAGTTAAGACTGTAAAGTGTTTATTCTATTTATCTATATTTCCTATTAGACAGGAAGGCTAGGCTACAGGTAAATATGACATTTATTATAATGGGTTTTTATGTGAAGATTATTTTAAGTTGTTTTAAATTTAGTAGAAAGTAGAAATTGATATTTTTCAGTTACACTGTAATGTTGAATGTCCATAATTAATATTAATAATAATTATTCATTATCCTACCTTGCACATATACAGCTCTAATTTGAAATTGTGTGCATTTCTAGGCCAGTGTGTCTGTCAAGCTCTGATGAGCAACTCGGTGGTGCTGGGCATGATCATCCGTCCAGTGTGCCTTTACCTCCACCAGTTCCAGAGAACCTCCAACCGCAGGCTCCCCACTCACTCAATACCCGTCCATTTATTCAACCACCTTCAATTCCTTTAATGACCGTTGCTTCAGAACGCCTCAGTAGAGTTCTGCAAGATGCCAGTTCTGCATTTAGAGATCAGCATTTACCTCCCCCAGTGCCAGAGAACCTCCAACCGGAGGATACCCACTTGGACAGGACCCGTGCACTTATTCAGCCCCTTTCCACCTTCAACACCTTTAACAGCTGTTACACCAGACCGCCCCTGTAGAGTTCTGCAAGGTGCCAGTCCTGCATTTAGAGATGCCATGTTTGCACGTCTCCTAACCATCCTGGAGGAAATAAAGGAGACGCAAAGGGTTCATGGGAGGATGATACAGTCACTCCTCACACAACGGGATGCAAGTGCAGTTACAGCACTTCCAGCTGATATTGTGTTCCCCCTGAGGACAGTCTCGGATGTTGCTGAAATGGAGCAAAAATTGGCAGACCCCACCTTCCACAAACAAGTGGTATGTTCTAATATGACCATTTAGCAAATTTACTGGGCTGATCGTTAATGTTTTTGTACATACAGTACTATACAAAAGTCTTAGGCCACCACAAGCTTAGTTGTTTTAGCAAAGTTTTAATTACCACCCAAATTTATTTTTCGGTTTCTTTATTAAGATGCAGAAAGTACAGGAAATAAGTACACAAAATAATAACAAAAAGGCTTCTTCAGGCAAAAGTCAGTATTTTGTGTAATCTCTCTTTGCACTGAGCACATCTCACACCTCTTTTGGGGGGACTGTCCTTAAGTTTTCTGAAGTAATCGTCTGGCATATTTATTTTACCTCGGCTGCTTACTGCACTTCCCAGAGTTCATCTTTAGATTTAGGCCGTATTTTATTTTTCCTGTCTAGTTGACCCCATACTGCCTCTATAAATTCAGGTAAGCTGTTTTTCTCTTCAAATATGATTTCACCGTATTAGCAGTGTACTTGGAATCGTTATCATGCTGAAAAAATAAAAACATTCCCAATATGGCACTTTCCAGAAGGAATGGCATTATAAATTGAAACCTGTCTGTACTTTTCCTTATTCATGATCCCATCAATTGCTCAAGTGTAAGGGGAGGTCACACTAAATACTTACCACAATTAGCATATGGTCATTATACCATACAATAATGGTGGCATAAGACGTTTGCACAGTACTGTAGCTTTTTTGCTAATAACTCAAGTACAAGTATAAAACATCTGTTAGAGAGGCAACTGCATGTATTATGGGAGTGTTCCCTGGGAATTATGAAAAACAGAGTTGTATTTAGGGACTCGATACACTATGCAAATAGTAGATTACTACTTCCGATGATAATCGTAATTAATTCCCATTATGATAATCTTATTTTTCTTTAGTGGTGGCAGAAATTGGAGGAAGAACATTGGATGAAGCCACCAGAAGAATGATGGCCTTCCTTTTAGACCACTCCCTATCAAGAGAGTACAATTTTTTTGGCCGCCATGGAAAGCGAGAGTTTCGGGGGCTCAAACTGTTTGAGGTTGTATATGGTATGTTTACTCGCTGTTTAAACATATTAATGTGCAAACAAAGGTTATTTTGTAGAGTTGAGTTCTTCATAAATCAATTTGATTGTAGGCAAATAATTGTCCATACCTGGATAGAGAATACCCTTAATTATGACAATATGGACCAGGTATACTGCCAATTCAGTGATAAGTAACTGTTAATTAGTGGTGTAGCAATCACACAACTCATGGTTTATAATAAATAATAAAGGTAATCATTATTAAATACAAGTGAGGTACTACAAATAAAATAAGTAAAAATACACTAGTTACAAGCATAGGTAAATACAATTGGACAAAAGTTACAAATTTTAATTAAATTAACTGTAGTTTTCAGGTACAGAACCAGTTCCTTGTTTGTTTGTTTGTTTGTTTGTTTAATAAACTTTTGCAGCAAAAATGTCTTGTATGACAGAATATTATATCCGACCAATACCATTATTGTATTACCTGAAAATTAACATGGTGGAGATTTCTGCTTAGTTGCAAGGGCTCAAATAAGGAATTTAATCTCACTCTAATGCTCTTTATCTATTTTACAGGAAGCTTGAAAAAAAATGCCCTTACAAACCAGATTAATAGAAGAGATGCTGAAAAGGCAGTGTCAAAGTGGCTAATTGGTGCCAGGGACAGGGGAGGAAACCGTACAGCGAGGGCACGTGGTGGAGAGCAAGATGGGTAAAAGTAATTATCATTAAAACTGTAAAAAAGTGTTTAGCCTACTTACTATAAACTCTTGTCAAACTGTAGGCTAACCTACAACTGTCACCCAACCAAAATCACACACTGTTTAAAAGCAAAAAATATTTATCCAACCCTATTTAAACAGTATACGGTGGTCCCATCATTCATCATATTGCATTGGAATAAAGTTAAAGTTAATTCAAATTTTAAGGAAAACAAATATATTGATCTGAAATATAGCAAATAAATGTTAAAATCATTCAGAAACAATTACCAAACTCATCTTAAGTTCTTCTGAATAAAAGGTTGCAGTCTTTAATTATCAACTCTTGTTGTGGACTATATTGGAGAAGTATTTGTTCACCATTTGAGTGAGATGTTTTTAGGTGGCTAGTAAGCAAAGTGCTTCTATATATTTTATTGTTATTAGTATTAGTTCAAGAATAAAATAAAAATATCAGATTGATATCGGTATCGGCAAATAGCCAAAGACTAACCTGACGCATCTGTTTGAACTGTGAAAAGGAATTGCAAAAGTTGAAAAATGGTTGATTTATTTATTTTCTCTTTTCAAAGGGCCGTTGGGAGAGCGACAACAGAGGACTGAAAAACTGCACTCTTGTTTTTGTTTGTGAAATATAGTTTTCTGACAGAGGACTGAGATTCTGCACTTTTGCACTTTTGTTTTGTTTGTGAAATATAGTTTTCTGACAGAGGACTGAGATTCTGCACTTTTGTTTTTGTTTGTGAAATATAGAATTTTCTGACAGAGGACTGAAAAACTGCACTTTTGCACTTTTGTTTGTGAAATATAAAGTTTGTCAAAAGCTTTTACTTTTGATACTTGTCTGTTAATACACATAATATGTTAATAAATATTCTATTAACAAAGTAAAGCATGAAGTAATGGTTTCTGTTCATTGTTTACATATGTTTGTTTTTAGGGGTTTACTGTAAAATAAGGTAACCCAAAAAGACAAATATGGTAGCCCATATATATACCCGTTGTGGCCCATAAGAGCCCTAGATATGACCTATCTTGGTCCCATCATCAACCCATGTGGGCAGACTCCTGTAGGCCCTAAATGGGAGCTACCTAGGTTACCCATGTGGGCCCGATATGGAGCCCATCAAGAGCCCATCATCAACCCATCTGGGCTAACACATGTGGGGCCACCACGGAAACCGCGGCCAAAATTAGCTGGGTTCCCAGTTGGGTAGCCCAGGTGGGCCCCGGATATCAGCCCATTTGCAGCCCGTTTGGGCCCCACATGGGTGTGTTGGCTGGGAAATGTCATACACTTGCAATGAAGCTAAAAATATAAACAACTACATGTTGATATCCTATATTTTTACAATAAAACTTACGACAAACATGTCTTCTAATATCCTCAGTTGTTGCGCATGAGCTGCATCGAACACATTTGTAAATTACTTTCCTTCCCATTGTGCGAGTTCACTTTAATGCACGTGCTTTATATACATGTTGCTGCTGATTGGACTGCAGTTCTGACACACCCACCAAACAAGAGAAAACGTATCTCAAACCCCGTTGCACACCGGTGCACGCCGCTTCCAGGAAACATGACGTTCAACCCGGAAACCGTAGCAAAACGTTGCGCACCGTTTTGAACTTGAACATGCCCCAGGTTTGTAATTCTCTCAAATTGAAAAAAAAAATAAACCTTTGTAATGGTAGGTATGTAGTTGCCAAATTTGGATGTCATGTGGTATGACCTCAAAAAAAAAATTATATTAAAGTTATTTCTACAAATATATATTTTTATTATAAATGTCATAGTGACCTTTTTTGGCAAGCTAGCTTGTTTTGTTTAGGTGGCCAATTCTGTGCCTGTAAATTATGACTGAATTTGAAAATAACATGTGGTGCGACCAAATATTATGTGGTGTTTTCAATGATAGATATATGTTCTAGATTGGCAGTTTTATGCTTTTATATTCAATTGACGGTTTATAGAAAAAAAGTACTTTAGTATTTTTATTTGGAATAGATTTTTATGCAATTTGGGATATTTTTTTTTATATATTTCAGACAGTTTATGTTTACTCTTTGTACAATATGAGAAAAATGCACCAAATGTCAGTTTAGTAATACTGCATTTATTTGTAGTGTATTTATTATTGCCTATTTATTTATTTAAAACTATTTTAATCTATTTTACCAGATGCCACTGCCAAGCGAAAAAATTCTGACCCTGCAGCAAGAGCAGAGTATTGATAGGAGAAGAGTGAAATATTATTACAGTTTAAAATATCTGTTTTCTATGTGAATATATAGTAAACTGTAATTTATTCCTGTGATCAAAGCTGAATTTTCAGCATCATTACTCCAGTGTTCAGTGTCACATGATCCTTCAGAAATCATTCTAATATGTAACCCTAGACCACAAAACCACTCAATGGGTCAATGTCATATGGGTCAATTTTTTGAAATTGAGATTTATACATCATATGAAAGCTGAATAAATAAACTTTCTATTGATGTATGAATTGTTAAGATAGAACAATATTTGGCCGATACAACTGAAAATCTGGAATCTGAGGGTGCTACAAAATCAAAACATTGAGAAAATCGCCTTTAAATTTGTCCATTTATGTTTGCAATATTGCTATATTCACTCACAAAAATAAATGTTTATAAATTTACGGTAGGACATTTACAAAATATAAAACATCTTTATTTAATATCCTAATGATTTTTGGAATAAAAGAAAAATCGATAATTTTGACCCATACAATGTATTGTTGGCTATTGCCACAAATACCCTGTGCGACTTGTGACTGGTTTTGTGATCCAGAGTCACTAATGATTTGCTGCTCAAGAAACATTTCTGATTATTATCAATGTTCATATTTTTGTGGAAACTGTGATACATTTTATATGTCAGGATTATTTGATGAATAGAAAGTTCAAAAGAACAGCATTTATTTGAAATAGAATCTTTCGTAACATTATAGCCTGCGCCTGAATGTGACACTGAATGTGTCCTTGATTAATAAAAGTATTAATTACTTTAAAAAAAACTATTGACCCCAGTTGTTAACTGTATACAATACTTTTATGAAATAATTTATATCTATAACATTATTATTTGTTAGAAAGAAATTCTAAGTCAAGTTAAATTAAATGGTGCACTTGTGTTTGTGATGTGATTTTTATAAAAAAAAGTTTATTAAATGTTTATGATTAGGAAAATTCTGTGAAATTTGTATAAAATCTGGTTTAAATCTATTTTTTTGTATAAAATGTATTGTTCATTGATCTCTTTAAATAGATTTTTAACTATATAAGGTCTTCGTGTCATTTGGAGCGACCACTTATATGGTGCGACCAATAAAAGCAATCACTGTATTAAATTTAAAATAAATTATCTTATTTCTGTGGCTGAAATATGAATTACTGATTCAGTATGCTTTAGTAAATTATATTTTTTAAAACATTTCTATCAGTTGTATGTGATTTACAGGAAAAATAAGTCTGGTAACTAGATTTAAGAAGGCAACTCGGAAATTATAGACCAAAAAATGAGATCATTATTTACAAAAACTCAAAAGAAATGCAAATACTTGGTTTCTAAACACTTTAATTACCAAGAACTTGTAAAAAAATGTTTAAGCATGTTAAGGAAATTAATTAATTTTAAGATAAATCATGGCTACGGACAATTCATCTAGATGAAAAAACACTAAAATCACTTAAATTAAAATTTTAAAATGAATTTAGCTGTACACAACATCCTTAAAGTTTGAACAATTGCAACAGGTATTATTTTTTTTTGTATTTTAAAATTGGTCTGTTGAAAATCCTTATACGTCATTGACCCTTATACATACATATATGGGGGGGCCAAACAGGAAATAATTAAATGTAAATCCTGAATATATAGTTATAACTTGGAATATATAAATGTAAATCCCGAATTTATACTTAAACCCCTGAGGTCGGCTATCGCGCCGGCGCGATAGGCTCGTTTTTTTCCTTATCAGTGAAAAAAAAAAAAAAAAAAAAAAAAACTTTATCTTATACAGGTCCTTCTCAATAAATTAGCATATTGTGATAAAGTTCATTATTTTCCCTAATGTAATGATAAAAATTAAACTTTCATATATTTTAGATTCATTGCACACCAACTGAAATATTTCAGGTCTTTTATTGTTTTAATACTGATGATTTTGGCATACAGCTCATGAAAACCCAAAATTCCTGTCTCAATAAATTAGCATATTTCACCCGACCAATAAAAGAAAAGTGTTTTTAATACAAAAAAAGTCAACCTTCAAATAATTATGTTCAGTTATGTACTCAATACTTGGTCGGGAATCCTTTTTGCAGAAATGACTGCTTCAATGCGGCGTGGCATGGCCGTAATCAGCCTGTGGCACTGCTGAGGTGTTATGGAGGCCCAGGATGCTTCGATAGCGGCCTTAAGCTCATCCAGAGTGTTGGGTCTTGCGTCTCTCAACTTTCTCTTCACAATATCCCACAGATTCTCTATGGGGTTCAGGTCAGAAGAGTTGGCAGGCCAATTGAGCACAGTAATACCATGGTCAGTAAACCATTTACCAGTGGTTTTGGCACTGTGAGCAGGTGCCAGGTCATGCTGAAGAATGAAATCTTCATCTCCATAAAGCTTTTCAGCAGATAGAAGCATGAAGTGCTCCAAAATCTCCTGATAGCTAGCTGCATTGACCCTGCCCTTGATAAAACACAGTGGACCAACACCAGCAGCTGACATGGCACCCCAGACCATCACTGACTGTGGGTACTTGACACTGGACTTCAGGCATTTTGGCATTTCCTTCTCCCCAGTCTTCCTCCAGACTCTGGCACCTTGATTTCCGAATGACATGCAAAATTTGAGCAACCACTGAGCAACAGTCCAGTGCTGCTTCTCTGTAGCCCAGGTCAGGTGCTTCTGCCGCTGTTTCTGGTTCAAAAGTGGCTTGACCTTGGGAATGCGGCACCTGTAGCCCATTTCCTGCACACGCCTGTGCACGGTGGCTCTGGATGTTTCTACTCCAGACTCAGTCCACTGCTTCCGCAGGTCCCCCAAGGTCTGGAATCGGTCCTTCTCCACAATCTTCCTCAGGGTCAGGTCACCTCTTCTCGTTGTGCAGCGTTTTTTGCCACACTTTTTCCTTCCCACAGACTTCCCACTGAGGTGCCTTGATACAGCACTCTGGGAACAGCCTATTCGTTCAGAAATTTCTTTCTGTGTCTTACCCTCTTGCTTGAGGGTGTCAATGATGGCATTCTGGTCAGCAGTCTTACCCATGATTGCGGTTTTGAGATATGAACCAGGCTGGGAGTTTTTAAAAGCCTCAGGAATCTTTTGCAGGTGTTTAGAGGTAATTAGTTGTTTCAGATGATTAGGTTAATAGCTCGTTTAGTGAACCTTTTCATGATATGCTAATTTTTTGAGACAGGAATTTTGGGTTTTCATGAGCTGTATGCCAGAATCATCAGTATTAAAACAATAAAAGACCTGAAATATTTCAGTTGGTGTGCAATGAATCTAAAATATATGAAAGTTTAATTTTTATCATTACATTATGGAAAATAATGAACTTTATCACAATATGCTAATTTATTGAGAAGGACCTGTACATCAATCGATCCTGTTAAGTGTGTATTATTTTTGTCTATACTCACAATAAAAACAAAGTGTTGTGGTTTTTTTTTGCCAAATAAAGAAAAATAAACATGATGCGAGTTCTGCCTCCTCTCTGTCAGTGAAGAAAATGAACCATAACTCAGCGAATACTCAGTCAAACAGACATACAGACACACAGACATGAAGTTTGAATTCTCTTCTTTTAAATGAAGTCATTTTTATTATAAAAAAAAATTCTCTGTTTATGTAATCTGTATGAAAAGAGAGAGATTTCAGTCGTTCTCATCTCAGCTCATTACGTTTTAATCTGCCCCGCCCACGGAGAGCGCGCACTATTCAAACGCAAATGACTGAGGCGATCCGTGCAAACCTGTGAACGCCCCCCATATCAGCTCGAGAAAACACAAGTTTATTCAGATCAATGTACTTGTTTACACCGTCTCGCAGTGCTGTGAGGAATAATAATAATGTAAAATGTAACTCAGAAGTGCTGGTATTTCGAGGAGCAATGGATGTAATACTGTAGTAAGTTTTTTTCATTCTCAAGTAAATTGCGTTTCTGTGTAAATGAATGAACGGCAGAGATGCACTGTTACAACTCGCAAAAAGACGGTTTAAATTTGAATTGTTTCTGTGTGAATGAATGATCCGGTTTAAGCAAACTATATTGCTATACTGAGTAAAAATCGACTGAAATATGTTGAAATAAAATGTATTTGTATAAGCAACGTATTAAACTACAAATTAACATTTATATTCCTTATAATAAAAATGAAAGACCTATGTTACAGACATATGAAAGACAACATTTCGTTGACTAGTTTTGAATAGATTACACATTTTTACTGTAAAATATCTGCCACCTCAAATAAGCTTTTGTTTGCCAATTTTATGTTAAATATAGTATGTTTTGTCAATGTAGGCTATATTCAAAGTAATGAATCCTTAACTTTGAAATATGTATGATAAAATGTATACTTTAGTTTTTACTAAGAAAGATTACACTTGAATTGTTGTTGTAATTGTAACCTTTTTAATAAAAAAAATATATATTTACAAGGTAGATGTAAACACATTTTAAAAGGTAAATATAAGCCTTTTCTTTAAATAATTTTTATTGTGTTTTATTATTGACAAATTTGGGGAGAGGATACATATTCCAAAACTGAAAATATGAGAATTAACTGCACAATAACTAGACATGTTTTCATTGGATATTATACAATTTGCAAGCACAATTTGTGAAAAAAAAAATAAAAAAATAATGAGATGCTTCCAACTGTGAACCAATTTGGCAGAATATATATACAGTATATATATATTGCTCTTGCATTCTTTCTTGTGGCTATAGGTGTCACACCTGAATGAATGGCTCATTAAGTATGTGGGCCCCATTGTCTCCTCAGGTGTGAATCACTAAATATGCATGATGGTGTTGGATTGTTGCGCATTGCGCATATTGCCTTTACAAACAGAAAGTGTTTTACAAGATTTAAATCAATGTATTGTGTTATGTGAATGATTAGGCAGGATGATTTTCACATCATTTTGAAGAAAAAACTCTAGGCAACGACATCCATTTGTCAAAAGTCTTATTGACACATATTTAGTATGTGTTTTGTGGCCTTATTTCAGAAACTTTAGTTTTTAGTTTTTTCAGTAACCATGCATAAACATTATTCTCTCAAAAATACAAACATGTACATGCATGTTGCTCACATATTATGGTAGTCCTGTTTGTGCTAAATAGAGTGTAATTACACCTTTGCCATTAATATGTTTATAAGCAACTGAAAAAAGCACAAATGTCAGGGCATGTCAGAACATCTCAAGGACCCCAAAAACCCCTCAGACCCCAGAGGCGTTAAAACTCTGAATATATAAATTTAATCCTGAATATATAATTATAAAATCCTAAATATATATAAATGTAAATCTGAATATATAAATGTAAATCGCGAATATATAGTTAAAACTCTGAATATATAAATGTAATCCTGAATATATAGTTATAGCTCTGAATATATAAATGTAGACGGGGAGGCCCAGCCTGCCGCCATACATGTCTTGCAAGGCAATCCCACTGGACCAAGCCCATGATGAGGCCATGCCCCTCGTAGAGTGCGCTCTGACACCCAACGGGCACTGCAAGCCCTTGGAAGTGTACGCTAGCGCTATAGCGTCAACTATCCATCTGGATAGGCTCTGTTTCGATGCAGCTAGTCCCTTAGAACGCCCGCTGAACGAAACAAAGAGCTGCTCTGTCTGTCTGAAGGCAGACGAGCGAGACACATAAGCTCTTAATGCCCTGACTGGGCAAAGGAAGCTCGCGTCTCTCTCCTCGTCAGAGACCGGCAGGGCTGACAGGGAAATGACCTGTGTCCTAAACAGTGTGTTGAGGGATTTTGGAACATAACCGTGCCTAGGCTTGAGTATGACTCTCGAGTCATTTGGCCCAAACTCCATGCACGTCGCGCTTACCGAGAGCATGTGTAAGTCACCTATGTGCTTCACCGAAGCGAGAGCCAGAAGAAACACTGTCTTGAAAGACAGGTATTTAAAATCAATCGTTTGGATAGGCTCGAATGGGTCACCTTTCATGGCTTCCAACACCGTAGAAAGGTCCCACACAGGGACTGAGGGAGGCCTGGGAGGGTTCAGCGCGTTCCTGCTCTTGGAGAAAAATTCCGGACAGTGAGCGTTTTCCTGAGACGCAAACAGGTCTACCTTCGCTCTGCCGAATTTCTTCCACAGTAGTTTGACTGTCTGTGGGTGTAGAGACCACTCGCCTGTCGGAACGTTGTTCCTGGACAGTCTGTCTGGTCCTATGTTTAGGAGCCCTGGCACATGCGCTGCTCTCAGCAAGCGCAGGTTGTGCTGAGCCCACACCAGGAGGCGGTCCGTCAGCCTGTGCAGGTTTCGGGATCTGAGACCACCCTGGCGATTTATGTAGGACACCACTGACATGTTGTCCGAGCGGACCAGGACGTGGTGACCTCTTATCTGGGGACAAAAGCGCGTCAGCGCGTTGTCTACTGCCAGCATTTCCAGGCAGTTTATATGCAGAAGCTTCTCCCGTTCTGACCACTGGCTGAAGAATGGTCTGCCCTCGAGCAGCGCTCCCCATCCCTAGGTGGAGGCATCCGTAGACACCACCTTCACACTCGAGGACGTCCCCAGGCTTACACCTGATCAGTACCAGTCGTTCGCTTTCCAAGGTTTCAGAGCTAAGATGCATGTCTGATTGACCTTGAGACGGCCAACCAACCAACGGCCACCAACTGCCAACTGCAAAGCCCCAACATTCCCAAACTGGCAGTAAGTCAACTTTTTGGATTTTTTTTAAGTTAATTTGCTTTGTTTTGTTTTGTTTACTTCAAAAGTAAAGCTATTTTCAATTTCTTCAGGTTCAGGATAGGTGCAGTAAAAGGTTCAAATAAACCCCATTTCAGGCTGCTTAGTATAATAAAAATGGTGTCAAATGCTGTTTTTGACCATAGATGGTCAAGATGTTGTAAAATATAACAAATAACAATTTCCCTGGGTCAGAATTGTATGGAAAAATGTGTCCATTTGTCTCTGTGAGTTGTTTACATCAAAAGTTATGGCACTTTATATCACATTTGATTTTTCGGGATTGGTGCAAAGGGTTAAAAAATAAAGCATTTTGGACATTATTTCAGCTTGGTACCCAATTTAATTTTAAAATAGACACTTGAATGATAAATAAATAACAGTTTGTGGGGAAAGAAATCACCCTATGCGCTTCAGAAAATGAAAATATAGTTGATCCTCTACACATTTTTGGCCATTTTTTGCTATTTTTGTCCAGAAATAGGGTCAATATGTTGTCAAATGTCAAAAATAACCATTCCATTAAATTTCTGGGGTCAGAATTGTATGGCAAAATGTGTTCATTTGTCTCTGTATGTTGTTTATTTCAAATGTTAAGCCACTTTCTATATAATTTTTTTATTTTCCGGGTTCCGGTCGGGTGCAGCAAATTGTTAAAAATGAAGCCTTTGGGACATTATTTCAGCTTGGTACCGGGCAGATTCTGAAAATAGACACTTTAAAGATTTTAAAAAATCAGGTGGCATAAAAAAAGCCGGGGGGTGCGTGTGGACCCCTATTTCCATCTAGACTAATTAAAGTGTTTTGTGATTATAAATCCCTGTGTACAAAAATAATACAGGGGTTCTCTTTCCTCTTTGTTAAAGAGCATCTTGAAAATACCATATGAAAAGATAATGCAGGATTTAAAATGTTTTAAAACGACATAAGGACACCAATTTAGTAGATAAAGTGAGCGTTTCTTTGCCTGCTCCTACAAACCTCTTTTTTTCAACATCGCGTCATTTTACGTCACACGAGGGAGACGTGTGCTGTGCCGCAGCTCAGTGCAGAGTAGGTTGGTATTCAGTAAGAGTGGTCGTGAGTCAGTGTGTTTTCAGTAGTTTTTGTATTTCAATTTATCATCGTCATGGTAAATTTTTGTGTTTGTGGAGCTTGCAAAAACTCCAGCCTGTCAGGACATCGAGTCCACCGGTTTCCTAACAAGAAAAAGGACAGTGCTATCTTTCGTGCCTGGGTGCGGTTTGTGCAGGTGAAGAGACGGGATTTCTCTTCCGCGTCGGCTTCGGAAAACGCGGTCGTGTGTAGCGTTCACTTCAGATCAGAGGATTATCGTCCTGGCGATATGATGAAGTTCAACATGGGATACCGAAGTAAGAACCGGGTGAGACTCAGAGCTGGTGCGGTTCCTTCAGTGCACGCATCTTCGGGTTCTCCCGCCGGATGTAGGCGCGAGCACAACATCAACTGGCAAACGCAATGTAAGCGGAAGGAAACTGAGCTACTCGTTGTTGTGTTTGTGTGGACCGTTTATCAGTTTGGACCAGTGCAGCGCGAGCCTGATCAAGCAACACTGTAACTGCGAGATCCAGTAAATAAAGCGTTTGAATTCGCCACTGAAGTAATAACATCGCTGCGAGATCTAGTGAGAAATATTCACATTTCTCCGTTATTAACGGATCAAACAGCGCTGACGTGGAAACCAGGAATAAACATTGTGCAATGAATGAACAAACTATCCAGTGTCCACAGATCAGCAACATTCACCATGGCTTTACTGTAGTAACACTAACTGCAACCATGGAAGTTTGGCATTTTCCACTAAGGCCCAGTATGCATCCACCTCCCTACACTGACTTTCCTCAGCTGTAAACATTGCCTCGCATTTCCCACACAAGCACCTATGGAACAAAAAATTTATCAGAAATAAATATCTCTCTGTCTCTCGATGAGAAACCACTAAGTTCACGTAAGGTTAGTCTGGGCAGATATTAATGAGCATGACAAACGCCTGATCAAAGCTTAGTTTCTGTTATTGTAAGTTCCAATATGTTCTGTCTAACATTAATCCTGGCCTGTCCCTGCTCTCTTGGCAGACTAGCAGGCTCATAATTGTATGGCTGTGGTCCGTCAACAATTTCCTCAGCGTCCGAAATGTCATTGCGATCCATTTTTCCCTGTTGTTTGAATCGACCACTCTCCCTCGCGCTACGTCACGACTCTCGCCCGTCACGCCCATTTTCAG
Source organism: Leuciscus idus (assembly GCA_021554675.1). Lineage (NCBI taxonomy): Eukaryota > Metazoa > Chordata > Actinopteri > Cypriniformes > Leuciscidae > Leuciscus > Leuciscus idus. Next base: position 50,593,168 of record CM038625.1, on the reverse strand, counting down.
ATGAATTAGTAAATTAGTAAAATTTTCTCACAAAAACGACTCCAGAAGCCACTGTAGTGTATTTAGAAATTTTTTTTAAAGAAAATCTAGTTCCTACATTATTTTTCTATACATTAACTTGTTGGGTCTTCTAACCTGCAAGATGCTCTTTAAACTCATTTAACTATTTTCACATATTTCACAGTTTTCCAATAATTTCTACACTGTTCTTGAGTAGGGTTCTTACGAATGAAGGAATTCAAGTAATGTTCATTTTCTATCATCTTTATTTTCTTCTAAAAAAGGACTAGGATTTTTGTGAAAGATATTGTCCCCATCAGAGGTAGACATATCCTATCTTTCAAAAATTTAAAATCATATTTGAAGTTAAAGTTAAACTCATCCCATCTAAATATCAATCTGATAACATGTTAACTACACATATAAGCCCATTTTGGTATAAAAACTAATTTTGATTTTAATTAAAAGGATCATTTTCCATTCAAGGAACACATTAAAAATAATAATATAAAAAAAAAAAAAACATCTAAGATTAAAAATAAGATTCATCTTACCCGAATATAAACTGATAGAGGGATTGGGGATATGTAAAACATGATTGGGGATATTAAAACCTAATATTGTGAGTAAAAATAAATATTTTCCTCAATAAGATAGCCACATTTCACACGACGAACGATGGTGATGACGTCATCCGATGTCGTCGCCATAGAGCTGGTAAGTCCCGCCCCCTCCGCTAACCCCGCTGGACCTCTAGGTTGAAAAGTCGTCAATGCAAGTGAATGGGAGAAAATAATTATTTTCTGGTCCCGTTTGAATTGTGCCATGAATGTGAACATGTTGTCTGTGAATTTTTTATAGAACTTTTCATGTTACGAGTGTGACAGTATATGTATGATTCTTCGGCTACCAGTTGTGGAAAAGACATAACGAGAAAGACTACATGTCGCCTATGTGACGTCACCCCATTAAGTTGACTTACCCGTGGTTTTCGCCAACCTCAACGATTTTGTCCTCTCCCTGAAAGAAGGCGGTGAAGTGCACCAAAGACACAGCCATGTTTAGCGGGATCCGTGAGCTAGTGTCCGTGTGCGAATGGTGGTGACGTTTCAAACGCGTCGAAAGCAGCGAAGAGTTGTAGTCCACAAAGTGCTCTCACACAAAGTCTAACCGTATCAAACTTCTACCCGCTAAATTGTAGCATTCTTCACACGAAAGATTATATAAAAAATTCACAGACAACATATGTTCACATTCATGGCACAATTCAAACTGAAAATAATTATTTTCTCCCATTCACTTGCATTGACGATTTTTCAACCTAGCGGGGTTAGCGGAAGGGGCGGGACTTACCAGCTCTATAGTCGAGCACTTTAAAAATGAATAGTAACATGCACAACACATATACACAAATACTTTTACATCCACATGATTAAATACAACTGAAGCTACACATACATACCACTCCCATGAAATTTGAACAAAAATTCGATTTTATATCACCATTTTTTTTGTGTGAGGTGGGGAGTTTCACTCTTGCTCGACCGTGTGCGGAGGAGAGAGTGACCCAGTTTCACAAAACTCGACAAAACTCTCTTATTTTAACTCTTTTCACAAAAATCTTTTTCTACAACTGTCCTTTCACTTACTTACTATCAATTCGCCGAGTTGGAATTTTATTTTGACCGTAGGAAGCTTAGTTCAGCCGTCTCGCGAAAGATTAATTAAAAATTTTTTTTTTTTCAAACAGCAGTCTATAAAACGGCGACGCGCCACACGTGCATTTGCACGTGGCTTGCACATTTCTCACTTCACTCTGTGGATGTGCAGACACGATTTCGCTCTCTCTTAAACATTGACTTTCAAAAGGAAAACTACTCAAGACAAACTTTATCACAAAATATATTATAATAGAATATCTTCTTATTGTATATTTTTCTCTTTTTGTTACTTTTCTTAACAAGCCTGCCTGAAGAAGATATAGTATATCGAAACGTCGCGAAGGCTTGTATTCTCTTTTCAATTTTATCTTTTCATTTTATTATTAATATTTATTTACTATTTTACTTTTGGGATTGATGAGACACTGCGAGGATGGACGTCTTTAGAGGTCGTGTGAGACAGAGAGATATAGACTCAGACTCTCTAGCAGTTCTCCTGTTCTGAATAGAACAAATAATAATCATTATTTTCCTTCTAATGCACGGGCTCGTGCGAATGAGACAGATTTTGCCCCAAAAGAAAGGGGAAGAAATATGAGTAGGAATTCCCAGACTTTTGACCACAGAAATGGTCAAAGGGTCAGGGAATTTAGAAACACGGCCAGGGGACACAGGACTGTGTCCTCCCATAGGCCTAATGTCTATCATGAGTCAAGACTGGTTGAAGGTTGAATTTTTCAAAAATTAGGTTGAGGATGATCACTCTCCTCCTCGACAACAAACTTATTATTCTCGCCAATACTCGAGACCGCCAACACAATTTCAAAGGAGGAGTTCTACTTATAATTTTCCATCACGCTCTTTTTCGAGACAACATAATAAGAGAGTCTCATTTGTAAACCATGGGGGAAGTTTTAGAGATCGATATTTCAATTGATAGACGACCAATAGAGCAAAAGAGAAAGAGCTCTGCGCTACTTTCCTCGGGAAAACGAAAGAGCCGAGGAAAGGCCTCATAGGTTTACACAAAATGAGTACATACCAGCCCAGCCAGCACTAAAAAATTCAATAAATGCTTGCACGACATCATCAGACTCGTGCATCATTTGAGCAAGGTAACAACAAAAATTACGGGCAATCAGCCAATCACTTTCCAGCAACTCACGCGGCTGCTCACAAACACGGTCAGACCAGCGTTTCCTGGTGAGCAGGTCAAAACATTGCTTGAGGGTAATGCCAAAAACTGGGCATTCAACACACAAGTAATTTTAGAGCAACATTATGAGACTCTGATTGATGAAGCTCTGCAGAACGTTCGCACACAGAGTAACCACCATGAGTGGCCAAAAGCATTCGAGATAGCTGCTGGCTGGGCTAGTAGAAACTTTCATAGTCGAATCACCGCAGGCGGAAGCTCTTATCACGGCGGAGACGCCAGGTCCCTCTACCACACTCAGAACAGAGACAGCACGTGCTCCGACCTATGCGGAGGTAGTGACAAGAGGTGGACAAGAACCCACCAATACTGTGACCACCACTACGCTGGCAGCTCACACTATTGTTTTACCACCACGGGCCACACACGTACCTGTCGCCACCACCACCACCACCACCACCACCACACGGATCACAGACACCTCAATAACACCAACACGGGTAATACAAACACCACTTAGGGCAACCACCACTGACTCACCAATTCGACCTCAAATGATAATGAACACCATTGATATTCATACTTCTCCGGGTCTATTGGTTAGGGGGGATTGGCCCATTGATGAGGAAGTTCCTCGAGCAGGTCTTCAAAAAACGCTCCAACCCACACAGGTTGTTGAGCCCCAGCTCACACCCGCTATTGAACCCCCTCCAATTCAAGAGGTAGAGAGCACAGGAGAGGTGGAGCCCCAACCCACACAGGTACCTGAGCTCCCTCTTATTCAGTTGACAGAGAACCCTCCCTCTTGAACAAAGACAAGGAAAAAAACCCGTAAAGAGAAGCACTGTAAAGATCTTTTGCCCCCCCTGGAGGAAAAAAAAAAAAAAAAAAAAAATTTTGATTTGTTTCCTTGCCATTTTGTAGGCATCTTTTTAAATAACCAGAGGATTTTGTTCCAAAAATGCGGTTTGAAAGAGATCATTCAGTGTAATGTGATCAAGAAGCCCTTATAAAATCAGATGGTCATGAGACACTCTGTGATGTCATCAAACGGCACCCAGAAAGGCCATGTGCTGCAGAAAGGTGAGTTCACTGCTCTTAACCCTTTAGAACCTGAAGCTAAAATAGGTGTTTTTCACATAATTTGATTTTTTGACTGTAAAATTCTAAAACAATGTGCTATCTTCATGTGCAAGGTGTCATCTTTTTCAGAAAAAGATAAGCTTTCAACAAATTACAGTTATTGACCATTATTGTGTGTGGTGAGTTTGTAAATAGAATTTAAATAGACAAAAATAAATATACTATAATACATATATACAAGTCTTTTTTGTGACGTTGGGTTGCACAGTTTTTATGTAGGACACTTTTTTTCATACACGCACACATACACATGCACGCATTCATAGGCATGCACACACGCACTACATGCTTACATGTAGTTTCTTACGAAAGAAACTAACACTTTAAAGTTGAAAAATGAACTATAATACATATATACAAGTGTTTTTTGTGACATTGAGTTGCACAGTTTTCATTTAGGATACTTTTTTCATACACACACACATACAAATGCACCCATTCAGGCATGCACACGCACGCACTACATGCTTACATACGTGAAAGAGTAACGGCCATCCGCCTCCCAGATTTCATTAAAAATTATCCCAATCCCCTCTTCTGCTGTCTAACACTTCTTTCGCCATGTATTTGTTCGTTTCTTTTATTATTTTATGCAATCCAAAACACTCTAACCTGCCGCGCGTCGAATCTCTCTGTTCAAATCCTTCCATCCCGCACGGCTGTCATTTGCAGACGGAAAGCATGACATTACCGTAATAAGCCGTATATTGGCGAAAAGCGCATGATGTCTACTTTCAGGAACTATTTAAATTATTTTGATAGTGCAAACGGTTGAAGAGTTACAGTGACAAGACTACAGCTTGGTTGGCTGTGTCGTCGACGACACATCCGGTTTTAAAGGGTTAAATATCTGATAATTCCACCTAACCCATGTTGAGCTAAGTTACAAAAACACATGTCATTCAGTTAAATGCCCCAAAAAACACTTATATTGTTCGATTTTTTTTTTTTTTTTTTTTTTTAAAAAAAGCAAATGATTAACAACAATTTACAAGACTAAATATCTTGCATTATTTTGCTTATCTAATAAATAGATCTTGATTTAGGAATGTTTAGATATTTTGACTGGAAAACAAAAAAACAAAAAAACTATTACTTAGTAATATAAGCATTTCTTTTGCAGTGCAGTATCACTGTGTGCATAACCATTTTGACATCTTATTTTATAGTAGCCTACAGATAAATAAGTAATATTTAGCACTGACAGATATGTGTTAAACTTAATCAATATTAATATGTTGATGCCTTTTTTTGTATGGTTTAATTTGTTTTATTGATTACCAGAACTGAACACCTGCACGGTGGGAGAGCAACAGGATACAATCAAAACAAGCACAGAAGTGAGTAAATTAGGTCTTATTTTCCTTTCTTTAGTGGGACTATAAAAAGTGTGTTTTCGTTACAGTTACACTAATCCTAACTTACAAAAACCTATTTTTTGAGAATGATGACTCCCAATAACATTACAATCTCCAACTACTTCAGATCACTGTTGTTTACAGGTTTAGAAGTGATGTGCTGTAAATCCTTGCATGATCTGTTAACATTGACATTTAACATTGAGACATCCGTCTGTTTGACCCTGATATGCTTCCCATGCAGTTTCTAGTATATACACTAAGTGTAATTGTGGTCTTTATGACCCCAAATATTTGTAGTGATTGTTAATAAAAACTTTTTTTTAATTAGAACTTTCTTCTTATTGTTTACTTCTTCATCTATACATTGGTACCAATTACCACAAAACTCACCATAACCGTCCATTTAAAAATGTTATATTTGAATGAAACATCACTTAAATCAGGGGTCACCAAACTTTTTTCTCTGGGGGCCACATTATCGTTCCTGACTTTGATGGGGGGCCGGGGCTGGGTCAGCTATATAACATAGAATTGTATGACCCAGACCTAAATGACCACCAGCAGGCCTTATTGAGAGATTACTAGCCTGGCACAGCCCATCCCCACTACTATATCCACACTACTATATCAACACTTGATTCCTGGCACATATTTGTTTATCTTTACTAGTGGTTTGCAAAAGTTGTAATCGAGTCTTCACACTTTGTTGTAATTAAAGTTATTCTTCACAAATAATCGTTGGTCCACTGTTCTTTGGAAACTCTGCACTCTCTATTAGGGGTGGAACGGTACACAGAAGTCACGGTTCGGTTCATACCTCGGTTCAGACATCACGGTTCGGGATGAGTTCGGTACATTGGAGGGAAAAGCAAAACAAAAATGCAGAAGGCTTGTGCATGTCTCAGGCTGGACCACCAAAGGAAAATAAATTACTTAAGCCTTGTATTTTTAAAATAAATTTGATTAATAAAGTAAATAAAGGTATAGAACCAGTTTATTTGTAGTGCACTGGCAATAGTTTTATATATTTAGTTTATTAATTCAATTCATAAAAATACCTTGATATGTTTGGTAATTGTAGCCTACCTGAATGAATTGAAAATTAATCTGCAACATTTCAGATTAATAATATTTTGTTTTCCTTAAAAATGTAATTAACAGTAACAAACACTTTGCAGTTTGAATGATGTCCTGCATAAACTAAATGACGGAGTATGTTTTTATGTTTCCACTGTTCGATCGCGGCCGCGCCTCACACACACACACACACATACACGCAAATATAAGTAAACACTTTACGACTTTTCGATCGCGCCCGCGGCCCACACCTCTCTCTCAACATATTCCAGCATAGCAATCTTACCATCGCAGCCTGCTTCAGAGCTAAGGCGGAGCTACAGGTGTCCCTAAAGAATCTGCGTATCTAACAGTAGATCCGCATTACATTAATTAAATTGCACGCGAGTTTTATTTATTTTTATACTGTGTATTCTCCGTGTAAATGTATGCACCAAACAGTGACCAAACATTCATTTTACTGGATGTGGCCAACTGCTCATAAATCACATTTTGTAAATGTGTGTATATATATTTATAAAACGCATTAAAAATAAATAGTATTAAAGAATAATATTCTATTAATTGTTTTAATATATTTTTGACTCGTTATGAAATGGATGTTTTATTACCACAGAAATTTTACAGAAAAGTGTCACACAAGAAACACCTAAAGGACAAGACCTGGAGTCAGATTATAGTAGAACATTTATTTTATAAAAAAAAAAAAAATAATAATTTAGAATGTATAAAAAATTATTCAAAAAATATAAAAATAAAGAACACAATATGAAGAAACAAACAGAAGTGAAGAGTGAACATGAACTTCTTGAACTTTATACATTAATACTATAGGGCAGATGAGGCGGCACTTTGATTGACAGCTGCCGTCTCCGCTCCTGTGACGTGCGCTTCTTGAGACGGACCAGCAGAAGACAAACAGGTTGCCTAGTTTACAACGACACTGTACTATTTCACTCTTATCACCACCTAACTAATGACACCTCGTGATAAAAATCAGTATTTAGTTCTTGAAACTTTCTTCAGGCTCCCTATTATTCTGGAGCGGATGATTGACAGACCAGAGTCGCACTGTAACGTTTCTGCTGACCTCTAGTGGACGACTTACGACAGTGACTTTAATATAAATGATCTCTCCGTTCTATACCTTGGATGGGTTTGATGTCTTATAATGGACATGATGCAGAAGAGTGCTGACAGGTAATGCCACAGACGGCTTGTTTTCATCTCGCTGCAGAGCACGATTTCTCTCCCAGTCAACAACCTGATCCTAACCTCTGTCTTAATGACCTGGACCATAGATTGTGTGCTCTTCCATTTGGTCAGAAGAAGGCAGAACGAAATTGCAATATCCCAAGGCAAACCAAGTCAAAGTAGGTACAGTACTTAAAGCAGTACTACTCTTCAAACACGTCATTTAAATGTACATTTAAAACTAATTTGGTTGTTGAAAAACCAAGATTTGAAGGCCCTGTTTTTTTGTTATGCATTTAATTTTTTACATTTTTTTTAAACAACAACACCAGTTTTTAGGTCACCCCCATCCACAACACTTTCTACAGAGGGCCTATCGAGAGCATCCTGAGCAGCTGCTTCACTGTAGGGTTTGGAAAGTGCACTATCCCGGATCCTAACATCCAGCAGCGGATAGTGAGGACAGCAGATCATCAGTGTCCATCTTCCCTCTCGCAAGGTTATCAGTGTTGCAGACGACCACACGCACCCTTCTGCCGTCTAGCAGGAGGTACAGAAGCATTCTGACTTTATAATCTAATTGTGTACAGTTTTTTTTGTTTGTCCTATATGTTGTTATATGCAGCACCTTAGGCCACTGTTTCATGTCACTGTATATGAGCTGCGTATAGAGCTGCAAAGACAACAAAGCTACAGACTCTATAACTCTTATGGTTACTTCAATCAGAGTTGTGGAGTATGAAAATAATGCCATATTGCATAAAAAAATCCCAAACATATAAGCAGAAATGTAATATAAATGTTATTAGCTGACAGTGTTCAGGTGGGTCCAGATAAATTGTGACAAATGCAGCGGTACAGAATGCATCGTATGTTTGGCCCCTAGAAATGTCCTTCATGGTAAATTGAATCTGTGCCCTCCAACAAAAGTGCTTGGACTTTGTTTGCAATTAATTGCTTTTTCTTTATCTTTTATTTGATTTAAAAAAAAGCAATTATAAATACATAAAGCTAACAATAAGAAGATTATCTTCCATTAAAATTAATTTATATTTTAGACCAATTTTATTTAGCTTTATAAGTGAGGAACATAGTCAATAATTCACTATATACAGCGAGTGTCCCGTCCCAAAAAAGTTGGAAATCTCAAAATAAATAAATAACAAAGTGTGAGTTAAAACTACACAAAGTCAACGATATTTATTAATAAATAAAACGTCTAAAAACAAGAAATAAAAAACAAGTAGGCATAGAGGCATAAGCACCCCCATTAGAATCTATATACATTTTGCAGAATAGTCCATCCAAACAATACAAACAATAATTGATGCCATGTTAGAATGGGTCCTCAATCCTTGCAAGCCGCACAAACAAAAGTATCCAGGGTGGACGGCTGAACGCAGGATCTGTGGCATCTGTGGATCGCAGGCAGGAAAGACAGCTAATCTGGAAATGTGGATCAATAAAGACAACTAAATGATAACACCACTGTTACCTTTAAGGATGCATGTGTAAATGTTTGCACATACTAACCCAGGCGGTGTCTCCGCTTTCCTCTCCACAGAATGAGCACAACCGGCTTAAATCATCTAGAAAACAATACAGAATAAAAGAAAAAAATAGGAGGCCAAAAACTATTTATATAGATGTAATGCTCTCCCTGTGTCATGTCTGGGAGGAACTGCAATAATCATTACGAACATTTTGATTAGCTTCTGGAGACATTCACAGCTCAAGGATTTTACTGTACATACTAAATCATAATTTAAAGGACTGGTTATGCATCAGTGATTTAAACGATGTGTCCTAAAATGAATGGTGCTCTGTCTGAACTTGAGAATGAACAACTTCCATGAAACGTACCACTGTCTTGTAGAAGAGTGACAGCTATGTGTTTCCTGAGGTTGTTCACTGATTCTTCATCACTGGAAAAATCAATTGGCTGCTGACAGAGAATGCATTCGGCAAACTACAAAAAATACAAAATAAAAAGATGTGTATATATATGTTGTCATTTTAGGACAGTGCTATTAGAAATTACTAAATGATGTCCATGTCCACCATCATATAATCATCCTTATTTTTATTTTTTTAATTCAAACAAATTGGATGTTTAAGTCATTAAAACTTGAATTCATCAAACTGACTTAAAAAATAAGTTGAATCTTGTATAAATTGTAAAGAAAACAAGTAATAAAAACTCAGTGAGTGTTTTAGCGCAATTTTCTCACGTCATGGGATCACAACACTAAGAGATAGTAAATGAGAGAGAAAATAAGTTGCTCGAGAATATAACTTTCTCTTGAAATTCAAATGAACTTTCTGAAATCAAATCAGCAATGGATAATAAAAAAGGCACAATCACTTGACTAGTTGAACATCATTTTTTTTATTAGCTCATTATTTTTTACATCTTGTGTTCACTCAATATCCTCGATTTTCTCTGTATCAGCTTCCTTTTCTGCTTTGTCCTCTTCAGATTCTTCCTTCTTTTCTGCTTGACTATTGGCTTGTGACTTTGTAAACTCTTCTTCTGCTTTCGAGATATTTGCCAAAACATCCTCTGAAAGCCACGAGTCATCGTAGAAATCAGATACGCCTGATGAGGAAGCCGTTGGTGTGGATGTCGCCATCTTTTGTCGCTTTGCTGAACGTTCTTCCATTTATTTTGCAACAACCTCTTGTCGTTTTCTCATATATTCTTGCTCCTTCTCCAAATCTTGATCGATACCTTCATTGATTTCTTGCCGTAATTCAGTGGAATTAATTGTGCTCATGACTCTTGTGAATACCTTCCTTACGTATTTCTGTGGAACAATAGTTTTATAGGTGAAAAGGCAATATTTTCTTATTTCCCTTCATATGAAGTTTTAATTAATTTTTGAAGCATAAAGGAAAAATTTTTGATCAATTCTTTTTTTCTAATATTATTGTAAATTTTAGAAGCTATCGATTGCAAATTGTTTCAACTCGATAGCTATTATGGTTGCCGAGAAATTTGCAAAAAACTGAATTTTTTCTGGAATTTCCAGGAAATCCAAAATCTTTTCCTGGATTTTTTTTGTGCGTTCCCGAGATTAGACCTTCCTTAACATAATGCCGAAAACCCGAAGTCTCTAGGTGGTCTGGTTGAGGAGTAGATAGAAGTGCAAGATTGGTGCGCACAGACAGAACAGAAATCATGAGTTAACAATCGCAATTTTGTCCGGTGGAAAATTGCGCTAAAAATATATATATATATATATGATCAATATGTCAGGAAAACATATTACATTACATTACTTTAACTCATCAAAATAAGTTGAGCAGTTTTTTTACACCTTTGATACCTTCAGTGCATAAACTCCACAGGATGAGGAATCCTCTGTTTGGGATGAGGAACCGTCTCGCACGTCCAGGCTGAGGCGTCGTATCCTCTCTGAAGCATCAGTGCTCTTATATTGACAAACAACAATGTAACAAATGACAGCGCTATGCATTGTAGTTTCAAATACATTACTGTAAAAAGCCTTTGATTTTATTTATTCATACCTTGTCACCTTCTGGCACTTCATTACATCGATTTGAGTTTCTCCCATTGGGTCTAAAAACAATGGCTTCTTCTGTGATGGCAAGATAACCTTTCAGGATTTTAGAATATATATAAACATAGTTATGCACACTAATGGTCCGTTTTAGTTTGGTTTATTTAAAATAAAAAAGCAAGTACCATCTTATACCGTAACTGTCCAGTGGTTGTGCTTGTTTGTGATGCCAATGATGAAGTGGTACACTGAGGGGTCAGTCTGAAAATATTTTTGTTGTTGTTGTTGTTAGAATTCAAAGCCTTTGTGACCTTATCGTATTTACACTGAATAAAACCAACCTTCAGCTTTGTTAAATGACCTCGCCAAATTTTTTTAATTTCAAAGCTGTCTATGTAGAACGCCTGCTCTGCTGACCGAGTGTTGAATCTCTGGATTTCCAGATAGATGAAGGCATTGATGACCTGCTGACAATGAGGTTCACATGAAGGTGCATACATGTTGTGTTTATTATACATAATAATAAAGTCAAGCAGCTGTTTGTTTGTGTACCTCACTCTCAAGCTCCAGACCTGGAGAAGTACTGTAAAGGTCAGAAAAGAAGACTTTGTATGGCCCAATTTTGGAGACCAACACAAAAACATTCTTTCCTCTCCATGCATCTGTAATGCCTGTATTTAAAAACATACCGAGTGTATAATGTCCCTTTTCAAAGAGCCTTCCCATAGTTCACATCACAGATGCAATATTTCTAACTTACACTGTCCTATGCGTGGGCTGACTTGAGTTTCTGACACAGTTTCTGCTGTGGAAAGGTGGATGATAACCAAGGCCGCATTAATGCACGGGCTTACCTGGGCTGAAGCCCAGGGGCCTCCCATGTTCAGGGGCCTCCCATGTTCAGGTTCATGATGAGCTGAAAAGGTCATATTTTTTTTAACTTGTCAGATTTTGTCGCTGTATGTCGCTAGTCGCTTGTGGACGTTGGTAGTGCTGTCGCTCTAATGTTATTGTTATGGTGCGTTCACACCAAACGCGAATAGAGCGTCTGGCGCGAGTGATTTCAATGTCAATGCAAAGACGCGTTTACGCGCGTCTCGATGTCCCGCGGCGCGAATGAGGCGTTAGACTGCTCGTCTGGCCACATCTATACAAAACACCATCACAAGTGATATTATACAACTATATAATTTTAATTTGACTAGGAATAAGGCTCAAAAGAAACAGTATGCTGTTGGGAGAGTGTTTTTATATTACCACACAGCAGTGTTCAGGGATTAAATCATTTACTAGATTAACGATCGATCAATCTACAAATTAAACTCACTCATACTGTCATAAATTACTAAAACGTCATCCGAATTTGACAAATAATAAATTGTCTTGTCCCTAATAGTCAACATAATGCAGGGGAAACTGTAAAATGAACTGCAGCAGTGCTAAACTTGCATCATAAAACTACAACACTCGAACTATAAATGTATGAATTAAACTCACTGAGACTGTCGACAGTTTCTTTTCCATGCATTATTTTATTATATCCATGTTTGTGGTTAGTTACAGTCAAATCATATAAAACAGTGAAATCGCCCTTGAACTCTTCTGTCTTGCCTGCAGCCCTGCACTCCTGACGGTGACGGAAGCTGAGCTCCACTGAAAGGCTTCTTTCCTATTGGTTGTCGCTCGCGAAAATCGCTTCTCATTTGCATAAAGTTGAAATTTAGTTGTTAAATAAAGTGTCTTGTGTTTATGTGCTCAGTGATATGTTAATAACAATATTAAAATTAAAAACAATATGAAAAAACTCACTGTTGTAGGTCTCGAAAGAAACTAATGGATTTTGTGATGTAGATTACCTAGATAGGCTTTTACACTTTTTAAAAATGAGACTATAAATTGAGGGGATGGGGGGCCTACAAAACCTCTCAGCCCCGGGGCCTAACATTAGGTTAAGGCGGCTCTGATGATAACACAGTGATAGATTATTTGTTTATTTAGTTCAGGGTGACAACACAACTACACTTTTAAATGTGTCTTGCCTTATACAAAATAAATATAAAAAATGTTAAAAAACGTATGTGAATTGATATTTTACTGTTTGTACATGTGCCCAGATCCAGCAGACGATGCTCTAGCCTCCTCATGTCTTCCTTGGCATCTTTAATGAGTTGGACAACATGTCGTCTTACATCCTTGTATTGCCTTCTGACGCGTCTCACGGACTCTAGACAGAAATAATGAATGTGAATTATGAGATGGGTTATTGTCCAAGAAGCCCCAGTGCTAACTAATTCCATATGGCTATCACTCAAAGCAGTTGTCTAAAAAAAGGACTTGAGGATAGAATCATTTGATCTCTCTCTCTCTCTCTCTCTCTCTCTATATATATATATATATATATATATATATATATATATATATATATATATAAATGTAATTAAGTTATTCATTCATTCATTGACGATGTCCTTAAAGACACTTGATGAAGTGGGACCAAACTTTGCATGGCAGTTTTCTAGTGATTTGGGCCTTACCTTCTTCCATTGTCACACGTCAAAAATCAGTCTGTTGCAATAATTGATTCTTTTTAGAAAACCTACAAATAAGCATCATTCAAAAAGTATAAATTAAAAAGAGCCAAAGATGTTGATAAATACACAATCAAAAATCAAATTTAAACAAGAGAATAATAAAGACTACAAAATTAATCAGTTTCGCTACATGACGTTCAAGCATGGTATTTTTTTTTAGTAAAAAATGTTCATGTCCAAATATATATGGCAGAAAAAAAAAATGCTATAGCAAAAGTGTTACAAGGTAACAACACAGTGTATAAACGCTCGATCAACATGAAACTGTTATTTATCCACTCAGTAGCCCAGTTTCGAAACCGCTCACGTGATGTCATAAGTACAGGCATAACTTGAAATATCATGCAAATAATAAAAAAAGTGGAAAGATTGTCACCTTGATCAGCAGAAGATCGATCGCACGGTGTAAAACAACAGGTTTGATTGACAGTAAGACATCACAGGTCACAGAGGGGGATGGGAATTAGTAGAGTAGCGGTGGCCATATAATATCTCGAACTTACACTCGTGGTCACTGATGTTTTGCCCCTCGTAGCAAAGGCAAGGCACGTTATTTATATAGCACATGTCATACACAATGGCAATTTAAAGTGCTTTACATGAAAAGGAAACATAAGAATATAAAAAGTAAAAAATAAAAAAGAGAAAAAAATATTAAAATAGTAGCCTACATAAGCACATGTGCATTTCATTTTAGACCAAAGGACAGTGGGGTCGATTGAACATATCATATCATGTTGTCTATTCATAAAGATTGTCAGACAGACACGGTGCCCCTTCATTTTTTATATTCTGCATCTATAATAAACGTTAGGCCATAACTGAGAACAGAATAGGGAGTGGGACTTCTCATTTAAAAAGGAATCTGCTGCCCACTGCTGGACAACTTGAGACAACTTCCACTTTAGCAACAGATATAGCCTGATGGCCAAACACTTCCGAGAGGATTAATCACGTACATGTCAACACACAAACTGTGATCAAACCAACTGTTTGATCACACTACAAGGTAACACAAGGTGACAGGATTGCAAAAAATTTTACGGGGAACATTTCCTGTTTAAGTGGTGAACTTAGCACCAAAATATCATTTATTTATATTTTTATTTATAATTAAAAACAGTTACAATTACTTTTACTGGATGTTTTTATTTATTTGTATTTATTTATTTTACATTTTGGGTGGCTTATATTATTACATAAAAAAAATACTATGTTTTAGTGTGACTAGCTACTAGTAGGACTTTTGGTCTAACATAGCTTCCGTCGTTACTCGACTGGCCAGAACTTGGTTGTAACTTTGTCGCAGTGACGCTTCCTTCCTTCCTTCTACTCGTAAGTCAACATTACAGTGTCTATGTGTAGTTTTAACTTGCTAGCTAATGTAATTTACTTGTTATGTATTTTACTTGTTATCAGACATAATCTACTCGAAGTGGGACTCTGTTGTACATGAAAAAAACCCATAGTAATTAATATTAAATACCGTTGAAACCGTCTATACATTTCACCAAAAAATGTATTACACTATAAATAGTAACCATTGTGAAATAACTTAAAATCAATATGCATATTAGCCGATGTTATAACAAGAGTAAGACTTCAACAAAGCACATTACAGAAAAAAAAACATAACACAAAAAAAAAGATAAATAAAATGGCATTTAACCAGTATTTATTATTGAATTAAATATTCCCATTCCAAAAAACTGTATACAGAAATTACAACCTTTTTTTCAACTTTTACGTGTGTATTATTTCATTTTCAGAATTATTTTGGAGGTCATCTGGTGGAAGCAGTGCTGTAACACTTCATAACCCAAAATAGTTGTCAGGTCCGGGTTGAGGAAGGAGACAAGCCAAGCGAAGTACCAAAATAACAAAGGTTTATTTAACAGGAGGTAACTAAAAAAAAACAAGAAACAGTGTGCTGGTGCACAAACAATAACCGACCAGGACTGAAGGAACACACAGGACTTAAATACACAAGGAAACAGATCAGGGAAATAAGACACAGCTGGGGCAAAACAAACGAGATAACTAAACGAGGTGATTAACAAGGCACAGGTGAGACAAGTGAATTGAAAACAAAGACAACACAGTCCAAACATGAACGGAAACGTGACAATAGTATTTATTTACATTTCATTATTTATTTGTTTTTCTTCCTCCAGGCACCCACTGTGATCATCAGCCCCATCAGCCCAATGTGATCATCAGCCTGTCGGACAGTAAGTTGTCATTAAAGAGTGCATCTGCTTTTAGACAGAGACGTGCAGTTTTTACAGCTTTATTTTGCAGGACACCGAGTACCCATCCTCAGAGGCGGAGGGAGATTGTCGTCCTCCTCCTAAATCTCCTCTTCCTTGTTTTAATGTATTAGCTATCCATCCATCCATCCATCCATCCATCTATCTTTTATGCAACCAGGCCCAGCCAGAGCAGGACAACTGGGCATAGGGGCTCACTACCAGCGGGGATCAAATTCATACAAAGCCATATTACATACAGCCATTGAGCCCGTTCAGCACTGGTGCTGATATGCACGGCAAATGCAACCGTTTTCCATTGACAGGTGAACAGCTGGAGAAAACTCAAGTTCACTTAGCGTCAGGCCGTCTGCATGCATGCAGCGCTAAGGGTCAAAGGCAACAATGCCATTTAACACATACTGAATAGTTGTCCACAAGACTTTTGAATTACTATTCTTGTAGGCTAGAATTGTTTCTACAAAATGATGTGAAAATCATTCTGATCACTCTTTCACAAACAGCAATATAACGCTTTTATAACGATTTAATTTTGCATGTCAGTTTTTGTGTCAGCACTGCTGTATGCGTGGGCCATGAATATTAATGTGATTCACACCAGGGGTGTGACTAAAGACACTCCCCCCATGGCTAATGGCCCATCAAGGTGCTGTGAGGCAGCCTGAACAAAGAATGAGGAACAAAGAATGAGGAACGAAGAATGAGGAACGAAGAATGATTCACTGAGGAATAATAAAAAAAAAGAACAGCATTTATTCAAAATAGAAATCTTTCCCAACAATGGAGAAGAAAGAAAGAAAGTGAATCATTCTTAGTTCCTCATTCTTTGTTCATTCTTTGTTCAAAAAAAAGAGACCAAACTTTTGTTTTTTTTATATAAAAAAAAATGTTTTATTCAAAGAATCCTGAAAAAAACTATCACAGGTTATAAAAAAATATATTAAACAGCACAACGGTTTCCAACATTGATTTAAAAAAATAATCATCATATCAGAATGATTTCTGAAGGCTGATGGTTAGTGGAAGGTGCTCAGCAGAGCACACACATCTGAACACAGTCACACATCTTTATACCACTCTTGAAAACAGTTCCTGTTCAACTGAAGACATAAGTGAACATTGAATAGACTCGAATGTGAGTCACCAGAGCTCAGTTGTGGTCCAGTTTGCCGTGCAGGACGGAATCGCACAGTCTGTGGAACCATGTCAACATCAGTCTCTGTTTTCCATGCCAGAGTGGACTGCCTGTTGCTTGCCTGCTGGTTAGCCTTGGCTCTCTTCGGGACAGGTGCTTGGACATGTTCATTGTCACATCTGTAAAAAAACAAACAAAGAAACATGTGAGCATACTGATAACACAATTAAAGAAATTGTATTATCATTATCAATCACTAATGGCCATGGATAAAAAAAGACAACGTTTTTTGTCATTTCACACAAGAATAGGTGGCTACTTTTATATTATGACGATGTAAACACAATTAGGCTTCATTTCATCTGTAAAATATTACGTCTATGCACTTACTCAGTATGACTCTCCATCGCACTGAGAACTGAGCGACACCTGCGTGCCCCTCTGCGGTGCTGGAGAAGGAGAGCTTGATGCAGACACATTCCTAAAAAACAACAAAATATAAGGCAAGGCAAGTTTATTTATATAGCACATTTCATACACAATGGCAATTCAAAGTGCTTTACATAGAAGAAATTAAAATAATAAAAGAAATAAGAATAATTAAAACAGTTTAGAAAAATAAAATAAAATACAGTACAGTACAAACAGTCGGACGAACAACGGCACAGTGCTCATTCAGTAAATGCACAGCTAAACAGAAGTGTTTTGAGTCTGGATTTGAATGTGACCACTGTAGGAGCACATCTGATCTCTTCTGGAAGCTGGTTCCAGCTGCGGCTGGCATAATAGCTAAAAGCAGACTCGCCATGCTTAGAGTGAACCCTTGGTATTTCTAGCTGATATGATCCTAATGATCTGAGTGATCTGTTGGGTTTATATTCAGTGAGCATATCTGCAATATATTGAGGTCCTAGGCCATTGAATGATTTATATACCAGTAATAATACTTTAAAATCAATCCTAAATTTAACTGGGAGCCAGTGTAAAGACCTGAGGACTGGTGTGATATGTTCATATTTTCTGGTTCTGCTCAGAATCCTGGCGGCAGCGTTCTGTATGAGCTGCAACTGTCTTATGGTCTTTTTGGGAAGGCCAGTGAGGAGTCCATTACAATAATCCACCCTGCTGGTGATGAAAGCATGCACAAGTTTCTCTAAGTCTTGTCTGGAAACAAAGCATCTTATTCTTGCAATATTTTTCAGATGATAGTATGCTGATTTAGTTATTGCTTTGACATGACTACTGAAACTAAGGTCTGACTCTAGTGTCACACCAAGATTCCTGACTTGATTTTTAGTTGTTTGACCCCTAGAGTGAAGGTATGCGTTCACCTTGAGAACTTCATCTTTGTTTCCAAATGCAATGACTTCAGTTTTGTCTTTGTTTAATTGAAGAAAGTTTTGACACATCCAACTGTTTACTTCATCAATGCATTGGCACAGGGAGTCAATGGGGCTGTAGTCGTTAGGCGATAGGGCTAAGTAAATCTGTGTGTCGTCTGCATAGCTGTGGTAAGCAATTTGGTTCTTTCTCATTATTTGGCTCATTGGGAGCATATACAGGTTGAACAGGAGTGGTGCAAGAATTGAGCCTTGAGGAACTCCGCATGTCATGGATGTCCACTCAGACTTATGGTCTCCTATACTCACATAATAACCTCTCCCATCTAAGTATGACCTGAACCATTTTAGGACTATCCCAGAAAGCCCCACCCAGTTTTCCAGCCTGCCAAGAAGTATGTTGTGATCGACAGTGTCAAATGCAGCACTGAGGTCGAGTAGCACCAGCACTGATAATTTGCCTGAATCAGTATTTAAGCGAATATCGTTTATTATCTTTATGAGCGCTGTCTCTGTGCTGTGGTGCGGTCGGAAACCAGATTGAAAATGGTCAAAGGATCCATTCAAGCTCAAGAATTTGTTCAGCTGACTGAAGACAACTTTTTCAATGATCTTGCCTATGAAAGGAAGTTTTGAGATCAGCCTATAGTTGCTTAATATGGTCTTATCCAGATTGCTCTTTTTCAGGAGGGGCTTGACAACTGCAGTTTTCAGGGAGTTAGGAAAACTCCCATAGAGAAGTGAGGCATTTACCACTTCTAGAAGATCTGCTTCTAAACTGTTTAGCACACTTTTGAAAAAAGATGTGGGAAGTGTGTCAAGAGCGCAGGTTGATGTTTTAAGGTGCTGTACGGTTTCTTCCAAAATGTTGCCATTAATTTCTTTGAAATCAGACATAGTAGCTACTTTCTCAGGTGGTCTGGTCTGTCTGACCCCAGTGCAACTCAAGGATGTGCTGATCACCTTTCTGATATTATTGATTTTCTCAGAGAAGAAAGAAGCAAACTCACTGCACTTGTTCTCTGAGAGCATTTCACTGGGAATCTGGCTTGGAGGGTTTGTCAGTCTCTCTACAGTAGCAAAAAGAGTGCGTGTGTTGTTTAAATTGCTGTTTATAATATTTGAGAAGAAAGTCTGTCTAGCTTTGCCTAGTTCCATATTGAAAGCATGAAGGCTGTCTTTGTAGATGTTATAATGGACTACAAGTTTTGTCTTCCGCCACATGCGCTCTGCTTTTCTGCATTGTCTTTTCATATTTTGCACTGCTGTTGAGTTTCTCCAAGGTGCTTTTTGTCTGCCACTCTTCTCCCTGACTTTCACAGGAGCAGTATCATCAATTACACCTTTAACTTTTGAGTTAAAAGAATCAAGGAGAAAATCAACAGAGTCTGCAGATATGCTTGGTGTTAAGGATATAGCCTTCATAAATAGGACACTAGTGTTCTCATTTAAGCATCTCTTCTTGACAGACACAGATCTCACTTCAGTGGCAGGAGAGATCAATATATCAAAGAAAATACAGAAATGATCAGACAGTGCTACATCCTTAATAACAATCGATGAAATGTTTAGACCCTTACTGATAAGTAAATCTAGAGTGTGTCCACGATTGTGTGTGGGTCCATGTACATGCTGAGTCAGATCAAAAGTTTTTAAAACAGTTTTGATTTCTTTTGCCATATTGTTTTCTGCATTATCTATGTGAATGTTAAAATCTCCAGCAATGGCAAAACAGTCAAACTCTGAGGTAATTGTTGATAACAGTTCTGTAAAGTCCTCAGCGAAGGCTGGAGAGTATTTTGGAGGCCTGTAAATAATGATAAGTAAAATGCGTGGAGCACCTTTTAACACAGTACCCAGATATTCGAAAGACGGGTAATTCCCAAATTATATTTGCTTACATTGATAGATATCTTTAAAAAGAGCAGCTAGACCCCCACCTCTCTTAACAGCTCTGCAGACACTCATAAAAGTAAAGTTAGGAGGGGCTGCTTCATTGAGGATTGTTGCACTGCAGCTGTCTTCTAGCCAGGTTTCATTTAGAAGCATAAAATCTAGGTTGTTTGTGGTTATTAAGTCGTTAACTAGAAGTGATTTATTTTTAAGTGAACGAATGTTTAAAAGTGCTAACTTAACAGTCGTACTTTTTGTCCCCACATCAGTCTTACTTTCACATGTAATAGGCACCAGATTAGATGGGTTTGCTGTACGGCTATTGAAGGCCTTAGACTTTCTATCTTGTAATAGAACAGCAATAGAGAAAGATACAGGCACACTGGGTTCCCGCTTGTTTTGTAAACATTTGAGAAAGTTACTGTTATCAGAGCGGGGACCCGACACATATCACTGAGAGCTGGTATCAGTTGTTTTTGGTTCACCTCGAGCAGAAGGAGGAGGGTGTGGGCCCTGGCGTTGTGGCTGAGGCCGAAGAGCTCTCACAGGAGGAGGGGGACGGCGAGCTGGGCCCGCAGGCTTTGGTGGCAGCGGTGCCTGTCGTTTTTTGGTTGTTATCTGGGGGCTTGCAGCAAAAGAGTGGGATAGTTTGGTTCCAGCATACACCAGTTCTTCCATTTTCTGTGAGAAGCACAGAAGTGGCGATGCTGGGGAGAGGGAAAAGGTGTCTGGTGAGAGGGGCTGTTGCTCTGGTGTTAAAGGAGGCTGTGATATGCTGTCCTGGCTTCCCTGGCTGTTTTCCAGGAAGTCGTCCTTGGGTGCTGAATCTTGGAGCAGCTCTAATATGTGTGTCTGTGGTGAGCTCTGTGGGCAGGGCTCAGCTGAGATTGAGTCCGTGAGCAGAGGTTGTTGTGGCGGAGTGGTGTTATCATTGTCCTTGTGTGATATGTCAACCGGATGTCCATTTTTCTGCTGAAGTGAAGTCCTGTGGTCATTCATACTGTGTCCAGGTGTGTGTGTGCCGTTCAGATTGAGTGGATTGGCACACATTGCAGAAGGATGATTGAGGGAGAAGTAGAAATTGTCCTTTAACACTCTTGAACCAAGTTTGTTTGGGTGATGGCCATCCCGATGAAAAAGTTGTCTCTGACTCCAGAAAAGATTGAAATTGTCAATGAAGTTTACTCCTTTTATATTGCAGGTTTTTTGCAGCCACGTATTTAGCCCAAGCAACCGTGAAAACCTGTTTGTTCCTCTTGCTGGGAGTGGTCCACTGATGAATGTTTGAACTTTCAGTCTTTTAAGTGTTTCAAAAAGTTCATTGAAATCCTTCTTAAGGAGTTCTGACTGCTCTTTATGAATATCATTCTTCCCCACATGAATGATGAGTCGATTTGCAGTCTTATGTTTCATCAGAATGTTCTGAAGTTCCCTGTTTATATCAGAAGTTGTTGCTTGTGGAAGGCAGCACGTAGTTGTATCCCTGCTGCTAATGTTTCTGATTATGGAGTCCCCCACTATCAGAGTCCTGGGCTCGGCTGCGCTCTGAGCTGAGTACCGCTGTCTGCTCGACCTTGAGCGCCAGTTAGCATCAGTGTTAGCTACTGGCCCATTCAGTCTGTGTTCGATCACATTCATCACATTTGGGGATTCCTCATTTACATTCATTAGTACTTTAAATCTGTTCTCAAGATGTATAGGCGGTGGTAGCAGACCAGTGTTTGCAATCCTTGTCAGAGCTGTATCTGGGGTAGAGGATGCTACTGCGGCAATATGTGATGCTCGTGACAATCTGATGTCTCGAGTGCCTTTGGGTCTCGCTCCCTGTTTGTGCCATCGATTTGTAAGTCGATCGGCTTGTTTCTCTACCTGTCGAGGAGCACTAGTTTCATGGGACTCACCGGCTGTATGCTGAGGGTGTCCATGACGAAGCTCTGTTGTGTGCTCCGTCTGGTTTGGTGGTCCCGTAAGTAACTTTGTTTCAAGAACTGCAATCCTTTGTAAAAGTCTGTGGCAGTTAGTGCAGCAAGTAGATTCTTGAACCTGAAGAGGCATTTTCTCTCTTATCCTTATGAATGTAGGCAGTTGTGTTTTCCTTTCCCGGAATGTAAGCTGGTCGGGTAAAAGAATTCTGCGTTTTTGTAGTAATCCAAACTTTGTTGTCTGAGCACTGTGCTGTTTGCTGAAGATAAAATTAGGTGATAAAAGGAAATAAAATATAAAAATATAGGAGATAAAATGTAAAAGCGATAGAGCAAAGCGCGGAGCAGTAAGCAAGAGCGTCCGAACAGTAGCTGAGCAGGAAGTGTATTACTGTTAGCATACATTATTCAAAGTAAACTGATGAGCAATTGATGGTTATGGACGCACAATGTTGATTGATGATGGGCCATAGGACGGAGAAATATCTATTTATGGGCCATAGACCGCGTCACCACGAGTATCTGTTGATGGGCCATAAAGACCGCGCACATTTAGTGACGCACGCAATGAACGGATCATTCGCGAACGACACATCACTACATTTCAAACATTTACACCTGTATTCACAAACATCTGTGCATAAGGCAGTATGAAGCATGATAAACAGTGTCATAGGCTGACCAAAACTGAACATTTATATAAAAATATAATGTATTTAGACAGTATCACATATTTTACCAGAGGCTGAAATATATTTGCACTATATAGCCTAAGCAGATATTCGCAAACAAGCTACATTACGCATAAGGCAGTATTTTAGCATGAATCAGTGTCATAAGCTAATCAAAACTGAGTGAAATATATTTAATATGCAAATATGTTTAAAGAGCAATATCACATTTAAAAAAGTTTACACTTGAGCATATACACGAATGTTAGGGATATTGTAAGGCAATCGTTCCTGTAAGATGTCAAAAGCTAGCCAAAACTAGGCAAAATATAGTCTGAAAATTCATATGAGTTCTATATTATCAGAAAAGGAATTATATAACAGTAAACAACTTACTCTGAACTTGTATCCTCAGCGGGATCAATTCGCTCTTCAAAATGCATCCGTTCGTCATCCGAGTTACAATCTTCCTCTGAGGAAAAGGTGAACTCTTCCTCGCTGTCCAGAATCATCTGAAGGGCGTCTTTACCGGAGAAGCGTGCCATACTCAAAACGCGATGAACTATCAGTGAATCTGATCTGATGAAACTTCGTGTTTGTATGGCATTGATCGGGGGGCGTGTGCGAAGCATAGATCACCTAAACTATTTACCATGTGAATAGTGCCGGGGGCGGGGCTGCCTCAGCTCATTAGAGATAATGAAGGGAGAACGAAAAAACGGTACATCTCCTTGCTTTCTAACGGTTTACATAAGCTGAGAATATTTGTTTTTTATATAAATTACTTCATTTAAAAGAAGAGAATCCAAGCTTCATAAAGACATATCTCACGTGTCTGTGTGAGAAGTATTCGCTGAGTTACAGTTCATTTTCGGACGCGTTTCAGAATAGACTTCACAGAATAGACAGAGAGAAGGCAGAACTCGCATCAGGTTTATTTTTCTTTATTTGACGAAAAGCACAACACTTTGTTTTTATTGTGAGTATACACACAAAATAAAACACATTTAACAGGATCGACTGATGTATAACACAAGCAGTGTTTGGAATAACGCCATTTAAAAGAACGGCGTTAGGTTATGACGTTATTTTTTCAGTAACGAGGTAATCTAACTAATTACTTTTCCCGTCGTTACAACGCCGTTAACATTACTGGATGTTAAATGCGGTGCGTTACTATGCATTGATTGAATAAACTGTGTAATCCGAACGCACCCCTGGCTCGCACAGCTAGTGAGGAGGTGGGTTAATAATGAGGTAAGCGATTATGATTGGCTAAGGCAGTCATGTGTTTCATGGTAGCCAATCAGAGCCAGTGTTTTTACACACATGCCAGCACACGCGCCACACACACACACACCAGCTAAACAGAGATTCGATGAAGCAGCAGAGATGGCGAGTCAGGAGCAATCCGATGAAAAGTTGGCATTCTCAAGGTGGAGATATAAGCCCTACTTCAAATTCATTGAGGTCAAAGGCAAGAACTAGGGGTGGAACGGTATATGTATTCGTATTGAACCGAAACGGTACGGGGGTCACGGTTCGGTGCATGAATATACACGGAGAATACACGGTATAAATGTCAAATGTGGAACATCTGTCTGTCTATAGTATTGAACCCTTTGTGTGAAATTGATTTCACCCACGTAATTTATTTGGTTTGTGTGTGTATTTTGATTACCTATTGCTGTGTCACTGGTTGCTTATGTGTGGGTCTAAATACTCCCGAACAGTTATGATTGACAGACCCAACCCTCTCGCTTTGACATTGGCGGCATTTGGCAGCACTGCTCGGACTAATGGATTAATTAAGGACAGGTGCGGCAGTTTGTATAAGAAGAGGCAAGCGAGAAACAAAGAGAGAGCGGGGGCAGAGTGAAGGTGTGCAGAGGAACGCACGCACACCGCGAGCTGAACTTACGGGCAGGAACACCGATCGCTGCGATTGATTACAGAAAGTCACAGCCAGACGAGCAGTGGGCACGGATCTGATTACAACGCATAACTGGAGATAAGTGAAGAAGAGGGACGCAGAGGTTCATGCGGTGGATTCAACGCCTGATTTGAGCTAAGTAAAGGAAAGTTGTCCTGCCTATGTGTGTGTGAGAGAGCTGTGCTAGTATTTTGCGTGAGACTAAGGGCTACTTTTACTCCTCCTCAGTGCTGCCGCTGTTTATATTGGATCACGGAGCTGCGTAAAGGGACAAACTAACTAAACCGCCTCATCTGAATCAGCACTCCCTTCCGCGGTCCGCTCATCTGTCGGACTTCCATATAAGGCCAATGTGGTTTGGGATTTGACTAAAGACTGTCAAACTTCTCTTTTAACCCTCTGGGGACCAAGCTGTTTTTGGGGCCCTTGAGATGTTCTGACATGCCCTGACATTTGTGCTTTTTTCAGTTATTTATAAACATGTTAATGGCAAAGGTGTAAATTCACTCTATATAGCACAAACAGGCCTACCATAATATGCGAGCAACATGTATGTAGATGTTTGTATTTTTAAGAGAATAATGTTTATGCGTGGTTATTTAAAAAAATAAAAATGAAAGTTGCTGAAATAAGACCACAAAACTCATACAAAATATGTGCCCACAAGACTTTTGACTAATGGATGTTGTCCCTTTCAGTTCTAGCTTCAAAATTATGTGAAAATAGTCTTGCTTTATCGTTCACAAAAAAAAATACATTGATTTAAATGGTGTAAAACAGGTTTTGCTTGGAAAGCCAATATGCGAGGGGGAGGAGTAGTTTACACCTTAGTCCCACCCACTCTGCATAATGACTCTGCATAATTAGCCATTCATTCAGGTGTGACACTGACTGAGCCACAATGCAAGGACAAAATATATATTTTGAAGAAGACTTATATTGACCATTTAAGATTTTGCTTACATCTATCTTGTAAATATGTTTTGCTATTTTATTAAAAAGGTTACAATTACAACAATAATTACAATTTCAGCAATATTTCTGCAAAAAAGTACTCTTTCTTTGTAAAAAAAAAAAAAAAAAAGATTATAGGCCTACATTTTATCATATGTATTCATTAGTTTGAATATAGCCAACATTGGAACATCTTAGTCTATGACTTTATTTTTGACAAAATAGTATTTTATATATATGAGCAGAAAAGCTTATTTGATGTGACAGTATATTCTACAGTAAAAACTGTACCCAAATCTAGTCAACAAAATGTTGTCTTTCATACTTCGCCTGACTGTAACGCTGTAACTGTAAAAGCAGTTTATTCTTTCACACACAGACGCGCGATTCATATTTAGGCTAAACACTCTTTACAAATATGTACCCTTCATTCATCTCACAGAAACGCGATTCATTTTAGGCTAAACAGTCTTTACAAATATGTACCCTTCATTCATCTCACAGAAACGCGATTCATATTTAGGCTAAACACTCTTTACAAATATGTACCCTTCATTCATCTCACAGAAACGCGATTCATATTATAGAAACGCGATTCATCTTTTTGTTTACATAAGCCTACAACGTTATTCCATAACGTTATTCCACATTAACACTTGAGAAAGGATAACTTAGCCTACCTCACTCCTCAGCGGGATCTGCTCCTCATATCAGCACGGAAAATTTTCTCCATAAGGTAGGCTATATTATGCCTCTTTGTTTACAGCTGATGTGGGGGCGTTTCACAGACTGAAATGGTTCTCAGAATTTGCGTTTGAATAGCACGCGCTCTCCGGGGCGTGGTCAAATTACTTTTGAATGGCTCGTAATGAGCTCGACTGGAGTCGCTCTCTTTTTATACAGATTACAGAAGCTGATAATATTTGTTTTTTATATAAATTACTTCATTTAAAAGCTGCGATCTCAAGCTTTATGCCCGTGGGTCTGTTTGCCTGTTTGACTGAATTTTCGCAGAGTTATAGATCATTTTCGAACGCGTTTCAAACGGGAGTTCACTGACAGAGAGAAGGCAGAAATCGCATCATGTTAATTTTTCTTTATTTGTCAAAAAGCAAAACACTTTATTTTTATTGTGAATATACAGAAAAAAAATAGAAACTGAACAGGATCGATTGATGTATTACACGAAAATGAAAGATCAAAATTAACAGAGCATTTAGTGTTTATTTTCATTGCTAAAAAAAAAAAACGAGCAAAACGCGCGGGCGCGTTTTTGGTCCCCAGAGGGTTAATACATTTTATTTTTATGCTTGGCTGATTTTATATACTGATATAGGATAGGATTTGGAGTATGAATCTAAGCTGATGAATTGTGGTGAATTGTGCTGTAGCATTAACTGACCAGTGAGTTGCTTTTCTTTACTTTTTTATCTTGTTGCCTATTTTATTATTGTGAGTAAATTGTTATATAAATTAACTGTATAAATCCAAGAAGTGGTTGATGTCCTTTTCCTATCAGTGGAGAAAGTAAATGCTGGTATAAATTAAGAACTTCACATTCTGGTGTGATATTAAGTGGCGTAGTCAGGCAGGGTACCAGCTCCACTGATAGGTAATGGACTCGACTCCAGGCAATAGCGGTAAGCCTTAGCTCTGAACATGGCTCTGGAGCAGGCTGGCTGAGAGAGAGAGAGAGAGAGAGAGATATTGATTGATTGATTGATTGATTGACATTTGTGTGTGTGAGGCGTGGACGTGATCGAACAGCGGAAACATAAAAACATTCTGTAGTTTTGTTTATACAGGACATTCAAACTGCAAAGTGTTTCCAAATTCTTTGACATATAGCAACTTTTTTTTTTTAACAGTAACTCAAATAGTTACTTTCCCTGGTAACGAGTTACTTTTATTATAGAGTAATTCAGTTACTAACTCAGTTACTTTTTGGAACAAGTAGTGAAGAACTATAACTAATTACTTTTTTAAAGTAACGTTCCCAACACTGAACACAAGTATGTAAGATCAAAATCAACAGAGTATTTTGAGTCTCTTTTGCACTGATAAGGAAAAAAGCGAGCAGATCACGCCGGCGTGATTGCCGACCTCAGGGGGTTACTATGTTAATGCCAAAGCATTACTAACTGACCCAAATATTAATAATTAATCATAACTGATAATTCGTAGTAAATCATCTTAGAAACATGGTAAATCGTGGTAAATAATGCTAAAACGTGATATATCATGGTATCACAACATGTTAATTGTGTTAGTATCTGCCCAGTGGCGAATATTGCCACTGCAAGCACTACTTCACATTTTCTTCAGGAAATGTACATAGTTAAGAGTTATTATTCATATTTCCCATTTGAGCTAACTTGTTACAATATTCAGAGCTTAAACTGCCCCAAAGTGAACCTTTGTGGGAGGAAACCGTTTGTTGGAAATGTTGTAATAATTCTAGAGAATGTTCTGTCACCATATCTGGTCAAATGAGCTGACAATAACGTAGATACATAGATCATATTTCAACTGTGTGTGAGAAAACCTGTTTGTTGGAAATGTTGTAATAATTCTAGAGAATGTTCTGTCACCACATCTGGTAAAATAAGCTGACAATAACGTAGATACATAGATCATATTTCAACTGTGTGGGAGGAAACCGTTTGTTGGAAATAATGTAAGGATTCTAGAGAATAAGAGTTCCCAAACTTTTTCATTCCAGTACTGGAATCTCTTAGTTTGTTACAATAACTTGCAAAAATGTCAATATTTGTTACCACAGGAAAAACTGTCACAACATTAAGGATGTAAAATTGTATAATTTTATGGAAATGTATATATGACAAAGCTAGAACTATGACAAAGAGGTTTATTTTTACCTGTAATGTACGTTTCTTTCATACAGGCGCCCTCGCTCAGAAACTCCAAATATGCCTCACAGAAGTAGTAAAACTTATGACATTCCAGGCAATCCCTAATATGGACAAAGTCATCAGGCTATCGCTGTAGATGAATAAAGATTAGACCGAAACGCTTTAACTGATCAAACATGTGGAATTCCTGTGAAAGTCATGCAATTATTAACATGGAATATTAATTAGTAACATGAATCAAACATGAACACACGTCCACAATATATTTTATCTGTGCTCTTCAATCTATCTCAGACATTTCCATAAGAATAAAGTATATTTATAATGCAATGCTGATCAACAGTTAGAATACTATAAAATAATATCATTCTTTGATCAGAAGCCACATCAGATCAGAACAGTGATGTTATGAAGTGAGTTTGGACTAAAATATGTTAATAAATGTGCATTTTGTTGGAAAAGCTTCTCATTAACTAGTAGAGAAGAGAGGGTGAGAAAACAAAGCTGGTATTGCGAAAATGAGCATTGAAACCATTTTCAAAGTGTTCTTAAAACAACATGTTAAAAGCATCATCTCTTAAGAATCGTTTGCTCATTAATTGGACTGGTATTTGTGTCATTCACCGCAACATCAATTTTGCAGCAGCCGAGAAACTTCAAACCCAGGCTTTAGAATGATAACCATAATCATTTAATGTTTTTCACCCCTATCTGTAGCACGACACAGATATAATATTATCTGATACTTAGGAGATCATGGATGTTTGACCTTCAGATTTCAAACAGCCATTATAAAGTGTGAATGATCTGTGTGTTGTAAAAATACAGGATTCATGCCAAAAACTGTGGAATTCATTTCCAGAGTTGATAGTATTATTTTGTATTGTACATGACCACAACATTCTTTTCTTTCTGCTGTATTTCCTAAAATATATGTCTCGGTTCAAGAATCAATGTTCAAAATAAAACTGCATAATTCCACTTGTGTTGGATATGGTAGAACTGTTATTTGCTAATCGAGTTCCAAGTAAACACCTACACATACTGTATGTTTGAGGGTGGTGTCGCCACCCTATAAATATCTCGGTCCACCCCTGGATGATAACTTCTGTAAGTGGTGGTCAGCCTTGAATACAGTACAAACTTTAGGATTTGCAGGAGAACAACATCTGTCGAAATGGCTCTGCAACCGCAGTTTTCCAAGCCAGTAAGTCACCAATTATATTGAAAGGATGATTGATATGATTTGGACATCATATTTTTTAAGTATCTTAAATAGAAAGATTTTTTAATGGATTGTTCAAAGTGGATGTGACCTAATTAACATGTTAGCATGCTGTAAACATTTGCTGTATTATACAAATGATCTTGAATTACTTTGACCCACAATCAGGTCCCGTATAAAAGCTTCATCCGAGGCGGACTTCAGCCTGGCAAAGCCATCATCATCCAAGGAATCATCGATACTCAAGCGAAAAGGTTTGACAATGTTTATTCTTCCATTAATAACTCTGCTGCACTCGTCGTGTGCATTTGTGGACTGCTGTGTGTGTGTGTGTGTGTGTGTGTGTGTGTGTGTGGATCTGTCTTGTGAATTAGCTAGAATATAAAAAGCTAATTGGCTGGTTTTAAGTTAAGCTTTGTTAAATAGTAATATTAGAGTTAAGCATAAATATTTACCAATATATTATTTTAAATTCGTAGTTGTTTGTAGATGGATATTTCATAATAGCAAAGCAGCTGCTGAGAATTTATCTTTGAAAGATATGACATCATCTTGCAACACAAGATTTTTTTTCCATCACCTAATGATGCACAGAAATATAAAACACAACAATGGTGACACTATTAATAATAATAATAATAATAATAATAATAAAGATTGATTCTGAACATTACAAAATAAACACAAACTGATAAAAGTGATCCAAAAATAAGTTCAGCAGCACAGATAAAACCAACAAGAATTAAGAAACTCCACAGCATAATCTTTTCATGCCACACTGCATGCTGGGTACCTTCATAGTACTTCATAGAGCGCAGTTAGATCCCAGAGATTTTATTTTACGCACAGTTTTATAAATGAGACCCCTGGTCATAAAAGTGCTGTGTGAGTGCGAAAGTGCGGTCAACAGAAAGTGCTCGCTCCCAGGCTCACTCCCTCTCTCTGTCAAAGCCCCTGAACTCAGGTGAACAGGTGAAGCAAACAAACAGACCACTATCACTCCCGCCCAAACCCCGGTGGACACGCCCACCACCTACACTCCGAGTGCAGTGAATATTATGAATGATACCATAAACACAGAACACATGGGAGACTTACAGGAGGCTCTTACAGTTCCCTTTGCTTTTATTTCTCCAACAGAATTGACATTAACCTGCATCACGATCTTGGAATTGCATTTCACTACAAGATTTGTTTTGATGAGAATGTGGTTGTCCGCAACACTTTTGAGAATGGGAAATGGGGCATGGAGGAACAATGTGGACCCATGCCATTTAGAAGAGGGGAACAGGTTCTGGTAAACATGCACATTTATTATTTTCCTGTTTTTCACTTTCTGTTCAAATGAACAGTGTCGATAAGACTGTAAATATGCTGGACAAAGACTGTACAGTAGAGGATGGGGAAATCTGTTTTTAAAATTCATGAAATCTTTCTCATTGTGCTTTTCAGGTGACCATTTTCTGCCATTGTGATCATTACAAGGTGTTTGTCAATGGTGAAGAAACTCACACTTACAAGCATCGCTTCACTAAACTGGAGGATATAGATGTTTGGGGAGTTAGGGGAGACATACAGCTGGGCGATGTGCAGCCCTAACAGGGATTTCATCCAGATCGATTACGTGTTCAGAACATGCATTAATCTATGTAAACTTGTACACGAAAGATGCTAAAAAAGACCATTCACATTTATATGCATCAATTCACATGCAAAGATGTTTCACTTGCCTGCATCTTAATCTGATACCCATGTGATTGTCCTCAGTTTCAGTGATGGTAATAAATAAAAATGAATAAATTAAACATTGATGTGTCCAACCCGTTTGTGTTTTTGTGCAAATCTAGTTAAATATGCCTACAAACAGAATTTGCTATATTACACAAGTAAATTATTACCAGTGAAAAAGATGCAGGGTTGCCACCCGTCCCATAAAATACAGGATCGTCCTGTATTTACAGGTGAAATTATGTGTCCCGTATCAAATCTATACGGGATGCAATTTGTCCCATATTTTAGGCCCACATTTTGCAGTGTGGAGAATACCAATAACAAATATAAAGAAATCAGTTTCACAATAAAGTAGAAGCGAAGCTCATTTCCGCAAGTTTAGCGGCGAGTCTCGAGATCATGCGCTGTAAACCCGCTCTGTTTATAGCCATGTCGAGCTCAAACCCACACCTCAAACAAAAGAAGCTCTAAAGAAAGAAATGGGTTTTTCTGCACAGTTTGCCAAAAAGCATTTTCAGATGTTCAGGGTGGACTGTGGTGCTAAAGGGGTAGGGTGATGATGTTGATGGGTGTTGCTCTTGCTCTGGTTGATGTGTGTGCACAAACGCTTTCATTTTGTAAGACCATTTTTGTTTACAATGGCAATATGCATGGGAGCGTGAATGATCATGAATAATGCTGTGATTCACACTTGAGAAGACAATGACCCGCATAATGAGCTGCATAATGAGCCTTTCAGTCAGATATGTCACTGAGAGGGAACTAAAGGAAGAATATGAGGAAAGAATATATATATATATATATATATATAGTTTATTTAGAATATAGTTGACAAAATGAATGAGAGCCAAAGGCACATTTACGCGGTTATACCTGGAAATTAATCCTGTACAAAGGGTAAGACTTGATTTTCCTGCTAAGACAAAAGCTGAGCTCAAAACCCCCTGCAATAAAGCAATAAAACACACCCCTGGAGAGAAGACCTCAAAGAAAGAGTACAGGACACCGCCTTGCCCAAACTTATATCCTCGTTCATCTCTGCATCCCCCTCCCCATCCAGAAAACCCCCATGCAGTGCTGTGTCAGTGTCTTCCCTATAGTCCAACACTCACACACACTTCCCTATAGCCCAGCCCTACTCTTGTTCCATCTCGAGAAACATGTGAGAACTTTTCACAGTTTTTTAATGAAAAAGTTTTGACGATCAAGGGTTCCATTAAGCCAGCAATATATAATCCACCTTTGACCTGTTCACCAGTCGGTTCACTAACTTTTTTTCACCCTGTTTCCTCTTCTCAGCTGGTTGATATTGTTTCTAAGGCAAAATGTTCCAGTTGTGAGTCTGATGTTGTTCCTACTCGTCTCTTTAAGGAAGTGTTCGAAACTTTGTGCCCAGCTGTAACAGATATTATTAAAAGTTCTCTAGCGACCGGAATTGTCCCTGCTAGTTTTAAACATGCTGTAGTTCACCCTCTGCTTAAGAAACCCCATTTGGATCCATCTCTCCTCAATAATTTTAGACCTATATCCAAGTTGCCTTTTATTTCTAAACTTTTAAAGAGAGACGTGCATTGCCAGTTGAATACCTATCTCAGTACATCCAATATTTCTGATACTTTTCAGTCTGGCTTTAGATCTATGCACAGTACAGAAACTGCTTTGTTGAAGGTCAACAATGACCTTTGGCAAATCTTCGACACCGGATCACATGCTGTGCTCGTCTTACTAGATTTAAGCGCTGCTTTTGATACGATCGACCATAGTACCTTGCTGCATCGGTTGGAAAAAGTGGTGGGCATTCAGGGTGTTGCCTTGCAGTGGTTAGCCTCGTATCTCAAAGACAGAACCTTCTCAGTAAATATGGGGAAAATGACTTCTGCATCTGTTCCCCTACTTTGTGGTGTGCCCCAAGGGTCCATTTTAAGCCCGCTCCTCTTTTCACTCTATATGTTGCCACTGGGTGCCATATTTGAGAAACATAGGATATCCTACCACTGTTACGCTGACGATACACAGTTTTATCTACCGGCAAAACCTGATATGTCTTATCCCCTGGAAGCAATGTGTGACTGTTTTGAGGAGATCAAATGTTGGATGGCAAATGGAAGACATTTTTCAAAACAGATCCATTGAACAAATCAGAAAAAAACTGATTTTGTTGACTTGGCTACACAAATAAATGGACTAACTAAATAGTAGCCTATTGCTTTCAATATAAAAACCAATGAAAATGTTAAAGAATATTAAAATTAAGTTTAAAACCCCATCGCACATTTCAAGGTTTAAATAAAGTGTCGGGACAGTTTAACACAGAATCTTATTCTTGCGACATTTTTAATTTGTATTGCCAAAGAAATTGCAGCTGAATTAAATAAATAAAACAGTACAAAACGAAAATAGTTCAAAGCAACATAAAGATGCGTTTTTCTTTGCCTCTTCTCGCGCTGGATCTCTTTTTGGCAAGTTTCATGACCGATCCCTAGCGTCTCAGTTCTAGCGGCACGTGAACAGATCATCTCTGCTAGCTAATAGTAAATAAACATGAATGAACAATGTTGAAAGATACAGTACAACTTACCGAAATGTATATTCCTCGTACATAATATCGACCAATTAGTGTTTTTCATCAGCATGAAGAGGTCAATAACACAGCTGGAGAACAATTATGTCACATTTACCTCAGAAAAGCCAATTAATGAACATAATATAGGCTATAGCATGTTAGTTGGCTAGAAAAAAGAGCTATAGAGAGTATTTTGCTAAATATGTGTACTATATTACATATGTATTATATTTTTACTTACATCATTAAATAAAGTTGTTATTATAATAAAACACGCATTATATTTAATTTGAGTTATTTTTAATCTTAAATAATACTGCCAGCTGATAGGGCTGTATGTTTACAGCATTAGATGAGTTTTTTTTTTTCTTGAGAAAAATTAACGCCTATCTTGTGTACCTAATATTTATGCAAATGAGTCAATATTAAATCAAATCACAAGAATTTAATTGAAATTGTGAAATTTGTGTTAAGCAATAATAAAACACCGTAGCTTACCAGAAATTGTACCAAGTAAACATTGTAACACGTTGTCACTAAACCTAATACAATTCTGTTTAGTTACTAAAATGTTTTGACAATCACAATACACTTATTGTGATGCAAGATTTTTTTTTACATCCCCCCAATCCAACCGCAGGGGCACTAATACGATCACTTGCTACGTGTAAAAAAACGATGACTCGTTGCTCTTTGATATTACTGCGCTTCAGACTCAAATATCGAGCGGAAGTTTACACGCGGTTGTGAGGTATCTGGAAAAATAGTTCCACTATAGCAAATAACACGGATTGAAATCATACATATATTATGAACATAAAATGATATATTTGTTTTTAATCATCAACGAACACCACTAACCACTCGTTGAGTTGCACAGTTTTGGAAACGAGCGTTAAGGGTTGTTTTAAGGACATGTTTGTGCATGCCCGTAGCCAGCCACTCTGAAGAAGTCAAAGGCGATTCTAGACGAGTCAGAAAGTCGAGACCGGACCCATCGTCAACATTTCTGTGTCCACCACTCTAGTTCATCCAAAACAAACCAGAAAAGAGACTCAAAGTGCTAAATACCGGAATTATCCTTTAAGTTTTCACTGTCTCAACTAGTCTGTAAGTTGACTTAACTAGAGTATGTGTCACATCAATTTAAAAACATATGCTGAACCATTAAGGTATAACCCAGCTAACAAAAAAAGGTCCCCAGAACGTCCCCTAAATGGCCTGTGCGAACGTCCCCCCGAACGTCCCCATGTGGAGTCTGCTTGATGTCCCGCGGACGTTCGCAAAGAAATAATTTCATATGGAGGATATTTCGATCCTCCCATATTTAAAATATAATTTGTCACAATACACAAAGTAATGTTGAAATAGCTGCACCAAATTCATTTTGTGTGTGTGTGTGTGAGAAAGACTGTAATATGAATGAATGCCAAAATACAGAGTGGGAAATTCGTGGCGTGAAAAATAACGCGCTTTCATGTTCACTCTCGTGTTCAAGTTCTTTGCGCCTAAATCAGAGAGTCTAATCACCATACAGGCAAAGCAGCGTAAACGCGTGAGTATGATAACAACGAGCTGGCAAATATTTATGGAATTTAATGTAAAACTGTGTGAGTGGTGCGGCAGGATTATCAGAATCCTCCGGTGTTCGAGCTGGTTGAAACGTTGTTGTACAGCTGTCTAGTTTTACTACTTAAATGTCAAACTCGTTTAAAAGACTGTGGTCAGTTCCCTTTCAAGGGAACTCGAGCTGCGTCGAGACGCGGTGGGAACGCCCTGCGTGATTGCGTCGTGAAGCACGTGTATAATCAGTCCAATGGAAAGACGAGACGTCATAGGCGGGTGACGTCATCGACCAGGAAGCTATAAAGCACCCCTGAAAACAGACCGCGACAGCTTCTGTGCCTTCAGCAAGCGATCTGTGTATTCTGTCCTTGTCATATTTATTGTTGTCTGTCAAGTTGCAATATTTATATATTATGGCAAAAGAGAGCAAGCAAGCATTGTGTTGTTCCCTTCCCGCGTTATATCACGGGTGGGGACACACACTCCAGAGTAAAAGCTTTGTGTTGCTTGTTTGGGAGTGGAGCATGCCAACAGTCAGTTCTCGAGGGGGCTGACTGTGAGCATTGTGAGAAGCTGTCCGTGAGGACGCTCCGCTCCCGCCGGCCGTTCTTCGAGGAGGACGGTTCGGTGCGCGCGCCCCGAGGCGCGGGTCCCGCTGCTGCCGAGGCACGGCGTCGACGCGCATCTTGGGGATCGCAAATGGTTCTTACAAACACCTGTTAGATCCAGTGTTTTATCTCGGGGAGAAGCACGCTCTGCGGTTTCTCCTCCCCGGGATGAGGCATTCATCCTGCGATTTCCAGTTCTGAGGAATTGGTATCGTTAGTGTGTTTTAAAAAAATAAATAAAAAAAAAATAAAAGAAAATAAGGCAGATGTTTTTGAGTTTTCATAATAAATAAATAAATAAATAAGTGAGCTCATAACTCTGTTGAATAAAGAGGAGCTTATAAAGGAGGTTTTATCCTGTGCTGTTGCTAAGTTAAATATTTCTGGCCAACCAAACATATATGAGAGTGAAAATATAAGGAAAACTCTATATCTCAGCCTCCTCGTCGGGGAGTGCCGTTTTTTCCCTATCTCCACACTGAGGTGTCGAGATCGTGGAATAAACCGGTTTCTATTTGTGTTTATCCCTAAACTTCTACTATAGTAATGTTATGGGTATAAAGTATCATGGTATGACAGTGCCTCGGGTTAAAGAGACGCTTGCGAGCTATCTCTCTCCCGGGTCGTCATCATAACCCCGATGTTACCCACCAGCCATCATAAATATTAGATAAATATTATTAGGTAGCACTGGTAGGTAAAGTATATAAGGACATGGATGAATGCGAGGATGTAACAGCACTGACGCTATTCGAGAATTGCGTCGTGCAACAGATAAACTATACCGGGGAGGGACGGTTTTGAGAAATCCTTTCTTCTCGGCGTCCTCTGGGTGGCGACTCTCTGAGGAGGGTTGCAGCGCTGTCAGTTCGGTT
The DNA here is from genome assembly GCA_021554675.1 of Leuciscus idus. NCBI lineage: Eukaryota > Metazoa > Chordata > Actinopteri > Cypriniformes > Leuciscidae > Leuciscus > Leuciscus idus. The sequence continues at coordinate 50,555,902 of CM038625.1, read as the reverse complement.
GTTTCCTGCTGGTGGCCACGGAGTGATATATATTTATATGTATGTATATATATATATATGTATAGTTTTTTCTGATGTAAAGAGAAATTAAAATATGTCTGTTCTTCTGGACGCTCCGCTTTAAAAAAAAACGAAGAAATAACTCTTCAGCGGCGTTCCAGAGGTTTCTTCCTCACCGATCTAATGTTCCTGAGACTGCTGGGCGGGAGCAGTCTCAGCCTACTAAGCTCCTCGCAGCATAGAGTGCGGCAAAACAGAGATTCGCCATTCGGGTTCATCCACAATCGAAGGTGACTTGGGTGGCGGTCGCAGTCTAGCCAGTTAGAGATATGCAAGATCTGAGGACTGTTTTATCTCTAAAATATCTTGGAAGAAGAAGCCCTGACGCCGAGGCTGCAGGCTTCTGAGGGTGGTCCCCTCCGGGGTAGGGACGGTTTTGAGAAATCGTTTCTCCTCGGCGCCCTCTGGGGTGCGACTCTCTGAGGAGGGTCGCAATGTTGCCAGTTCGGTTTTCCTGCCGGTTCGCCGTTTCAGGATACCGAGGTGTCAGCGTACCCAAACGATCCTCCGAGGAGGGTCGTAGAGCAGTCAGTTCGGTTTCCCTGTCGGTTCGCCGTTTCAGGGCACTGAGGTGCCTGCTTTTTCCAACGATCCTCCGAGGAGGGTCGTAGGAACAAAGCTAGTTAGAGGTAGGCAAGATCTGAGGACTGTCGTTATCTCTAATAAAACTTAGACAAGAAGTCGTGACGCTGAGGCTATCAGGCTTCTGAAGGTTCCTCCGGGGCAGGGACGGTTTTGAGAAATCGTTTCTCCTCGGCACCCTCTGGGGTGCGACTCTCTGAGGAGGGTCGCAGCGCTGCCAGTTCGGTTGTTCCCTGCCGGTTCTCCGTTCAGGGCACCGAGGTGTCAGCGTCCCCATACGATCCTCCGAGGAGGGGCGTAGAGCGGTCAGTTCGGTTGTTCCCTGCCGGTTCGCCGCTTCAGGGCACCAAAGTGACTGTTCAACCAAATCCAGAGGCCAGTCTCGAGAGACTGGTTCCCCTATTAGAATTTCTGGCAGCGTGGAAACTACTGCCACATATTTCTCAGTGGGTCCTGCACACTATAGAAAAGGGCTTCAGAATTCAGTTTGGTTCTCGTCCGCCCAGATTTCTAGAGGTCCTCCCCACAGTGGTGGACCCCGAGCAGGCTCTGGTTATGGAGCAGGAAGTACTGACACTTCTGCAAAAGGAGCTATAGAAGGGGTTCCTCCTCCCATCAGACAGTCAGGGTTTTACAGCCATTACTTCATTGTTCCGAAAGAGGATGAGGGGTTGCGTCCTATTCTAGACCTGCGTCAATTAAACAACAGGCTTCAGAATCTCAAGTTCAAAGTATGCTTACGCTATATATGATTGTGTCACAGTCTCAGTCCGAGGACTTGTTTGTCACAATAGACTTGAAGGACGTGTACTTCCATGTATCTATCCATCCTCATCACAGGAGGTTCCTGAGGTTTGCTTTCGGGGGCGAAGCATACCAGTATCAGGTTCTTCCCTTCGGCCTAGGTTTATCACCCCGCACCTTTACAAAATGCGTGGATGCAGCTCTGGCTCCTCTGAGACTCCAGGGCATTCACGTATTGAATTATCTCGACAATTGGTTGATTTTAGCTCAGTCCGAGCAGATGGCAGTTCGGCATCGAGATGTCGTTCTGTCTCACTTAAAGAGGTTGGGGTTGTGGCTCAACGCCAAGAAGAGTGTGCTCCTCCCAGCTCAGAGGACCACTTTTCCGGGTGTTTTATCTCACAGCCATAAAGGGGGTAAAACTAGGCCAGTCACTCACTGTGAAACAGTTTCAGAGACTGTTGGGGCTCATGGCAGCTGCGTCCAACGTATCTCTTTTGGCCTTCTGTACATGAGACCTCTGCAGTGGTGGCTCAGGACCAAGGGGTTTTCTCCGAGGGGAAATCCGTTTCGCATGATCAAGGTCACGCGGCGATGCCTTCGTGCCTTGGTCATGTGGAAGAAACCTTGGTTCCTCACCCAGGGCCCAGTGCTGGGGGCTTCTTATCGACGCGTATGCTTTCGACGGATGCTTCCCTCACGGGATGGGGGGCGGTCATGAGTGGCCGCTCGGCGAAAGGTCTTTGGGACCATCAACGTTCTTGGCACATTAATCAGCTAGAAATGATGGCAGTATTTCGAGCTCTCAAATACTTCCTGCCAGACCTGAGAGGTCACCATGTGCTTGTCCTTCTGGACAACGCACTGATGGTCTCGTATATCAGAGCAGATATCCTGTTGAGGCAGGGGCTGAGGCCCGGGGAATGGAGACTTCACCCCGAGGTGGTGGAGCTCCTTTGGGAGAACTTCGGTCAAGACTCAAGTCTACCTTTCGCATCGTTTTATACAACGCATTGCTCTATGTGGTTCTCCCTGACGCGTCCAGCTCTGCTTGAACTGGATGCAACGTATTAGGTGTGGTTGAGGCTTCACCTGTACGCATTTCCCGATATCTTTGCTCCCGGGAGTTACACTCATCTGGAGTTATGGATACTGTGGGCTCGGTCTCTGAGGGGGCCCAGCTCATAGATTCAGGTCTCTCGACTGAGGTCGTGGAGACCATACTCCAGTCTAGAGCTCCCTCCACGAGAAGACTGAATATGCATTGAAATGGAAACTGTTCTCTGCCTGGTGCGGAGAACGCCTTCTGAATCTTGCTATCTGCCCTATGGTACAGTACTTGATTTCTGCAATGAATGTTTCTTTGCTGGGTTATCTCTGAGGAGAGGTCCTTATTTCATCTTCTCCGTGGTACATGAGGCTGAGGCCTGCACGTACTTGGATTTGCACCTGGTATGGTGGTAGTCTTTCCTCACCCCTTGCCGGGTTGTATTCCTAGGTCCCTATTAAATTTGTGGGTCTTTTGTGCTGCAGGCCTTCTGTCCTCCACCTTAATACCCCAGATCAGGAAAAACTTAATCTGTTATGCCCTGTCTGGGCTTTGGATGCTTATGTCCACAGAGCTCCCTGTGGCGTATGTATAAGAGCAATTATTTGTCTGCTTCGGGTTACCTAGTTGGGTTGCCCTGCATCTAAACAGATAATGAGCAAGTGAGTAGTTGAGGCTATCTCACTTGCTTATGAAGCGGCCGGACAGCCTTCACCTTTGGCTGTCCCGGCCCATTCTACCAGGAGTATGGAGGCCTCTAAGGCTTTATTATCAGGAGTTTCACTCTATGACATCTGTAATGCGGCAGGCTGGTCCTCACCGCATACATTTGTTAGATTTATAACTTGGACCTAGGCTCCACTCCAGGGTCTAGGGTGCTTGTTTCCTAGTGTGCGCATGGTCTTCATACAGAACAGGCATTTGTCATATGGCGTCGTGGGTATAGGGTTCCCACCGCATCTCGACGCAGCTCGAGTTCCCTTGAAAGGGAACGTCTCAGGTTACGTATGTAACCCTGGTTCCCTGAGAGGGAACGAGACGCTGCGTCGCCTTGCCATACTCCCTGCATGCCTGTGATCGACTTGCTTCGGCTTTTCAGAAGCTGTCGCGGTCTGTTTTCAGGGGTGCTTTATAGCTTCCTGGTCGATGACGTCACCCGCCTATGACGTCTCGTCTTTCCATTGGACTGATTATACACGTGCTTCACGACGCAATCACGCAGGGCGTTCCCACCGCGTCTCGACGCAGCGTCTCGTTCCCTCTCAGGGAACCAGGGTTACATACGTAACCTGAGACGTTATGTTTAGTTTACTGTGGGAGATTATGTAACTATAGCAACCGCTTCACCATCACCTTGTTTTTTCCAAAAGCTATAGTGAAATGCTTAATATTCAAGCTGTGTCTATACAAATCGCAAAATTATACTGTGCTCTAAAAGCGTAACACGTTACTCTCTTATGAATGCTTCTGCGTGTGTAGCAGAAGAGAGTAGTCAAGTTTTGGGATGTACGTCGTAACTGCATCTTTAACCCTCTGAGGTCTGAGCTGTTTTCTGGGCCTGGAGGTGTTCTGACATGCTCTGACATTTGTGTTTTTTTCTGTTACTAGTGACATTTTCATGGCTAAAGTCTAATTACACTGTATTCAGCACAAACTCTGCTACAATAATATATCAGCAGCATGTATGTAAAAGTTTGTAGTTTTGAGATAATGACATTTATGCGTGGTTTGTGAAAATACAAAAAAAAATTGTCACTGAAATAAGGCCATGAAACCCATACTGATTATTTCTTCACAAGACTTTTGAAAATTGTATGACGTAGCCTAGAATATTTGCTCCAAAACTATGTGAAAATCACCCTGACTGCTCATTCAGATAAGACAATATATTGATTTAAAATTTCTAAGACGTGTTTTGTGTGACAAAGCCATATTCGAAGAGGCGTGATCATCTCATGAATATGCAAGCCTTTAACACCTGAGAAAGACAAAGACACTCCCCTAACTGCCCTATTAGGAGCGATCAGGCCCTGTCATTCAGAGCAACTTTGCACAAAGAATGAGGAGATTTAAAAAAGAATGGCTTTTAGATTGTTTGGATTTATTTACAACACAACACAATCCAAAAATACAAATGACAAAAGAGCACATTGAAAACAATGATCCAAAGACAGAGACCTTTGTGCCATTCCTAAAAACATTGTACATACCATTTCCAAGGTGTTTGATTTTCACTTTACCATGTTCATGTACAGAGACTCATGTGAATGTTGAAGTCAGCAGGACTCAGTTGCATCTGGTCCCTGAAAGAAAAGAAAAAAGTGAACATACTGGTATCAAGAGAAACTAGGCCTGCACGATTTTGGGAATACATTTTAGATTTTTCTGGTTAAAATTGCTTTTTAAAATTCACAGAATACACACACACACACACACACACACAAATGTTTCCAACAATATATAATATAAAGAACACCATATTTGTTGTGCCTTGTAGGCATAAGCTATGTGCAGTACTGCATAAAATAATTTTATTTTACAAAGCAGCCTATAAATCTTCCAAAAGATTTCAGTAACAATGCTAGAGAAAAATATATTGATTATCTTATGTTACTTCAAATGTTTCCATTCGTTATGATGATATGAAATGAGATAATAGTAAAAACATAAAGCCTAATGTTTGGTGCATTTTTCCTTTCAAACGCAATCGCGCTCCAAAATATGATACATTCAAACCCACAGCGTTATTAAACATTATGGTTATACATATCTATGTTTGAGCAGATATCGTACTCGGTTACTAACGTAACCTCGGTTCTCTCTAGAAGAGGGAACGAGTACTGCGTAAGATATCTTACGCTAGGGGAAAATCCTTTTCCGCGAGATATTGAAGCCAAAAATTATCCTTAATTTTGTAATAATGCAAAACGCGTTGCAGCAGCAATGCAGACATAGGCGAGACAGCTCGCGCGCCTATTGGCTGCTCTGCGGCAACTGCAGCAGCCTATCGAGCGAGGCCTGGCGTGACGTCAGACCCAATCAGGGCACTTCGCGCCCGCTGCGTCACGTCCCGCCGAAATGGGCGTGGTCTAGGCCTATAAATATCGCTCGCAGGCAGCTATTATCTGGTTTTTCATCATCGAAGCAACCAGAGCGTGTGCATGCACGGCAAGATACGCAGTACTCGTTCCCTCTTCTAGAGAGAACCGAGGTTACGTTAGTAACCGAGTACGTTCTCTTACGAGAGGTCTCTCGTACTGCGTAAGATATCTTACGCTAGGGGACCCAATGTAAAACGCCGTGCATGCTGAGATCTGACACCAAAGACCCAAGGGCGAAAGCCCGGGGTACATATAGTGCACAATCACTCAGTGAACTCACAGAGAGTCCGGGAAGAAGGAGGGGTGCAGCCTCACTTTTCCACATAAAGTAGCGTCGAAGGGACGCGAATTTCATCATACAGACAGGGCGGGGTACGGCCTGAACTGATGGGAAAAAATGTGGGTCTTACACAGTTTGCCCAGCTTTAAACTGTCGAACATTGAGCTGTGCTCAGCAGACGCAGCATTCTGAGCTGAACGCATCAGGTCAGATAATACTGGTAGTTTAGACCGACAGCAGCCTGGCCTGCAGGGCGGGAACCTCTAGGTTATAAAACCTTATAAATGTAGACGGGGAGGCCCAGCCTGCCGCCATACAAATATCTTGCAAGGCAATCCCACTTGACCAGGCCCACGAAGAGGCCATGCCTCTCGTGGAATGCGCTCTGACACCCAAAGGGCACTGCATGCCCTTGGAGGCGTATGCCAGCGCTATAGCATCAACTATCCATCTGGATAGGCTCTGTTTCGACGCGGCTAGTCCCTTAGAACGTCCGCTAAACGAAACAAAGAGCTGTTCCGTCTGTCTGAAAACAGACGAGCGAGACACATAAGCTCGTAATGCCCTGACTGGGCAAAGGAGGCTCGCGTCTCTTTCCTCATCAGGGACCGGTAGGGCTGACAGGGAGATAACCTGCGCCCTAAACGGTGTGTTGAGGGATTTTGGAACATAACCGTGCTTAGGTTTGAGTATAACTTTTGAGTCATTGGGCCCAAACTCCATGCACGCCGCGCTCACGGAGAGCGCGTGCAGATCCCCTATGCGCTTCACTGAAGCGAGAGCCAGCAAAAACACCGTTTTGAAAGACAGGTGTTTCAAATCGATTGACTGTAAAGGCTCAAATGGCGCACCTTTCATGGCTTCCAGAACCGTAGAAAGGTCCCATACGGGGACTGAGGGAGGTCTGGGAGGATTCAGTCTCTTAGCTCCTCTAAGGAAGCGGATGACTAAATCGTTCCTTCCTATTGACTGACCAAGCGTTGTTTCTGAGAACGCTGCTATAGCCGCCACATAAACTTTGAGCGTGGAGGGGGCCCTGCCCCCATCCAACAGCTCTTGTAGGAAGGAAAGCACCTCCGTCACATCACAGTTTGTGGGTGACACACCACGGGCTGTGCACCAGCCCGAAAACACTGACCATTTCGAAGAATAGAGTCGTCTTGTAGACGGAGCTCTAGCCTGCGTGATCGTGTTTAATACTCCTTTAGGGAGTCCAACATGTACCCGTTGATGGCCCAGACATGAAGGGACCATAGTTCCGGGTGAGGATGCCAGATCGAGCCGCGGGCCTGTGAGAGGAGATCTCTCCTCACTGGTACTGGCCACGGGGCAGTACTTGCTAACTGCATCACGGCTGGGAACCAAGGTTGGTTTTTCCAGAACGGTGCTACCAGCAGTACTGAGCATCCTTCTTCCCTGATCCGTTCTATCACCTGAGGCAGGAGAGAGACGGGGGGAAAAGCATAGAGCGGGCGGCGGGGCCACACATGGGACAGCGCGCTCCTGCTCTTGGAAAAAAATTCTTGACCGTGAGCGTTTTCTTGAGACGCAAACAGGTCCACTTTCGCTCTGCCGAATTTCTTCCACAGCAGTTGGACTGTCTGTGGGTGTAGGGACCATTCGCCTGCCGGAACATTGTTCCTGGACAGTCTGTCTGGTCCTATATTCATGATCCCTGGCACATGCGCTGCTCTGAGCGAGCGCAGGTTGCACTGAGCCCATACCAGGAGGCGTTCTGCCAGCCTGTACAGTTTCTCGGATCTGATGCCGCCCTGGCGATTTATGTAGGACACCACAGACATGTTGTCCGAACGGACCAAGACGTGGTGACCTTTTATTTGGGGACAAAAACGCGTCAGCGCGTTGTCTACTGCCAGCATTTCGAGGCAGTTTATGTGCAGGAGCTTCTCCCGTTCTGACCACTGGCCGAAGAACGGTCTGCCCTCGAGCAGCGCTCCCCATCCCGAGGTGGACGCGTCCGTGGACACCACTTTCACCCTCGAGGAAGTCCCCAGGCTTACACCTGATTGGTACCAGTCGTTCGCTTTCCAGGGTTTCAGAGCTGTAACGCATTTCTGATTGACCCTGAGGCGAAGCAAACCGGGTGCCCACGCTTCGCGTGGGACTCGCGCTTTCAGCCAAAACTGCAGCGGGCGCATGCGTAGCAGACCCAGCTGGAGCACTGACGATGCTGAGGCCATGAGACCTAGCATCTTCTGAAATCTCTTGAGCGGGACAGACGCGCCGCAGCGAAAAGAGTTCGCTGTGCGTCGAATGTCTACCGCGCGCTGTTGTGATAGTCGCGCTATCATGGATAGTGAGTCCAGTTCTGTGCCCAGGAAAGATATTTTCTGACTGGGTGACAGGGAGCTCTTCGCCCAATTGACACTCAGACCCAAATCCTCGAGGTGATCGAGTAAAATGGTCGTGTGTTCTATGAGCACTGCGCGAGATTGCGCTAGAATCAGCCAATCGTCCAAATAGTTCAGCACTCGCATGCCTCTCATTCTGAGGGGTGCGAGCGCCGCGTCCATGCACTTCGTAAATGTACGGGGTGCTAGGGACAAACCGAACGGCAGGACTGTGTACTGATATGCCTGGCCCTCGAAGGCGAATCTCAAATATCGCCTGTGACGTGACGCTATCTGTATTTGAAAATACGCGTCTTTCAGATCTATTGACACAAACCAATCTCCTTGGCGAATCTGCACAAGGATTTGCTTGGTCGTGAGCATCCTGAACTGTCGCTTCACAAGCACTTTGTTCAGTTGCCTTAGATCTAGTATGGGTCTGAGACCCCCGTCTTTTTTCGGTACCAGGAAGTATCTGCTGTATAGCCCTCCCTCGCTCTGATCTTGAGAGAGAGGTTCTATGGCCCCTTTGCTCAATAGTTTCGTCACTTCGGCTCGAAGTAGATGTGCTACTTCCGTTTTTACCGTGGTCTCGACGCGCGCCACATAGCGGCGAGGGCGTCGGCGAAACTGCAGCGAATAGCCTCTTTCTATAATGTTCAGCACCCACTTCGAAACCCCGGGTAGCTTTGCCCATGCGTCTGCATGGATAGCTAGGGGTCGAATACGAAGCGCGCTCCGCTCGCTCAGCGATGGAGAAGCTTCGGTGTGCTGTAACACAAGCGTGTCGCTCGTGGCATTTGAGGCGTGGGGCGCGCTGATGACAGCGGGCAGATTGCCCGCGCTCGACTCCTCTACGGTGGTTAACCGCGAGGGGGAGGGCTGGGCGGTTCCCGTGGGAACTGTCATGTCTATGTGTGGATGTGGGCGCGGGACAGCGGGCACATTTATCACACCGAAAGCATCGTTCGCTTGCGTGAAGCGAGTGCACGTTGGTTTCGTTTTTACAGAAACCGTGAGACATGCATAACGTGGTGTTAGTGGGCACTGGGTAGTGGGCACGTTCACCATGTTTGAAGCGCAACCGATCTGAGTCGGTTTTATGTGCGCGAGCCCTGTGTGACAGGCTGTGCTTATGTGTAGGGATGGGCACTGGGCAGTGGGCATTCTTACTACACACGAAACACCATCGGCCGTGGCCGGGACACCAGAAAATACACTCTTTTGGGGATTTATCTGGGTAGCCGTGAAAACGGCATTTGTGTGCAGGCAAGCGGGTGACAGAACCGACTTGTTGGCTGCAGAAAACACTGGAACAGTCACATTTTCTGGAACTGGACGAGCGAATAGCTTTGGTGTGAGTCCGGCCGCAGCGGGACTGGAACACCGTCGTTTTCCTAGCTGTGCTAGGACGACTTCGGGGCCTCGGGCTTCACCGTGATCCTAGGTCGCGAGCCGCGTCCTGCGGGGCGGCGACCGGATGAGCGGGAGCGCGGTCTCGCGCTTCTGGCCTGGCGGCGCTGTGAAGTGGAGGCAGTGGACGGTGGCTGTGGCTGTGAGCTCTGAGCAGACGGTTTCGCACGGCCTGCTGCAGAGCTGGAGCGCTTCGGGAGGAAGTGCTTCATAGCCTGAGACGCTTTCTGTACCTCTGCGAATCTCTCCGCGAAATCTTTGACGGAGGATCCAAAGAGGCCTGTGGCGGAAAGCGGGGCGTCGAGGAACGCGGTGCGTTCAGACTCGGCCATTTCCGAGAGCGTCAGCCAGAGATGTCTCTCAGACACGGTGAGAGAAGCCATAGTCCGTCCAATGGCTTGCGCTGCGGACTTAGTAGCACGAAGAGCGAGGTCCGTGGCACTCCTTAAGTCCGGCACACAGATCGCGTCAGGTCCTTCCTCATCCAGCTTACGGAGGAGATCGGCCTGGAAGATCTGGAGCGTTGCCATGGTGTGCAACGCTGACGCAGCTTGCCCGGCGGCGGAGAAAGCGCGGTGGAGCAAGCTCGACGTCGTGCGGCAAGCTTTAGAGGGTAGGGCCGGCTTAGCGCGCCGTCCAGCGGAGGGCGGGCATAAGTGGGCCGCTATCGCCTCTTCAACCGGCGGCAGCGAGAGGTATCCTCTGTTCTTGGCATCGTCAACGGCGGAGAATGCCAAAGAAACAGCAGGACGCACTCTAGCAGAATAGGGGGCGCTCCAGGACTTGGCGACTTCTTCGTGTAACTCAGGAAGAAAAGGCGCCGGTCTGGACACAGGCGAAGCGCGCTCCCCAGGCAGGAAAAATCCATCCAGCCGGTTGTGAGCGGGCTGCTCAGGCGAAGACCACTCGAGGCCGAGGCTCGCCGCGGCCTGTGCGAGTACTCGCATGAGTTCCGTCTCAATGGAAGCTCTCTTGCCTGACGAAGTGCGGGCAGGGGGTGCGGGGTCCTCAGAGCCCGCCCAATCCTCACTGCCTGACGCCAGGATAGAGCAGGAATCATCCTCTCCCAGCAGGGCTTCCTCATCCGCGATATCAACGGAAGCGGCGGCAGACGGCGGCCGCTGTCCGTCAGGAAGCGAAACAGAAGAAGCCGGGGAAGCAAGCGGGCGAACCGGCGAGCTTTGGCGGCTGAGGGAGGGTTCCGGGGCCCGCTGGGCACGGCGCTTTTTACGGCGCGACGCCGCGGCGGGCGGGGGAGCAGTCTCGGTGAAGACGGCTAGGCGAGTCCTCAGAGTCGCCATTGCCATCAGCTCGCAGTGAGGGCATCCGCCGTCAGCGAGCGCGAAAGCTGCATGTTCCTCACCCAGGCAGGAAACGCAGATCACGTGGCGGTCCCCGTCGCTGAGTGTGGCTCTGCACGAGCCGCAGGAAGGCATCTTTAAAAAGACGCTAGCTCTTTTAGAAATGTGTGTCGCGGCGGCGACACACACACACAGAAATACAGTGCAAATAAAAGAGAAGGATATAAGCGCCGGAAAGCGCAGCAGGAAGGCAGGAAGGCGGCGCGGCCAGCGACTTCAGTGACTCGTCCCGCTGAAGGTGCTCTCTCTCTACGGCGCGGCTTCTAATCCAGCTCCAGCGATGCGTGTGCTTCGCTTGAAGGATGAAAAATCAGATAATAGCTGCCTGCGAGCGGTATTTATAGGCCTAGACCACGCCCATTTCGGCGGGACGTGACGCAGCGGGCGCGAAGTGCCCTGATTGGGTCTGACGTCACGCCAGGCCTCGCTCGATAGGCTGCTGCAGTTGCCGCAGAGCAGCCAATAGGCGCGCGAGCTGTCTCGCCTATGTCTGCATTGCTGCTGCAACGCGTTTTGCATTATTACAAAATTAAGGATAATTTTTGGCTTCAATATCTCGCGGAAAAGGATTTTCCCCTAGCGTAAGATATCTTACGCAGTACGAGAGACCTCTCGTAAGAGAACCACAAACAGTATTTAACAGTAAACACGGGTCTAAATAGTATAATATTCACCATATATCTAGCAACAGTTCAACTGCAATGTGAAGTTTATGCAACAATACCATAAACTAATAAGTAAGAATTTCTTACCTTACATCTTTCTTGTCTTCAAATCGCGTTCTTCTTCTTCTGATGTAAATCCAATGTAAGCTCACAGCGCGTCTTCCAAACTCGACGAAAAGCAGAGACTTGTGAAGTGTTTTGGTGTTTTGTGTTTGAGGTAACGAGGGCGTTCGCGTTCCATGTGGAGATTTGCATGTGAATCTCTTTTGCGCGAGTGGGCGTGGCCGAATTAAAAGTAATTAGCAAGCGTTTGAGATACTGGACATCCTGTTGGTTTTATACAAATTACTTAAACAGAGAATATTTGTTTTCAGTTTGAATCCGATCATTTAAAAGTACACACTTAAATGTGTATAAAGGTATATGGCTCATAAATGTGTGAGAAGTATTCGCTGATTTTTGTTTCAGTTTATAGACGTGCTCAAGAAAAAAAAGTTCACCGCGACGGAGAGGCAGAACGCACACCCTGTTTATTTTCTTTATTTTACAAAAGCACAATGTTTTGATTTGATTGTAAGTGGACACATACAAAAGTAGAAATATCACAGATTCTTTTTTTATATTTCTTTTTTCTGTATAACCATAAATGACGGAGTAATTTAAGTTTATTGTACTACAATGTGAAGAAAATCCAGCAAAACGCGGGGGCGCGTTTGCCGACCTCAGAGGGTTAATGGACAGCTCTGTTGCTTAGATAAGTCCATCTTGTCACCGTTTAAACTGGCCTGGCAATCATCTTATTACAGTTAGACTAACATTATCTAAATTGTAGTTTCTCACCAAATCTCTTGATATGCGTTCATTAAAATGTCTCTTACCATGAAATAATGTTATGGTTATATTGTTCATCCTATTTAGGATGGATGGTAAAGTATAGTACCAAAGAAAGTAAAGTTCAGTTGCCTAAACCTTTACAGTAACAGTATTACAACATTTTCACGACTAGCCTGTCTCTAACTAACTAACTAACTGTCTCGACAATACATTTTAAAATGAATTGCATGCCATTTAGCAACACCAGTTATACAGCTTTTATTTATAAATTCTAATGTAGATCTAGCTCACTGCAATTAAGTGTCTCAGGCAGCCACCAAGCTAACACAGTGAGTAACTTAAAGGGTTAGTTCACCCAAAAATGAAAATTCTGTCAGTAATTACTCTCCCTCATGTTGTTCCAACCCCGTAAGACCTTCGTTCATCTTCAGAGCACAAATGAAGATATTTTTGATTAAATCTGAGAGCTGGATCACTCCTCCATAGACTTCTAAGACATTATAACTTGCTGGCCCAGAAAAGTTATTAAAGAGATCGTTAATATAGTCCAAGTGACTTCAGTGGCTCGATCTTAAGTTTATCAAGCGACGAGAATACTTTTTGTGCGCAAAAAGTAAACAAAAATAACTACTTTATTCCACTATTCATTTCCTTCTCTCTGGGCCTCGAGTTAGTTCACGTAGTATAACTGCGCAGCGCTCCTGTGTTGTACGTCTGTGTTTTCTGTGGACGGTGTAAAAAGAGACTGTGTACTTAATAGACTGTTCACACAATACAAGGATTCCCCTCAGATTTCATGCATGATGTATTGGAAGGGGTAGTACCAAAGCAACTGAGTTTATGCCTTAAATCTTTAATGTCCAAACATTATTTTACTTTTGATGATCTTAACTCAATTATTCAGTCCTTTCCTTTTAAATATTCTGATAAAATTATTATTATTATTATATTATTATTAAAACCATTCGCTTTGAAGCCAAGCACAGCTGTTTTAAACGAGTGATTCACGATGTTCATAATTTTCAAAATATCTTACTCACTCTTGCTACAAAACATCAGCTTACATTAGCTTATTATCTAGACCTACCCAGTCTTTTTAAACCTGACTTGGAAGTTGGGCATGTTGCTTTTGTTTCTGTGGACACTCTGGAGTACTCTATGAAACGGGCTATAGAGGACAAATTTGCAAATATCACCACGGTATCTCTTGCAAGTCATGCATCTCTCCTCTCATACTAAGTATGCAGAAGGAATGTTCCTCTCTGTGGGACATACAAGTGGACTGCCTGACTTCACCAAGTTGGTTAAGATTTTAATAGTGTCCAACAGAGTGTCATTCATCATTGAACCTTACAATGCATGGTTCATTGAGCACTTAAGGTGTTATGAACTGGAAAAAAGACTTGCCCCTGAACTAAAAGTCGTGGAACCACATGAACTAAATGGACAACCACCCCTTCTACCCATACATGCGAGCAGGCAAATTAATGGTGGTACCAAAGACCAGCCTTCTTTATTAGGGTAAAGTATGGCTGTACATGCCTTTTTATATTGAATAATTTGGTTTGATAGGAGTTAGGGCTGTGCAATATATTGAATTTATATTATATGGCCAAATACACACAAATTCATGTCAAAATTGTGACAGCAGCAAAATAGACCTGCTTCTTTCTGTGTGCTTAAAGGGATAGTTCACCCAAAAATGAAAATTCTGTCATAACTACTCACTCTCATGTTGTTCCAAACCCGTAAGACCTTCGTTCATCTTCGGCAAACAAATTAGGATATTTTTGATGAAATCCGAGAGCTTTCTGACCCTTCTTAGACAGCAACAGTACTACAATGCTCAGGGTCCAGAATGTTAGTACGGACCAATTAATTTGTGTTCCAAAGGTCTTTTGAGTTAAGTAAATAATGACAGAATTTTCATTTTTGGGTGAAATAACCCTTTAAATGTTAATAAAACAACAAAAGACAAAGAGAAAATCATTCACTGCTCTGGACTGAATATCTTATGTAGTTTTAATGAGTATCAGTGTACATTTATATGTTATAAATTAAACATATACATACAATTTGTAATATTAAGCCTATAAAAAACAAATATAGCAATTGTATCTATGTAGGCTTTTATTTATTACTTGTTATAGCCATAATATGACTTCAGATGTTGAAATTTTGAATGTAGCGAATACTTTACTGCTTCCACTTATGTAGGCTGAACCTGTTTATGCTTGTTAGCACTTCTACTAGGTACAAATTTTGAATGTACTACTTTATTAACACTATATGGTGCCTTTCTCTGAATTACTTCTTTGCTGGTTGTAAAGGTTCCACTCCAACTTCAAAATGCTTCTTCGAGTGATCATCTCTGAACGGGACATTCAAAAAATTAGACACATGTCAGACTATGAACGAAGACATTTGTAGGCTATGATAAGAAAAAAAAAAAACCCGACGGTGCGGTAGATATTAATTTCTCCCCCTGTTTGTCTATGATCAGCGTAGCGTTTTTAACATCTTGGAACATCATCAGAGAATGCCCTTTTAATTGGTCGTTTCAGTCATTGTGAGTCACGTATCATAGCAACGATGACGACAAGTGACAACAGCGGGAAATGTAGAAATGACCATAGATATCATATATAAACGCTAGATGTGTTATGGCGCAGTCACTTCCGGCATCATCGTTCGGCCATCTTGTGACAGTGCTCTGTGCATTAAGGTGAATGATCAACATGCACACAAATCCTCTTATCTTGCTGAAATCTTGACGGATTTACAAACGGTTTGGTTTCTTACAAACGTTATTAACGTGGCTATAATTCCGAATGCTTGAACATGTATGTTATCATTTTTCATATGTATGCAGTGTATGAATGTAGTCTCATAACTACATCTCTGACGTTTATAACAAACCAAACCGTTTGAAAATCGGTAGAAAATTGAGTAAGTTATGGTTATTTTAAAGTATTTGCACCATTAAACAGTGAGCGAGCGCACTGTGGCAAGATGGCCGCCGTGTGCGGACGTCGACCTCCATTGGCCAACAGCGCGTACGAGGTATCTAGTGTATATATATATCTATGGAAATGACTACCTCCGAGCAGCCGGCGAAAAAGAAGAGAGCACAAAAATATACATACAGGTGTTGTGTTGCTTGAATGCAGTATTTGAGTGCAATATTTTATATTTTCTTTATTAGCTGTTTTTTTTATGTATTATTGTTTTGCACTGGAAAGAAAGTTAACTATAATGGAAGTATAATTATATAAAGATATTTGCATTACACTTCCTTAAAATGTTGTCTAATTAAATTAGAAAATATAATTTTTTGCACTGGAAAGAACATTCGAGAAGTGTAATTCTATTGAATAAGTTCGCACAAGGCTAGAGAAAACTGTTGTTTATTTTTCTTCAAATGCAGTCTAAGCCGATGAGTTTTGAAGGATATATTTTATATTTGTTTAAGTTAAAAATAAAACGTATTATAAACTAAACAAATCCATGGTTCATTGTTGGCAAAATGACCATGATAGCCTTTATATTTCACATGTGGTTCAGTCTTGTATATTGATTAGGCCTACTTTGCTATTCTATAAATATATAGGCCTAATAAGTTGTATTATAGGCTAATATGCTATAATGTATGAAATATATTTATCTAAATGTATCAATTAGTCTCCACAATATTCACCAGAAGTCATCATTTCAGGGGTTATTTTCTTCCGTGGGGGCATGTCACCCCCCCCCCCCCCCTCCCACCCTCCCCTCCCACCCCGCCCGCAAAAGAAACTTCACTAGACACATGCTACAAGCTTGCTTGCCTGCCAACTCTCACACATTCACCGTGAGACTCGCCCACACATCCATTTCCTTACGCAGAGAACAATAGCGAAAGCAAAGAGGACACGGAGACCGACAGACTAGACAGAGCTGGGTACTTTTGATATATAAAAAATTCAGCTCTCAAATTCTGTCAATTCCATTACGAAATTCAAACAATAAACACTGTTTTGGCGCTTGTAAATGTGACATGACCGATCTCTAGCATCTCAGTTCTAGCGGCACGTGAACAGATCATCTCTGCTAGCTAATAGTAAATAAACACGAATGAACAATGTTGAAAGATACAGTACAACTTACCGAAATGTATATTCCTCGTACATAATATCGACCAATTAGTGTTTTTCATCAGCATGAAGAGGTCAATAACACAGCTGGAGAACAATTATGTCACATTTACCTCAGGAAAGCCAATTAATGAACATAATATATGCTATAGCATGTTAGTTGGCTAGAAAAAAGAGCTATAGAGAGTATTTTGCTAAATATGTGTACTATATTACATATGTATTATATTTTTACTTGCATCATTAAATAAAGTTGTTATTATAATAAAACACGCATTATATTTAATTTGAGTTATTTTTAACCTTAAATAATACTGCCAGCTGATAGGGCTGTATGTTTACAGCATTAGGTGAGTGTTTTTTTTTTTTCTTGAGAAAAATTAAGGCCTATCTTGTGTACCTAATATTTATCCAAATGAGTCAATATTAAATCAAATCACAAGAATTGAATTGAAATCGTGAAATTTGTGTTAAGCAATAATAAAACACCGTAGCTTACCAGAAATTGTACCAGGTAAACATTGAATTGAATTTATTTATTTAAATAGGACAGTGCATATTCATGAACGTACAATCAAAGTTGAACGTAAATACGCCGGATTTAGCACAATGCTAATTTCCATCCGTAGTCCCAAACATAGACAAATACAAACCAAAAAACAAACAATATACATATCAACAAATATACGTATAAAGATAAAAAAAAAAAACATTAAAAGTTCCTATACCTTATAGAGTACTTATTGTAATATTTATTTAAAGTGCATAAATGCCTGTGCATAGACATCCCAAAGTGCTAATTATAAATATATAAATAAAACTACCTATCACACTTTACCTTCGTATTTAATGATTACATTTTTGTTTGTTATTCAGCCATTTTTTAAGATCTTTCTTAAATGAAACAAAAGTGGGGCTATCTCTAATTTCCGTTGGCATACTGTTCCAATTTGTGCAGCCTTTAATAGAGAGGATATTTTGTGCAAACGAGTATTTTCTAAATGGTACTTCACAATCCCCCCGGGTAAATGATCTAGTCCTAGTCTCGCTATTTCTCTTTTTGATAAAATCCCCCAGGGGTGGTGGGCCGATTCCATTCATTGATTTGTAAATAAGACAGCTATTTTTTTAAATTTTAAGATTTTCAAAATTTAGGAGTTGATACTTCTCAAAAATTGGACAAAGGTGAAACGACTGTGGTTTCCTGTCAAATACCTTAACTGCTTTTTTATATAGCTGAACAATGGGTTTTAATGCAATAACTCCAGCAAAAGACCAAACTGTGAAGCAGTATTCAATGTGGGAAAAAATCATACAATGGAGATATGATTTAGCAGCCTCGGTTGTAATGTAGGACCTGATTTGTTTGTAATTTTGTAGATTACATTTTATAGCACTGGTTACCTTTTGAATGTGCTTTTTGAAAGTGAGGTTTGAATCTAGTATAACCCCAAGGTACTTGAACTGGGCTACAACTCCAATTCCTCCCCTACCAAAAACACAGAAGATCTACTTCTTGTTGGTGGTTGTTCAGTGAGTGTCTTACATTCAGTTTTTAAAGTATTTGGCTTTTTTTTTTTGTGAACATCATCACAACGGTCTTTTTGGTATTAAGAGTGAGACAGATTTGATTTAGCCAGTTTTGAAATTTAGTTAGTGAATTTGTAAGGTTTGTAGCTATTATCTTTGTATCTTTACCATGTATAAAGATCACAGCGTCATCCGCATACATCTGCACATTACAGTCCAGACAAGCAGCTGGAAGATCATTAATGTACATTGAGAACAATAGAGGCCCGAGAACTGAGCCCTGCAGAACTCCAACATGATTGCTGAGGGAAGGAGATTTAACACCATCTACAGGTCCTTCTCAATAAATTAGCATATTGTGATAAAGTTCATTATTTTCCATAATGTAATGATAAAAATTAAACTTTCATATATTTTAGATTCATTGCACACCAACTGAAATATTTCAGGTCTTTTATTGTTTTAATACTGATGATTTTGGCATACAGCTCATGAAAACCCAAAATTCCTGTCTCAAAAAATTAGCATATCATGAAAAGGTTCACTAAACGAGCTATTAACCTAATCATCTGAAACAACTAATTACCTCTAAACACCTGCAAAAGATTCCTGAGGCTTTTAAAAACTCCCAGCCTGGTTCATATCTCAAAACCGCAATCATGGGTAAGACTGCTGACCAGAATGCCATCATTGACACCCTCAAGCAAGAGGGTAAGACACAGAAAGAAATTTCTGAACGAATAGGCTGTTCCCAGAGTGCTGTATCAAGGCACCTCAGTGGGAAGTCTGTGGGAAGGAAAAAGTGTGGCAAAAAACGCTGCACAACGAGAAGAGGTGACCTGACCCTGAGGAAGATTGTGGAGAAGGACCGATTCCAGACCTGCGGAAGCAGTGGACTGAGTCTGGAGTAGAAACATCCAGAGCCACCGTGCACAGGCGTGTGCAGGAAATGGGCTACAGGTGCCGCATTCCCAAGGTCAAGCCACTTTTGAACCAGAAACAGCGGCAGAAGCGCCTGACCTGGGCTACAGAGAAGCAGCACTGGACTGTTGCTCAGTGGTTGCTCAAATTTTGCATGTCATTCGGAAATCAAGGTGCCAGAGTCTGGAGGAAGACTGGGGAGAAGGAAATGCCAAAATGCCTGAAGTCCAGTGTCAAGTACCCACAGTCAGTGATGGTCTGGGGTGCCATGTCAGCTGCTGGTGTTGGTCCACTGTGTTTTATCAAGGGCAGGGTCAATGCAGCTAGCTATCAGGAGATTTTGGAGCACTCCATGCTTCCATCTGCTGAAAAGCTTTATGGAGATGAAGATTTCATTCTTCAGCATGACCTGGCACCTGCTCACAGTGCCAAAACCACTGGTAAATGGTTTACTGACCATGGTATTACTGTGCTCAATTGGCCTGCCAACTCTTCTGACCTGAACCCCATAGAGAATCTGTGGGATATTGTGAAGAGAAAGTTGAGAGACGCAAGACCCAACACTCTGGATGAGCTTAAGGCCGCTATCGAAGCATCCTGGGCCTCCATAACACCTCAGCAGTGCCACAGGCTGATTACGGCCATGCCACGCATTGAAGCAGTCATTTCTGCAAAAAGGATTCCCGACCAAGTATTGAGTGCATAACTGAACATAATTATTTGAAGGTTGACTTTTTTTGTATTAAAAACACTTTTATTTTATTGGTCGGATGAAATATGCTAATTTATTGAGACAGGAATTTTGGGTTTTCATGAGCTGTATGTCAAAATCATCAGTATTAAAACAATAAAAGACCTGAAATATTTCAGTTGGTGTGCAATGAATCTAAAATATATGAAAGTTTAATTTTTATCATTACATTATGGAAAATAATGAACTTTATCACAATATGCTAATTTATTGAGAAGGACCTGTATATTAACACATTGTGTTCTGTTTGATAAATATGATTGAAACCATGATATGCATCCATACGATGCAGTGGGGTAAAACCTTTATCCAGATGTTCAACAAGTTGTTTTGCTATCCACTTTTCAGCAACTTTAGAAACTATTGGCAGGATGCTGATTGGCCAGTAGCTGGCGACCTGTGTTTTTGATCCTGATTTAAAGATGGGGGTAATAATGGCCTCTTTCCAAGTTGCCGGAACTGCCCTTTGACTGATTGATTGATTAACCATAAGAGTAATAGGTTGTACCAAGGCATCGTTATGGGTTTTTAAAAAGTGTCAATACCATGGACATCCATAGCTTTGGAGTTTTTGAGAGCAGCAATGATCTTTATTACCTCTGCCTCTGTTATGTTTTGTATCTGAAAGATGGGCTGATCTTCATTTAATAGTCGAGGTAAAATATTAGAAGGAACGAAGGACCTTATTTCGGATATACTGTCTATAAAATAATTATTAAAAGTGTTTGCCACGATCGTAGGATCTCTAATCAGGGCATTATCCACGGCTAACTCAATGGCTTTAATTTCCTTTTTATTGTGTTTACCTAATAATTTATTGAAAATTTTCCATTACCTCTTGTACTTTTTATAATGGAAACAAAAAAGTCTGCTTTAGCTTTTCTTAAAGTTTGCGTAACTTTATTACGTGCATGTGTGAATTTTTCCCTGTCAGTGGACAAACCAGATTTCAGATATTGTTTAAGCAGCACATCTCTAATTTTTAATACATATTTACAGGTTTGATTTAACCATGGTAGATTATTTCTCTTCTTGGCCCCACCACTCCCCCTACGGGTGAAGGAGGACATTACCTCTTTAAGCTTGTTGATAAAAGAGTTACAACTACTTTCTATATTATTTGAGCGTAATATTTCCTCCCAATCAACCATTTTCAAGGCTGTATTGAGATTCTGTGTTTGATTCTTAGGTATAAAATTTAATTTAGCATCGGAGGAATGAAGAGCACTATTTAATTTTAGATACCTTTTTTTTTTTAAAGCTTCCTAGAAAATAAAATAATGTTGTGGTCTGATAAACCAGTAAAAAAATTAAAAGTCTTAATAATTCAGTTTGGCTTATTGCTGAACAGAAGGTCTATTCTTGTCTGGGAGTTATTTGTTATTCTAGTTGGCTTTTCAATAAGTTTTTCTAAGTTAAAATAATCTGTGGATCGTTTGAGATTTTTCCTACCATGTTTATCATCCCAATTTATATTAAAATCACCTATGATTATAATCTTGTTGTTCCCTTTCGAGGGAACTCGCGATGCGTCGATGACGCTTTGGGAACGCTTCTGCGTGATTGCGTCTGAAGCACTTGTATCAACTAGTCCAATGGCGAGAGTGGGTGTCACGGGCGGGTGACGTGACGACCAGGAAAGGATAAAGGACATCCGGTTTAGAACCGCGCTAGCTTCTGTGCCTCAGCAAGCGTTCTGTGTTATACTGTCTGTCTTATTTATTGTTGTCTGTCAACAAGCATAAATATTATTTACTATTGTACTCGCTCTGTTCCCGCTTGTCACTCTTTGAGGAGGGTGTTCAGGCTCGCGTTCCTCGCAGTGCCAACCCCGTGTTGCCGAGGCAGCACGGAAGTTGGTATTGTGGGTTCGCAAATGGATCTCGCGGAGAGGTTAGAGACGGGCTCCTCCTTTTCTCTGCCTTTATCCGGGGGATCCAGTGCTCTCTCTCTGGGATCAGAAGCCCGCGCCGCGGCTTCTTCCGTCCTGGTTAGAGAGCCCGGTGTTTCAGCAGTCTATCTCTGAGGAGGTAGAGTGCTGAGCATCAATGCATGTCCACAACCACAAGCATATAATATATATCTAGACAGGAGTATGGGGAGCAGACAGCTTTGGATTGTGTGTTCCTCCCTGCCCTCGCTTCATTACGAGTGGGGACACACGCTATTCATGTGTTGTTTGTTTGGGAGTGGAGCATGCACGGTCAGCTCTATTAAAAGGGGCTGACGGTGTTCATTCATAAATTCCCGACGTGTAACATTTGCACTATCGAGAGTTTAGCTCTGCTCCCGATGGCATTCTTCTCGAGGCAAGAAAGTCAATAAATATTATTTGGCTCGGATCTCGCGTTTGCTGAGGCAGCGCGAGGTATGGGTCTGCAATAAAGATTCTGTTACTCGATCTTGGATCTTGCGTGTGCTGCGGCAGCGCGTAGATTACAAGTTTGCAATAACAATAATAGTGGACTGGCTACATTCATTCATGAACATTACCGACGTGTGTTCACTATCGGGAGTTTCCCCATGCTACTGTTTATTTAAAAAAAAAAAAAGACTGCAATAAGAATCCAGTGGTTAAGGATAGAGCAGTCCCAACGATAAAGGTTCACGGTCGTGCGTAGGTGGTGACGTGAGTAAAACTGCTTCAAATGTCTGTGTGTTGTTAGCTATCGGCGCGTAAGCACAGCAAGTAAACAATGAACAGCGCTCGTGATTCTTTAGCTCCGCGCCTCCGCCCACACGGCACGCCTCCAGCCGCTCGTTTTTTTCCGGAAAGACTCGGTACAACCTATCTTTCTTTTATAAATATAATAAAACTCAAGACTTTTTGGAGATATGAAGGATGCAACACTACTCTATAGGTACTCAAGATTAACATGAGATTGACTGAAACTGAGTGTTTCACCCCCCCTTTAAGTTTCGTGAACATTTTTATTAAACATGGACCTTTATGTTCATTAAAAATACTTTTTATGCTATTGTATGCTTCTTTTTTAAATGTAAGCAACTCATTTAGATGTGCAAACTGGGTGCCGGTGTGGTGAGAAGTTCGAGCTCGGCCAGATTCGGCTCGAAGTCGTTCATCTTCGGATGCGGCACCGCGCACGTTGTTACAAAAAATGTTGCGCACACCGCCAGGCGAAATTGGGTCTTGCGAACCCAACGCGCACGACCGCCCACACCGCAATGACGTTGTGTTTGTTGATGTTAACTAAAAGACGAAGGAGGAGAAGATGGTATGTCCGCCCTTTACACACCACTCGGCAAAGAGATGGAGAGTACAGTGCTTTTATCAAAGAAATGCGTGCAGTGGACGAGCAAATGCACTTTGGCTACTTTCGAATGTCTGCTCAGCGGTTCGACGACTTGCTACACCGTATCAAACCTTATTTGGACCATAAAAGAACCCACAGCAGCCCAGTAAGTATGCAAGAGAGACTGGCTGTCACGCTTCGCATACTTTCATCTGGATGTTCCCAAAAGTGTGTTGCCTCCAGCTACAAATTGGGATCGACCACAGTCTCAGTGATAGTGAGTGAGGTCTGCCAAGCAATCTGGACTGCTTTAAAAGGTGATTTTGTCTCGCTACCAAAAGGCAACGAGTGGCTTGACATCAAGAATGAATTTTGGAGAGTGTGGAACTTTACCAACTGTTTGGGGTGTATGGATGGGAAACACGTCCTAATCAAGGCACCCCCAAATGCTGGAAGTGACTTTTTCAACTATAAAGGAACCCACTCCATTGTTCTAATGGCAGTCTGTGATGCCAAGTATCAATTCACCATGGTGGACATTGGCTCGTATGGACGTGAAAGTGATGGTGGGATTTTCAAGGACAGTATTTTTGGTTCCAGACTTCTTAACAGCACTCTTGAACTCCCACAGCCTGAAAACCTGCCAGGCACCAACATCAAACTGCCACATGTGTTCCTGGGAGATGCTGCGTTTCCACTCCATGTGAACCTGGTGCGCCCATATCCAGGTAAAAACAAAATCAAATTGTGCCATAAACTAATATAACATGTATTTGATGTGAACAATGTAAGAAAGAACATTATCTTAAACCTTTAAAGCCCGTTTTCTCAAAATGACTTTTCTCTCATTCTCCAAGTCCGAAATCTCCACTTCAGCAGCACCGATATACACCAAACTCTCCAGTCTTGTACCAAGTTATATTATGAAGACGTTTACAGAGGGATTTGTAAATATATTATTCCTAGTCTGATTTATTTAACATTTTATTCCAAAAAACATGGCGAAAATCATTTTTTTAAGGCTATTGACAGTATTTTCTGATTTACAGGATAACAAAAGTAGATATCCATAAATCCCTAATTTTTTCCCCATCTAATATGTGAACACAATGAAAAAATCATTTTTAATCTGTCTTTATCCAATACTCAGATTTAGTTTTTTTAAATATATGCAAATTAGCGCATATTTTATTAGATATTGCCTCATTTGCATATTTAAACATTAAATTACAGAAAACTTGTAATACACTTTTTTCTCATGGTGATATCTGCTAGTTAAAGATTTTACCCTATTCACCTGTAGTGTCTCGCCTTAAATGTCATATATATGTTCATTTTCCAGCATGAACAGAAGATAAGTGCTTCAGAGATCTCACACAGCTACAGCCGAACACTTCTGGTCATGGCGGACAAAGAGAAGCCAGCCGAGGACAGAGTCCAGCAGGAGTCCAGCGTGGATCCTCATTACTCAGTAAGAGTCAGCACAGAACGCCTGTTCAATGGCTCATGTGGAGCAGAAGCAGACAGAGACACTGTAGTGGAGATATCTGGAAGAGTTTCAGAAGATGGACAAGCTGTGTCTGGCCTTAAAGCAGTTTTAGAAACAAACCAGGAGAATCACCAGCTCTACCATGTCATGAATCAGCCTGACTCAGTCTCTCTCTACCTAACTCCACCAAGCAACACAGTATGACCACCAGCAGATCCTCATTATGCAGGATGACCCTACTGTCAGAAGAGCTGCTGCTTCTCTCTATGAGAAACGTCCAACAGTGACCTCTGTCTACGCTCTGGATGAAAACCAGAGACCCGAACTGATCCACGGTGCCTCTGTGCCTCTGTCAGAGGACAGCCGACTGACGCTGGTAGGCCACGGTGAGAGAGACAGCTCTGGAGAGACGAGACTGGCAGGGTACACAGCTCGAGACGTCGCCAGAATCATTCAGCACACCTTCAGGACGGGCCACAGAATCAAAACAACCAGTGTGGTGGCCTGTGAGGTGGGGTCAGATGAAGAGTTTGCTGAAGCCCTGCTGAGGGAGCTCCATGAGACGGCCAACATCGAGACCGAGCTGCACCTCAGGAGCGCTGTGCTCCAGGTCAGACACACAGGAGAGATCATCACCCAGGAGATCTCTGAGGAAGGGGTGCAGTGGAGACAGAATGATGACAGCAAGAAGGTGGTGGCAACCCTGGATGGGAACGGAGACGTAGTTATCAGAAATGAGCCTGGCAGCAGAGGAGAGCAAGTCTTTACTCATGAAAGAAACTTTCTAATGCCCCCAAAAAAGAACCAACCAAAACAGTCTGGCAGTAAAGGAGCATCAAGCAGTACTGAAGTTACCAACAAATACGGCTGGCCTGATGAGCCACGCAGCTTTATTGACCAGAATGTTTTTGACAAGTTATCCCCTGCTGACCAAACTGCTCTTGATGATCTTGAAGCTCTGTCCTGGGCCTTCTTTCATGCAGACCTGCCACTTCCACAAAGAGTAAACACAGACAACCTGATCATAAACCAGAATATTGTAATAGGGGTAAAAAATATAATCACAGAAAAAAAAAAAAAAAAACTATATACCACCAAATAATAATAATAATAACCAACTAAATAATTACTTAATAAAAGAAAGAAAAAAAAAAGAACAGCTGGAAGGCATTCGGTGGATAACGAAACAGGAGGATCTAAATAATGTTCTTTCCAGGTGTTATGAGATTAACACAGCAAGAGATGTCAGAAGTATCATCCGTCATTATGCAAAGGATGGAGATAATGTAGTCACACACCTGATGGTCAGAGACTGGATATTCGTTGTTCAAGTCTGTATGTGTATCCAGTTGGGAAAAGGCTTGACCAAAATCAAAGAGATGATGTGACAAGGAAAGAAGTCATAAGACATATTGAGGGACAGACAGAGTAGATTACACAAACCTTCGAGCTCAAATTACAGATAAAGGAAAATATACTTATTATGTGAGAACTTTTTTTCTTGAAAGTGAGATAAAAAAATAATGAGCTCAAGCACGCCACATATTTCACTGCATCAGTTATAGCTGAATCTGCTCGAAACTTCCGGACATTTCCTCTGATTCTTATGGCCGTGGAAATGGCTGAAAACACCAGAGAGGAAGGAAAGAATTTTCTTTATGAAGAGCATTCGATGGCAACAGGAGGGAGTTGGATTAACCCTAACCTACGTGGATTTAGCGGCTCAGCAACACCTGAAGTTTCCAGCGAACAAACTGTTTCCGCTAGTAAGCCTCAAGCCTCCTCAAGTACTGAGTCTAACCTTGAAGAAGTCATACGCAGAGAAGATTGCAGAAAAGTTCCAGTTAACTGAAGGTGATCCAGTTACAAATTACAATGATTTTAAAACCAAAATGAATAAAAACCGTGGAGCTTCATCATCTGGTAAATAAGGAGCGTACACCGACGGCTACTTAACTTTCCAAGAGCTAAAGGTGGCGTAGCAGACCTCCCATGGCCACACCATCAAGAAGACGACACACTCAGCCATGTCTAGTGCGACTCTTTAACCGGTGAAGATTTACTGTTTAATAGTTTTTATTTATTATTATTTTTCTTTATTCATTTTCTTTATAATAATGTTTTTTGTGAAGTCAGGCTATGTGTGCACTTGTGTGCTGAGCAGAGAGAGAGTTATAGTTAGCTTAGAGGTAATGTCCACTAGCAGAGATGATCCAGTGATGATGATGATGCTTCAGATGTGTAGAGCTGCTCTTAGCGAGAGAAGGGATGTTTCAGCTGTACCATATGTACATCACTAATGTATACACTGGGAAATAGTTTCTTAATGTGGATAGTGGATTGTCCCATGTGAAAGCATGGGGTAAACTCCATTCTTAAACATAAGCATTAGGTATACAACATGATTTTCTATACCTCTCTCTGTGATGTATAAGCTTTACTGTACCACCTCAGAGAAACATAAAGGCATGAGAGGAAACATCGAGATGATGGGGTAAGAGGAAGGAGAAACCCAGAGGAGCCGTTTACAGCTAGCATGATGGGGGGAGAAGATAGAGGAATGAAGACCTCCTCTCATGTAGCCTTATATTCTCATATGCCTGTTTCTCTCTGTCTGACACATGACACATGTATACATAATAAATCTCTTGGCAAAAGTAACTGGTGCAGCTTCCGTGATTCAACAGTAATGGGGGAAGACTCTGCTCTCAGCACCAGCGCTGAACACTGGCGAGGACGTGCCTGCAGAGTACTGCATCTTATCACTCGGATTACAACAGGCACATCTGATGGTGAATGTGGGAAAACTTCACTGTGTGGCCCTGAGATGTCGGCAAACCCATGGAAACATAAACTCACGGGGTGACAGCTATGACTTTTAGTGGAGTGGATGACCACTTTATGGTCTCTGTGCCTCTTTATGGCCGGAGAATAACACTTTAGATGTACCCATGAAGCAAGACTCTAGTGTCAGCCATTGTCTGCATAGCCTAATATAAATAAACTCCAGGAAGTGATTTTCTTTTCACACAAACAGAGTGAGTTGGCCTCCACAGCTGGGCCTCAGAGCATGTGAGCGGAGAGGAGCGCGAGCGGGCGGGCGGATCTTGGACAGGGCGCAGAGCGCCATTTTTAAAAGGACGGAGCGTCGCCCTATTTCCCGCTCCGCTCACACCACGAGTCTGAAGCCCAGTCAAGCCTGACCCAGAATCCATCTGTCTTGCACAGTCATCAACAGTAGACTATTTTCAGTCAAAACTCGGCTCAATAATGGAGTTCAAAAAGTACTTCAAAAAGGAAAATGAGAAGTCATACAGGTATACTATTAATATAAAACTAATTAACAATGATAACGTGGTACAAGAAAACGAATGTGGAGACATGGTTTCAGTCAGTAAAGATTCATTTTGGAATCTAAAAGACACATCTCTCGAAAACATGAACGTGAGCGACGCGAACACGCTGGGAGGAAAGCAAAAGGTTAGCCAATTGAACACGGTAACTTGTAACAAAGTGTAAATTAAATATAGCGTAATATCCAAACAAATTAGTTTTTTCATTCAAGTAGGCCTAATTGGTTCGTTTTATTTAATTTGTGTCGTCCGTAATAATATTTATATTATTAGGCCCATTTATTCGTTTAATTTTACAGCGGTTTGTGTATACAATGAATATAAGCCAATTAAAATTTTATATTTTATATTTTATATAGGCCGAATTAATTTACTTTCTTTTTTTGTAGGCTATATTCCTTCTTACATAGGCCTAATTTGTCATTTGAAATAAAACATTTCTATTTGAAAAATGTTGTTGCTCATTAGTTCTTTCTCACCGCTCCACTCCGCTCATATGCTCTGGCCTCGGCCCTCTCCCAAACAGTCCCGGCGAACCAATACAGTCAGTGTGAAGAACACCTGCATGTCTTGACCCCTTTATCTTAGGAGATTCTGGACGGTGCACACGGCACAGTCTTCTGGCACAGAGCTGCAGGCTGACACACCAAGCTGTGGATCTGTCCAAGCTTTAAAAACAAGGTGCATTAGGGGGTTTGTCCATGTAATATTGGGGTTTTGCAGCATTACTGAAATTGAATTGGCAACTGCAACGACCAATTCACTGTGTATTTGATGGTTGTATTAATGTAACTGGCCTTTAATCAGACTCAGAGTAAGCAGAGAGTGCCAGCTTTATGCAGAAACTGTTCCTTGAGTTATAGAGAGCAACACATGTGCATTGAGTAACAGGATGACAACATTACTTTAATGCTCTGTCCAGCTCATCTGAAGAAAGCACATCAGCTGCAAACATGAAGCAGGACTTGGCTAAAGCATCTGCTCTGCTTAGAAGTGCTTACTGTGTCGGAAACATTAAGAGACACCTGCAGTAGAGGCAGCAAATGTGTTCGCCAGTCCTGCCTCAACCCCTCAAAACAGCATTTTATCATTATATTCACTATTCTTTATTCTCACTTCCGTGAAAGCCTCTGGTACAGTGAGTGTGGGTGTTTTACATGAAGTAAACACATATAGAGCTGAGCGTGAGTCACAATAATCCTATTTTTTGTGACACACACACACACAAACACAGACACACACAGGCATCCAAAACATGCTAATAGATGGCTAGATACACAGGTGGATAAATAAGAGATAAATGTGTTTAATATACAGTTTTCTAATTCTGTCTAAGGGCCATGAATAAGCTGTAACAGAGCCACAGCCTCCTCTTGTGTGCATGTGCACTGGCTTCAGGGAATACATATCACACTTTATATGTGAAATATAAAATTAAAAAAATTATGTTTCCTTTAATTTAAAATCCTAAAAAAATAATCTTGAATGCATCGGTTCCTGTAAAACACAATCTCCAAAATTATCTGAGGCTTTTCGTAAAAACTGCATAGACAGTTGTTTGTATTTACTTAGTAATAAATACAACAAATAAAGAGTCTGGGAAATAAATATTCCAATCTCTTTTTAATAAGTAAACGGGACCTGGCTGCTAATAAAGGCCTCAAAGAAGTCATGATGATGTTACCAAGGAATCAAGTGTCATCCTGGTCACTCCGAGACAGACTCACTAGGGTATCAATCACTGTTTGTGCATAGACCCCTGCATCACCACAGGCCATGAGCAATGGCAGGACACGAGGAAGGAGACGGTGTGGAGAAATGGCCATTCTGAATGTCAGACGGGTAGATTTGAGGAACACATCCAGCATGCAGGGAACATAAACCGCAGAGTGAGTTCATCATAGCAGAACTGCTGTAGTTGCGAGCAGCACAGCACCAGAGGCAGAGAGGACTGGACTGGACTGGGAAGCTGAGAGAGCAATGGGCACAGATGCATTACTACCTAAAACAGGTTCAAAACACAATTCTATGAATCTAACATTGACCATCCCTGTGAAAAGAGTCCACAAACATCATGTCAGTGCACATATACGACAATATAAGTTACGGAAGCAGTTCAATCCACAAAGCTGCAAAAGCAGAGTTTATATGTAAATCTGCACCTTACCCATCCTGCAATAGAGCAGTGCCTAATTTCTCTCATTTAGATGCTGAAGATACGCTATATCTGCACAAATAAAGCTGGGCAATGTACATTTCTCTGCCGGAAGAAAGGGACAGATTACACTTTTACTTTATCTTTTAGAAGTTCTACACGCAAGCCGAGTTGGTGAGCATCATCTTAGTGTGCAGTCTACCGGCGTGGGTATGTGTGGGCACTGGCGCTGTCTAACTTCATGAGGCACTTTTAAAGTAACAACATGTAACTTTTCAACCTTCATAATATATTTCCAAGACCCTTGTGATAGTACATCGACTTACAATAGGTTGAATGAGACGTCTGCCAGAGCCTGACGGGGTCTGTATCGCTTTTACTGGCACTATGTAACTTCGGGGTGCGGGTAGTAACCAGCGCTCAAAAAGAACTACAAAATTCGACTGCTTTACGGCATACGTCACTTTGCCCACCACTTCCTCAAATGTGACCAACCAGCGCGTTTGTTTTCGTACGTCTGTTTTCGTCATGGCTGAAGCAGCAGCGAAACGTAAGAAGTCCAAGGTTTTGTCGGAGTAGAGTCGGAAGAGGAAAAGGGAGAGTGATAAACTGAAAGGCAGGACGAGGATCAATATTGGTCGAGCGTTTGCTCGCTGGCGTTAGCTTATGGAGGAGGAGAGTTACCAGACTGATGCTGACTTGGCCGTCATGCTGTTGAACTAGTAAGTAACTGTAAATTGCTTGCATACTATCTTTAGTTTTTCTAATCGGTTGTCTGCCTGGCTACGTTACGGAAACTATCTGGTCCTCCATTTATTTATCTTCATGAATCAGCTAGTAGATGAGCGAATTATCAATCTGGTAGCTAGTAAACCCTAACATGGTAGTTTTAGATGGTTAGGATGCTATCGCTATCATTCTCGTTCAGATTTGAGCATTGCAATCGACATGCAAAATTCAAATGTTTGAGTTAAAATGTTTAGTCTACTAAACATGTATAAATTATGAAAGGGGGAAGATTAATAATATTATCATTGCCCATATGAAAAAAAATCTGCATGCTTCATATACAGTAACCGTAAATCATTTTACGACAGCGGTAATGGACAATTCCGCTTCCAACCTGTAGGGCGACCGCAGAGGAAAAGTTCCATGTTGTTGCTTTAAAGCAGCAAACGCTTGTGTTGTTTGATGCACATTTAACTGACTGTACATGTGTTTAGGCTGATGTGTTGGTTTGCAAAACTATCTATTAAGTTGGCCTTTTACTCACATAAAAATTGGTAACACTTTACCGTACACAAAACTGAGAGTAGCTACTGAGGAACGAATCAGGAATGACCTGATAATCATTTAACTGTTAATAAGCAGTTCCTGAATATTTCAGAATAAAGGACTGTAAAGATGATAGTGGAGAGTTACTAGTGAACAGAGAGATACTATATTAATTAATCATCAGATAATTAGTTCATTAATATCTGTGAATCAACACAGGCCTGATGGCCACTCTCGTCACGAGTACTTCTGTGAACTAAGTAAGGCTGTGAAGGAGGCAAAGCGTGTGTTATTCAACAGAACTGCCTGAAAAATGTAAACAATGTGGGAAATTACTGAAATACAGTAAGAAATACAGTATATGTGTGTGTGCGATGATCATCTGTGCAGCTGATCTGCTGTTGACAAGCGTATCATTATCTAGTGGCCAGTGGCGGCACTGCAACACACCAGCACAAACTCACACTCGCCTCACATACAGTGTCTGGTCTCATTGACTTTCATAGCAGGAAAAAAATATACTATGGAAGTGAATGAGACCAGAAACTGTCTGGTTACTGACATTCTTCTAAATATCTTCCTTTCTGTTCAGCAGAAGAAAGACGAGGGTGAGTATATGATGACAGAATTTTCATTTTAAAGTGGAGTATCCCTTTAAACCCATGGGGTCTGTGAAGGAACTGCTCTGTTCATGAATAGCTAATCATTTATAAAATCGTAAAATAAATCACTTACTAAAAATATTTAAATATTTTATTTGTTTATCTGTATGCCATGTGACTATTAACCAACATCAGAGAATCGGGGGGTTCTTCATATCAATATTTGAGGTCAAGGGGGTTCGGCTAACAAAATAAGTTTGTGAATCCCTGGTTTAATGTGACGTACTCAGCATTTCCATGCAATGTTGGACTGACTAATATGTTTGATTACTTGTTTTGTAGGCAAAGGGAGGAAGGCAAAAGACAATCACAAAAACAAAGAAAGAATCTACATAATGAAATGAAACAGCTCCAGAAAGCCCTGGACAGGCAAAAGCGGTTAACAGAGAAGCAGAGAAAGAGAGTCCAGCGACAGAAGAAGTCCTTAGAATCTCCTCGGTCAAAAGTGAAAACAACATTATTGAATTGCCCTGTAAACGCCAGAATTAGGAAGACCTTGTTGTATCACGAAGCTCTTATTGCAGACATCAAACACAAACATCGTAATGCCAGAAAGGAAAAAGACAAACAAATCATTTCAAAAGTGACAATAGGGAAAATTGTTAGATTTTCTAAATCCTAGAACAAACTAGGATTTTCAAACAAATGCTGGAGACATCTGGAGAGTAAAAATATAACAGCCTTTCAAAGCAAAACGACATTACGCTGAATTTAAAAGCAAAGTGAAGTCATTCTTTGTAAGAGATGATGTGAGCAGGATTACAACAGGGAAGAAACAAACAATCACAGTGCTTAAAGTCAAGATGCAGAAAAGCTTCCTGCAGGACTCCATGAAGAACCTGCACAGAAAACGTTTGTCAGAGAACATTGGGAATATCTCTTAGACCTTTTTGGGTTGTTCACCCTTCTATGTCTGACCGAGACACATGCCAGTGTAAGCTCCATGGGAATCTGAGCTTTGTGGCTGACAAGCTGAATCAGCTGAAGGTGTTTGAGACTTCAAATGTGGAGCGATTGGCTGAGATGGTATCTTGTGATTCTTCTAGCAAGGCATGCATGTATGGGGAATGTAATTTATGCAAACAAAAGCGTGTCCCCCTCTCCAGTCAATATGATGGGATGGCAAAAGTATCTTTTCTGCAGTGGGTCACTGAAGACAAGGCTTTAGAAAAAAAGACCACATGAAGAAGAGTTCAACAGTAAAGATAACTGTCAAGAAAACTATTGAGGCTACACAGGAGACCCTTACAGATTTGCTTCACAACAACATTCACAAGTTTAAGAAGCACCTGTTCAATATCAAACAGCAATTCGCCTACAATCGTGAGCTCAAAAATAACTTGGCAATAGATGAGGCATTGATCCACACTGATTTTTCAGAGAACTATGTCTGTAAATATGGATCAGAGATCCAAGCTGGTCACTTTGGGGCCTCACATAAGCAAGCCAGTAAAATTGTGGTTTTAGTGAAACATCTAAATTAAATTCTTTATTACTAAAATAAAGAGACCACGGACAAACAATTTGGATATTTGTAACTTCCATCACATACAAATGTGAAAATGATCATAAATGTTACATTTGAAGTCATTGAATTGGTATGAGGGACACATGAGCAGTCGGTAGATGTTTGTTTTATAACAAGTTTTGTGTAAAATCCTGTTTAATTACCACAATGAGCCAAAGCCTTGTATTTCAACTTCAAGATAATACAGGTAAACTAATATGCATTAATACATGATTAATTACTAAATGACGAGTTAATAATGATGTGCCTCAACAAGTAAAGTCACAACATAATTATATATTTGCAAACCATTAGCTAATGATTAATTTATCATTAATGACCATTAAACAGCTCATAAAAGCTGTTTATTAAACACTTTACAAAAACACATTTCCATAGCACATTACATTATAACATTTACAAAAAAATATATATTCCCCTCTCTATGAAAACTAAAACGTTAATGTCAAATATATAGTGACATATGACATAAATATACAAATACATGTCATGCAATAAATGTCACGCTGGGTTCTCAAAGAGGACGATGGAGGCAATGGGTAACAAAATAACAAGAAGCTTTATTTCTTGTTTATTTCTTATTTTTTGCAAAACAGTGTGATATTTTTGGGTGACAGTACTCCCCTGATATGGGCGCCCTGGACCAGGTGAA
Source organism: Leuciscus idus (assembly GCA_021554675.1). NCBI lineage: Eukaryota > Metazoa > Chordata > Actinopteri > Cypriniformes > Leuciscidae > Leuciscus > Leuciscus idus. Next base: position 50,521,760 of record CM038625.1, on the reverse strand, counting down.
CCAGGTGAACAAGGACTGAAGACTCCAGGACGGTACCGGCAGATCAGGAGATCAGGGCGGGTCAGGCTGAGCAGGAGAACAGGGCGGGTCAGGCAGAGCAGGAGAACAGGGCGGGTCAGGCTGAGCAGGAGATCAGGGCGGGTCAGGCAGAGCAGGAGAACAGGGCGGGTCAGGCAGAGCAGGAGATCAGGGCGGGTCAGGCTGAGCAGGAGAACAGGGCGGGTCAGGCTGAGCAGGAGAACAGGGCGGGTCAGGCTGAGCAGGAAAACAGGGCGGGTCAGGCAGAGCAGGAGAACAGGGCGGGTCAGGCTGAGCAGGAGATCAGGGCGGGTCAGGCAGAGCAGGAGAACAGGGCGGGTCAGGCAGAGCAGGAGAACAGGGCGGGTCAGGCAGAGCAGGAGATCAGGGCGGGTCAGGCAGAGCAGGAGATCAGGGCGGGTCAGGCAGAGCAGGAGATCAGGGCGGGTCAGGCAGAGCAGGAGATCAGGGCGGGTCAGGCAGAGCAGGAGATCAGGCAGAGCAGGGGATCAGGGCGGGTCAGGCAGAGCAGGAGATCAGGGCGGGTCAGGCAGAGCAGGAGATCAGGGCGGGTCAGGCAGAGCAGGGGATCAGGGCGGGTCAGGCAGAGCAGGAGATCAGGGCGGGTCAGGCAGAGCAGGGGATCAGGGCGGGTCAGGCAGAGCAGGAGATCAGGGCGGGTCAGGCAGAGCAGGGGATCAGGGCGGGTCAGGCAGAGCAGGAGAACAGGGCGGGTCAGGCAGAGCAGGAGAACAGGGCGGGTCAGGCAGAGCAGGAGATCAGGGTGGGTCAGGCAGAGCAGGAGATCAGGGCGGGTCAGGCAGAGCAGGAGATCAGGGCGGGTCAGGCAGAGCAGGAGATCAGGCAGAGCAGGGGATCAGGGCGGGTCAGGCAGAGCAGGAGATCAGGCAGAGCAGGGGATCAGGGCGGGTCAGGCAGAGCAGGAGATCAGGCAGAGCAGGAGATCAGGGCGGGTCAGGCAGAGCAGGAGATCAGGCAGAGCAGGAGATCAGGGCGGGTCAGGCAGAGCAGGGGATCAGGGCGGGTCAGGCAGAGCAGGAGATCAGGGCGGGTCAGGCAGAGCAGGAGATCAGGGCGGGTCAGGCAGAGCAGGGGATCAGGGCGGGTCAGGCAGAGCAGGAGATCAGGGCGGGTCAGGCAGAGCAGGGGATCAGGGCGGGTCAGGCAGAGCAGGAGATCAGGGCGGGTCAGGCAGAGCAGGGGATCAGGGCGGGTCAGGCAGAGCAGGAGATCAGGCAGAGCAGGAGATCAGGGCGGGTCAGGCAGAGCAGGGGATCAGGGCGGGTCAGGCAGAGCAGGGGATCAGGGCGGGTCAGGCAGATAAGGAGATCAGGCAGAGCAGGAGATCAGGGCGGGTCAGGCAGAGCAGGGGATCAGGGCGGGTCAGGCAGAGCAGGGGATCAGGGCGGGTCAGGCAGAGCAGGGGATCAGGTGGGTCAGGCAGAGCAGGGGATCAGGGCGGGTCAGGCAGAGCAGGGGATCAGGGCGGGTCAGGCAGAGCAGGGGATCAGGGCGGGTCAGGCAGAGCAGGGGATCAGGGCGGGTCAGGCAGATCAGGGGATCAGGGCGGGTCAGGCAGAGCAGGAGATCAGGGCGGGTCAGGCAGAGCAGGAGATCAGGGCGGGTCAGGCTGAGCAGGAGATCAGGCAGAGCAGGGGATCAGGGCGGGTCAGGCAGAGCAGGAGATCAGGGCGGGTCAGGCAGAGCAGGAGATCAGGGCGGGTCAGGCAGAGCAGGGGATCAGGGCGGGTCAGGCAGAGCAGGAGATCAGGGCGGGTCAGGCAGAGCAGGAGATCAGGGCGGGTCAGGCAGAGCAGGGGATCAGGGCGGGTCAGGCAGAGCAGGAGATCAGGGCGGGTCAGGCAGAGCAGGAGATCAGGCAGAGCAGGGGATCAGGGCGGGTCAGGCAGAGCAGGAGATCAGGGCGGGTCAGGCAGAGCAGGGGATCAGGGCGGGTCAGGCAGAGCAGGAGATCAGGGCGGGTCAGGCAGAGCAGGGGATCAGGGCGGGTCAGGCAGAGCAGGAGATCAGGCAGAGCAGGAGATCAGGGCGGGTCAGGCAGAGCAGGGGATCAGGGCGGGTCAGGCAGATCAGGAGATCAGGCAGAGCAGGAGATCAGGGCGGGTCAGGCAGAGCAGGGGATCAGGGCGGGTCAGGCAGAGCAGGGGATCAGGGCGGGTCAGGCAGAGCAGGAGATCAGGCAGAGCAGGAGATCAGGGCGGGTCAGGCAGAGCAGGGGATCAGGGCGGGTCAGGCAGATCAGGCAGATCAGGCAGAGCAGGGGATCAGGGCGGGTCAGGCAGATCAGGAGATCAGGCAAAGCAGGAGATCAGGGCGGGTTAGTTTTTCCTAAAAACTAAATATTGCTCTATACCACTAGCGGCGCCAGGATTTTGATTGTAGGTGGGCCCCCAGAAAACTGGATGGGCCAGTTAAAATAAGAGTTTATAAAAATAACCTTCATCTCCGTTTCAGCGCTTTTCTGCGGCACTGAGGACAGTGAGCATACCTGAGCCTACCTGAATTTAATGCGTAATTAGCATAGGTTTAAAAAAAAATTTAAACAGGAATTTTTTTGTAGCTTTTTTTAATACAATTACAGTTTCATTTAATTTATTGTTTAATAAAATTATAGGCCTATTATTTTTAGTTTATTAACAACAACAACAGCTGTAAAGATGAAGTTGACGATCGCCATCTCCGTAGTGAACGCGCCTATAGAGAGAAATGCACATCATGGATTACATAACCAGAGAGTAGCCTATTTCTTTTCGTTTTAAATTGTTAAAAAGACATTTCAAGCTTTCTTAAGATATATTTCATGTCTGTGAGGCATATGCTGAGTTTCGTTAAGCTAGGATGAGCGCTCCTGTTCACGAGCAATGCAAGTGACCGCGCAGGCGCCTCCATGATTATGTTGTCTGCTATATTTAAATCCAGGCAATTGGTTGATAAAAAATGTATTAAAATTAAGATACAATTTATACAAAACGAAATTCACTTAAAAAAAGGGTTTTCTACAAAACAAACCTTAATTAAGTGGTCAAAATCATGTCTGACCCGCTCCATGTCTCTCGATATTGCGCATCCTATCTTACTCGTAACTTTTCATAATCAACATAAATGAAAAAATAACATTATAATATTTTAACAAATATGAAACTAAATGAGCTTATTTAATGGCTACAACACATATAGTAGGCCTACAGACTCTCTATTTGTACAAATTGCTGCACATTCATTTTATTCTGAATTTTGCACACTAAGTTGAAAGGCATTTGTTTGTGCATGCATGTAAACATATCTGCAACATTTATCAAGTTCACTGATAATTATGAGTGCATTTAATAATTACTATCTTAATGAAGAATGTAACAAGGACGAAGCATGTAAACTGCGTTGTTTGTTTAGAATGGAATGGATCGCAAATAGATCCGAATGAAGAAACGTACAAAACCATAGTAGAGAATGGGTGGGCACGGACCTAAAATGGGTGGGCCCAGGCCCACCCGGGCCCAATGGTAGCGCCGCAGCTGCTCTATACCCAATATGCCCTGAATTTAATTGTAATATTTCCTTCATTTCAAATCAAATTTTGTCTTTACTTAGCCTATCTTTCAGAATCATCCTTTCCTGCTTATACCTACGACAATTAATAATTACATGTTCTAATGTTTCACTACTATTACACTGCTCACACAACCCTGTTTCATGTTTCCCTATTATTTTAAGTGTACTATTTAATCCAGTATGCCCAAATTTAATTTTCGAAATAATGTCCTCTTCCTTTTTATTTCTATTATTTTCTCTCATTCCTCCTATCTTCTTCTGGATACTATTGAACATTTTCGCTTTTGTTTCTATATTCCACTCCTCTTGCCACTTCTTTTTATTTCTGTTTTGATTATGCTTTTAACTTCCGCCTTACTATAACTTACTGCCATATCTAACCAGTTTTCGAAGGGTTAACGTACACGCGATACAGAGAGCTTTTCCCTCACCACTGACGTGCTGGTTTAGCAAGATTCCGTGAAAAAGTTTCAGCTTTTATTTTCCTTTTACGCCCCGAAGAAGATATCACGGGTTCATCAAGTTCGCTGAAATCCATCATCGATCACTTTTAGTCAGCTTTGACGTAACTCCTACAAGCTAGCGCGTCTTTTCAAAGTGACAAGCAAGCAGGCTTGTCACCTGACCTGAATACTGCGCACTGATTCGCTAAAACAGACTTTTCGGGGCTTGTCATTTCTGCTGTAAAACATGAACTCGCGATGCCAGACTTAACAGAGCAGCCATCAAGTGTTAGACAGTATTCTAGGTTATTACGTGAGGAAGTTTTTTGTCCAATAATTAGAATCTCTGTTTTTTCAGAATTTAGAAGTAGGAAATTACTAGTCATCCAATTTTTTATATCAGCTATGCATTCTGTTAATTTAGTGAATTGGTAAGTTTCGTCTGGGCGTGAAGAAATATACAGCTGAGTATCGTCGGCATAACAGTGAAAGCTAATGCCATGCTTCCTAACGATCTCCTAATGGTAGCACGTACAGAGTGAACAGCAGCGGTCCTAGTACTGAGCCTTGTGGTACGCCATACTGAACTTGTGATCGATGAGACATCTCTTCATTTACTGCTACAAACTGATAACGGTCAGATAAGTATGATTTAAACCATGCTAGTGCAATTCCACTAATGCCAACATAATTTTTGAGTCTATTTAAAAGAATGTTGTGGTCAATGGTGTCAAATGCAACACTAAGATAGCGAGACACAACCACGATCGGATGATAAGAGCAAATCATTTGTGACTCTAACGAGAGCTGTCTCAGTACTATGGTACGGTCTAAATCCTGACTGAAAATCCTCACAGATATCATTTCTTTCTAAAAAGGAACACAGTTGTGAAGACACTGCCTTTTCTAGTATCTTTGACAGAAAAGGTAGATTCGAGATCGGCCTGTAATTGACTAATTCTGTAGGATCAAGTTGCGTTTTTTTAACAAGCGGTTTAATCATAGCCAGCTTAAAGGTTTTTGGTACGTATCCTAGAGACAAAGACGAATTAATGATATTAAGAAGAGGATCTATGACCTCTGGAAGCATCTCTTTCAGTAGCTTAGTTGGTATAGGGTCTAACATACATGTAGATTTAGATGATTTAACGAGTTTAGTAAATTCTTCCTCTCCTATAGCAACGAACGAATCAAATTTTTCCTCAGGGAGACTACAATGCACTGCCTGATGCGATACTGTAGTAGACGGTTGCATAGTTATAATTTTGTCCCTGATATTATCAATCTTATAAGTGAAGAAGTTCATTAAGTCATTACTGCTGTGTTGCTTGGAAACTTCGGTGCTTGAAGCTTTATTTTTCGTTAGTTTAGCCACTGTTTCAAATAAATACCTAGGATTATGTTTATTTTCTTCTAATAGGGTTGAAAAATAAGCAGATCTAGCAGCTTTTAAAGCCTCTCTGTAAGCAATCGAGCTCTCTTTCCATGAAATGCGAAATACCTCTAGTTCTTCTAAGCTATCTGGGATGCTGAGATGATGAAACTGATCAGTAAGATTATTGATAAAGCAATCTTTAGTGGCAGAAGTGATAGGTCTAACATATTTGAAACACGGAGTTGGCTTTGCAGCCTTGGCTAAATGCAAATTACACGAGACTAGATAATGATCTGAGATGTCATCGCTCTGCTGCAGAATTTCAACGGCATCAACATCTATTCCGTGTGATAATATTAGATCTAGAGTATGATTACGACGATGAGTAGGTCCTGACACGTGTTGTCTAACTCCAATAGAGTTTACAATGTAAACAAATTATCATTATTAGTATTATTCTATGTTTAAGTTTGAAATAAACAGAGAACATACGTCCATCCTTTGGCAAGAGTAGTAGTCACAATCTCAACCTGTAGCTAATGTATTTGGGGGATATAATATTCATAAACTGGTTTCACACAGAGACCGTTTGAGGCACAAGCTTCTGAAATGTTATGACCATGTTAAAAGTAAAAAAAAAACACACAATTGTTCACTTTTTAGACGTTACTTTTGTGATTAGTAATTAATTGGTTATTCTTTCTTAGTTCACAAGTAGTTCTCAATGAGGATATATTTCTTTAGTAATAATCAAATACCTACCAAGGAACTACCTTTGTACTAAATTAGCTATTACTTACTGCTTAGTTAATATTGCTTCCATATTAGTTAATAGTATTAAGTTCGGTGTTAATGCAGTACTACCTATTACTTCCTGCATAGCTACTTGTTAACTACGGACCATTATTCTAAAGTGTTACCAAGGATACTTTAAATATGAAACTAAAACCACCAGTAGGTGGCGGCAAGAATAAGCGAGTTGTTGGAGTCATTTATTTAACCGATTTGATCAAACGGCTGATTCATTCAGAAAAACAAGTTCATTGAATCGTTAAAATTATTCGTTCAAAACGCGGATTTCAGTGAAACAGAAACAAAAAATCATCGCTGTCTGTTGGCTTCATTATGAAATTCTCGTCGGCGATATAAAGTGAAAATTGACAATATTGTGTCCAAAAAGTAACTCACAATGTTAACTTTATTGTTAATTTAACTGTTGTATAAAATAAATAGCACATTTGCAATTGTGCACAGGAAAACGGCACTCTTGCTCATGTGATATTCTAATATAACAACATAATATGATATAAATATAAGACAAAAACTCATTTGGGGACATCTGCACTGACACATCACGCAGCGAAAGCAAGCATGAGAGACAAACGCGATGTCAGCTCGCACTCGCAGTGCCTCGTACATAGTTAAAACAATGATTACAATATCATCATAGTTCATAGACAATATCGCACACTCCTAAGCACATAAAGAATGAACTTACAACTGAACTGACATTTACTCGTTCTCTCCTCTCGCGTGCAGGAGACAGACGTAGGCTGATATGCTGCCGTAAGTGACGCGAATTGTCACGTGAACAAGCAAATCCACAAAGATAGAATTAAAAAAATAATAAGTAGGCCTACGCTAATTAGATAGTTTTAATTTCGAACGCATTTAGATAAGTCTAAGTCAAAGTGTCATCTAAAATTTAAGACTTTTCATAAGTAAAAATAAGACATTTTAAAAAATATATATATTTTTAAGACTTTTTATGGCCTTAAATTAAAAAAATCTAATTTAAGACCTTTTAAGACTTTTTGAGGATCCGCAGGGACCCTGGAATAGCCGTCGCAGGAGCAGAGGTCTTCTTTGGTATTCCCAGTGTTGCACAGGCTTGCTCCGACCTAATGGGCCTTATTTATGGCTTGGTACTAAACAATCCAAAGAAACTGAAATACACCTTTTAAGGTTTTTCAGAAGATCTTTGTGGAGCTGGAGGATTCCCCAAAGTCCACGATCTCAAGGTCATCTTACTGGCCTAAAAGCCAAACAGACGTTGTTGAAGGTGGAGGACTGAAAATCTCACTTGTATTGTATTGTCATTTTGTTACTGAAGAAAATCCGTTATAAAATGTTTTCATAATGTTGTTCACAGTTAATGTTAAAGAAAACGTATTTGTAATTGGACTTTTTTTATACTTGTGTTTGAGTGGAAGTTCAATATAATCTTTTGGTTGCTGTGTTTAGTTGAAAATGATGAAACATGAAAGATATGAAATGTAAAAAAAATAATTATTTTCCACAAAATGTCTTATGGTGCGTTCACACCGAACGCGAATAGCGCGTCAGGCGCGAGTGATTTCAATGTTAAGTCAATGCAAAGACGCGTTACGCGCGTAAAAAATTCCTGCGGCGCGAATGGGGCGTGTTAAGCGCGTTATGCGCGAATGATTTTATTAGTGCTATTTGTGCATTCACGCGTTTGACGCGAATTCGCGTCTGCCGCCCGAGTTGAAAAATCTGAACTTCTGCGTCAATTCGCGCCGCGTTAACCAATCAGGAGCCTGCTTGCTGCTGTCACGTGGTGAAGTGACAGTTTTTAATGTTATTTTATGTGTGGCCTCAATAAATTATATTGTAATATGACTAAAATGCACAACAAAGCAAATCTTTCACATAAAAACTCTATTTCAATATATGAGAGATACTCATTTTGTATTGAATGCTATTTATTCCATATCTATTCTAGATTATATGAAACATTAATCTAATGTAAAGACAACAAACACAATTTAGTGTATAAAAACAAAACAAAAATCACAGGACAGGTTTCACTTTTGGAGGCTGGCTCCATTTATTATCAAAACAAAAAGTAAATGACAGATTAGGTGGGTGCGGGTGAGGGTAAACCTCGCGCCGGGCTGTACAGCGCGGGCTCGTCAGGCAGCGACCACTCGAGGCCGAGGCTTATACGGCCTACGCTGTCCTCGTCAGCGTCCTCACCGTTAGGTCCACCAAACCTAGCTCCTGTAGCAAATTGTGAAACTCCTGAAACCCTCCGGAGGGTCTGGAGGACCCGAGTACAGCGACGATGTCCCCTACGCAGCTGTTTCTGCTCTCCAGAGCCTATACGAGCGGTGACTCTCGCGATTAATGCTAATGCTAATGCTCGATAAACATCTAAAAAAGATGGCCGCAAACGGGTTTCGAAACTTTCGCCTCCGGATTTCGCCTCTGACGCGCGTAAATTTCGCTTCAGACTTTTGTTTTTACGCGCGTCAATTTCGCTCTTGACGCGCGAATTAACACAAAGTGGTTAAGCGTATAACTAGACGCGGCAGGCGCGAATTTGACGCGCTATTCGCGTTTGGTGTGAACGCAGCATTAGAGTATGATTTTGTGCTTCACAACTATAACACTAACTTTTTTAATATTTTCCCACATCCTTCTTGTATTAGTTATGTTAATGGTTAATAAGTGCGTAATGAAGGATTTATTCATTTAAATAAGACACTGTTCCCACTTAAGTTCAGGTAGCTGCAAAGCTGCATTGTTAATGGTTAATAAGTGCATAAATAAGGATATATTAGCCTTCTTACAGTCTGATTACTGTCGATAAACATCCTATTAACATTGATAAGTGGTCTATAAACTGTTAACAAGTTTCTAATAAGTACTCATAAATATCTTACAAAGAATAATAAATGTGTTTTAGGACATTACTAACTCTCATTAAATCTCATTAATGTTAATAAACATCTTATTAAGGTTCATGAGGTATATGTAACGTCTCAAGGTAGAAGAAGATGAAGTTCCAGGCAAAGATCCAAAATACTCAATATTTATTTAAACTGAAGAATATACGAAACAGTGTGCGTGCACAGACAGAAGAGTGCTAACATATACATTATTAGATTGCACTTCCTGCTCAGCTACTGTTCGGACGCCCCTGCTTACTGCTCCGCGCTTTGCTCTATCGCTTTTACATTTTATCTATATTTTATTTCCTTTTATCACCTAATTTTAACTTCAGCAAATCAGCACAGTGCTCAGACGACAAAGTTTGGATTACTACAAAAAACGCAGAATTCTTTTATTTATATTTATTTATTTGATTTTATAGAGTCTCTGGTGGTGCTGGCAGCTCTGCAGCTCCTGACAGAGGGAAGCCGTTCAGAGAGCTGGTGACTGGGGCGGGTGGAGTCTCCTGTGGTGCTGGCCGCTCTGCAGCTCCTGACAGAGGGAAGCCGTTCAGAGAGCTGGTGACTGGGGCGGGTGGAGTCTCTGGTGGTGTTGGCAGCTCTGCAGCTCCTGACAGAGGGAAGCCGTTCAGAGAGCTGGTGACTGGGCCGGGTGGAGTCTCTGGTGGTGTTGGCAGCTCTGCAGCTCCTGACAGAGGGAAGCCGTTCAGAGAGCTGGTGACTGGGCCGGGTGGAGTCTCTGGTGGTGCTGGCCGCTCTGCAGCTCCTGACAGAGGGAAGCAGTTCAGAGAGCTGGTGACTGGGGCGGGTGGAGTCTCTGGTGGTGTTGGCAGCTCTGCAGCTCCTGACAGAGGGAAGCCGTTCAGAGAGCTGGTGACTGGGGCGGGTGGAGTCTCCTGTGGTGTTGGCAGCTCTGCAGCTCCTGACAGAGGGAAGCCGTTCAGAGAGCTGGTGACTGGGCCGGGTGGAGTCTCTGGTGGTGCTGGCCGCTCTGCAGCTCCTGACAGAGGGAAGCAGTTCAGAGAGCTGGTGACTGGGCCGGGTGGAGTCTCTGGTGGTGTTGGCAGCTCTGCAGCTCCTGACAGAGGGAAGCCGTTCAGAGAGCTGGTGACTGGGGCGGGTGGAGTCTCTGGTGGTGTTGGCAGCTCTGCAGCTCCTGACAGAGGGAAGCAGTTCAGAGAGCTGGGGACTAGGGCGGGTGGAGTCTCCTGTGGTGCTGGCAGCTCTGCAGCTCCTGACAGAGGGAAGCCGTTCAGAGAGCTGGTGACTGGGCCGGGTGGAGTCTCTGGTGGTGTTGGCAGCTCTGCAGCTCCTGACAGAGGGAAGCCGTTCAGAGAGCTGGTGACTGGGGCGGGTGGAGTCTCCTGTGGTGCTGGCCGCTCTGCAGCTCCTGACAGAGGGAAGCAGTTCAGAGAGCTGGTGACTGGGGCGGGTGGAGTCTCCTGTGGTGCTGGCCGCTCTGCAGCTCCTGACAGAGGGAAGCCGTTCAGAGAGCTGGGGACTGGGGCGGGTGGAGTCTCTGGTGGTGCTGGCAGCTCTGCAGCTCCTGACAGAGGGAAGCCGTTCAGAGAGCTGGTGACTGGGACGGGTGGAGTCTCCTGTGGTGCTGGCAGCTCTGCAGCTCCTGACAGAGGGAAGCAGTTCAGAGAGCTGGGGACTGGGCCGGGTGGAGTCTCTGGTGGTGTTGGCAGCTCTGCAGCTCCTGACAGAGGGAAGCAGTTCAGAGAGCTGGTGACTGGGCCGGGTGGAGTCTCTGGTGGTGTTGGCATCTCTGCAGCTCCTGACAGAGGGAAGCCGTTCAGAGAGCTGGTGACTGGGGCGGGTGGAGTCTCTGATGGTGTTGGCAGCTCTGCAGCTCCTGACAGAGGGAAGCAGTTCAGAGAGCTGGTGACTGGGCCGGGTGGAGTCTCCTGTGGTGCTGGCAGCTCTGCTGAGGTCGCGTGAGCTGGGGATGTCCTCCAGAGAGGGCAGTGTCTACAGCTTGTGTCAGCAGGCTCTCGATGGTGGCCTGGTAGAAGGCTTCTGTACTGTATTATCCCTGTATGGCAGTCTCAGGAAGGGGAGTCTCTGTTGTGCTATTTTATGGTAGCGGTAGTGTTTGCTGATGAGAAATGAGCACTACCAGGAATTTAGAAGACAGCACTCTTTCCACATGTGCCCCATTGATGCAGAGTGGGGTCAGGTCTCTGTTACGCTTCCTCCTGAAGTCCAATATGAGTTATTTGGTTTAGTTAGAGTTCAAGTTCAGGTTGTTCACTGTACCACCACTCACACAGTTTCTGTATGCTGACTCCTCCTCCCTGTTGGACGAGTGGACTGGTGGTCAGTGGTGTGTGTAGAGGGAGTAGAGGAGTGAGGTGCTGGAGGAGATGTGGGAGCCGAGTCTAACCCTCTGCAGGTGATGAGTGGGAGTCTTGAGGTGCAGATGTGGGTGGAGAGTCTAAATCAAGCAGTCTAGTATCATTATGAGTAACAGCAAATTTGAAGTCACAGAGAAAAATACTTTTTTGCTCCCACAAACACGTTACCCCTTCTGAAATTCTTCATTGCAGGTTTACAAATTTTATTCACGAATCACAAATGAAGAAACTCACACGCTCACATTTTGTTGCTGCAACGAATATGGTGCGAAACACCTTCTTTCTCACACACGTATAAAACATGTGAAATCATGGACAAACCTTTGACGCACTGATCAGCGTGTGGATTCATGCTGTGAGAGTTGCACATGTAGAACATTTTCTCAATCAGTTATATTTTTCTAACACAAACACAAGCTCGTAACTAAATACTAATGACTGCTTGAATATGCCGCTACGAGTCTCAAATGCTCACAGAAGTTCTGCACGCTCTCACTTTTGTGTCACATATCTCAGTGAAATGTAGAGCAGAGCTGATGTGTGCACCTGTAGAACATATAAACGGTTGGATGTGACAGAATTGTCATCAAGTAAACAAAGATAAAACTGAAGTCACTGTTTTTAGAGCCAACAAAGAACGATTAAAAGTCAGTGCTCACCTTCAATCACAAACTATTGTAAGCCAGAAATCTTGGTGTATTCATGGACAGACCTACATTTTAACAGTCACATTAAGACAATAACAAAGTCAGCTTACTGTCACCTGAAGAAGATATCAAGGGTTAAAAAGCTTGAGTCTTAGACTTCTAAGACTACAGAAGTAAAATAGACTTCTGTATCTGTGTCTTTTCAGAAATATATCAGACGCTGATAAGCAGTCAGTTCATCAAACTCAGTGCCTCCTGTTGCAGTTTTCCAGATTACTGGAGCGTGGGCGTGGTCTAACCTCAACTGGGCCGGCAGGCGCGGATGAGCTCCTCTGATTGGCCAGAAGGGTTCTCTGATCTCTGAACAGTGCCCGCCCCTGGCTCTCCAGGTGCACACAGCTCTTTTGCTCCACATTTCACGGAGATATGAGATGTGAGGAGCGTACAGACCGAGGTTCAATTCCGTGTAACTTGTCATTTGTGAGCAAAAAAAAAAAAACAGCATTTGAGGCTCGTAGCAGCAGATTTGTGAGAAAATACTCTACAGGTCAATCTTTGCATGAATTCACATACTTATTCGAAGATGTAAAATGTTTGTCCCTGACTTCAAATGTTTTTATACGAGTGTGTGAATGTGTTTTGCACCCCCTGCTGGTGAGGTCGACTAACAGCAGATGGAGAGAATGCTCGGTAATCGACTGCTTTTCCTGCAGTTCCTGGATGTCAACGTAGAATTTTCTGTCGAATTTGAACCACTGAATTGGTGGAAGCGAATTTGCCAGGCGAAATAAAATGGACCGAAAATTGCCTGTTGAATATTGTAGGTTGTTTTTTTAAACAGTTTGACTATTTCGGAAGTGAAACATGAAAGGGGAATATGGATGATTGAATTTTTAATAATGAAAATGTGTTTGAAATGTTTTGAATTGAAATATTCACAGCTTAAATATTCAACCATGCTGAACTTCAGCCCATAAAAATGCAAGCCCTAAAAACACAATGCATTAAAATGCAAGCATGGTTAATGCAATGCCAATTTTTTTCAAGTAGTGCAATTCAACAGGCTTTTTATTTCAAAAACATTTGGCATTATTTTACTTCCATATTTTTCAGCAAGATTGAATGGTTTTGAGCGGAGAGCTTCATTTGGACCTGAAAACAGGACGTTTGGGGAATTGGGTGAGAAGTTGTGGATTTGTGTTTAGAGTTTTGAGAAAAAGAGGCAAAAACAGTCGAGAAAAACTGTAAAGCTGCAGTTAATATTATAGAATACATCTTAGAATATAAACATTACCTGCATAGAAAGTAATTTCAAATAGACCTGTTAACTGAATTAAATTGAATTATACTCCAAAATAAATAGTTGGATCTCTGTTAACCACAAAGAAAAGAGTCAAGAGAAGGAAATGCCTTGATGTTTAGTTTAAAAGTCAAGACTTTACACTTAGTAGTCATATATTCATGACAGATGGAGACACCAAAAGCTCACAGCAGTAAATAAAGAAAGATGTTATGATTTAAATGTTTAGAGTATTTAGGTCCATATCCTGAATATCCTGATTGTGTGTGACCATATTAACTAGAAGGATAAAACACCTGATAAAATATAGTAGGGGTGCAGCGGATCACTAAACACCTGGTTTGGTCAACACAGCATTTGTTTGGTCTTTTTAACAGAAGTATTACTTACAGTAAAACTGACTCTACTTCACACACTATTTCTCAGCAGCGGCACGACTGCAGCAGGGTTTCACCCTGGTATATCTCAGCTGTGTGGGAAACCTACAGTGGCATGTGGGAACACATGAGAGAGCCTGTGTGCCTTATCTCCACTCAGGAACAGGGCACAGTACAGGACACCTTCAGCTACAGCCAGCCGGACCAGTGCTGCCTAAAGCCATTTGCATCGGATCCGTTCATGTTCATCCCAGTTTTACATACAAATACCGTCCAAATACTATTATATAAAAGGTCCTGTGACTTGTTAGGAGAACATTAGATATCAAAACCTCAATTCAAACATTTCTCTGATAAATATGTAAAGCTTTAAACGGTTTAACAGTTTTTTGTACACCAAGTAAGGAGGTGGAGCAGTGGATCAGAAACTGGACTTATTTTCTCCTAAACCCAAACAAGTAGTTTTGGTGCCTAATTGCTATTTTTGAAAGTGTAACCAGATGTTGCATATCTATTATAGCTAACTTAATCACAGAGCCCAAAAACAAAGCTAAAGGGTTCCCAGAGGGGTCTTGACCAGGCGTCCACATGTGACGAGTTGGGAGTGGGATGGTGTTGGTCTGGGGGCAGATGCCTAAAGGAGAAGACCTCCTCTCTCTCTCTCTGCTTCTTCCTCAGGTTCTCCTCCAGCATGCGGTCACTGGTCTTCCTCTTTGCCTCGGCTGGCCTGGGAGCTGCAGCACTGTTCACTTCAACCATGAACAGACCCCGGCTCCGCTGGCCCTGCATCCTCTTCACCATCTAGACTTCAACACCATCCTCTTCCTGCTCTTCATCACCATCCTCTTCCTGCTCTTCATCACCATCCTCTTCCTGCTCTTCATTCCAATCTAGACTTCATCACCATCCTCTTCCTGCTCTTCCTCACCATCCTCTTCCTGCTCTTCATCACCATCCTCTTCCTGCTCTTCATCACCATCCTCTTCCTGCTCTTCATCACCATCTAGACTTCATCACCATCCTCTTCCTGCTCTTCCTCACCATCCTATTCCTGCTCTTCATCACCATCTAGACTTCATCACCATCCTATTCCTGCTCTTCATCACCATCTAGACTTCATCACCATCCTCTTCCTGCTCTTCCTCACCATCCTCTTCCTGCTCTTCATCACCATCCTATTCCTGCTCTTCATCACCATCTAGACTTCATCACCATCCTCTTCCTGCTCTTCATCACCATCTAGACTTCATCACCATCCTCTTCCTGCTCTTCATCACCATCTAGACTTCATCACCATCCTCTTCCTTCTCTTCATCACCATCTAGACTTCATCACCATCCTCTTCCTGCTCTTCATCACCATCCTCTTCCTGCTCTTCATCACCATCTAGCCTTCATCACCATCCTCTTCCTGCTCTTCATCACCATCTAGACTGCTTTGGGTGCTATTCAAAAGCTACTAAGTGGTGCTGTGTGTTGAAGCTAGAGTTGGGGTACTCGGACTCGGACTCGAGTCCAATTTTTAATGAACTCGGACTTGTCACGCACTCGGATGAATTTGTACTTGGACTTGACACGGACTCGGACATTTTAGACTCGGAAAATTTGCCGAGTACAGTCGAGTCCGGGCACTGGAGGACACAATATTATTCAAAAACGAAAAGAAACGAAACTGCTTAGGCTACATTGTGTTGTGTCAGTGTTGAGCACTGTAGCCAGTCACAGATATGTATATTAAGCGCATGAACACAGTGGCCAATCAGAGGCGTTTTGAGTCACCATGCGGAGAAGTCGCTCAAAACGTATGTTCAGAATCAGTGCAAGTTTTATCCTTTCGCAAATCTCCTCATAAACAACAAAGTCTTGACGCGATATAAATAAGAGATTCGCTGTGCAGTGCGGACAACTTCAGTGTTTATGACGAGAGTTTCAGTGAGAGTGCAGAACGCGGTAAGTAAGTGATGGCTTAAAGTGAGCGCTATTGACAATCTAAATAATATATTTTTTCATGCTTGTAGAGGACCAGTGGTTACGTTCACACTGTAAATTAAAAAGAGTGATAGCTGCATTTAAATGTGGGAGAGAATCCACAGAATTTTAGTCCTGTGAGTCATGAAATTGCGATGATTGACACAGTAACCATAGCAACATGAGAACGCGATAACCAAAGCAACATTTTGGCGTCTAATAATGTTATGATTTTTGTCACATTGATTTAGCCTACACTTTAGTCATAAGTTTAGGCTACATACACCTTGCAGAATCTCCAAAATGTAATATTTATTTATTTTTTAATGAGGATGATCATAAAAACATTGTTTCTATTTATTACTGCCCTGAAAAATCTTTTTCACATAATGGATGTTTAATAGCCTAGTCCACAAGAAAAAATACAAACACAAAATACAAGACAAATTACATAGGCTTGATTTTAATATTGTGTTTCATTACCTGAATGATCCACAAGGTTTTTTATTTTTTTTATTTTTATGGTTGTTCATGAGGAAAAATCCTCCAGCTCCTGCACATTCTTTGCTTTTCCAGCATCTTCTGCATATTTGACTCCTTACTAGCAGTGACTATGATTGTGAGATCCATCTTGTCAAACTGAAGACAACTGATGGACTCATACACAACTATTACAAACCCTGCAAACATTTAGTGATGCTCAAGAAGGAAGCAACCATTAGGAGCCAGGGGGGTGTACATTTTTGAGCTGGATCATTGGTGTAAATTGCTCTTATTTTATTAAAAAATCCATTAATTCATTTAGTCCTGCCATTTAGAGGCTAAATAAGATATTAGCATGTAAAACAAAATAAGATAATCAAAATAAATAAAAAATTTAAAATCAACGTCATCTTGCTCAAAAGTTTACTCCTGGCTCTTAATGCATCGTGTTATATTCTTGAGCATTACCTTGCAGAATCTGAAAGATGTACCTATCGATAGGTAAACGTATGACTGTAACTATACATTGGAATCATTTTGTAAGATTTAACATATTAATTTAAGAGCTCAGTGTTGAGACCTTTCACTGGAATTTGATTAAAATGCATAAAAAAATAATTGACAAATGCGTTCACAATCTTGCAACTATGTTATTGTACTTTAATACATAAAGTAATACATCCTTTGGACCGAAACAATAGAATAGGCCTACTATTAAAAAAAAAGTTTAGCTTTTAACACCTTTTACATGACACTATTTCTTTTCATGGTCATAGGTTAAAAATCTACCACTAAAATAAAAAATCTACTACACTATTTCAGTATAAAAAAAAATATATATATATATTTCAATCCTCCTGATGTTCTCTTGTAGCCTATAATTTCTTTATGTGGGCTTCTAGATCGCTAGCACCTTTATTTGACACTGACACGTACGTGCCAGCTTTGCAGTTCAAGCATTCTGCTTTACACGGATCCCGACCGAAACGAAAACACGGGAATTTTCTCTGTAAATCATCTGTGAATTTACATTTGTGCTTTTTTTTTTTCGCTGTTAGCTACTTACATATAAACTGAAGCGTCGACCGTCGAGTCCTGGTCAAGTCACGCTGCTAAAATTGAAATTCTGTGTCTGTGAACGTAAAGTCCGCCTACTTTGATTTGATTGGTCATTTCAAATATTCTGACATTGAAGAGCAGTGTGACAGACCAATGAGGCTGAGATGAACAGTGAACACACACACACACACAGGCCTCTGTATTCTGACGTGCGCTCTGCTTGCTGCTGCGGATTGAATTTGAGGAACGCGCTGATTATAACAAGACGGGGCGAAGCCGAAGTCGGTTTCATATGTTTTGTGTGCAAAGGCAAGCATGTATTTAAAGTACACGCTTAATGGCCCAATGAAAAATAATGAAAACCAGGACATTTTCACCACTTTACAAAAAACAGACAGGACGGCCAGGACAGGACGTGAAAACAGGACATGTCCTGGGAAAACAGGACGGTTGGTCACCCTACTGTTGGCGCATTGTCAGTGTCCTCTTTGCTCCGCAGTATATATGTCACTGTGTGAGAACATGTGGAGTGAGAGCGGAATGGCTTGTCGGACGTAGCGACAGTAAGAGGGGCGGGTCTTTGTGAAAGGTCAATTTAAAACTATTTAAATCTTTGTGGACTCGGCCGGACTCGACTCGGACTCGGATGTTAAGGACTCGGACTCAAGTGCGACTCGGCCCTCTTTGGACTCGGACTTGGACTCGATTGTTAAGGACTTGGACTCGACTCGGACTCGACAATGGTGGACTCGGACCCAACACTAGTTGAAGCGAAACAGGAATGAGAAGTGAAAATGTTATATTCATCTGTTGACTTTTTTATGGGAAACTGCAGAAACGAGCAAAACTGTATTAATAGATGAGAAAAAATCAGTCCCTGTGTTTGGATATCTTATTCTCTAATTGTTTCCAGAAGACGGGGTTGGTACATTTTAGGAAGATCATTTGTAGCACGTTGAAAAGACATCTGATTAGCCTGATAATCCTGCTGTGTTACCCCTGATGGGTGCAGGTCAATCCAGACTAGCTGGAAGATTAAACACAGACGTGAGACAGGTGAAGCTTGATATATACGCCAATTTGCTATTTCCCTTCAAACGTCGTCTTTAAAATCATTATCTTTGTGGTTTCTTTCCATTTTATTGTACAAAACCGAGTTCTGTGACACAAAGACAATCAAACAACGAGAGCTTTGAATGGGATGTTGTCAACTCCTATCGAGGAGAGACACGACGACAGAACCATCAACAAACTTCAGGATGGGACTCCACACTTGCTGGCTTTGACACATGTTTGTGTCCAAGTTGAAGAACTGAGGACTGAGTCTGATAAAACACCATTTACATTCACACGTTGGGGCCTTGCTGTTAGAAAGTCTATCAGCCAGCTTCTGAGGCCAAGGTCGATGTGGATGCTCTCTAACTTTCTGCTAAAGTTTAAGGCTGAATACAATTAAAAGCAGACGAGAAATTAATCAAAACCAGCTGCATCAGAGTGTGAATAAAAGTGTGCATGTGGCGTCCTCCACAGCTCTGCTCGACCTAGACTTCCCATGATGCACTGAGCTCTGCTCTCCCTCTCCATCTGTAATCATTCTTCTCCCACTAACGCATGTTACTAACTTGACTTCTTCCCTTTCCCGTAGTCTTGTGCTTCCTCGTCCATCTCCTCTCTCCTCCTGTCTCTTTCTGCAGGGGTTTCTGGCTCTGGAGCTGTGGAGTCTGGATCTCCTGCTCGACACCCGCTGCTGCAACTATCATTACTGCTCCTGTTATTAGTATCATTGCTATGATTATAACTTTGATATTTGTGTTATTACCACTACCATTAGTACTTCTTTACATCACACTGTGTGTGGCCTCCGTGGCCAAAGACCTGCTGTGAGCTGTTGGGTCTCTGTAAGTATATGACAGAAAGTACAGTCAGGACCTGCTCTATATGTAAAGCACAATGAGATAACTTCTGTTAGGTATTGGAGATGTAAAATTAAATTTGTACTGTCTGTAATACACCCAGGCACCAGATGACCTTATCACATTTACATGAAGTGCTCTCTGTGCAACGGCTCTTATGAAAACGAACCTCTGTTAGATGTGTTCTAGTTTAAACTCACAGCTTATAAAACTATTTCATAATTATATACAATATTGTATAATATTTTTTTGTCATAGAATTTTTATTGTTGCAAACTGCATTTTTACATTTTATACCACCCCACCCACCATAAACAACCCTACCCAGCCCCAACAAAGCAATCCCCAATCTGATAAACAGGACATCTGAAGATCAGAGAAAAAAATTATAAAAAAATAAAATAAAATAAAAAATAAAAAAAATTATAAAAAAATATATATAATAATAATAATAATAAAAAAAATAAAAATAAAATAAAAAATACATATGTGCATACATTAATGTATATCTACATACAGGCAAAGATACATGCAAAATTGAGATGACAAAATATATAAACCCCCATTCAATCCACGTCTAAGGTTGGTAAGTCATTAAAGTATGTAATAAATTGTTGCCATTTTTTGCCAAAAGAATCTCCCCTACCTCTGATATTGTACTTAATTTTTTCAAGTTTTAAAAAAAAGACCAAATCTTTGAGCCAAACTGAAATAGAAGGGGGTTGTGGGGAGGTCCAAGATAACAGTATTCTGCGCCTAGCGAGGAGAGATGCGAAAGCTACGGCATCGGCCTGTCTACGGCTTAAAGGCTGACGCCGAGATGGAACTCCAAAGGTTGCAATCAAAGGGCAAACCGCTAACTTGACCCCTAGGACATCAGAAACTATTTTAAAGAAAGAATTCCAAAAGTTTTGTAACTTGGGACACAATACAAACATATGGCTAAGGTTACATGGTGAAAGTTTACATTTATCACACACATCTGAAACATTGGGATACATTTTAGAAAGTTTTGTCTTCGAAAGATGAGCTCTATGAATAGTTTTAAATTGTATAAAACTAAGCCTAGCACACGAAGTAGTGGTACGTACATTGTCTAATACTCTACTCCAGTAGTCATCTTCAAACTCTAATTCAAGTTCCTCTTCCCAAGCCCTGATAGTTTTGATGTTGTGAGCATTATCCTTTGACAAGATAATTGCATATATCTTTGAAATAATACCCCCCATGTGAGGATTCAGTTTAAAAGCCTCTTCCCATGTAGACTTTGTAGGCAAAGAGGGAAACCCGGAGAACAGAGAGGAGGCACAGTGCCTAATTTGAAAATAACGAAATAGGTGAGAAGGAAGCAAATTAAATGACGAAGATAATTCAGAAAAACTTGCAAACACATCATTAATGAAAAGATCCTCAAAGCATTTCAGACCTTTCTTTTCCCAAAGAGAGTATACAGAATCTGAAACAGGAGGAAGAAAGAGATGATTATTTCGTATAGGGGCCATGGTTGATGCCGAGGTAAATTTAAAATGACGCCGAAATTGAAAGAATATTTTGAGAGAAGAGCATACTATTGGGTTTTTCGTGTAATGTGAAAGGGGCATAGGGAGAGAAGAGAATACCATAGCAGGGAGAGATGTTAAAATACAAGATTTGGCTTCTAAGTGGCACCATGGTAAAGAGGGGGTCTGTACCCAAAACACTAATTTCTGAATATTCGCCGCCCAGTAATAATACATAAAGTTAGGCAGGGAAAGCCCTCCACTTAGCCGACTTTTTTGGAGCAAAATTTTGGAAACTCTAGGAGTTTTTCCTGCCCATATAAATGAGGAGATTAGTTTGTCTATATTCTTGAAGAAAGATTTGGGTAAAAACAGAGGAATAGCTTGAAAGAGGTAAAGAAATTTTGGCAGAATGTTCATTTTAACAGCGTTTATCCTACCTAGTGGAGATAATGGGAGAGTTGCCCATCTTAAAAAAGCAGACTTCATGTATGAAAACAAAGGTGTAAAATTTGCTGCCTTTAAGGCAGAATAAGAAAGGGTAACATTAACACCAAGATACTTGAATTTAGAACTCACCAAGTGGAAGGGTATGTCATTCTGTTTTAGTTTTTGGCCAGACTGATTTATGGGTAGACATTCACTCTTCTGTAAGTTCAATTTATACCCAGAAAATTTCCCAAAATCATCTAATAGATGTATTATCCCGGGGATAGATGCAGTAGGATTGGTAACATAGAGTAACAAGTCGTCAGCATATAAAGCCAATTTATATTCAGTTCCCTTGCGGATTATGCCCTGAAATATCGGAAGTGTTCTAAGCATTATTGAGAGGGGCTCAATAGCTATGGCAAAAAGTATTGGAGATAGGGGACATCCCTGGCGCGTACCCCGTGATAAAGTAAAATACTCAGATTTTGCATTATTAGTATAAACTAAAGCTTGAGGGCCAGCATATAATAAACGTATCCATGAAATCAATTGATCCCCAAAACCGAACTCCTCTAATGTCCTAAACAGATAAGCCCATTCTATCCTATCAAATGCCTTTTCGGCATCTAACGAGATGATCACCTCAGCGGAGCTATTGTTTTGTCCTGAGTATAAAATATTAAAAAGAGTACGGATATTAGAAAATGAATGCCGTCCTTTTATAAATCCGGTTTGTTCCTCTGAGATAATACTAGGTAGTATTGCCTCTAAACGAGAAGCTAAAAGTTTTGCTAAGATCTTAACATCAGCATTGAGTAGGCTAATAGGTCTGTACGAGTTACATAATGTCGGGTCCTTCCCATCTTTAAGCAATAGAGTTATAGATGCTTGTCTCAGTGAAGGGGGTAACATACCTAGCTCTAAGGATTCCTCAAATACCGATAAAAGAAGTGGAGCCAATTTAGCATGAAATTTCTTATAAAATTCAGACGGTAGCCCGTCTGGGCCAGGGGATTTCTTCGATTGCAATGAATGAATTGACTTAACAATCTCCTCTAAGGTAATGGGTCTATCAATTTCAGATGCTAAAAGAGAATCAACCTTAGGGAAGTTAACAAGCCCAAGAAATTGTTCCATTTCTTCTTTATAGTTCAAAGCTTCAGTTTTGTACAGGGAGGAGTAAAAATTTTGAAAGGTCGAATTGATCTCCTCAGGATCTGAGGTTAATGCGCCAACGGGTTGCGCAATTTGAGTAATAAAACGGGAAGCCGCTCGTCCGCGCAGCTGGTGGGCCAGGAGTCGACCGACCTTATCCCCATACTCATAGTAATTGCCACGCGTGTGTAATAAAAGTCTCTCTGCCTCACCTGTGGATAATAGATTAAATTCTGCCTGCAAATTAAGCCTTTGCTTATGCAAGTCAGGGGTCGGGTTGTGAGTATATTGGTCATCTAAAGCTTGAATATTGTCAGATAGCTTTTTTATCCTATTCCTCCGTTCTTTATTAACATAAGCAGAGTAAGAGATTATCTGTCCTCTTAAAAAAGCCTTCAAAGTTTCCCAAAGTAAGGAATAAGAGATTGAATCGGTCCGATTAGTAAGGAGAAAATCATCTATTGAATTAGAAATATATTCACAAAATGCTGAATCAGATAGGAGTAAAGAATTGAACCTCCAGGGAGGTCGAGAAGTGCGATATGAAAATAAAAGAATATCAAGACTTAGAGGGGCATGGTCTGAAATAACAATGGGCAGATATTCAGAGTTTACAACCTGGGGAATTAGAGAGTTATTGATAAAAAAATAATCTATACGAGAAAAAGATTGATGGACATACGAATAAAATGAGTATTTTCTCGCTGTGGGATTAATGTGTCTCCATGGGTCAATGTAACCATTCTGAACCATAAACTCAGAAAATATCTTTGACATAGCAGAGGGAGCTTTCATAACAGCACTTGATTTATCCAAATCAGGATCAATAACACAGTTTAGATCCCCCCCAAATATAAAAAAATGTGTGTTCAGAGCTGGGATCTTAGAGAGCAGGTTTTGAGCAAAGAGAGCATTGTCAAAATTCGGGGCATATACATTTACCAAAACTACTGGTGTTTGTGAAATTTTCCCTTTCACAATTACATATCTACCATTCATATCGGAAATGACATTGTCAATCGAAAAAGGCACAGTCTTGTTAATCAAAATGGCAACTCCTCTTGACCTAGAATCAAAGTTGGAATGAAACGCGTGTGATATCCAGCGAGATTGGAGTCTGCATTGATCCTTGAGGCGCAGATGAGTTTCCTGGAGGAATACAATGTCAGGTTTCTGTTGTTTTAAATGTGTCAAAATTTGGGATCTTTTAATGGGGCCATTCAGTCCTTTCACATTCCAACTCAAGAACCTAACTGAACTTCTGGTGCTGTTCATCAAGTTAGGTTAATTTATAATTAGAGGAGGCCAAAAGCAGAGGAGAAAAAAGTAGTGTATGCAAAGCAAAAAAAAAACAAAAAAAACACCCACCCTACCCTGAACATCACTCAATTTCTTCTCTCCATTCCCAAATAATGGAGGCAGAACGCCAAAACTCAGGAACATCCGATGCTGGTGAACCCTATCTATTCGCATCTATGTCGCATGAAGTCACTCCCGAACATGAGTAAAGTTAACATATAGAACATTCAATTCAGGCAACATGAAAGCACATATTAGCCTAAACTCACTCGGATAACAATTAGCATTGTATCAAGAGCACATTGCTTTTACAATGGTGTCCTTTGCATTTTTTCTCTACAAGATACCTAGGATGTTGAGTACCGTTCATTAAACCATCGCTGTGCTTCTTTGGGGCAATCAAATTGAAGCTTCTCATCACCGAGGTCGATCAACAGACGAGCAGGGAATCTAAGAGAAAACCGCACGCTCTTCTCACGCAGGCCGTTCCTCACAGCTGTAAATGCCGCCCTCCTCTTAGCAACACTAGAGTTGAAATCAGGGAAAATGAAGACCTTACGGCTCTGATGGAAGAGCTGGTTCCAATTCCCACGTCGAGCAGCCTTTTCTTTATCGCTAAAGTAGTGAAACCGCACGATCATTACTCTAGGCCTTTGATTCTCCCGGTCAGACGAAGGCACCGGGCCAATACGGTGCGCTCTATCTAACAGCGGCGGAGTTGGAAAGATTTCTGACCCAAGCACATCCTGGAAAAACTGTGACATAAAGGTAATCGGGTCGCTTCCTTCTGCCCGCTCTGGGATGCCGACGACACGGAGATTAGAACGCCGAGAACGTGACTCCAAATCTTCCACTTTATCGGTGAGTTGTTTGTTAGCCGAATTCAAGTTTAGCACCGCCTGTTCCAGTGCTACAATGCGGTCACTGTAATCGTTCAGGTGCTTATCGAGCTCGTCAATGTGCCGTCCCTGTGATTCAATGCTCGATTTAAAACTCTCAAAGGACGCAACAACTGGAGCGAGAGCGGAGTCAATGGCTGCTTTCACCTGTTCTGCGATGGTAGTTGATAGCTCGGAGATCAGGGTGGCACGGAGATTTTCCAGATCCAGCGGCAGCTTGTCGCCATGACTCTCTGTCACGGTCGCTGACGATTTAAGTTTGCGTTGCCTTTCAGAAGCCATAACTTTTCCCTAGCATCAATCCAAGAATAAGTGATTTAGAAAACGAAACCACCAAGTGTGCTAAAAGCTTTAGATAGCCTGAAAGATGAAAAATGCTCGGGAGCTCGCTTCACGTGCGTCTTCTCACTCACATACTCAGCCGGAAGTCTGTATAATATTTTTTAAAGGAGAAGTTCACTTTTAAAAAAACTTTTGCTGATAATTTACTCACCCCCATGTCATCCAAGATGTCCATGTCTTTCTTTCTTCAGTCGAAAAGAAATTAAGGTTTTTGATGAAAACATTCCAGGATTTTTCCCCATATTATGGATTCCAATGGGACCCAAACGGTTCAAGGTCCAAATGACAGTTTCAGTGCAGCTGCAAAGGGCTTTAAACGATACCAGACGATGAATAAGTGTCTTATCTATCGAAACGATCGGTCATTTAAAAAATAAATAAAAAAGTTTAAGTTTTATAAGCACAAATGTTCGCCTTGCTCTGTTCTGTGATGCGCGTTCGTGACGTCACGTAATACGCAATTACGTTGAAAAGGTCACGCTTGAAAAATGTTCTTTTTGGCTTTTTAATATTAAAGCACCTAGGATACGCACACGAATGGGCATTTTAAATGTTAAACTGACACAAATACATTTTAAAATGTGTATATGGTCCTCCTCCCGCACATTTGTAAACACATCAAACTTGACCTTTTCAACGTAATTGCGTATTACGTGACGTCACGAACGCGCATCACAGAACAGAGCAAGGCGAACATTTGTGCTTATAAAACTTAAACTTTTTTATTTATTTTTTAAATGACCGATCGTTTCGATAGATAAGACACTTATTCATCGTCTGGTATCGTTTAAAGCCCTTTGCAGCTGCACTGAAACTGTCATTTGGACCTTGAACCGTTTGGGTCCCATTAGAATCCATAATATGGGGAAAAATCCTGGAATGTTTTCATCAAAAACCTTAATTTCTTTTCGACTGAAGAAAGAAAGACATGGACATCTTGGATGACATGGGGGTGAGTAAATTATCAGCAAAAGTTTTTTTAAAAGTGAACTTCTCCTTTAAAGGTGGAGTTGCCATTTTCTTTAACTGATGTCCAAACACTATAAATGTAGAAGAAACTGTATCTCAGCTAGAAAATGTTCCAATAAATAACAGTTGAATATTATAAACCTTCACATTGTCACATTTTATTTTTTGCTTTGGAATATAGCTTGAAATACTGTTTATTAAAGGAATGGTGCAAAAAAAAGGGTAAATTCTCTTGTTTATTGTTTTAACGTTAGATAAGATTTCTAAATCTTTCATCCCTGTGTGCGTTTCACTGGACCCTTTAGGAGGAAATTAAACCTCAAATAACCTTTACTGATATTTTAACTCTCATGAAGTCTTTTCTTTCAGAGGTTTGCTCAAAATGCCAAAGGAATCACAATGGCCACGACTATCACCATGTACAGTATGTTAGTTGTACAGTTTAGGAGACAATTAAAGGGAACGTCACCTCAAATTACTTTCTCTTTATTTAAAATGTGTTTTATTGTGAGACACTTTGTAACTGTGTTATAAAAGGTGCTTTATAAAGTGAGTTATTACTATTAATAAACGTTTGGGAGCATAACTTTATCTCTGCATTACAGTATACTCTCACACAAGTTGTGGATGTTAAATACACTTTTGATTTGTGAGTGTGTTGATGAACCCCTTCTGGAAGAAAGAAGAGTCCTCTTGGCTTCTGCTGTTGTGTCGAGGGGAGACATGTTGCATGGTCTGAAAGCAGAGTAACATGGTTTGATTCCCAGCAGGACTGAATGTGTTGAACTGATGCAGTCATTGGGTTCCTGAATCAAACTCAGGACCAGCAGTTTCAGAAGATGCGTATAGTGTCTTCTACCTCATCACAAATGTGGATGAGTTGATGAAAGTCCTTCCACAGCCCTTCTGTATCAGCCCAGGAGCTGCAGGACAGCACACAGCAGCTGTAGCTGTACGAGTGAGATAACAGATGGACTGGTGATAGCAGTGACTCTGCCCAGTCCTAGGGGGCGGGACTCAGCCTTCACCTGTCAGTCAACACCTGAGCATATAAGAGGCCTGGATGAAGCCCTGCTCAGTCTGTCCCTGTGTTTGCTGCAGAGAGTCCGACTGCACCTTATATTGCCCGTCTTTCCCAGTCGGCTGAGCACCGGACGCAATATTTGGGTAAGTTATGGATATTAGTGGATATAGTTAATGATGTTTCTTTGCTCAATGTTGAATGAGTGCTCTGATTAAGATTTATTAGAACATCTTTGTTTACTGATTATTGTTTTCTTTTGCCTTTTAGCTGTTAAAGGGTTAGTTCACCCAAAAATGACCCCGTAAGACCTTCGTTCATCTTCGGAACACAAATTAAGATATTTTTGATTAAATCTGAGAGCTGGATCACTCCTCCATAGGCTTCTAAGGGACTGAAACTTGCTGGCCCAGAAAAGTTATTAAAGAGATCGTTAATATAGTCCAAGTGACTCCAGTGGCTCAATCTTAAGTTTATCAAGTGACGAGAATACTTTTTGTGCGCAAAAAAACGAACAAAAATAACGACTTTATTCCACTATTCATTTCCTTCTCTCTGGGCCTCGAGTTAGTTCATGTAGTAAATCTGCGCAGCGCGTCTGTGTTGCACGTCACACGCATGCTCACTATTGGCCGACGCTGGTCATGTGTGTGATGCGTGTGACTACAACACAGACACGCTGCGCAGATTTACTACATGAACTCACTCGTGAAGCCTATGGAGGAGTGATCCAGCACTCAGATTTAATCAAAAATATCTTAATGTGTGTTCCGAAGATGAACGAAGGTCTTACGGGGTTGGAACAACATGAGGGAGAGTAATTACTGACAGAATCTTCATTTTTGGTTGAACTAACCCTTTAAATCATCTGTCAGTCTGTTTAACAGGTCTCACCTCTGGGCTTCATGTTTTAACGGGTGCAGAGGCTTTTTAAAGAGCACAACTACCATACAGTTTCTACAGTGGTCATAAAAGTATTAATCCAGCATGTGTAAAACTGGTAGTAACATCACGAATGATCGTAAATGTAATGTTAAAGCATTAATAGTAGCAACCTGGAGGCCGCACACCTCCCCAGTGACGAGAGGGAGCTGGTCCTTCCCGAGAGCGGCTCTTTCGGCACGGCTCACTGCCGGAGTTAGATCCTCAGCTTTTGCTGGAAATAAATCTGCAAGATTTTTCATCTGCAAAACAAAATACAAGATGGTTACAAAATAACACCCGGTAACACTTTAGAATAATAGTTCGTCATTAATTAGTAACTATGCAGGAAGTAATGAAGGACTAATGAGTAGTTCTACATTAACACTTCAGCTACTACTATTAACTAATATGGAAACAAGCTTAACTAATCAGTAAGTAATATCGAATTTAGGACTAAGATAGTTCCTTATTAGGTAATCAATAATTACTGAATGATACTGGCATCATTAAAAACTAATAGGTAATTATGACAAATTATAAATAATTACTAATTAATTACTAATCACAGCATTAACGTGGCTGAGACGTTAGCAATTGTCTTTTTTTTTTTTACTCTCAATGTGGTTATAAAATACATCACTAATTACTCAAGTGTGGCCTAGTCACTCTTCAAGGACTACTTGTGATCTGGACCATTATTTTAAAGTGGAAACATCTTTTTCATCACTACTCTTCCAGATCACTAGTAGTTCCTGCATAGTGACTAGGCCACACTTGAGTAATTAGTGATGTATTTTATGACTACATTCAGAGTAAAAATGATGACTGATTATGTCTCAGACACACGATATAATATTCTTAATAATTAGGCAGTTAGTTAATAGTTATTAATGATGCTTATCTCATTAAGTAATTATTAAGCCAGCTCCAGTTTGTTCACCTAAAACATCTGACTCGTGTGGTGCTGGATGGGTCTGAGTCCGACCTCTGGACCCCATGGACTGCCCTTATTTGTTTTTTTATTTTTTATTTATTTATTTATTTATTTATTTATTTATTTTTTATTTACGATTTGTACTTTATTGATTTTCTCATTTACAAACAAGAAATTATATAGTACTTGACATATAAACAATATGCATAAAACAACACAGTTAATCAATAAATGGTAACAATATAATAATAACAATATAAATAATAAATAAATAAATAAATAATAATTAAAACAGTTTGAAAACAAGAACAAACAAAAAAAACAAAAAAAACAAACAAAAAAAAAGGTGAAAGGGGTGTTGTTGCCAACATAATAAGTTCCCACTATAATCTAAATCATATTTACCATGACCGTTATTTATTTTATTTTTTTCTCTTTGTCCCGCCACATGTTGCTACTACTGTGGATTACAGAAATGCAAAAATTTCCCCCATTTATCAAAATATACATCAATCCTCCCATGCACACTATAGGAGAGTTTTTCAAAGGCTGCGACCTGCCCTAGATCTGAAAGCCACTCAAATATCGGAGGCCTTCCGGAAGATTTCCATTTTTTTACAATAACACGTCTGCCCAGCATAATGCAGCTCTGTATCCACTGTGATTCATTTTTTTTAACATGACTTAAAGGCCTAGGGTCACCAAGAATGTATAAACTAGGACAGAAATCATACTGAGTCTGTGATATCTTTAAAATATAGTCATGTATCTCTCTCCAGAAATACTGGACTTCTGAGCATTGCCATAAGACATGAAATAGGTTGCCTTCCTCTCTCTGGCATCGCCAACATTCAGGATTATCCTTAAAACCTGCTCTAAACAACCTTCTGGGTGTCCAGTAGAATCTGTGTAAAATTTTGAATTGTATAAGACGTGTTCTAATATCTCTAGACATCAATTTTAAATTACCAGTGATCCTCCCCCATTCCTCATCTTCAAATGAGCATCCTAAGTCCTTTTCCCAATTTATCTTAACCGCAGAGCTAATATTTTGGCCCATCTGACTAATCAGTAAGGAATAATATTTAGATGCCTCGTGACCAGTGCCCACAATATTCTGGATCATCTTGAGAATGTTTTTACCCTTGGGAACATAAGAGGGGGAGGCAAAAATGCTTTGGAGCATATGTCTCATCTGAAGATATCTCCAGAATTGATCATTAGACAAGATGAATTTTTGTTTAAGTCTTCTAAAAGACATCAATGCATCATCCTCAAAAAGATCTTCCAGAACATTGATATTTTTATCTACCCATTCCTTCCAAAACACAGGTGTTCCACCTATTAACAACTTTGGATTGGCCCAAATAGCAGACGAAGGGCTTAGAAAGGGGTCGACCCCTAAAATACAAGAAGTTTTCTTCCAGACTGTTTGTAGATGGGAAATAATTGGATGATTGCGCACTGATAATGGTAGTTTTGTTATCAGCAAGGACTCAAATGGTAAATGTGGACAAACAGATTTTTCCATGGCTAACCATGGCGGAGCTCGCTCTGGAGGTAACATCCATTGTCCCAGGTGCCTCAAACCAAATGCAAAATGATACAAAGATATCTTGGGGAGACCTAGTCCTCCCCTCTCAACTGGTAGCTGCAGTTTCTCTAGCCGCATTCGAGGCTTCTTACCATTCCACAAAAACTGTTTGCATATCCTATCAAATATACTGAAATATTTTGAATGGACACAGATGGGCAGTGAGCTTAAAACATAATTAATTTTAGGTATGGAGTTCATTTTTAGTACATTCACCTTGCCCCAAAGGGAAAGAAAAAGTGGTGCCCATCTCGCTGTGTCAGCTGAAATTTTTTCTACAAGGGGGTCAAGATTGACTTTAGCAATATCCTTCAACTGATGGGGGAAAGTAATTCCTAAATATAGAATGCCCTTGTCAGGCCATTTAAATGCACAGGTCTGAAACAATGACTTTGGACAATAAGCAGTCAGGGGTAAAGCCTCTGACTTGGACCAATTGACCTTGTACCCAGAAATCTTTGAGAAATTATTTATCATACTAAGTAGTGCTGGAAGTGAATTAGCTGGGTCCGTGACAAAAAGCAATATATCATCTGCATAGAGCATAATTTTCTGAGTTGAGCCCCCCACAACTACCCCAGGGAAGCTGGCATTTCCTCGTATTGCCACAGCTAATGGTTCCAATGCCAAACAGAAAAGTAAAGGGGATAGTGGACACCCCTGACGTGTGCCCCGACCCAGCCTGAAGTATGGAGAAATTACACCGTTAGTTTGCACAGCAGCCTCTGGATGTTTATATAAGAGCTTCACCCACTTTATAAATATCGGGCCAATTCCAAAAGCTTCTAATGTTGTGAACAAATAAGGCCACTCAACACAATCAAAGGCCTTCTCGGCGTCAAGTGACACCGCAGCAATAGGAGAGTTATTGTTCCTAACGGCCCACATAACATTAATGAAGCGTCTGATATTATCAGAAGAGTGCCTATTTTGTATAAAGCCGACCTGATCAGGATGTATTACAGCCGAAATTACTTTTTGTAAACGGTTGGCAAGAATTTTAGAGAGTATTTTGACGTCTAGAGGAATCAATGAAATTGGTCGGTAGCTGGAACAGTCGGTTGGGTTCTTTCCCTTCTTTAAAATGACTGAGATCAAAGCCTGGTACAAAGTTGGGGGTAGCACTTGCCTGTTGAAAGCCTCCCCATACATATCTTTTAATAAGGGTGTTAGTTCTGAGGAGTAACATTTAAAAAATTCGGCTGTAAACCCGTCTGGTCCTGGAGCCTTCCCTGTTGGTAAATTCTTAATCACTTCTGAAATTTCATCCTCTGTTATGGGAGAATCCAAGAGATCCCGTTGATTCTCACTGAGAGATGGGATATTAAAGGTATAGCGGAGGATCTTTCCGAATTTTTGAAAAGTCCCGCCCTCTCCAATTTTCAAAAAAATGCACATGCGCAACACTCTATCTGCTCCAGAGAGGGAACGCCTATTAAACGTGTGCACGAGAGAGCATGCACGAGCCTAGTTGAGTTCACCTCGTGCACGTCGTTTCCACTATGTCTGACTCACCACCGGTAAGGGGAAATCTATTTACGACAAGCATCTCTATAGCTAACTTTAGCATGCTACAGGCCAATAAACAAGCTATCATCTAGCATCAATTTTTTTTTTTTTTTTCTGGTGCGTTTAGAGCTTTCAAGAAGAGAGTCTTGTGGGATCTGATATTGAATACGAGCCTGTGCCCTGTTCATCCCGACCAAGATCCAGGAGGGGGGGTGCGCCTAGAGGCCGAGGGAGACAAGGTCGGGGCAGGGGCTCAAGAGCCAGCACCAGCCGAGAGCGGGGAGAAGGCGGCCGTGAGAGAGGGGGAGGCAGCGGTCGGGCTAGAGGCCGTGGCAGTCTGCTCGCTCACCTGTCACGGGAGGACTTCAAAAGGGTTGAAGAGCTTCATAAACAGAGGATGGCAATTGAGCAGGTATGTGTACATACATGACAGCTAACTTGTCATTTTTGTTGCAGAATACGTCTAACGCTAACTTACAAACTCTTTTAGTACAAGCAATACTATTGTCATTGTAACATTTCTGGTCCAAGGGGTCAGACATACAGTGTGAGACGTGATATTTCCTTTTGTTATTGTAATGCTCCCTCATACATTGCGAGGCAGACAGTGTGCAACAGTGAAAACACTGAAAAGTGTAATGAATGTACTGCCTTATTCCTTTTATTAGAAAAAGTGTGCACACATGAATTCACTTTGCCTGTTAGATGTTTTAGTTGAAAGTTGTATGTGTCAAAGGGCTAATAAGAACATTTTCTAAGTGTGATTTTTGTTTTAACAGGATAGGATAAAGAGACTGACAGTAGATGAGTGCCAACAACTTCTACAAAGATGCCTCACTCGTGAACCTAGTCTCATCTTTGACCTCATGAGTCTCACCCCTGATCCCCCTCAACCAGGACCTCCTCATCCACAGGCACCCAGCTGGTGTGTCTGTAGAAACTGCAGAAATATGCCAACACTGCTGGAACAGAAATGCTGTCAACAACAACCACAAAACTGCACATCACTGTTGCCACACATGGAGCTGTACATTTTGCAAGAAGGTGTACTGAGACTGGCCAGGCGAATCTGGAATGACCTTAGGGCAGAGGTAGACATCCAGGATACGGGAGAAAGTCACAGACAGTTCCGCTATGCTGCATATAGGAACTTTGTTGTATGGCAATATGGTGTTCTGGGACCAGGATATAGAATTGTTATAGCTTCATGCTGTGTGTGGAAAATTAGAGATCGTTTCCCGGATCCTCATGGGAATTACGTAGGCTTTATTCCTGCCAGAGTCTAAACCTATTGTGTACTCACAATAAATCTTCTTAATTGCACTTTATTCTAAGATACCTCAGGAGCTATACTTGCACAGTAAAATAAGATGGATCAATACATGTGTGTATTTGACACTAACATTTTGTACCACCTTTGTTGATATGTTGATAATAAAGTATCTTCAAAACATATATTGTTTTTTCATGTTCTTCATATGAGTTTTCCATAGTTCTATAAAATATTTGCTAGTGGCTTTAGAAAGTTCACAAAGGACAATAGTTTATGTAGGCTTGTATGTGATAACTGTTTATAACTTACATGTACCAATATAAATACAATTTACCCCTTAAAAAAACGTAATTACGCATAAATGCTTTGCACATTTTGAATTTTATTAGCTGTAATGTATAAATTATAAACTGTTTTTTTTTTACATGCCATACATTCACCAGAAATTGTCTGATATGGCACATTGTGAACAGGGGAAATGTAAAAAGTATAGATATGGCCCCCTTTTTATGTAGCCAAACTTCCAAAGTCACATTCTCTTCAAGCACCACATCTACTAACAGGTCATGTGTGAGATGGTTGACCTGTTAAAAAAACATATGTTTACATATTATTAGGACTTTTTATGTTTAACAAGATAGACCTTTTTAAAAAAAATCTATCCTATGTAACAGCAGTGTACACTGTAGAGGTTTTAATTCAACAAAATAAGGCACTTGACTTGAATACAACTCACCTAGCCCTCGGCGTTCTTTCTTTTCCTTCAATTCTTGTACTGTTGGGGCAGGCCCACCAGACAACAGCCCCAGCCTTCGTGGATCATCAAGTGCAAGAGGCTGCTTTCCTGTCATCCCCCTAGGAGCCAACAGTCTTGAATGGAGAATGGCGCTCTGTAGATCTGGGATGTACTTGTAGGTTTTTGGATTCTTGATGGTGTACAGCCGCCACATCTTAGATTTTTTGTTAAATATTTTGCCGTACCTTAGAGGAGTAAACAAAAACATGTCAATATTGCCATTGCATGCATAGAATAAATTATGGAGTGTAGGTAAACAGTTATAAGAAACTTACTGATGTGAGCCATCTGCATTTGTTCGTGCTCCTCGGTTTAGGTGGTAGTTATAATCAAGCCCTGCCAACAGGGTCCGAGCATAGTACACTGGTGGTTTGAAGCAGAAGCGCTTTGAGGCATACATAAGTATGTGGTTATGGAAGGACTCCAGGTCTGAGGTCGATCTGTAAAACAAAAATAAAGAAACAAATAAGACAATATTTGAAAACGGCATTTACCAAAATTTGATAAAGCAGCATTTTTGTGGTTTGGAATATAATTGCATTCCTAAAATGTCTACCTGAAAGTGAGATACTTGGGTATGTTTTTCAACCAGCGTGCGTCATAAACGATCTTTTGGAGTCTTTTGTGTGCTTCAGAGTCCTTTGGAATCCATTCTTTATTCCTGTCTTCCTCCAAAGGCCTATGTTGACAGGCCCCAAAGTACCACTCATGTACGCCAGTCACATGATGGAGAACTCCTGTCCACAGATCCTGTAATAAAAATGTTATGCATAGTAAATCATGTGTACCTCAAAAAACATTAATTTACTGTAATTGCTGTGTAATATATACAGTATATAAAAACTTACATTGAAAGCTTCAATCGTTTCTGCTTCTTTACAGCTGTACCAAAAGTGGTTGCAAATGTCTCTGTTCCAACTCAGAAGCAGGGAACAGTCCTTCTCATGTACGGCCTAAAAAGATTGTATAGGTCTAAAACAAATGTTTTCTTACCAGAGGACAAACACATATCAATAACTGTATACATACAGCCATAATCTTTTTACTAAGGTTCTTTGCACCATGCCAGATATCCAGGCTGTGTTTCACACCGCAGTCTTTGTATTGGCCACTGTCTGTAAAACATCAAAGTAGCATTATTATTCATTGTATAGCAAACTTGTTTTTTTTTAAGTAATATTGCAAAAAGTCACTTACTAAAAAGTGCTGATATTTGTATATTGGCATCAGTGCAAAATTCCGTCACATTCCCCAACTTTGGACGCAGTGTGTCCAAGGTCTCCATGAATGTCGCCTTCTCCATAGCCACAGAGTTCCCTCCGACCTGTCGTTTGTCCATGTTGACAATCGACACAATTCTTTTTGTGTCATTCTCCATTGTAGTGTATGTGCAGAATTCAGCACAGAACCCAGGACTGTCCATCCTAGCATCACCTTATAAAGACAATATAAATGGATTAAATGTTTTGATAACAAAAGGATAACAGAAGGACCACAGATAA
Source organism: Leuciscus idus (assembly GCA_021554675.1). Lineage (NCBI taxonomy): Eukaryota > Metazoa > Chordata > Actinopteri > Cypriniformes > Leuciscidae > Leuciscus > Leuciscus idus. The sequence continues at coordinate 50,486,381 of CM038625.1, read as the reverse complement.
TTATAATAATATTGTAAGTGGCAGTCATGTAATATACTAACCAAGGAGCACAACAGAGTCCTTTGAACTCAACTGGCTGATGACTTTGCTACTCTCCCTCTTCCACAAATCTTCAATATGCGGCAGACAAAATTTGGTTTGAATTTTGTAGAATGTATTTCGGTGCATCATCCCCAAGTTCATAAACTTGAAGAGCAGAGCTATTTTACGGAAGTTGTTTCCAGACAGGAGGATGTTTACACCCAACATAAAATCCCCAGCTAGCATTCCATACTTGAAATATCGCTGTGAACTCCACTTCCAAACTGTGTGACCATTCGGACATATCTGTACGAGTGCAAGTGTTGAGAAACATTTAAAAAAATGCCACTATATAACTGACTGTTTGTGAGCTGCAAATTTATTGTTCTACTCACCCATTCCGCAATGACAGCAGAGCACCTTGATTTTACAGAAACCTCAAATGGCTTAGCTGCATTACAGGGTGCCTTTGTGATGGAATCCTTTACTGTGCATTTTTCAATTGGAAGAATAAGGAAGTCCAGCAGCATCTTTATAATGTCATGATAGACTATGGATGCGGGCCGACCGATGACGTCTTCCTCTGTGAGGACCATATGTGCGTCAGGTGGAGTAGCAAATTCCTGGCTTTCATCTTCCTTATCTTCCGGATCATCGTGCACAGTCTCATCAAGGCCAATCACAGGACAATCCTCTAAAGACATTCCGTTTGGGAGAGCAACACCAGGGCCGGGTTTCCCGATAACGATGTATCTTAGCTGTTAAGAGCGTTTTCTACGTGCAAGGCTACGAACGCTCGTAGCAATTCCACGAGCGTTTCCCAAAAATGCACTTAACATGAACGCGCGAGAACGCGCTCTACGTGCTACTTAAAAAAACTGTCCTGTTCGCTGTCCATTCGCGAAGTTCTGAAATTTAACCTTATATGGAATCGTATTCTGAACGTTTAACCTAATAATTGTCATCTGTTTTGGATTACCAATCAAGACAATCAAGTCTATATAAAGCACCTACATACAGGCGGAGACACTGACAAAATGGCTGAACAAAAAAAAACAAGAAAAGATACCTTTCAAAAGGATGAAATGAATGTCCTCTTAGAGGAGATAGAGAAAAACAAAGATGTTATTTTTGCCAGATTTAAAGGACACCATACTAATAAAGAAAAACAAAACATCTGGGAGGACATTGCTACCAAACTAACTGCAACCAGGGGTGTTCAAAGGTCAGGGAAGGAGGTCCGCAAGAAGTGGCAGGATTTTGCAAGCCTGGCAAAAAGGAAGAGGGCACTGCAGAGGACTGCAATTAAAAAAACAGGTGGTGGGACCAATGAGTCCCCCCTTCTTACAGCCGAGGAAGAAAAGGCATTGTCAATACTTGGCACAAGTGCTTCAGATGGAATTAGTGGTGGTATTGACATCCATGGAGGAGTAGGGATAACTCAACCTGAGCCTGAGCCTGAACCTGAGTCAGGTCCTTCATGCTCAGAGGAACCATCAGTTTCATCTGCCATCTCTGAGCACCCACCATCTCCTAGTCCTCCAAACAACCCTCCCAGGCCTCAGCCTCCATCTTCAGTGGTCCAGACTGCAGCCACAACACCTCAGCAGTTTGAGAATGTCTGTAGCTGTAGTCAGGACCTAGTGCAGCTGGAGAGAGAGAAACTAGATGTCTTGAAAGACATTAGGCAATGCCTTCAAGAAGCCAATGAGAGAGACAACAACTTCCAACAGCAGCTCATTGAGCTCAAGAAGGCCAAACTGGCCTTAGAAGAGAGGAGGCTTGCACTAGAGGAGATGAGTTTTGCAAGGCCCTCAATTTCTGTGCCAATTATCTTGCCAGAAGACACAGGTAATTTGATTTATTGTTTCAGTCATTTATTGTGCAATGTGAAATGTTTTCTATATGTAGTTATGACTCACCTCACTGTACAATGTATTTTGCAGGTCATGGGGAACTGAATAACCCAAATTAATAAAACTATGCAATGTTTTTTATTAATAAAGCTATATGCAGTGTTTTTGATGTCCATGTGTTTGTTGAACCATGCACACGAGGCCTAAGACCATATGAAATACTATAGTAATTGTTATGAGTTCTTCCAAATGTTTCTGAAGTAAATGGCTAATGGTTGATGATTATTTTCAGACATAAGCATTTAAGTTTCAATATTATTAATATAAAGTCTATATATTTAGCGTGTACTTGTGTACATGTGTACATGTACTTCATCTAGCCAATACATTTCTACAGGTATAGACAAAAAAAACAACAACAACATTTTTTACCAGTACTGTTCTATGTATACATTTTTATAATAAGCACAATTTTCCATCATTATGAACAGAGGATAGATTAAAGGAATATGTAATCTATACAATTTCTAAGCATGCCACACCTTCACTTTCTTCAAGGTAGGGCCTAATGTCATTACTGAAATTGATGATAGGCAGTGGGATGTGAACATTATCACAGCCTGATAACCTTCACATGGTTTCTTCAATTAAGCTAGGATTAGTATAGAGTTTACACCTCACTAGACTTGCAGAGGAAATCATGGCTGCACTACACCGTGTTCTTCAATTGAGGGTCAGAGAAAGACAAAGACAGAGACGACCACGAAGTAGACTGGTGACTTTAAATGCCTTCATCAGACAGCATCAAAACCCCTTGGATATCCTTGATGACATGGCTATAATAAGGCGATACCGTCTGCCAAGAGGACAAATAGCCCAGTTGCTAAATAGCATTGGACCTCAGCTGATGCGTGCCACCAGGAGAAATTTTGCCTTGTCCCCTGAAATCCAACTCCTATCAGCCTTGAGATTTTATGCAACAGGCAGTTTTCTCCAGGTACTTGGTGATGGGCTTGGACTAAGTAAGGCATCAGTTTCAAGAGCTGTTCAAGCGGTCACCAATGCATTACTTCCACTTGCTGTGGAACACATTAAATTTCCAGCATCAAGACAGGACATCACAGAAATACAACAGTATTTTTTAACACATCATCACATCCCACAGGTCATTGGAGTGATCGATGGTACCTTGATCCCGATCCTTACACCATCTGTGGATGGCCATGTATATATATGCCGCAAAGGCTATGCAGCTATCAACTGCCAGGTGATCTGTGACCATAAGGGTTTGATTACAGACATTGTGGCAAGGTGGCCCGGAAGCACACACGACTCCTTCATGTTCACCAATTCATCTGTTGGTCAGGAGGCACAAAACTCACAGGGACAGTGGAGGCTGCTTGGGGACAGTGGTTACCCACTGAGGCCATATCTCTTCACGCCTGTGGCTAATCCTATGAATAACAGGGAGACCAATTTCAACGAGGCACACCGTGTTGCACGTAGTATTGTGGAACGCACAATAGGGAGGTGGAAGATGCGCTTTCGGGCAATTCACCAGTCCAGCGGTGGTCTTTTGTTTGCTCCACAAAAGTGCTGTGCAGTAATAATAGTAACAGCTATGCTGCACAACATTGCAGTGCAGATGAGAGTGCCCTTACTTAACAGGGAGGAAGATGAAGAGGTGGAGGAGGAGGAGGAGGAGGAGGATGTGGAGGACGAAGATGGCATGGGACCACATGGCCAACCAAGAAATGCCCAATACATGGCTGGTTTTCGTGCACGTCAGCAAGTCATTGACAGATTTTTTTGAATTCATCTCTATTTTGCCCAGTCTTTGAAGCAAATTTCCCACATTACTTCTTTTATGATTTTTTTTTTTTGTTCATTCATTTAATTTAGATGTGTTTTTTTTAATCTTTTTTTCCCGTTTTTATTTATTTCATTTATAAATTCATGTAAACAAAAAACGAGTACAATAAAGTGTACAATAAAGGACAATCAAAATATTATTATGTTACTCACGTTGCAGTGTGTTAAATCTAGATAAAAGTGTAATCTGCCGGTTGTCCTGCAGGTGTCCTCATAAATCTGTCTTCTTACGATGCACTTGGGGATGTACGATTACTCCAGAGCACTCGTAGTTCTACGAAGATTTTCAAGTGCTACTTAAGCTACGATGCTTTTGGGAAACAGACCGTAATATTAAGATCAGTCGTACGATCGTTTTTACGATCAACTTAGGCTTACGATGCTTTTGGGAAACGCAGCCCAGACCTGCAAATGAAAAGAAAAAGATATTTCACACATCACCCGTTAATCAAAAGCTTCTGCCAGCCACTCAGGTCCGAATTAACATTAGTCTGGCAGCTTTCCACACATTCCAATGGCTCAGCATGGGATGACCAAGAACAATACAGAGCTATTACAATTCAATAGGATGTTGGAGGCAGAAACATTACATTTCCATGTGTTGGAGACACCGTCCGGAATGTAAGAAAGATCCTTTCTAACACCAACACCTACAATGGGTTTTTACATATAGGTGATAACCCTAGCAGTTCCGTGGTTTTTGCATCTGTATTGCTTTCGGACACTGATTGCAGGAAGAAGGTCTTTTGGAAATGCAACAGTAAGGTGTACCCTCAATGAAAATCATACACCATATTACACAAAATGTACAAGCATCACAATACTTTCCATTTACAAAATGATAAAATAATAATAATAATAATAATACACATACCTAATGCAAATTTGAGGATCAGGATTTTCTGCTTCATCCACGTCAGCGGAGGTTTCCCAGGTCTCGTAATCTTCTGAGACTTCAACCTCCTCGGTCTCATCTTCATCTGTGGATGACTTTGATTGTGTCTCTAAATCCGGAGTCCAAGTTTCATCCAATGTGTCTTCATCCCAGTCAATCCTTTTGAATGAAGTAAATTTAGTGCCCCTTTCAGTACCATCCCAAATAAAGACCCTAAAACAGTAATACTTACATTGAATTTTGTAGATTGTTGAAGGCATCTTCATCAATCTCAACTGTATGTACAGTAGTTGAGGCCCTAGAAATAATATTCAGTAAATTACCAAATATAAATCAAAAACAACTAAAGTAAAAAAAAAAAAAAAAAAAGGTATCTTCACAGAAATCTACTATTGCATTTACCTTGGTTTCTCTTGTGAAATAGTTCTTCTGTCTTCCTCACTGCTACTACTGCTGGCCATTTTCTCAACTCCCTTCACAGAGAAATCTGCTTCTCTATAAATTACACGCATATAGAAGATAGAATATGTTGCTAATCCTTGTTGGTATAGTCACAAATACAAGACATAGTTTCTACTGTGAAGCATTTAGCTTGATGATAAATATGACAGTAACTTACTGATCAGACAGTGACTCCACAATTGTGGACACAGCTGGTGGCTGGGGTCTGGCCCATTGAGTGTGTGTCAGCGGAGTGGATGTAATTTTATCATAACTTTAACAAATATTGAATTATAGACATGTTAGTTGTTTGTTCTAACAAAGTATAAGCATAAAACATATTTTATATTTTCATGCACCGATATGCATCAAAGTAGATTGTTTGGAAGGGCATCCAAATTTGCCTAGTCACATTTGATGGCACAATTATGTTGTAAATTATAAAATAACTCAAAAACATTCATGCAAGACAAAATGTCAAATGCCCTTCCGTGTTTTATTTACTTATTATACTGATCGATTGAGTGAGGACTCAAGACATGATATGTGTAATAAATACTATAGTGAACACATTGTAATTAGCAAAAATGAACACACAAGGATTTAGAACATTTCAGCGTGATACCATTTTCCATTTGGTCATAAGGCTACTTTAGACAAATAGAGATGTTTACCGTGTCTACGCGGTGCATGACTTTTGCCAGGGCTAGCATCGCTAATCATAGCTTACATTAACTTTTACTAGCAGTGATTTTAAATGGATTTCTCCAAATAGCATGCCAAACTTTACCTGTCTAGTAGAATCTTCGCGACTGCGGCATCACTGGGAAGCCCAATCTGTGCTTTTAGCACACGCCAGCGTGTGAAATATTCACCCAAAATCACTCTGGTCTTGTTTCTATGTTCTGCGGCCTTTTTCATCTTATCATACACTTCGTATACACTTTTTCTCTTTCGACCCTCAGCCATTTTCAAAGGAATGGCTGAAAACGTAACTCATCACACATATACACCTGAAAGTGCGCATGCGCAGAAAGCGAAAACTACCTAGGGACGAGCACGTACGACGGCCTTACGTAAACATCACCAGAATGATTGACAGTTAGGTGGACCAATAGTTTACACTACCCACCCGGAAATAGAAAATCCTCCGCTATACCTTTAAGTCCACTGAGGAAGTTTTTTATTCCTTCCTCAGAGGAACTACTGCTAGAAGTGTATAAATTTAGATAGAAATCCCTAAATGCGGCATTAATATCCATGGACTTAGTCACAAGGCATCTCCCAGGGGGTTGAATAGCACATATTGAGGTAGAGGATTCCCTATGTTTAATATATCTAGCCAGCATTTTCCCTGCTTTATCTCCAGATTCAAAGGATTTTTGTCTAATTCTGAACAGGTCAAATTCAACCTTCTGAGTCAGAATATTATTATATTGATACTTTAGTTGTACTAAGAGTCTAAAATTACCATGGTTCATTTTCTGTTTCAAATTATTTTCTGCTTCTTTGATCCGCCCCTCTAGTTCAGACAACTTATTGCGCTCTAACTTTTTCTTAGCTGAGGCGTACTGTATAATGACCCCTCTAACATATGCTTTAAGCGCCTCCCATGCCACTCCTATTGATGGAGCTGAATTTAGATTAGTAGATAAATAAAAATCTATTTGTTCTTTGAGTAAATCTTTAAATGCTGGGATATGTAACAAAGTGGAATTTAACCTCCATCTGTATGATCTTTTAATAGTGTCCAATGGCATAAGATCCAGGAATACTGGTGCATGGTCCGAAATCAATATGTTGCCAATTGTACATTTTAGCAGGGATGGTACAATGTTTTTAGAAATAAAAAAATAATCAATACGTGAATATGTGCTATGTGGTGATGAAAAGAAAGTATAATCTCTACCAGACGGATTAAGCAACCTCCAAGCATCAATGAGGCCCAAAGAAGTACACACTTGTTTTAACATAGAGGCTGATCTAGGGGTCCGAGTGCTGCCCGGATGGCTGCGATCTAATATAGCATCTACTACCACATTCATATCTCCTGCCCATATGACTGGATAGTCCCCTAGATCACTCAGAATGCCTTCTAATGTGGCAAAAAAAATGGGGTCATCACTGTTTGGAGCATATGTATTGGCCAGGATGTGTGGCTTCCCGTGTAACTCTGCCAGTGTAACTATGATCCTACCCTCCTTATCATGCTTTTCCTTTATACATTTAAACTGCAAGTTTTTATTCACCAGAGTGATTACTCCTCTACTCTGACTGGAGCCGGTGCTGAAAAAAACATGTCCAACCCAATCTTTGCATAATTTCTGTGACTCCTGTTCAGATAAGTGGGTTTCTTGTAGAAAAATAATATCAAGTTTTCTACACTTAAGACTGACAAGCACCTTTTTCCTTTTAATAGGATTTCCCAAACCTTTAACATTCCATGTGGCAAGACGTAGATTACAACTATTTTGGACTGACTTGGCCAGTTATAAAAAGCGTATTACTAACAATCTTAGGAACCCTAACATGAAAGTGCAAACTGAACTGAACCAACCCCCAAACAAAAATCAAAAAACAAAGAACAAAAAAACAAAAATGCAAACGAACACCTTTGTCCGTGACTGCTCGTTGAATGTGGTGCATAGCTGTCACTGCTGGCAGCACTACATAGCTACAGATAACTGACAACTGAGATCTAAATGCAGAAATAATAAAGTTATATTATTATTCCCTTAAAAATATTTTTTTCCTTCCTTTAATAAATTAAAAAAGGTTAGCAACTTTGGTATCTAGAAAAATTATACTATAGGCGAATTATAGCAGGACCATGTAATACAAATGGGAGGCCCACAAAACTAACATCCGAACGTAACTTATTTGTTTAGGCCCAGTTTAACAACGATCCTTTAAATATTGTGCCATTTGTAATATACATCCAAAATAATATTACCTTGGTAGTCAGAGAAGAGAAAAAAAAAAAAAGAAAGAAAAAGAAAAAGGTCTCCAGCAGGGTAAAACAAGAAAAAATCAGTCAGTTATTCAGGCCAGTGAAACCGATTAAACAAAATAGCGCCATTATGCAGTAGCCGATGCTCAAAGACTACGAATAAAGGCCAGAGCTTTCTTGGGATCATTAAATCGCTTAGGACTGTCTTTTAAATCTATCCTGAGCGTAGCTGGAAAGAGCAAAGCAAATTTGATCTGACGATCATGTAGAGCTTTTTTGCATTCCTTAAAGGCGTTCCGTTTCTCCTGTGTAATCTTCGAAAAATCAGGGAATATCAGGATGGAATTGCCGTTCCATTGAAGCTGTCTCTTCTCTCTGGAAGCCCGTAGAATCAGATCCCTCGTCCCGGAACGCATGAATCTAGCAATAACTGCTCGCGGTCTTTCGTTCGGCAGAGGTCTAGGGGCAAGTGCTCTATGCGCGCGTTCAATGTCCCAGCCATGTGATGGAGTTGGCATACCTAGTATCTGAGGTAGCACCTCTTCGAGGAAAGCCTCCATGTCTGCCCCTTCGTTGCCCTCCGGTATTCCTAGAAATCGCAGGTTATTGCGTCTGCTTCTATCTTCCATGTCCGTGATCTTATCTCGAAGCACCTCAATTTCGGCCATCCGAGCGGGGGGGTTGGATTGCAGATCCCTGTCATTTGCCTCCAGAAATTCCACTCTCGCTTCGACATCGCTGATTCTTTCCATTAGTGCCGACAGTTTCCCTTCCATAGACGTGGTGGCCTTGCGAATCTCTTTCAAGCTTTGCATTTCCTCGGACATTTGCTTTAGTATGTTAAAAATGCTCGCGATGTCCTCGGCTACCTTCCCCTTGCTCGCGGGGGGGTTGTCAGAGTTCGTTGGAGAAACTGTTGCGTTGTCATCTCCGGCGCCATTTGGGGTCGCATCGCCCCCTCTCAGGGCCTTTTTTATGCTCGATTGCACTGTTTTCTGCTTACAGGCCATTTTCTGTAACTTTAGACTCTTCCCAACTTCTTCAAGAAGAAACGTTGTCGAATTAACCGTTTAGGATTATCAGCAAGGATAAATAAAATGTGCCGCTACAAGCGGTGTTAAACTACGCTGCCATCCACCTCGGGGCTAATTGGGCTTAAGTCCCGAATGTTTTGTCAAAAGTCCCGAATCTTTTAGTTTTTTTAAAAAAGGGGGGGGCTAATTGGGCTTAAGTCCCGAATGTTTTGTCAAAAGTCCCGAATCTTTTAGGTTTTTTAACCCTTTATGACCTACCATAGAACAGTTCTGCCAGAGTATATCTTTGTATTTTTACATGCTGTGCTGTCATTCTTTTGAGCATTTTCATATGCCATACATCAAAATAATCCTTACTCTCTCAATTTGAAAGCTATATTTGTAATAAATCAATAGTAACTAGATAAATATCTCAAAAGTGCAATAAACAAAAGGAAAAAAAAAAAATCGTATTTTTTTCTATATATTTTATTCAATACAGAAATTTGATAAATGCCAACCTCAAACTTGTCAATGTGAAAAACGTGCATAAAACAATTTAAAACTATACAGAATTGATTTGAACTGTTTACATAAATTAGTTTCTAAGATATACTCATTTATAGGTCTGTACAAATTGCGTAATATGCGTTTACAAATACAAAAGAAAAACAAACAAACAAACAAAAAACACAAAAATGCATTGCACATCATTTCTTTCTTTGGCTGCATACCTGGCTTTTTTCCTGATAAAACAATTTAAAACTATACAGAATTTATTGGAACTGTTTACATAAATTAGTTTCTAAGATACACTCATTTGAGTCTGTACAAATTGCGTAATATGCGTTTACAAAAACAAAAGAAAAACAAACAAACAAACAAAAAAACACAAAAATGCACTGCACGTCATTTCTTTCTTTGGCTGCACACCTGGCTTTCTTCCTGGGACGGATCTATTCCTTCAAGAAAGTCGGCTTCGTCCTTGAAACGGAATCTGGAGCCGATGAGCAGACGGAGAGTTCATCTTCATCGGACGCAATTAGTATTGCCAAAATTGCCGCGTCCGTGTACTTTCGTTTAGACTAGACATAATGTTACGTGCGCGCGCGTGTGTGTGTGTGTGAATGTGCTTGCATTTGTAAAAGTGTATTTGTGAGTGTGTAAAGGAGAAATAAATGATAAAATGAAGCAATGATAAAAAGACAATAACGAAAAGAAAGAAACATACCGGTACAGCAAATGGGAGTCAAACGCATGGTCAAATGACGCAGCTTGTGACGTCACAACATGTGACAACCTTTGGGGTCATAGTGCACAGAACGTGATACGTCAATGAGCATGTAACTATCAATCGCAGATCTACAGAACATGTGTGCAAAGACGTGCAATGCATTTTTGTGTTTTTTTTTGTAAACGCATATTACGCAATTTGTACAGACTCATTAGAGGGTGAAAACAACGCAACAGGAGCATGTTGGAGGCTTGATCTGAACATGTTACATCTCTGGTTTTGTATGCAAAAAGAATTATTGAGCTAGCGATTTGGTTTCAGTTTCTATAGGCTCTTAAACAGACACACGCAAACGGGAGCGCCGGCGCTCCCGTCGGTCTTAAAGGGTTAAAATAACTTCAACTTTGTTTCATTTCCTCTCAGTCTTTCTGACTGGAGCGGCAAAAAATGAAACAAAAGCTCTAAAAAAATGAAAAAATGAAACTCAGCTTGTTTGCCAACTGCCAATAAAAACTAACAAAGAAGAATATAAATCTTCTTCTTCGTCGTTGTCATCAGGGGCTGGCGGGCTGTTGTATGTTTCACCGGCGTCGTAGCGAGCTTACTGGCTAACCGGCTGAAGTTAATATGGACATAACAAAGTTTTTTATATTGTTTTTTATACGGAACACTAACAGTAACTCGTAAAACCGAAACACATTTACTCGGCACTGCAGCATTTGCTGTTTGCTAGTAGAGCAGCCTAAATTATTATGGCATGGATTCTGATGTAGCAAATTTGTCAGCTAAGCACAAACTAAACAGAACTGAACTCTTAAGATTAGTAAATCTGTTTACACCAAATTCCAATTTTACCTATGTTGGCTAACTTAAAAATAGTCAGATAATGGTTGCCTCTTTTTAGTTGCCAGGGGTGAAAATGAGTCATCCTTAACAGGTTGTAGGCTCTATAGGCTCTACTGGGTGATTTTCTTTTTTACTGAGTAACTATCATCATTTTCCCAGACAGTGTATAGATTTTTAGGCATTCTATTATCTCAAACAGCCTGAAAAATAGTGCATTTAGCTGACGTAAATGGGGAAAAAAATCTCCCCTGGGGGGAGTACAGCCCTGGACCCCCCTAGCCCCTGGTTTGGTCTAAGCCCCAAATGTTTACATCGTCTGGCTCCGCCCCTGCCATCAGAGTCCTGTTTTCTTGTTTTTTCTGACCAGGTATCCACAGGTATCTTTCATCAGGGATCAGCAGAAACAGTCTGTGTTCAGTAGCAAGTTTCCCTGTTAGAGAGAGGTGAAGTGGTCGAGCACAAGGTGCAGCGACAGGCGGGTGCCGTTCACTCGCGGAGCGCTGTCTCCCTTCCCCTGAGAGAGCCTGCCGAAGCCTCCCTCCACTGCTGGTTCGGGAGGGTTATCTGCTGGCTGACCAACACCCCTCCTGTGACCCATGGGTTGGCTGTAGGCCTGTGTGTATTCAGAGCCAGTGAGCAACGGACTTTCAGAATAATAAATCAATTAATCAAATAAATCAATTAAGTCAATTAATAAATGCGTTAACGTGCCCAGCCCAAATAAATATGGAATAAAACAATGCAAGTTATATAAGAATAATAAAGAGCACCGGGATCACAGCTGGAAACTGAATTAACACACAGGAACAAAGCAAAGCGCACCTAACACGAGGCAGCTATACTCAGCGCCATCTTGATGTCTATCAGTCAGGCTCTAGTGTCAGCACTGGTACTTTACCTGGTTACTCATCTGTTTGTTATAGTGTGTTTTTAATCAAGGGACAATAAATAAACCAAGAACTGTTTTATCATCTTAGGGACACATCCATCCATGAGGCCAGAGTTAAGAGATCCAGCAGCAGGTGAGGATGCATTTACTCTTTGTTCTCATCTAAGCTTTTTGGCTCAAATCTGTGAAAATACTTTAATTCAAACTCTCAGGCAGAACAAGCAGGAACCTCTCGGTCTGAAAGTGAAGCCAGTGCTTAAAGCTAACGACCAGCAGGGGGCGCCCCCACTGGCTGCAGAAAGAAGTGTGATTGTATAGAAGTCTATGAGAAGATGAGGCTACTTCTCAGCTGATTTATTACCCCAGTAAACACTTTCCTAATGAGTTTATGGTCTCAGTCGCTAGTTTCAAGTCTTCTTCAACAAAGCATGATGTTCATTTAGTAAATTATGGTCCCATTTAGAGGAACATAGACCAGAGAGCAGGGGAGGCTTTAGGGCGGGGCTACAAGCTGATTGACAAGTCGCTACCACGGCAACCTGTCAGGCATAGTAATGCATATCCCACAGCTCCACCCTTTTGTCCTAATATGGTCACTTGGTTCCAAAAATCAAAGATGGCGACGGCCACTATATCAAACTCAAGGCTCCAAAGCGGTAGTCCACAAACCAGCGGGTGACATCATGGTGTCTACATCCACCTGTCTTATACAGTCTGTGGTGAGGACCAAACCACCGCACTGACGCCGCTGAAAAAACCAGTCTCGCTGTGAGCGCCGGTCGCCTACTGTTCTGATTCTAACTTTAAAAAGCAGTTCATCTCTGAGGTAGTTTTAAAACATTCTTAAAAGTTATGATCGATGTTGTGAAAGAATCCCCAGGACAATTAGTTGATAATTTATTTGTTGATCGTAGTAATTTTCCAAGCACAAATGCCAAACATTTGATGGTTTCCAGCCTCTCAAAAGCAATAATGTTCTAATAATTAATAATTTCCTTTGTCTTAAGGTTATATTGAACAGGCATTTTTCACAGTTCTCTAATCTTCATGAATTGATGAACTGAATAAATAATCCACAGATTAAGATGAAGTAAAAACAAAACACAAGTCGACGTATCGATCATAGTATGGAATAATAATAACCAAGATCTTACAGTATATCATGTCTTTCAGAGTCAATAAGGATGGACATTTTTATACAAATAAAATGTTTAATTTTGCTAAATATTATACATTTATACCAATGTGTTGTTATTCTTCTTTCTTAGGGAAGGTACTCTCAATCTTAAGTCATTAAGTTTTCACATGGTCTTTATCAGGTTTTAATGAACTAGTGTGATTATAGTGTGAACACAGCCTCTATAATAAGCATGTTCATCTTCCCTCAGGGTGGGCATTGTTTAATGAACTAGTGTGATTATAGTGTGAACACAGCCTCTATAATAAGCATGTTCATCTTCTCTCAGGGTGGGCATTGGCCAGAGTGTGCAGGGTCATTGGCAGCAGTGTGAGGAGGGGTTTACGTCCTGTGGCACTCAGGAGGAACAGGTTGGTGGACTTTAGAAGAAGAATCAGTGAACACCGCTGAGTTTAGAAGAACTGAATTCAATACCGGAAGCCAAATCTACGGGAAGAAATATGTGTCACTGGAAGATTAATTTAATGAATAATAATAGTAATAATATATCAGGCTACAAAGCTGTGCTGTAATTCTCTAGGAGAAAGCGGTGAGACAGCATTTAGCAGCAGGAGTCATAGTTGAGACTCGAGGGAAATGCCTTGCTCAGTCACATTAGTTATTGTCCTCCTCAGGAGAAGAAAATAAACAGTAGTAGAGCGACTGTGGAGCGCTCAGCCTGACCAGGATGTAGTGTCGCGGGCATGCTGTTCAAAGGGCAACAACTCTGCCACTGTTTGCTCTAAACGCTGAACAATTGTCTTTTAATATAGTACAATACATACCATATTTACCAAAACGCCCTCAACATTATACTCAAGTAAAAGTATAAAAGTATTCCATATTAAATGTACTTAAGTATCAAAAGTAAAAGTGCTTATTCTGTCAGTACCTCAGTTCTTAATGAATTAACCTCTCAACATTATGTCAAAGTGGTGGATGACCCAGTTCTGCTGGCTGTGACAGTCTTATTAATATCAATTAATACTATCAGTATTAATGGATCAGCATCAAGTTCAACAGGCTAACATGCTAAATAAAAAGTAAAGTAACATAAAAATGCCAAACTTACAGGTTCGGTATCATCCCATCCTTGCACTTTGGTTGTGAAGCAAATCAAATCAACATTTGTAACATGTCTGGTCCTCTTTGTAAAATGGTTGGACACACACCGTTTTCGAAGAGTGACAGAAAGGGTAAGAGAGATGTGAATCTGCACTCGACTGATCCTCCTCAAGGACCCGGGTGTGTGTTTCAACAATCTGAATTTGACTTGTGAAAACTTAATGTGAAAGTAAATACAAACAGCCGTGGGTTTGACCCTTGGTCGTTCCAGGCCTCTCTGTGTGGAGTCTGCATGTTCTCCCGTGTCTGCGTGGGTTCTCTCCGGGGTGTACCCCGATATAAGCCGGATGTGAGCCGGGATTGGCTCCAGCCCCCCGAGACCCTGCACGCAGGATAAGGGGTTAATGATGGATGGATTTTCAGTGAGGAACAAATTCAGTTTCACAGCAAATTTATTCAATTTCATAATATTACAGTCAGTTAAAAAAATATTGGAATTAATACATTAAAGTGATTCAATAATTTAAATTGCACAATTCAAATTAAAATCTAAACTCAGTTTCTAGTGACACATATTTCTGCCCACACATTCAGTGTTAAACTAATAAAATGAGTTATTAAAAGAGTTCAACATCAGAAAACATGGAGTGAGATACCACATGTTTCATAAATTCATCAAAAGTTGTCGTTGTTAATCCTCCCGCTGCTCCGCGATCTCTGTCTGCTCTCTGTCGTCACACACACCACTGGGAAGCTCTCTCTCTCTTCACTGTACAGTGCTGTCGGATCCAAATATGGTCATTTCCTTTTTATCAGCAACCAATCGTGAAAGTGAAAGGGCTGAAAGCGCGATCTCATTGGCTGATGATAAACCTTTAAAGCCTGTTTTCTCAAAATGACTTTTCTCTCATTCTCCAAGTCCGAAATCTCCACTTCAGCAGCACCGATATACACCAAACTCTCCAGTCTTGTACCTAGTTATATTATGAAGACTTTTACAGAGGGATTTGTAAATATATTATTCCTAGCCTGATTTATATAACATTTAATTCCAAAAAACATGGTGAAAATAATTTTTTTTAAGGCTATTGACAGTATATTCTGATTTACAGGATAACAAAAGTAGATATCCATAAATCCCTCTGTAATTTTTTCCCCATCTAATATGTGAACACAATGAAAAAATCATTTTTAATCTGGCTTTATCCAATACTCAGATTTAGTTTAGTTTTTTTTTAATATATGCAAATTAGCGCATATTTAATTAGATATTGCCTCATTTGCATATTTAAACATTAAATTACAGAAAACATTTTTTTCTCATCTTAATGTAGGTAATCAACTGGGAAAGTTTCATGGTGATATCTGCTAGTTAAAGATTTTACCCTATTCACCTGTAGTGTCTCGCCTTAAATGTCATATATATGTTCATTTTCCAGCATGAACAGAAGATAAGTGCTTCAGAGATCTCACACAGCTACAGCCGAACACTTCTGGTCATGGCGGACAAAGAGAAGCCAGCCGAGGACAGAGTCCAGCAGGAGTCCAGCGTGGAACCTCATTACTCAGTAAGAGTCAGCACAGAACGCCTGTTCAATGGCTCATGTGGAGCAGAAGCAGACAGAGACACTGTAGTGGAGATATCTGGAAGAGTTTCAGAAGATGGACAAGCTGTGTCTGGCCTTAAAGCAGTCTTAGAAACAAACCAGGAGAATCACCAGCTCTACCAGGTCATGAACCAGCCTGACTCAGTCTCTCTCTACCTAACTCCACCAAGCACACAGTATGACCACCAGCAGATCCTCATTATGCAGGATGACCCTACTGTCAGGAAAGCTGCTGCTTCTCTCTATGAGAAATGTCCAACAGTGACCTCTGTCTACGCTCTGGATGAAAACCAGAGACCCGAACTGATCCACGGTGCCTCTGTGCCTCTGTCAGAGGACAGCCGACTGACGCTGGTAGGCCACGGTGAGAGAGACAGCTCTGGAGAGACGAGACTGGCAGGGTACACAGCTCGAGACGTCGCCAGAATCATTCAGCACACCTTCAGGACGGGCCACAGAATCAAAACTACCAGTGTGGTGGCCTGTGAGGTGGGGTCAGATGAAGAGTTTGCTGAAGCCCTGCTGAGGGAGCTCCATGAGACGGCCAACATCGAGACCGAGCTGCACCTCAGGAGCGCTGTGCTCCAGGTCAGACACACAGGAGAGATCATCACCCAGGAGATCTCTGAGGAAGGGCTGCAGTGGAGACAGAACGATGACAGCAAGAAGGTGGTGGCAACCCTGGATGGGAACGGAGACGTAGTTATCAGAAATGAGCCTGGCAGCAGAGGAGAGCAAGTCTTTACTCATGAAAGAAACTTTCTAATGCTCAGAGTAAATAACCAACAGAACAATCACAGTCAAGGAGCAACAAGTAATCCTGAAGTTGCCTACAGAAACAGCTGGCCTGCTGAGCCACGCAGATTTATTGACCAGAATGTTTATGAAGGGTTAGACACTGATGACCAAACTGCTATTCATGAACTTGAAGCTCTGTCCTGGGCCTTATTTCATGCAGACCTGCCACTTCCACAAAAAGTAAACACAACCAACCTGGACATAAACCACGATTATGTAATAGGGGTAAAAAATATACAAGAAAATGACAAGCTGGAAGGCATTCAGTGGATAACGAAACAGCCGGAACTAAATAATGTTCTTTCCAGGTGTTATGAGATAAGTTTTGACAACGCAGTAAGAGATGTCAGAAGTATCATCCATCATTATGCAAAGTATGGAGAAGATGAGCTCACATACCTGATGGTCAAAGACTGGATATTCGTTGTTCATCCTGTAAGTCTGTATGTGTATCCAGTTGGGAAAAGGCTTGACCAAAATCAAAGAGATGATGTGGGAAGAAAAACAGTCAAGGATCATATTGCGCATCAGACAGACAGAGTAAGTTACACAAACCTACGGGGAGCTGAAATTAGTAAAAAAACATATGCTAATTATGTGAGATTTATTTTTCATGGATTGCCAACTTCCCTAACGCCAAAAGAGTATGATGAGCCCAAGTACACCACATATTTCACTGCATCAGTTATAGCTGAATCTGCTCGAAACTTCCGGACATTTCCTCTGATTCTTATGGCCGTGGAAATGGTTGAAAACTCAGACGAAGACACCAGAGAGATAGGAAGGAATTTTCTTTGGGAAGGGCATTCGATGGCAACAGGAGGTAGTTGGATTAACAAGCCCCTACGTGGATTTAGCGGCTCAGCAACACCTGAAGATCCCAGCACACCAACTGCTTCCGCTAGTCAGCCTCAAGCCTCCTCAAGTCCCAGGTCTAACCTTGAAGAAGTCATAGGCAAAGAAGTCAACCTGTATAAATCGTGGAAAAATAGAATAGGCAGTTTTTCAGGAGTGTTCAATTTAGCTGAAGGTAATCCAAAGACATATTACAGAGTTTTTAAAAACAAAGTGAATAGAAACAGTGGAGCTTCATCATCTGGCACATAAGGAGCCCACACTGATGGCTACGTAACTTTCAAGAGCTAAACGTAGCAGACCTCCCATGGCCACACCATCAAGAAGAACGACACACCCTTGTCTAGTGTGGACTCTTTAACCGGTGAAGACTCACTGTTTAATGTGTTCTTTTTCTTTATTATTAATTTTCTTTATAATTTCATGTATTTTGTAAGTCAGACTATGTTTGTACATGTGTGCTGAGCAGAGAGCTGGTAGAGTTATATTTAGCTTAGAGGTAATGTCCACTAGCAGAGAGATCCAGTGGTGATGATGAAGATGATGATGATGATGTGTGCAGTTGCTCTTAGCGAGAGAAGGGATGTTTAACTGATGCAAATGTACCCAGGCTCAGTAGGCCCAGCTGACTTTACTGTAACCTGTAAAACAGGATAAAATGATAAGAACGGGAGAGTCGCGTCTGCTCTTTCACAGCTCCTCTGCAGATATCTTTATTTAATGCACAATAAGTCAATTTTAGCACAACAGTTGCTTTTACAGCATTAATTCACATTATTTTTGTCTGTCTCATTACATCACTTTGTCCCCAACATCAAAATAAATCACATTTTGTCACTCAGCTCATTTCTTCACTTTACCTTCTTTAGTTAACATTTGACTTTTATGTATATATCATATTTTATAAACAGTATATCCATTAACACAGTGATATTAACTCTGAAAGTGTGTATTCCACAAGGCACTTGCTCCTTAAAACCATTGTGCAACACAATTCACTCTTTTACCTCCACAGGAAAGGATTATTGATGGATACACAAGAGATTGTGGCTTTCTAGGCTTCCCTCAGTGCCTGGTCACGTGACTGGCAAGCGCGCCAAATGCGATCGCAGAGTGAGCTTCAGAGACACACTTAACGCTACCTATTAACTCATTAACATGAGTAAACAAACTTATTAAGACGCAGAAACTATCAATACAAAACTATCGTTAAGATATAATGCCCACTGGAGCATACTTATCTTATTTTCCTCATGTTATAGTGAGCATACATTAAGACAAACAAAACGTCATCAACTAAAACACATTTAACACTTTATATTCACCAAACATGGTAATAGTGCGATCACTGTCCTATCGTTAAAATTTTCTCTTTTGAATGTCCATATTTTTACCTGTAAAACAGGATAAAATGACAAGACCGGGAGAGTCGCGTCTGCTCTTTCACAGCTCCTCTGCAGATATGAGGGAGCATGCGCAGTTCACTGTTTCGTTCGCGACTCTCCAACTAAAGTATCAAAATAAGAGTCATTTATTTATCTCCATATAAATGTAAATATACATTTGTTAATTAGCATTCAACACAACATAAGAAAATAATGCAATAATTTTACTCATAACAATATACATATTCAGAAAAGGAAAAAAAAAAACACTGTGTGTGAAAAAAAACAAATGTGTACATATTTGTGTGTATCACAATATCACTAATGTATACATTGAGAAATAGTTTCTTAATGTGGATAGTGGATTGTACCATGTGAAAGTGTAGCAGAGCGGGCGTGGGTTGGCTCAAATTGATATAATTTCCGACTACGCCACCTGGGGAATTTCACCCCAAGAATTTAACACAACCTCTAAACACTGGCACACACAGGTTCCAATCACTGTTGGAATCAGAGACATAGGTAATGAAAAAGATTTTATTAATTATTAAAAGACATAATGATTATAAAAATGCATTGACCAGCAATCACTCTCATCTATATTTGCTTAATTCTATCATTGGCAGCAGAGGAACCTGGGCTTACCCGCAGAGGCAGTCTCAAGATATCACCCTTATGAGAATTACTCTATTCACAGTGCACACACACACACTAACACACACTCAACGACTCATGTCAGAGAAGACCATCGACACACAGTGAGGACGCCACCACCTAAATGGTCACTTGTCTGCCCCCGGGTGCCCAGGCCCTGCCAACAAACAAGAGAAAAAAAATACATTACCAAGCAGTGATATGCAAAAAGAACAAAATTATGTGAAAGTGAAAAGTGAAAGTGAAACGTGACGGCCTGCATTTAACCCATCCAAGTTAATGCACACACATTAGGAGCAGAGTAGTGAGTAGTTAACACACACACACACTGCAAACGTGGATACACACACCCAGAGCAGCGGGCAGCCTTTGTGTGGCGCCCGGGGAGCAATTAGGGGTTAGGTGCCTTGCTCAAGGGCACCTCAGTCATTTCCCACCGGTTCTGGAATCGAACCAGCAACCTTTGGTCACTAATACAATAATCAAACCAAAATAAACATACAAATTCAAAAAGATAAATCAATTAAGGAAATAAACAGGAGACTAACAAAAAAACCTCAAAGCATATCACTGAGAACAGAATTTACTGGAAACAGTGCACTGGAACAGTTCACTCGAGACAATTCACTCAAGACGATTCACTCGAGATGGTTCACTCAAGACGATTCACTCGAGTCGGTTCACTCAAGACGATTCACTCGAGTCGGTTCACTCGAGACAATTCACTCAAGACGATTCACTCGAGACGGTTCACTCAAGACGATTCACTCGAGTCGGTTCACTCAAGACGATTCACTCGAGTCGGTTCACTCGAGACAATTCACTCAAGACGATTCACTCGAGTCAGTTCACTCGAGTCGGTTTACTCGAGACGGTTCACTCGAGTCGATTCACTCGAGACGGTTCACTCGAGTCGGTTCACTCGAGACGGTTCACTCGAGACGGTTCACTCGAGACGGTTCACTCGAGACAGAACAGTCAAACAGAACTTTATGATGAAGCACAGGGCAGATAATTCTCATGCAGGATGCCGCTATTGTCCTTATCGCGTGCAACAAAACATGCTGTCCCAGGATTACTATCCCCAAACCACGTGGTGGCTGGAGCCAGATGTCTCCGACAAAGCTCGTTGGCAGAAAGCGCAGATAAATCTTACACTATCCGTCTCAAATGTCCACATTGAACTCTCCAGAAAGCACGCAGACCGGCAAACAGCACCGACAGTGGATAAGCAGCTTCAGCGATCTTTTACGAGCAACAACACATGACACTGCACTCCAGCAAAAAGCAGCAGCAGGGCGCCTGGGTGACGTCACAGCCCCGGATAGTGATGCACACTAAGGAACCGGTAACCCATGCTCTTATACGCACCGGATGCCAGGCCATTGGACAAACCATGACAAGTAGGAGGGGTCATAACCCTTCCTGCTACACATGCATGGTGTAAATTCCATTTTCCAACATAAGCATTAGGTATACAACATGTCTTTCTACCTTACAAGGAAGCTGTAAGTCTCTATGTGATGTATATAAGCTCAACTTTACTGTACCACCTCAGAGAAACATAAAGGCGATGAGGGGGTGAGAGGAGAAACATAGAGATGATGGGGTAAGAAGAAGGAGAAACCGTTAACAGCTAGCATGATGGGGTGAGAAGATAGAGGAATGGGGAATAGAGAAGACCTCCTCTCATGTAGCCTTGTTGTTATATGCCTGTTTCTCTCTGTCTGACACACGACACATGTATGCATAATAAATCTCTTGGCAAAAGTAACTGGTGCAGCTTCCGTGATTCAACACTAATGGGGGAAGCAGGATTTGTAAATCTACACCGGGATGTGTGTGTACAGGGATAACTGTGCCGTTAGCTGTTTCCTCTGGAGATGTGTACAGCCTGATATAATCAGTGTAGGGAGTTTATCATCCGTGTGTCTACTCTGCTCTCAGCCCCAGCACTGAACACTGGGCGAGGACGTGCCGCAGAGCACTGCATCTCATCACTGAGCTCGGATTACAACACGAACATTAGATGCTGAATATGGGAACATTTCACTGTGTGGCCCTGAGATGTCGGCAAACACATGGACACATAAACTCACAGGGGTGACAGGTATGACTTTCAGTGGAGTGGATGAAGAAGAAAACTGTGAAAAAGGAGTGTAGTTTTTTGAAGAACAAACTCTTGTTGGCATGCAAGTAAAACAAATTAAAACTGTAAATTATTTAAATTGTTACATTAGTTTTGTAAGCTAAAGAAAATATATTTTTTGTTACAGGAGCCCTGGACCTTATGCCTGTGCTTTAGGATGAGTGCAAATGATGCTGTGAATGTGCTGAAGTGGTGCTGTATTATAATAGCAATCTCCACCTGCTAAATATAATGACATATGCAACACTTACCTCGAGTAGTAGATAAGTAATGCTATGTTAGGACCAGTGTCTAGGCTCATAGGGAGCAGTAGTAGTTAAAGCAGTAATAACAGCCAAATAATGTCAGACACACCACAGACCATCAAGTTTAAATGCCGGCTTGTTTATATTTAAGTAGAGAAAGAGTATAAAACATAAAATGGTACCACATTAGACAGACAATATGTACAAAGAATTAGCATTTAGTGCTTCAAATGCTTTGCACCTTCAAATATTTCAGTAATTACCTCTCCCCAGGTAATTAGGGTCATACAGTTCAATCTCTATAAACTTATTTAGTTCAAAGAGTATAGTTATCAAGTTTAGTGTAGTGTTTTTCAATTACTATTTAGCTTCTATTTTAGAGTTAACTCAGTTTCTATTAAATTGTATTTTAGATCAACTAACCTAAATTCTTATTTTGGTTAATAAGATGAAATTTCACATTATAATGAGTTTAGATTAGGCTAGACTTCAAAATATCTAATAATATCTAAATATCTAAATGTCAGTACGTACTTTAGAAATTACATTTACGAATTACAAATTTCAGTAATATCTTATTATCAATAACACTAAGTGCTGTATTCAATAATATCACTGCTGGTTATCAATGACAACAAGTGCTTTTTAATCTATAAGCCTAGAATCAGGTATTAATCTCCCCTTTTTATATTTAAACCAGTGAGCTACTAGGTTTAGCGAGTTCAGAACAAAATCAAGACCAGTTTAGCATTGACATGCAAAAGGAATAATACCATCTAATATCTAACAAAACATTCACCGTTCGATATAACATCAAGGCTATGAACGTATAGTTAATAACTTTCAAGTATGCAATTCAATTATAGACTGTGTAAAACAGTCAATGAATTCAACCTTGCTAGCGACCAGTCGAGCAGTCCAGCGACATCCACGTGAGAAGGTGGCAGCAGATGAGTTCAGTTTCGGTTTCAATGAGTCCACGCTTACCGCCAATCTATGGGATTAAAGGGATAGTTCGCCCAAAAATTAAAATTCTGTCATCATTTACTCACCCTCATGTTGTTTCAAACCTGTATGAATTTCTTTTTTCTGCTGAACTCAAAAGAAGATATTTTGAAAAATGTCGGTAACCAGACAGTTGATGGACCCCATTGACTTCCATAGTAGGAAAAAAAAATACTATGGAAGTCAATGGGGTCTATCAACTGTCTGGTTACCGACATTTTTCAAAATATCTTCTTTTGAGTTTAGCAGAAAAAAGAAAAAAAAAGAAAAAAAAATTTTTTTACAATGTTGCGCAAACATTTTTTCAGAGTTTCGAATTTGTCAGTGTTCTCCCAGTGTAGGGTAGAGTGGGGGAAAACGCCCCCCTTAAGGAAAATGTGACATTACATTGAAACAAAACATAAATGTGACTAGAATTGCCATCCCGGTTTTGAGTGACTATGGCAGGAGTTATTCACCAAATATTAAAATTGCTCAGCCTTCATAATTAATTAGTATTTTGACTCAAAATATTTTTGTACAAAGGGGGCGTTTTACCCCACCGCTGGGGCAAAACGCCCCCTTTGTACAAAAATACTTTGTATAAAAATATTTTAAAATGCCCCCTTTCTTACCAACCAGTTTGCTTCATAGATCAACAGCAAAATTAACAGACAATAGTTTTTAATCTCTAAAGGTAAAAGGCAAGTAATGTATCAACATGCATATATATTAATATATTTATATATTTATTTCAGCAATGTCCATAATAGCCAAATTTAACTACCTTCCATCAGTGAGCTAACTTTGCTAGCAAGCTAGCTAGATAATGTTCACTTGAGGTAATTTTTTCATGTTTTGTTCAAATATTTTGTTTTTACCACCTAGTTATACTGCATTAAGTGTAAAACAAAGGATTTGATAGACAGAACTATTTTATTTTAATTATGATAGAGAGAAACTATATGCCCCCAGGGGGGCGTTTTACCCCTCAGCGTAGGGGGTGTTTTACCCCACAAGCTATGACTTTAAAAAAAAAAATTTTTTTTTTAAATATAATTATATTTCTTATAAATAACATATGATCTCAAACTACAGACTTCACTATTCATCTATCATACATCACCGTGATATCCTGCAGAACAATATTCTCTTAAACACTTGTTTACTAATATCTGAAAATTATAGCATTTACCCTGTAATCCTCTTCTCTTCAAATATGTCGCTGGTGTCAGCTTCTCCATAGAGATTTGTATTTTACCGTTATCAACGTAGTGCATAGCAACAGTAAAAATGTATATTGACTACTTTTAGTGGTTATTTAGGGAAAAACAGGTGGGGGGCGTTTTACCCCAGGGGGGCGTTTTCCCCCACTCTACCCTATAGTTTGTTTTCCAGATTTGAAACCTTGTAAATGGTACGCTGTACAGCCCGGCGCGAGCATAGATATCATATAAAGGCTAAATGTCTCGTCCGCGCTGCTGGCCAATGGAGGTCGACGTCCACACACGGCGGCCATCTTACCACAGGGTGCTCGCTCACTCGTAACATGGTGCATGTACTTTTAAATGACCATAACTTGCTAAATTTTCTACCGATTTTCAAACGGTTTGGTTTGTTATAAACGTCAGAGATGTAGCTATAAAACTGCATACATATGAATAATTATACAAATGGACTTCCATATGAAAGAATTATAGCCACGTTAATAACGTTTGCAAGAAACTGTTGTAAACTCAGAATCGAAGACCAGGAGACTTGGTTGTTTCTTCAGCAGGATTCTTTATTGAGAACACGAGCTGTCGGTAGCTGCAGTCACCAAGTCTGACTAAGTGAACGTTCCCTTACAGTTTATATAAATTTAGGGGCAGGAACCAAAACTGTGTGATGAGACAGGTTTAGGAACCTGTTCTAGACTGAGAGTGCAGCCCACCCTAATCCACTCAGCATATCTATTCAAATGCTGAGACCCGAGTACAGGACTGGCAGGACTTTCTTGCTAAAACACAAACTCCAAGAGCCATTAAGAGTTTCAGTAAAACCGGACTGGCCAGAGTCTTTTGCTAGAAAACTCTGCTAATAATAATTTATACCTAACATTAACATGCTAAATTCAATGTAAACCTAAATTAAACATTTTAATAAATTTGTAATCCCACATTTGCCCCTTTGAGAGTTCTTAAAAACTCTCACAAAATACAAATTTAGACACTTAAAAGTTAATTCTTGTAACTTCTGTAAGTTACAGGCAAACAGAAAGTTCAATCTTGTAACTTGTGTAAGTTACAGGCACATAGCAAGTTCAATCTTGTAACTTGTGTAAGTTACAGGCACATAGCAAGTTCAATCTTGTAACTTGTGTAAGTTACAGGCACATAGCAAGTTCAATCTTGTAACTTGTGTAAGTTACAGGCACATAGCAAGTTCAATCTTGTAACTTGTGTAAGTTACAGGCACATAGCAAGTTCAATCTTGTAACGTCTGTAAGTTACAGGCACATAGCAAGTTCAATCTTGTAACTTGTGTAAGTTACAGGCACATAGCAAGTTCAATCTTGTAACGTCTGTAAGTTACAGGCACATAGCAAGTTCAATCTTGTAACTTGTGTAAGTTACAGGCACATAGCAAGTTCAATCTTGTAACGTCTGTAAGTTACAGGCACATAGCAAGTTCAATCTTGTAACTTGTGTAAGTTACAGGCACATAGCAAGTTCAATCTTGTAACTTGTGTAAGTTACAGGCACATAGCAAGTTCAATCTTGTAACTTGTGTAAGTTACAGGCACATAGCAAGTTCAATCTTGTAACTTGTGTAAGTTACAGGCACATAGCAAGTTCAATCTTGTAACGTCTGTAAGTTACAGGCACATAGCAAGTTCAATCTTGTAACGTCTGTAAGTTACAGGCACATAGCAAGTTCAATCTTGTAACTTGTGTAAGTTACAGGCACATAGCATGATCTGTGTTGTTCATCTGTAATTGCATGTTGACACAGAAACAAACATGCAATTAGGGTCCGTGAAGTTCTAACGGGTAATATTCTTTTATGGTTGGACCAGTCATTTTATCGTGCGAGGTGTGAATCATTTGTTGAATGAAACACTTGATACTGTGGAAGCATACGTAGAACACCAGTAGGAGAAATAACAGCAGCTTTGCTATTTCTTTAACCCTCTGAGGTCTGAGGTGTTTTTGGGGCCCTGGAGGTGTTCTGACATGCTCTGACATTTGTTTTTTTTTCAGTTATTTATAAACATGTTAATGGCAAAAGTGTAAATTCACTCTATATAACACAAACAGGGCTAGCATAATATCTGATCAACATGCTTGTAAATCTTTGTATTTTTAAGAGAATAATGTTTATGCGTGGTTATTTAAAAAAAAATTCAGCAACTTTCTTTTTTTAAGAACACAAAACACATTCTAAATATGTGCCCACAAGACTCTTGACTAATATATGTTGCGTTTCTAGTTCTGGCTTCAAAATGATGTGAAATTCATCCTGCCTGATCGTTCTCTTAAAACAATACATTGATTTAAACATTGTAAAACAGTTTTTTTTGTCAGAAGAGGTTTATGCGTGGGAGGGGTAATCGCTCATCAATATTAATGAGATTCAGACCAGGGGTGTGACATAGACACTCCCCCAATGACTAATGGGCCATCAAGAGAGGCAGCCTGAACAAAGAGGAGATTCAAAGGTTTTGTTTTTCACTGTTTTATTGTAATTCCTCTATGAGGAGGAACTAAATGTTTTAAATTTGCAATGTTTTAAACTCAGCTGTGGTCCAGGTTCCCGTGCAGACAGGAATCTCAGAGTCTGTGGAACCATATCAATGTCAGTCTCTGTTTTCCATGACAGAGTAGACTGCTTGTTGCTTGTCTGAATGTTTGTCTTGGCCCTCTTTGCAACAGGTGTCTGATGATCACCATCACCTTTATAGCTGTAAAACAAACAAACAACTGTGAGCATTTTTATTACACAAAATATAACAACTGCATTTCAATCATTATAAGTAACATTGGCCAGATGCAAAGCCATACAGACACATAATGTTTGTATGGACTATGTAAAACCAGAATATGTAAACAGAATTATACTAATATCTGAAAGAAAGGGAATAAGTGTACTTACTTTTCAGTTGTTCTCAAAACTGAACGACACCTGTCGCGTGCCCTCCCAGTGCGAGTTGCAGGTGAGGTTGAGAGTGATGCTACCACATTCCTATAAAAATAATAATATTAATATTAATAAAGGTTGAACAAAGTACTATGCCAGCACATGCATAACTGATGGACAGTCAGCATTTTGGTAAAACAACAAAAATAAGCTCTTTTATACTACATTTACATTTAGTCATTTAGCAGACGCCCTTATCCAAAGCGACTTACAAATTAGGACTAAATTCAGCGAGTCATCATAAAGAGGCAAAAGCAACAACAACGCAGGAAGTGCTCAAAATACGAAGTTCAGGTATTATTCAGAGTAGCATAAGCCTGATAAGTGATGTTTCAAAGGGAAAGAATTTTTTTTTTTTTTTCTATAAGGTTAAGTGCTCACGGAAGAGATTGGTTTTCAGCTGTTTTTTGAATGTTGTCAGGGATTCTGCATTCCGGATGAGGGTGGGGAGAGCGTTCCACCAGCATGGAACTGTAAATGAGAATGTTCTGGAAAGTGATTTTGTGGCTTTCTGTGATGGAACCACGAGACGTCGCTCGTTGACCGATCTTAGGTGTCTGGTAGGGATGTAGACTCGTAGGAGTGAGTGAAAGTAGGAGGGAGCTGAGCCTGTGATAGTTCTGTAAGCAAGCGTCAGTGCCTTGAACTTGATGCGAGCAGCTAGAGGTAGCCAGTGCAGAGAGATGAACAGAGGAGTGACGTGGGCCCTCTTGGGCTCGTTGAAGACAAGACGAGCTGCAGCATTCTGGATCATCTGTAGGGGTTTGGTCGCACATGCTGGGAGTCCAGCCAGAAGGGCATTGCAGTAGTCAAGCCTAGAGATGACCAGGGCCTGGACGATAAGTTGTGTTGCATGCTCAGTTAGGAAAGGCCTGATCTTCCTGATGTTGTGCAGTGCAAACCTGCATGATCGAGCTGTCTTTGAAATGTGATCTGTGAAGGTCAGCTGGTCATCAAACGTTACTCCAAGATTTCTGACCGATCTTGATGGGGTGATTAATGATGACTCTAGCTGGATGGTGAAGTCGTGCTGTAGAGATGGATTGGCAGGGAGGACGAGAAGCTCAGTCTTTGCCAGGTTGAGCTGCAGGTGATGTTCCTTCATCCATGTGGAGATGTCCGCCAGACAGCTTGAGACCCGTGCAGCTACTGTGGGATCATCTGGTTGAAAGGAGAGGAAGAGCTGTGTGTCATCAGCATAGCAGTGGTAGGAAAAACCGTGTGCCTGTATGATGTGTCCCAGTGATGTGGTGTAGATGGAGAAGAGGAGGGGACCAAGAACTGAACCCTGGGGAACCCCTGTGGTCAGCTGATGTGCTCTGGATACCTCGCCTCTCCATGCGACCTTGAAGGACCTACCTGTGAGATAGGACTCAAACCAGTGGAGTGAAGTTCCTGTGATGCCCAGTGATGAGAGGGTGGACAGAAGGATCTGATGATTCACCGTGTCGAAGGCAGCAGACAGATCCAGGAGAATGAGGACTGAAGATTTGGAAGCAGCTTTTGCGATCCGTAGGGCTTCTGTGACTGACAGTAATGCAGTCTCAGTTGAATGTCCTTTCTTGAAGCCAGATTGGTTGACATCCAGCTGGTTGTTTAGAGACAAGAAGGATGTTAGTTGGTTGAAGACAGCTCTTTCAAGTGTCTTCGCAATGAATGGTAGGAGAGAGATAGGTCTGTAATTCTCTACCAATGATGTGTTTAGCGTTGGTTTTTTGAGCAGTGGAGTAACCCGAGCCTGCTTGAATGCTGTAGGGAAGGTGCCAGTGTGGAGGGATGAGTTGATGATGTGTGTGAGTGATGGTAGAAGTGTGGGAGAGATGGCTTGTAGAAGGTGTGAGGGGATGGGGTCAAGCGTGCAGGTGGTAGGGTGACTGGAGAGGAGAAGTGTAGATACTTCTTCCTCGGTTAGCGGAGAAAAGGAGGACAGAGGGGTATTGGCTATGGAAGGGGTCGGTCTGGGTTCCTGTGTGTGTGGAGCTGAGAACTGACTGCTGATAGCTGTTGTTTTGTTGGTGAAGAAGGTCGCTAAATCGTCAGCAGTTAAGGAGGAGGCGGGAGGTGGTGGAGGTGGACAGAGGAGAGAGTTGAATGTCTTGAAGAGTAATCGTGTGTTGGAGGAGCTGTTGATCTTGTTGTGGAAGTATGAAGATTTTGCAGCATGAACATCAACAGAAAAGGAGGAGAGGAGAGATTGATACATACTCAGGTCAGATGCGTCTTTTGATTTGTGCCATTTCCTCTCCGCTGCCCTGAGTTCGGTCCGGTTAGTATAATGTTATACTAACATTACCAATCACTAATTGTAATATTGTGCATACATAACACCACAATTTTTGCAATTGTGTCTGGTAATTGTGTTTTGCAATTGTGTCTGGCAATCCACACAGGCAGGCACATGTACATTTGTAGCATAACTAAGTATATAAACAAAATTGGTCTAACATCTGTAAAATAGTGGGTAAATATGTACTTACTCCTTCTGATTTCTGTCTGTGTTGCTGCGTGCCCTCTTAGTGCGAGTTGCAGTGAGAGGTGAGAGTGAGCAACCTACATCATTCCTTTCAAAAAAAGTTGAAAACTATTATTATCATATATAGAGTACTATTCCAGCACATGCACAACTGATGGGCATTAGCATGCTGATAAGATAGCACAAAGAAAAAATATGTAACATTATCAACCAACCTCCAAAAATAAATAAACTCATACAGGCTCATATTGTAATAAGTATATAAACAAAATTGCACAAACATTGGTAAATATGTACTTACTCTTTCTGACGTTCAACTGTGTTGCTGCGCGCCCTCCGAGTTGCAGATGAAGGAGATGCAGCATTCCTGTTTTAAAAAAAGTTGAAAACTATTATAACATAAATATTTCAAAGTATATTACCATTAGTCTATATGAATAACTGATGCAAATAATTGTAGACACGTGCTGTAGGCATATATTGTGTGTAATGGGCCATTACGGAGATAGCACAACGCAAACATTAACACATTTGCAATTCATCAGCTGGGCATATTTACACATTTCAGCACATACACACATTTGCAATAGATATTTGCAAGCACTCTTCATTTAAATATAAATTACTCTGAATGGAAAGTATGGAAATGGTCCAACCAGTAAAATCTGTAGCCTACGTTTATTTAAAATAGCTTGTCAACTAATTTCTCTGTACTGTAGGCTAATTGGCCTACGTGTTGTAGCCTAGTCATTAAAATTAAATAAAACAATTTAGTTCATATTTAGGTTTAAATAAAATCTTTTTTTTTTTTTTTTTTATGTTGATTATATGAAAAGTGAAAAGCATGAGTCAGATCATGCGCAATCGCGAGACAAATGGAGTGGGCAGAGAAGATTTTGACCATTTCATTAAGTTTATTTTTTGTATAAAGCCTTTCTTTAAAGTGAATTTCGTTTTGTATTAATTGTATCTTAATTTTAATAGTTGTTTCATCAACCAAATGCCTGTATTTAAAACATAAGAATTAAAAATAGCAGGAACTGGAGGCCTCATAAATGAACCCAAACTCATAAGCTTTGCCTAAAATACCAGAGAAATATATAGAAAGCTCGAAATGTGTTATTTTAAACAAAACTATTAAAAACGAAAGAAAACAGACTGCATGAAGCCTCTCTCCTACTTTATAAAGCATAGCCTAGACAATTTAAATATAATTACTCTGAATGACAAGTATGGAAATGGTCCAACCAGTAAAATATGTAGCCTACGTTTATACAAAATAGCTTGTCAACTAATGCAAGTAAATTTAAAAAGACTTACTCATCCGAAATATCCACGGCTGGATCAAGTCGCTCTTCAAAAATACAAACGTTCGTTGTCAGAGTCCTGTTCTTCTTCTGAGGAAAAAGTGAACTCTTCATTGCTATCCAGGACGAGCTGAAGGGCTGTGTGTCATCTTCCAACGGCGCAGGAAAGTGAGTGAATGAAACTTGCTGGTTTTAAGGCATTTCAGGGGGCTTTTTACCTTATTTTGCATAGATCACCTCAGCACATTATCTTATGAATAGCGCGCTCTGCGAGTGGGTGTGAACTCATTTCAGGGGGCGTTTACCTTATTTTGCATAGATCACCTCAGCACATTATCTTATGAATAGCGCGCTCTGCGAGTGGGTGTGAACTAATTACAGATAATTAGATGAGACGGGAGAAACTGTACTTCTCTTTAGTTTCATACAGATTACATTGCAGGAGAATATTTGTTTTGAATGTGAACTGTTTTATTTTAAAGTAGAAATTTAAAGCTTTCTTTAGACGCATGTTTCATGGTTGTGTGATAAGTATTCGCTGAGTTTTCCAGACTTGTTCCAGAAAGATTTTTGCGGAGACAGAGTGAGCTGAAAGCGCACCCTGTTTATTTTATTTATTTAAAAATAAAAACAAGGTTTTGATGTTAATGTGAGTGTACACAAAAAAAAGAAGACCCTCTATAGTTTATAATCATGTATTTATTTTATTTATATGACCATAAATGACGGATTTTTTTAAGTTTATGTTGCTGCTATGTGAAAAAAATCCAGCAAAACGCGTGGGCGCGTTTCTCGACCTCAGAGGGTTAATCCACAGCCAGGGTTTACCTATCAAGTTTCCGAACCATGAAGAATGGTCTTCAGTCATCTGGTGTAATTTGTTGAAAGATCAAGAATGTCTTGTTGGATTTTGTTCAAGTTCTCTGTTGGATCCATTAACCCGGTGCAGCACTCAGGGCCGATAATGGTGCAGGCTCCCCCTTGCGTTGCAAGAATGTAATCCAAGGCTACTCTGTTCTGTAAGATCATTATCTTGTGCGAAGCGAGAGTGTTCGTGATGTTGCCCAGGGCCAAAGCCGTATCATTGGCCGATTTCTGTACAGAATCTGACAGGCTTCTGACTTGATCGAGTGCCTGCATAACACCATACGATGGGATTAAGGCTCCAAGAGTTCTTGACCACCACGTTTGAACACAAGTGAGTCCTGGAATGCAGCCATCTTTGTTGGTAGAAGGAGCTAAATCATGTAACTGTGGAGAGCTTGGAGTGGAGTGTGTGTTTTCTCTGATAGCTGGCAGAACATAAACCAGGGTGCACCTGCCGTTGAATTGGCTGGGTAGGATGCTGTCGACAGAAGCTCCACATAACCAAAAAGTGCCAGTTGGTGGAGGAATCATACACCACTGATTTATTGCAAAAAGTTTCGGTAGGGATGGGTTCCTGGAGAGACACTCGATTAAGTCATTTTCCTGTTTCTTCTCTGTAGTAGTAACGTACACATAGGAGTCATCTGTTCCTCTTTCAATCACAAAACTGCAACGTTCACGAGGAATCTCACCCAGTGGAGACAATGCTGGAGCATAATTTTCCATGCACCAGTGGAACATCATTGGCAGGAGTAGATCTGTCATGATGGGAGTAGCTGAAGTTAGGTTGCAGGATGGTAGTCCAGGTATGCAACACTGAGAAGCTGGAGGAATGGTTACGTTGTGACATGTATCTTTGTTGAATACTCCACTGGTATGATGATGGAATAAGGTACACATGTCACATTTGGAGATAGGGTGTGCAACCCATGGGATTCCTGCTCCTACAGAAGGTGCGTGTGGCATGTAAACGTTCTTTCCAGCAAACAAGGCATTTCTTGACATATTCATCAGCTCTAAGAATATGTTGTTTCTGGGGTCTACAATTTGTGCTATGTCCATGATGGTTAGGATTAAGGCAATCTTGATCATGTTGCTGGTAGGGGTGACCCTGAATAGTCGAAGATTCGATGCTTCGATAGGAGGAGCCTGATTCGACTACCGATCTCACGGTCGAATCTTCGCAGAGGTGTTATGAAACGAGGATCATGCCACTTTGGCTATATGAGGGCGCTCAATGTCTGATTTCATATAGAACTACCGGTTTTCTGTCAATACGTTAACATTCAGCCTATTATGATAATGCTGTATATAAAAATGTGCGAAGAAAGAAGCTTTTAATAAATATTTTTTAACGTGCGTGAATAAATCCAAACACCCCGTGACAGATTTAAGTTTCACTTTCAATCCGTGACCGACAGAGAAGCGTCTTCGCGGCAAGGATTTAAATCTTTAACAATGTCTGGGATAAGAAAATCTAAAGTGTGGATGCACACCATCAGAAAGGATATTCTCCAAGGCTGGATTTAGCATCAGGAAAACCATGATCGCACTTCTGCCGGCCAACGTTAACATGTTTCACGCATAGACTGGGTTTCACGTTAGAATGTATTTTATCCGCGCGCACAATTTGAAAAGACTCCAACGGACGCAGACAGAGTGAAAGACTTTCAGGATTTGTTCTCTCGATCAGGTACAAGTGATTTCAAAACTTTTCAGCCGGTTCTAATTTTATTTTTGGATGCTGTGAACATTTTTAGCTAAAAAGACTGCCTCTCCAGTTTAGCATTTATTGTTGTTTCTGCAGTTAAAAAGACAAAGTTGAAAATTCTGGCTACTATCGTTATTTTAATAATTTCTTTATTTTTATTTTATTTATTAATCTGTCAGGGTTATCTAATCTAACTATTTGTGGCTTGTGTTTTGAATATATGTTCCCCTGCACTTTAGGCATTTTGCACACATTTGCTCCTCATCCTGTGACTTGATTCTGATTTATTTCGTTTTGTATTTTTATTTATTAGAAAGGTATATTCTGTTCTAATTTAAAGTTTATTTTTTCGGTGCATCGATGTTGTGCTGTAGGCTGGCCTGCTCGCACAGGTAATTTAGCCGATTTAATTTGATTTGCATGTGAAATGCAAATCTGCAGTGTGGCCTTTCTGGAGTTATTTATGTTATTTCTTAGTTTTATTGATCAAAAATGTTTTTATACATTTTCTTCTATATCTTTGTGTGATTTTCTGTACATCGCGGCTTTGAAACGTTAAAGCCCCGCCCCCAGCCCCACCCCCATATACATGATTCGACTATTAGTCGACTATAGGCAAGACATGACGATTGTGATTCGACTATGAAAATCCATACTCGGGGACAGCCCTAGTTGCTGGATGACTGAAGTTCCCGTAGGTTAGTACTTTGCGTTGTGTATTTTTCGTCTGTGTTGGTTGTAGTCTCTGCAGTTGGTCTAGTTGTTTTCTGGAGGTTGGGTCTTCATATGCAGGTGTGTAGGTCAGTGCATATGGTTCTCAGGATAACCGTGAAGTGGTATCTGCACAGAGTTAAGAAAGAAAAACAACAGAGAACAACTGCAACAGAGCAGTATTCATTGTAAAGACTGCAAACATTAGGGTTGTATCCTCTGTTCAATCTGAGTCTGCTAATTGTGGTTCCTTCTTTCCCTATTTCTTAATTCATGAGACACCTAAAAGGAACAGTGAGGTGAGGATGGACTATGGTTGGGAAGGGCCTATAAGGGAATCTTCACCGCAGGGTTGGCCCCCGAAAGCCTGTTGCTTCCAGTTCTTCCCGGGCTCCTCACTGGTCCATGTCCTATCCTATCCCTGTAGGGGGAGGAACCACTTTGCAGTGTGAAACATGAGTCCAGGTTTTTCTTCCCTGGCACAACACTGCAGCTGCTGTAATCAACATTACTTGATGTGGTCCATGCCACTTAGGTTCTAACGGCTTGTGTCTGAATGATTTTATCATGACCCACTGACCTGGGATGATTGTGTGTCCACCCTCTGGTGGAGTCTGCCAACATGACTCAACTCTCTCTCTGGCACTCAGTACTGCCTTTGTAAGGTGTTCACAGTAAGAGATCAGGGCATCTGAGGCAATGTGAACATCATCATTTCTAAGATCAATCACACCTGGCATCTGCATTGGGTGTCCTGTAATAATCTCATGAGGGCTCAGTCCTACTGATCTGTTAGGTGACGCTCTCATACTACACAGTACAGCTGGCAATGCTTCCACCCATGACACTCCTTCCTGATGCATTTTGCTTAGCCTGGTTTTGATTGTTCTGTTCGCCCTTTCAACCTGTCCTGATGCTTGTAGCCTGTAGGGGCAGTGAAGATTCCACTTAATCTTCAACATTTTAGACACTTCTTTAACCCCCTGAGGTCTACGGTATCGCCGGCGATACCAGCTCACTTTTTTTTTATCAATGTAAAAGAAACTCATAAATACTCTGTTGACTTTGATTTTCCATAGGAGTTTCATACATCAATCGATTCTGTTAAATGTGTATTATTTTTGTGTATACTCACAATAAAAACAAAGTGTTGTGCTTTTTGCCAAATAAAGAAAAATAAACACGAAGCGAGTTCTGCCTTCTCTCTGCCAGTGAAGTCCATTCTGAAACGCGTCCGAAAATGAACAATAACTGAGCGAATACTCAGTCAAACAGGCATACAAAGACACAGGCATGAAGCTTGAATTCTCGTCTTTTAAATGAAGTAATTTATATAAAAAACAAATATCTTCATCTTGTGAAATCTGTATTAAAAGAGAGCGATTCCAGTCGAGCTCATCTCATCTCATTACGTTATAATCGGCCCCGCCCACGGAGAGCGCGCGCTATTCAAACGCAAATGACTGAGACGATCCCATACAAACTGTGAACGCCCCCATATCAGCTCGAGAAAACACATCAAGTTTATTCAGATAAGTGTAGTCGTCTACACTGTCTCGCAGCGCTGTGAGGAATAATAATAATGGAAAACTTACCTCAGAAGTGCTGGTATTTCGAGGAGCAACGGATGGAATAATGTAGTAAGTTTTTTTTTTCATTCTCAAGTAAATCGCGTTTCTGTGTGAATGAATGAACGCAGAGATGCGCTGTTTACCACAACTCGCAAAAAGACGGTTTAAATTTGAATTGCGTTTCTGTGTGTGAATAAATGATCTGCTTTTAGCAAACTATTTTGCTATACTGAGTAAAATCGATTGAAATATGTTGAAATAAAATGTATTTGTATAAGCAACGTATTAAACTGCAAATTAACATTTATATTCCTTATAATAAAAACGAAAGACCTATGTTACAGACATATGAAAGACAACATTTCGTTGATTAGTTTTGGATAGATTACACATTTTTACTGTAAAATATCTGCCACCTCAAATAAGCTTTTGTTTGCCAATTTTTGCTAATATGTTAAATATAGTATGTTTTGTCAATGTAGGCTATATTCGAAGTTTGAAATATGTATGATAAAATGTATACTTTAGTTTTTACAAAGAAAGATTACACTTCAATTGTTGTTGTAATTGTAACCTTTTTAATAAAAATATATATATTTACAAGGTAGATGTAAACAAATTTTAAAAGGTAAATATAAGCATTTTCTTTAAATAATTTTTATTGTGTTTTATTATTGACAAATTTGGGGAGAGGATACATATTCCAAAACTGAAAATACAGTATGAGAATTAACTGCACAATTAATAGACATGTTTTCCTTGGATATTATACAATTTGCAAGCAAAATTTGTGAAAAAAAAAAATAATTGACATGCTTCCAACTGTGAACCAATTTGGTAGAATATATATATATATATATACTGTATATATATTGCTCTTGCATTCTTTCTTGTGGCTATAGGTGACACACCTGAATGAATGGCTCATTAAGTATGCGGGCCCCATTGTCTCCTGAGGTGTGAACCACTACATATGCATGATGCTGTTGAATGGTTGACGCCCCTTGCGCATATTGCCTTTACAAACAAAAAGTGTTTTACAAGATTTAAATCAATGTATTGTGTTATGTGAATGATAAGGGCAGGATGATTTTCACATCATTTTGAAGAAAAAACTCTAGGCAAAGACATCAATTAGTCAAAAGTCTTATTGACACGTATTTAGTATGTGTTTTGTGGCCTTATTTCAGAAACTTTAGTTTTTAGTTTTTTCAATAACCATGCATAAACATTATTCTCTCAAAAATACAAACATGTACATGCATGTTGCTCACATATTATGGTAGCCCTGTTTGTGCTAAATAGAGTGTAATTATACCTTTGCCATTAATATGTTTATAAGCAACTGAAAAAAGCACAAATGTCAGGGCATGTCAGAACATCTCAAGGACCCCAAAAACCCCTCAGACCTCAGAGGGTTAACTACCTGTCCTGTGAAGTGCGTACCCTGATCTGAGTCAAGTCAAGTCAAGTCACCTTTATTTATATAGCGCTTTTTACAATACAGATTGTATCAAAGCAGCTTCACATTGAAAAAAGGAAAATAATACAACATAGTTTGTTTCTAGAAGAAAATTGCATCATTGTCCACCCTAATTAGGCAGATCAAAAATATTGTTGAATATTAAATGTCCCCAACTAAGCAAGCCAAAAACCAAGGCAACAGTGGCAAGGAACCAAAACTCCATCAGGTGACAGAATGGAGAAAAAAACCTTGGGAGAACCCAGGCTCAGTCGGGGGCCAGTTCTCCTCTGGCCAACGAGCGAACAGTGTATGATTATGATCCAGGCAGCATTACGGGTCAGAAGTCAGATTGGTCGTGTCGATGAGGCCGGCACTTCAGGGATGCGTCATGGTTGGGTCCACGTGCAGATCCACCATCTAATCTGGATACAGCCGGAGTCCACCTCACTTCAGAAACGGAGAGACTGGTTGACACTTCAGTACTGCGTTGTCGTCGTGTCCAGGCGCAGGTCCTTCATCGGATCTGGATACGGCCTGGATCCAGCGGACTGCGGTAAACCTCGGTATAAGCAGAGAGACTAATATTAACGTATATGCCATTCTTCTTATGATGTAACAAGTACATCAGGATTCATGGGAAGTGTTCCCGCTTCCGGCTGAACTAATCTATGCAGCCTAATATGGAATTATAGAAGTCTATAATGTGTTTTGTGTATGCTAGGTCAAAGAGATGTGTTTTTAGTCTAGCTTTGAACTGACAGAGTGTGTCTGCTTCCCGGACAATGTTAGGAAGACTGTTCCAGAGTTTTGGTGCTAAATAGGAAAAGGATCTACTGCCAGCAGTCGATTTTGATATTCTAGGTATTATCAACTAGCCGGAATTTTGAGATCGCAATAGACGTGAAGGACTATAATGCGTTAAGAGCTCGCTCAAATACTGCGGAGCTAAACCATTTAGTGCTTTGTAAGTAATCAGCAATATTTTAAAATGTATACGATGTTTAATAGGGAGCCAGTGCAGTTTTGACAGAACCGGGCTAATATGGTCATACTTCCTGGTTCTGGTAAGAACTCGAGCTGCTGCGTTTTGAACTAGCTGTAATTTGTTTATTAAGCGTGCAGGGCAACCACCCAGTAGAGCATTACAATAATCTAGCCTTGATGTCATGAACGCATGAACTAATTGTTCTGCATTTGTCAATGAGAGCATATGGCGTAATTTACATATATTTTTAAGATGAAAAAATGCGGTTTTACAGATACTAGACACGTGACTTTCAAATGAAAGATTGGTATCAAAGAGCACACCCAGGTTCCTAACCGACGACGAAGACTTAACAGAGCAGCCATCAAGTGTTAGACAGTATTCTAGGTTATTACGTGAGGACGTTTTTTGTCCAATAATTAGAATCTCTGTTTTTTCAGAATTTAGAAGTAGGAAATTATGAGTCATCCAATTTTTTATATCAGCTATGCATTCCGTTAATTTTGTGAATTGGTAAGTTTCGTCTGGGCGTGAAGAAATATAGAGCTGAGTATCGTCAGCATAACAGTGAAAATGTATTCCATGCTTCCTAATGATATCTCCTAATGGTAGCATGTACAGAGTGAACAGCAGCAGTCCTAGTACTGAGCCTTGTGGTACACCATACTGAACTTGTGATCGATGAGACATCTCTTCATTTACTGCTACAAACTGATAACGGTCAGATAAGTATGATTTAAACCATGCTAGTGCAATTCCACTAATCCCAACATAGTTTTTGAGTCTATTTAAAAGAATGTTGTGGTCAATAGTGTCAAACGCAGCACTAAGATCGAGTAACACTAATAGAGAGATACAACCACGATCGGATGATAAGAGCAAATCATTTGTGACTCTAATGAGAGCAGTCTCAGTACTATGGTACGGTCTAAATCCTGACTGGAAATCCTCGCAGATATCATTTCTTTCTAAAAAGGAACATAGTTGTGAAGATACTGCCTTTTCTAGTATCTTTGACAGAAAAGGTAGATACGAGATCAGCCTGTAATTGACTAATTCTGTAGGATCAAGTTGCGTTTTTTAACAAGCGGTTTAATCATAGCCAGATTAAAGGTTTTCGGTACATATCCTAATGATAAAGATGAATTAATGATATTAAGAAGAGGATCTATGACCTCTGCAAGCATCTCTTTCAGTACCTTAGTCGGTATAGGGTCTAACATACATGTTGTCGATTTAGATGATTTAACGAGTTTAGTAAATTCTTCCTCTCCTATAGCAACGAATGAATCAAATTTTTCCTCAGGGAGACTACAATGCACTGCCTGATGCGATACTGTAGTAGACGGTTGCATAATTATAATTTTCTCCCTGATATTATCAATCTTGTTAGTAAAGAAGTTCATAAAGTCATTACTGCTGTGCTGCTTAGAAACTTCTGGGGTTGAAGATTTATTTTTTGTTAGTTTAGCCACTGTTTCAAATAAATACCTAGGATTATGTTTATTTTCTTCTAATAGGGTTGAAAAATAAGCAGATCTAGCAGCTTTTAAAGCCTCTGTGTAAGTAATCGAGCTCTCCTTCCATGAAATGCGAAATACCTCTAGTTTAGTTTTCTTCCAGTTGCGCTCCATTGTTCTGGCTGCTCTCTTAACCCTCTGAGGTCGACAAACGCGCCCGCGCGTTTTGCTGGATTTTTTTCAGTTCAGTTCAAAAGAAATTAATTTTGCTCTGTTGACTTTGATATTACAAGCAAGTTTCATACATCAATCGATTCTGTTAAATGTGTATTATTTTTGTGTATACTCACAATAAAAACAAAGTGTTGTGCTTTTTGCCAAATAAAGAAAAATAAACGTGATGCGAGTTCTGCCTTCTCTCTGTCAGTGAAGACCATTCTGAAACGCGTCCGAAAATAAACAATAACTCAGCGAATACTGAGTCAAACAGGCATACAGACACACAGGCATGAAGCTTGAATTCTCTTCTTTAAAATGAGGTAATTTATATAAAAAACAAATATTCTCATCTTGTGAAATCTGTATTAAAAGAGCGATTCCAGTCGAGCTAATTAGAGCTCATTCAAAGGTAATGTGACTCCGCCCACGGAGAGCGCGTGCTATTCAAACGCAAATTACTGAGGCAAACCTGTGAACGCCCCCCATATCAGCTTGAGGAAACACAAGTTTAATCATATCATTGTAGCCTACGTGTTTACACCATCTGGCAGCGCTGTGAGGAATAATAATAACGGAAAATCTACCTCAGAGTGCGGGTATTGCAGGAGAGAGGATCCGAATATGTAGTAAGTTTTTTTTCCTTCTCAAGTGAATCGCATTTCTGTGAATGAATGAACGGCAGCCGCAGAGATGCGCGCTGTTTATCACAGCTCGCAAAAAGACAGTTTAAATTTAAATTGCGTCTCTGTGTGAATGAATGATGATGTTTTAGCAAACTGTATTGCTATACTGAGTTGAGTAAAAATCGACAGAAATATGTTGAAATAAAATGTAGGCTATTTGTATAAGCAACGTATTAAACTGAAAATTAACATTTATATGCCCTAATATTTCATAAAAACAACGTTACAGTCAGGCGTTTCTGTTTGTGAATGAATGTTTCGGTTTTAGCAAACTGTATTGCTATACTGAGTTGAGTAAAAATCGACAGAAATATGTTGAAATAAAATGTAGGCTATTTGTATAAGCAACGTATTAAACTGAAAATTAACATTTATATGCCCTAATATTTCATAAAAACAACGTTACAGTCAGGCGTTTCTGTTTGTGAATGAATGTTTCGGTTTTAGCAAACTGTATTGCTATACTGAGTAAAAATCGACTGAAATGTTGAAATAAAATGTATTTGTATAAGCAACGTATTAAACTGCAAATTAACATTTATATTTCTTATAATAAAAATGAAAGAGCTATGTTACAGACATATGAAAGACAACATTTCGTTGATTAGTTTTGGATAGATTATACATTTTTACTGTAAAATATCTGCCAACTCAAATAAGCCAATATTTGTTTGCCAATATTTGCTCATGTTAAATATAGTATGTTTTGTCAAAAATAAAGTAATCAAATAATCAATCAAATCCTTAACTTTGAAATATGTATGATAAAATGTATACTTTAGTTTTTACAAAGAAAGATTACACTTGAATTGTTGTTGTAATTGTAACCTTTTTAATAAAAAAATATATTTACAAGGTAGATGTAAACAAACTATTAAAAGGTAATAAGGTAATAAGCCTTTTCTTTAAATAATTTTTATTGTGTTTTATTAGTGACAAATTTGGGGAGAGGATAAATATTCCAAAACTGAAAATACAGTATGAGAATTAACTGCACAATTACTAGACATGTTTTCCTTGGATATTATAGGCCAAATTGCAAGCACAATATGTGGAAAAATAAAAAATAATTGAGATGCTTCCAACTGTTGCTCTTGCATTCTTGTGGCTCAGTGACTCACCTGAATGAAAGGGTCATTACGTATGCAGGCCCCATTGTCTCCTAAGGTGTGAACCACTAAATATGCATGATCGTTGACGCCCACTCCGCATATTGCCTTTCCAAACAGAAAGTGCTTTGCAAAATTCAAATCAATGTATTGTGTTATGTGAATGATAAGGGCAGGATGATTTTCACATCATTTTGAAGAAAAAACACTAGGCAATGACATCCATTAGACAAAAGTCTTATTGGCACATATTTAGTATGTGTTTTATGGCCTTATTTCAGAAACTTTAGTTTTTAGTTTTTTCAATAACCACGCATAAACATTATTCTCTCAAAAATGCAGACATGTACATTCTTGTTGCTCACATATTATGGTAGCCCTGTTTGTGCTAAATAGTGTGTAATTTTTTTTTGCCATTAATATGTTTATAAGAAACTGAAAAAAGCACAAATGTCAGGGCATGTCAGAACATCTCAAGGACCCCAAAAACACCTTAGACCCCAGAGGGTTAAGGGCCTGAGTGTGCTCGTTGTACCACGGCGTTGGACTATTTTCTTTAATCTTCTTTAAGCGCAAGGGAGCAACTGTGTCTAAAGTGCTGGAAAAGAGAGAGTTAAAAGTTTCTGTCACAATATCTAGTTCTTCTAAGCTATCTGGGATGCTAAGATGATGAAACTGATCAGGAAGATTATTGATAAAGTAATCTTTAGTGGCAGAATTGATAGGTCTAACATATTTGTAACATGGAGTCGACTTTGCAGCCTTGGCTAAATGTAATTTACACAAGACTAGATAATGATCTGAGATGTCATCGCTCTGCTGCAGAATTTCAACAGCATCAACATCTATTCCATGTGATAGTATTAGATCTAGAGTATGATTACGCAGCCAATCTGCAGCCAATACTAACTCTGATAGAAAATCAGCAAATTCTTTGATAAAGTCTGTATGGTGCCCTGGTGGCCTGTATACAGTAGCCAGCACAAATGTTAAACGTGATTTATCATTTACATTAGATAGTGTTACATTTAGCAACAACACTTCAAAAGAATTATATTTAAAACAAGTCTTCGCAGTAATTCTGAAAATATTACTATAAATTACAGCAACACCTCCCCCTTTGCCCTTCAGACGAGGTTCATGTTGTAATCTTGCGGGGTGGACTCATTTAAAGTAATATAATTGTCTGATTTTAGCCAGGATTCTGTCAAACACAGCACATCTAGATTATAGTCTGTAATCATATCATTAACAATAAGTGCTTTTGAAGTAAGGGATCGAATATTCAGCAACCCAAGCTTTATCATTTGTTCATTCGTATTATGTCTGTTTTTTATTTGTTGAACATCAATTAAATTTTTACCCTTGAATGGGTTTAGGAGTTTTTTGAATGTCCTAATTCGGGGAACAGACACAGTCTCTATATGATGATATCTAGGTGAAAGAGGCTCTATGTGATGGGATTTATCTGACCTTGGTGAGGTGAGACAGCTAGCAGACGGTCGGTTTAGCCAGTCTGTCTGCTTCCTGACCTGAGCCCCAGATTGTCATGTTTGAGCTGTAAGACTATGTGCCATATTACTAGAGAGAAGAGCAGCACCATCCCAGGAGGGATGAATACCATCTCTTTTCAACAGGTCAGGTCTGCCCCAAAAACTTTTCGAATTGTCTATGAATTCTATATTATTAAGCGGACACCACTTAGACAGCCAGCGATTCAGTGAACACAGTCTACTAACTATCTCATCACTCCTGCGAACAGGAAGGGGGCCAGAGCAAATTACAGTGCCTGACATCGTACTTGCAAGTTCACACACCTCTTTAATGTTAATTTTTGTGATCTCCAACTAGCGGAGTTTAACATCATTAGTGCCGACGTGAATAATAATCTTAGAGAATTTACGATTAGCATTAGCCAGCACTTTTAAATTTGCTTTGATGTCAGGCGCTCTGTGTCTTGTCAATGTCAATGCAATCTGGTAATCCCCATCTGGGAATGAAATCAGTGACAAGACATTTAGCAGTATGTGCAGCGTTAGCACGCCCTGTTGGATAAGCTTCTATCCATCTTGAGAACTTGTCTATTACTACCAAAACGTCAGTTTTTCCCTTACAACGAGGCAATGATATATAATCAACTTGCAGGTGACGAAATGGTCCTGGTGGAGCTGGGGTATGTGCTGCTGGTGTAGTGGCTGCTGGTACATCATTATTTTTCTGACATGTAACACACCTTTTGGCTGTTTCTGTGGCTACATTTCTGAATTTTGGATTCCACCATTGATTTGAGAACCTGTGATTCATCGTTGCTGGACCACTGTGACCCAAATTGTGTATTTGTTGAGCCAAATATGGCAGCAGTGATTCGGGAGCAACATACTTCCCCCCTTTGGTCCAGCAGCCAGATGAATCAACGGTGGCTCCTTTGTCTAACCATGTCCATGCTTCATATAGAGGAACATCTTTGTACAAATCAGTGATAGATTCAGGAGGCAGAAATGTCTTCTGTGCTGTACTTCCTGAACACACTTGTAAAGTTACATAGGAACAAGCCTGTTTAGCTGCTACATCTGCAAGAGCATTACCTTTAGCTTCTGTAGTGTTAGTTGTGAGATGTGCTTTTACTTTGATCACTGCTAATTCCTTTGGAAGTTTCATGGCAAACATAAGATCTTTCACTAATTCAGCATGCTTAATGGGGGATCCAGCAGAAGTTAGAAACTGTCTGCTTTGCCAAATGACACCAAAATCATGAATAACCCCAAAAGCATACCTGGAATCTGTGTAGATATTTGCAACTGATCCTGAAGCTAGTGTGCATGCTCTAGTTAAAACTACCAGTTCTGCAGCCTGAGCTGAAAAATGATCTGGAAGACGACCTGAAGCTACCACCTCAGTGGTGGACGTTACTGCATAACCTGCTCGTCTGTTCCCTTCAATTACTTGAGCTGAACCATCAACAAACAACTCAAATTCTGCATTTTCTATGGGAGTTTCTGCTATTTCACTTGTCGCTGCATATGTAAGCGTAACACAATCATGAGTCATTTTGCCTCTAACACAACTTCAGTCATTGCAGACATTTTACATGTTGAGGGGTTCGTGACTGGTGCACGCTGTAAAACAATGTTCAGGGCTGTGAGAGTAGTTAACCAATTTCCCCAACGAGAAGAAGTGACA
Source organism: Leuciscus idus (assembly GCA_021554675.1). Lineage (NCBI taxonomy): Eukaryota > Metazoa > Chordata > Actinopteri > Cypriniformes > Leuciscidae > Leuciscus > Leuciscus idus. The sequence continues at coordinate 50,441,525 of CM038625.1, read as the reverse complement.
GAAGTGACTTTTGCTTGATTCATTAGTGCGGACACTGCGTGAGTACATTTTACATTTACCGTCTAGCGCTAGATAAACTGCCTGTACTGCTCTGAGGCATGGTCCCATACCTTGAGCTACTATGTCAAGTTTACCAGAATAGTAATGAATTGGACATAAACTGCCCCCATGATCTTGCATTAGACATGCAGTCATAAAGCCCAAGTGTTCATGGACATAAAGCACAAAGGGTCTATCAGCTTGGGCAATTCCTAATGCTGGGGCTTGACAAAGTGCTTTCTTCAAATCATTGAATGCTTTGAGGTGAAGTTCTTCCATACAAACAATATCTGAATCTTTACCATGGCCTTTCAACAAGTCATAGAGAGGCTGAGCAATCGAGGCATATTCTTCAATCCACGGTCTACAGTAACCTGCTGTTCCTAAAAATGAGCGTAGTGTTTTAATGGTAGTAGGCGGAGGTATGGCTTTGACTGAAGCCGTTCGATCCTGTGTAATAGATCTATTTCCTGCACCTGTATCAAGCAAAAAGTCAATCTCTTTCTCTTTTATGCTACCTTTCACAAAAATTCTTTTTTCATTATGATGGATTACAGGGGAAAGGTAGCTACTCACAGCCCCAACAATTAGTTTTTTTCCTGGTCTTGTTGTGCTCTTGGAAGAGCCTGAACGAGATGTCCTAAAGTTTCAGTGGACACTTGCGGATCTACATCAGGGTTGTAAGCCGGCTGAGAAGGAGCAGAATTATGCATAGAATTTCTTTTTGTATCTTGCAACTTCTTCCTACACTCTCGCTCCCAATGTCCTAAGTTTCCACAGTAGTGGCATTTGCCTTCTTTTTTAGACCACCTGTTTTCTTGTTTTACTGTGCTAAATGTAGCTGCTGCTGCTACTCTCACTTTGGCTTTAAAATCAGCATCTCTTTCCCATGTAGTCAAACTGTCTAAGTTACTTCTAAGAGTTCTGGTACACCAAGTTAGATCTAGGAATGGCAAAGCTCTTCTTTATTCGGCTACAAGGCCATCTGCCCAGATGCGGACTAGGGGTCCCTTATCATCTCGCACACTTTCAGGGTCATCAACGATTCCACTGTACGTTACAGCTACCTGACAGAACCTCTCAGTATATTCACTAACAGTTTCTTCTTTTTTTGTACACAACTGGTCATTTTCGACCAATCTATTTTGGGTCCTAAGAGATTCTTTAGGATTTTCAAAACACCAAATCGCCTTTACTGGCATGTTGTAGTTCAGACGTAACAGCAGACTCAAAACTGTTGAATTCAGATTCAGTTAGAATTTGTGACATCAGCTGTGTGACTTCTGGCAACGACATGTCGTAAAGACGCATTTTACTTATCAATGCTCTTCTAAATTCAGAAAATTCTGTGCGTGCTGAGGGTAAACTCTGGGATAGTCTCTCTATATCTTTAGGTCCTAGCGCTTTGACAACAGTTTGTATTTGGACAACAGAAGAGTTGAGAGGAACACTTTCAGTTCCCTCAATTCCCTGAGACCTTCTCCTAGCACCACAGACCTTCACTGAATCTACTGGCTTATCAGTTACTGATTGGATGGCTACATCTGTTTCAAAGAAAGCTTGTAAGTCAGGGTAAATGTTATCTGGCTGACTAACTTCTACATCAGTTTTTTCTATAGCTTTGTTGCGGCTCAATTTCTTAGTCAACGAAGATATTCTAGCACGTAGCTCATTGATCTGTTTCTCTAGCTCTGAGTTGCGCTTAGACTGTTCTGTAGCTTTTGCTAAAACAAATTCTCTATGACAACAAATAATGCCCTTCATATGTTTTTGCGGATGCTTGCTCCAAGCACCTTTTTACACTCATCTACTGACCAAGTTTTGTCTGGGTGTATTTCATATTTCTGAGTTAGTTCCTGTCTAACTTTTTCAGTGACTATTAGGTCCATTTGTTCTCTTAACAAAGACTTAAACTCATTGTCTGTCCATAACGGTGTAGCTCGTCCAGCTTTTTCAGTTGTGGGAAATAGTCTTGCATTCCTTCTAACCATTTTGTGAGTTTTCTTTGTTACCACACAATATAAAAAAAACTAAAACTTCTCTAGGGTACACTTGTTAACACATCAGCTATTGTTAACTTTCCATATGACCAACACTTCACACTTAACCTCCCTGCCTACAAAAAAACAGAGGATAAACCAAAATATTAGCAATTTACGCTAAAATCTTCCCTGCCTACAAAAACAGAGGATCAACTGAAATAACTAGCACGTAAAGCTAATTCTTCTCTGCCTAAAGCAAAGGATACACAATATTAACCTGTAATGTTAATCTTCCCTGACGGGCAGAGGGTATCTTTCATCTCTAAACAAAACTTTTTTTAGATGATAACTTAGTTAACAAAACCCTGCAGCTGTCTGTTAACTCTTCTCTGAACGGCGCAGAGGATAAACACATATACTGGTCTGTAGCGGTTCTTTGAATGGAGTGAAACTCACCAACCCTTGGTTTGTAAAGGAAGATTCAGTCTGGAACTCAGTCAGGCTTTGAGATCTTTGAGCTTGAAGTTTCAATCTGGAGGAAGCTGGAAAGATTCAGTCTGGTAATCTTTGTTTAGCTGGAAGTTTCGCTCTGGATTCCAAAAGATGCAGTCTGGAAAGCAGATCTTTTGTTGAGCTTGCTGTTTCAATCTGGATTCAGGTCTTTGAGCTTGAAGTTCTTTGAGTTTCCTTTTTCTCCGTCCGGGTCACGGCACCAAATTGTTGTAAACTCAGAATCGAAGACTAGGAGACTTGGTTGTTTCTTCAGCAGGATTGTTTATTGAAAACACGAGCTGTCGGTAGCTGCTGTCACCAAATCTGACTAAGTGAACCTTCTCTTACAGTTTATATAAATTTAGGGGCAGGAACCAAAACTTTGTGATGAGACAGGTTTCGGAACCTGTTCAGGACTGAGAGTGCAGCCCAGCCTAATTCACTCAGCATATCTATTCAAATGCTGAGACCCGAGAACAGGACTAACAGGACTCTCTTGCTAAAACACAAACTCCAAGAGATTCAGTAAAACAGGACTGACCAGAGTCTTTTGCTAGAAATCTCTGATAATAATAATTTATACCTAACCTTAACATGCTAAATTCAATGTAAACCTAAATTAAACATTTTAATAAATTTGGAATCCCACAGTATAATAATAATTTTAAACTGTATTTTCTCATATGTTTGCTTTCAAGGATTATCAAACTTGCAGTTGAAAACAGTTTTTATACAATTAGGTTGAATTCATCAAAGCAAATTTTTAAACACTTAAAAGAAATCACTGAAATTACTATGTTCATTTTCATAAACAATTGTATGCTTGTTTAAAATGCAAATCAAATTCCAAAATTGCAATTTCAAATTGCACAAGGTGCAAATCAATTCCAGAACAATAGCAGGTTGGACAGCAGCAATGACCTTGTGTAGATACCAGATGAAACATCTCTATTTCTACATTAAAATGAGCATTACATTGATATAACCTGAAAGGCTGCTCATTTGGAAAGGAGCCATTGCTCCAAATGTGATAACTACAGCCAAAATAGAATTTCACTACCGTACATTGATTGCAATTAAAATTGGTTTTGCTAAGGTATGGTTAAAACTGCAAAATGGAAAATCTGTAGCAGTACAGTTACCTTTTAGAACACTTGAATAAATATGTGTGATAGTGTCGATCGACATCTTCTCCTGTGGGGAGGAAAAGGAATGATTTGTTATTACTTCTGTAGTGTAACATCCTGATAGATTCCTTTTCCCCAGGAGAAGTGGATATGCTCCCAACGCATGGAATTTGTCTATCTGTAATCACAAGGGAGAAAACATTAGTCTGACATTAATAGTAAAATGCTGAATGTTAAACAATTTTTGACCAATTTAATAAGGTTTTGACCAATTTAATAAGGTCTCTCTCTCTCTCTCTCTCTCTCTCTCTCTCTCGCTCTCTCACTCTCTCTTTCACTCACACACACACACACACACACACACACACACACACAAAATACAGTTCATCATGCTTTATGTTCCAGAGCCCAACTATAACATGTGAATGTATTTAAGATAGTGACTTACCAGAACATTGGCTGAAGTTTGCAGAAATTATTTCCCTTTTTCATATTTGCAACCCATTGCTCATTTATTTTTTGTTTGGCAGCTTTTACGGATTTTTTCATGTCCTGCTTTTGTCCGCAGTGTTTGCATGTTTTGCAAGCCACAGAAATGTGGACATTGCATGATTTGCATTTTTTAAATATGGACCCAGGCATCCTGTGATAAAGTCATTCACTGAAATGCAAGATTGTTATGCTTTTAAACAAAATAGCATAGACCAGTACAATTTCCATGTTGGTTAAAGAAAGTCCACTTAAAAATGAAAATGCTGTCATCATTTACTCACCTTCAAGTCGTTTCAAACCTGTATGAATTTCTTTCTTCTGCTGGGGGAAAAAAGATATTTTGACGAATGTCGGTATGCAAACAGTTGTTGGTCCCCATTGACTTCTATAGTATTTTTTTCCCTCCCATGGAAGTCAATGGGGTCCATCCACTGTATAGTTACCAACATTCTCCAAAATATCTTCCTTTGTGTTTAGCAGAAGAAAGAAATGTATGGTGTTGGTGTGGTGCTGTGTTTTGGAATTTATGTCATAAATTGGTTATAAACAAGCTGTTTCAAGCTGGTCATGAGCTGATCAAAGCTAGTCAGGTATTGTCCAAAGCTCAGCTGGTCCAAATGGGAAATGGGTGGTTCCAAGCTTATCCAAGCCTGGACCAATAGGCCTACCAGCAGGTCATTGGAAAATGAACTCTCAGACTCCCTTAAAACATCTTAAACCAGCGACAACCATGTTCTAAAATACAGCTGTTGTCTGATGTGTGATATGTAGCCTAAATACCACTGATATGTAGCCTACTATTGTATATTATCCACTCTGACCTAAATTAAGCTTACAACATCAGCTAATTATTTTTAAAAAAGCCAGAAGATCGAGTTATATAGCTATGGTTAGATGTTTAGTAATGCATCATAATGTTGATTTGGTGTTTGGATAAATTAGCACATCTATGCAGCTACACATTTTAATACATCGTTAAATAAAAAATATTTAACCCCCTGAGGTCGGCGGTATCGCCGGCGATACCAGCTCGCTTTTTTTTAATCAAAGAAACTCATAAATACTCTGTTGACTTTGATTTTCCATAGGAGTTTCATACATCAATCGATTCTGTTAAATGTGTATTATTTTTGTGTATACTCACAATAAAAACAAAGTGTTGTGCTTTTTGCCAAATAAAGAAAAATAAACACGAAGCGAGTTCTGCCTCCTCTCTGCCAGTGAAGTCCATTCTGAAACGCGTCCGAAAATGAACAATAACTCAGCGAATACTCAGTCAATCAGGCATACAGACACACAGGCATGAAGCTTGAATTCTCTTCTTTTAAATGAAGTAATTTATATAAAAAACAAATATTCTCATATTCTCAAGAGAGCGATTCCAGCCGAGCTCATTACAGCTCATTCAAATGTAATGTGACTCCGCCCACGGAGAGCGCGCGCTATTCAAACGCAAATGATTGAGGCAATCCACGCAAAACCTGTGAACGCCCCCATATCAGCTCGAGAAAACACAAGTTTATTCAGATCATTACTTGTTTACACCGTCTCGCAGCGCTGTGAGGAATAATAATAATGGAAATGTACCTCAGAAGTGCGGGTATATCGAGGAGCGAGCTGAGCTGTAGTAAGTTTTTTTCCTTCTCACGTGAATCGGGTTTCTATTTATGAATGAATGAACGGCAGAGATGCACGCAGTTTACCACAGCTCGCACACTCGCGTTTCTGTGTGAATGAATGATGATGTTTTAGCAAACTGTATTGCTATACTGAGATGAGTAAAAATCGACTGAAATATGTTGAAATAAAATGTAGGCTATTTGTATAAGCAATGTATTAAACTGCAAATTAACATTTATATGCCCTAATATTTCATAAAAACGTTACAGTCAGCCGAAATATGAAAGACAACATTTTGTTGACTAGATTTGGGTACAGTTTTTACTGTAGAATATACTGCCACATCAAATAAGCTTTTGTTTAGCAATTTCTATATATATAAAATACTATTTTTGTCAAAAATAAAGTCATCAACTAAGATGTTAGCTGTTCCAATGTTGGCTATGTTCAAACTAATGAATACAGAGTTAAAATGTAGGCCTATAATCTTTTTTTTTTTACAAAGAAAGAGTACACTTGAAATATTGTTAAAATTGTAATTATTGTTGTAATTGTAACCTTTTTAATAAAATAGCAAAACATATTTACAAGATAAATGTAAGCGAAATCTTAAATGGTCAATATAAGTCTTCTTCTAAATATATCTTTTGTCCTTGCATTGTGGCTCAGTCAGTTTCACACATGAATGCATGGCTCATTATGCAGAGTCATTACGCAGAGTGGGTGGGACATTGTATTCTCAGGTGTAAACTACTCCTCGTTCACGCCCCCCCCTCGCATATTGGCTTTCCAAGCAAAACCTGTTTTACATCAATTTAAATCAATGTATTGTTTTATGTTAACGATAAAGCAAGACTATTTTCACATAATTTTGAAGCCAGAACTCGAAGAGACAACATCCATTAGTCAAAAGTCTTATTGACACATATTTATTATGAGTTTTGTGGTCTTATTTCAGCAACTTTCATTTTTATTTTTTTCAATAACCACGCATAAACATTATTCTCTTAAAAATTAAAAAATATACATGCATGGTGATCACATATTTTGGTAGCCCTGTTTGTGCTATATAGAGTGAATTTACACCTTTGCCATTAACATGTTTATAAATAACTGAAAAAAGCACAAATGTCAGAGCATGTCAGAACACCTCCAGGGCCCAGAAAACCCCTCAGACCCCAGAGGGTTAAACAGGTCGTTATGAGAAATAAAATATCAAGAGAACTAATACTGATCGACTAATATAGAAATTACTCAATTTAAAATCTACTTTGAATACAATATCAGATAACAACCAAAAAGAAGGAAAACACGATTTACCTGTGTAACTATTTTTCTTTTCACGCAATTCGCGGGAGATTACGCAAAGCGAGAAACACCGGAAGTGGTCCAAGCGCAAAGGTTAAAGCGAAAAAAAATCTTTAAATAATTTGCTTACCTGATGTTTAAAAATACAACACAAAAATACAAAAAGATGTTTGTACATTGACCAGTAAAGAAATATAAAATAAATACAGGCAATAATTATTTACCAATAAATAATATTTTCTTTACCACTTTTTTTTTTTTTTTTAGGCGCCCTGAAATAGTTACTTGATTCTGAATGGTCAGTCGCGACATTACACTTGTGTTTTAAATTTATTTTTATACAGTCTATGGTTTTCCGCCAACCAAAATCCGCTCATCTGGATCTTCTTGGCCAGTTAGGCTATAACTTAATATACTTATGTGGCAAGTATCCGTACAAGCAGGATAATAATCGGTTGTTATTGCAATCACCCTAATGTATAGCCTATTCAATATAATAACAATAAATAACATGCAATGATGCAATATGAATCATATTAACGATACAGTTTATTTTCACTACCTGTACCCAAATTAATAATCATTTGCAAACACTATTACTTGACATGAATTAGTCGGCATAATCTATGAATCATAATCAAAATATACTGTTTATAATGTAATATAATGTTACTTATGGAACTTTGGTTTAAAAAAAAACTAAAACGAAACGGCGTGGTGCATGTGGGTTAAAGGAAAGTGAATGACAAATTTGGATGCCCTAATGTATTATTAAAATAATTATTATTTCAAAAGATTAAGAAACATCCTAATTTGGTAGTCAACCACGCATTATAAAATGCAGACCTTTCCCTGCCACGCTCTCCCCATGCACTTTAAATTATAGACCATATGTAAGCATTTATACGTAATTTTTGTGAAAATACGTTAGAATTATACGTTTATAAAACCCACATACGTGTATTGTACGTATAGTCGTCTATTCAAACATCATAATGCATACGTTTGCAATGTGCAAATAAAACGTACAAATAGATACATATTTTCATGAGATCACGTTGGCATTAACATGTGATGTGACTGTACGTCGAGTTTTACAGTATTGGGACTGAGGCGCCAGAACTGCAGCTGATAGGACGTGTGCTGTAGCGCGATATGCTTATTGTGTTTCCACATCAATGTTAGTGAGTAAATCTACTGTAATTGCCACCATAGCAGTGGAGTGTGATGTGTAAGATGTAGGGCTACCACATCTTTAAATTACTATTAGTATTATTAGAAGTTAACATAATAAAATACGTAGACCAACACCAAAAAACTAGTTGAGGATAAATTCTTTAAAATTGGCCAATTCCAGCGTTATGGACGTGACAATCACAGAGAAGCCTGTTGAGCACTGTAGCCAATCACAGAGAAGCCTGTTGAGCACTGTAGCCAATCACAGAGAAGCCTGTTGAGCACTGTAGCCAATCACAGAGAAGCCTGTTGAGCGGATGAGTGAGCGACAAATCAGAATTACCGTCATTAAAAACTGAAGGCAACATTTTAATGTAGCTATTATTTACATGTTTATTATTGCTGTTAACAGGGCTGCCCGTGCCGACTGAGACAGACTCACACGCCCTCACGCCACACATGTTCTCACGCAGAGAAAAATCACAGAGCAAAGAGGACACGGACACAGACAGAGCAGGTCACTTTTCACATGAAACTAATTCTCAGATTCTGTCAATTTTATTTCGAAATTCAATCAATAAATAATACCGTTTTGGCGTTTGTAAATGTGACGTGCCTCAGTTCAAGCGGCATGTGAACCGATCATCTCAGTTTATTAGCATAAATAAACACAAATGAACCATGGGTATGTTGAAAGATACACTACAACTTATCGAAATGTATATCCACATATCCCTCATACATAATATCGAGCAATCGTTGTTTTTAACCGCAGAAAGAGGAAAAGTTATATTTTTGATACCTTGGCATTAATAAAACAAATAAAAAGAAATTGAAGAGAAGAGTACTTAGGCATGCGTGAACGCACGGGACACAGTCTAAGCACATGCACGCTTACTTTAAGTGAAGAGATTCGCGATTGCACTGAACACGTTTTAAGTGCAGGCATATTCTCTGAGCGAGCCCAGAGGAAATTCTTACAAGAGCAGCGTGTATCTGAAAGCACGTGCCCAGTTCCCGCGTGCGAGCAGAGAGATTCACACTCGGCACATTATATTCCGCGCTCGCGCATTATATTCATGTACTTTCGCGCTACAATAATGTGCTCTCGACATTTGACAGGAAAATAACGCCATACCGGACTGCCCTGGTGGATTCTGGGTCTCTCCAGAGCCACTGTGATGCAGATGAAGATTAAAGCACGAACCACATGGTCAAAGTGTTTATGAGCGAGGATAGCCTGACACATCAGACGATTGTCTGTTATTAAATGTTAATGTTAGTAACTCGGTCCACTCGCACAGAAAGCACAGAAAATGCTTTAAAAGAATAGTCCTGTCAGAGATAACAAAAACTATAATTGTATGTCATTGTTATGGTAAGAATGATGGAAGATCAGGACGGGATGCAGTTAACAGTCTTTAATGAATAAAGGAAATAGTCCTCAAGGAATAATTATAACACAAATCACAGGCATTAATCAGAGCCAGAACAGAAACTGCCAGACGACTGGATCTTTAGAAAATCAGCATCAACTTCCACGAGGACGGAGGCAGGAACCCAGAGATGCATTCAGCCCGTCAGGGATTGCGAGACAGCAGAAAGGGTGAACAGCTGAGAGCAGGCACAGTACAGGTACTCTGCAAACAGGCACAGCTGGATAATACACACTCTGATGGCAGTATTACTCACAGCAGAATTAATGGTTTCACTTTCCACAGATCAGACAGGACAGGACTTGAGAACAGACGTTTCTCACGTGAGGTCATTGAATAATCCGACAATAGGACAGGGCTAGGAAGAGGGAATAAGAAGCTGAGACAACCAAGAGAAAAAAGGAACAGGTGAGGAGATGGGAACAAAAGGGGAAACAGCTGTAAGAGATAATGAGCGAGAGGAGAGAATGTGTGTGCGAGAGAGTGTGACCACAAGAGGGAGACAGAGAAAGAGGAAAAGAACCAGGATCATGACAGTCACCCCGTTTACATGTAGCATTGTATTCCGATTATAACCAGTTTAAAAGTCCAATCAGAATGAAAATGCTCCATGTCAACACCTCAATCGGAATAAAAATGCTCAAACCGATTGAAATTTCAGTCGGATTGAAGGGGGTGGAATAAACCTTTTCATGAACCGATCAAATGAAAGATTACACCATGTAAACGAGCTGATCCGATTACTTTGCGTGTACGTCTTTCTGCGCATGCCTGGTTTTGCGCCAGATAATTCTGTCAGCTAACATAATGCCTTCTGTTTGTGACCCGAGTCACCCGATGCAAAAAACTATGCACGCTAACCATTACCATAGTAAACATGGTAAATATGAACGCTTAGAAATCAGCAAAATCAGACAAATCAAGAAATCAGACAAATCATATAGGTTATCATAATCCTGTTTTTATTTTATCTGTCAGTAGCCTACGTCTCGTCTCTTTATAGGCTACCGGACTATCCTCTTTATCTCTGACTGAAAATATAACTGTATCCTTCTGGGAGAGAGTGCTAAAGCTCCTCAGGTAATATTTTTGGTGGCATATTTGTAGAAATTATCATTCTTTCTAAATGTGATGTAAATATGTGCTGTAACTATAGGCTACCAAATAAACAGAAACAGACGCGACTGAATAAGTTGCGTGTCCTCTTTCTTTTGTGAAATAGACGTTCACAAACGTCATAAACGGTAAACCACTTTATTTCTGTGTGACTAATGTGCAATTTTGACACAAATTAATTCATTATGATCAATGTGTCGCTTTTTATTGTAAACCTGTGGTAAAACATCGATTCTTGGGTTTTAAATATTCAATTAAACAACAAAAATGCCAGCAAACGGTCGCTCTTGTTTTGCGATCTCGCTGTTTCCAGTGATTTCTTTCTGATTAGTTTTGTGATAAAACTTCCATTTTGTTGGTGAAATGATGGGTTTGTGTGACGTTGTTCCAGAGAGGCGTGTTTCGGGCGTGTTTTAAGTGAAGCGCTGTGGAGCTTCTGGCCCGAGGATATTAGCCTGGCACGGCCCGTTTAAAGCCCTGGCTCGCACTGGCCCGACAGTGGAAACACGGCTAATGCCTACAACTAACGCAACGATTAAGTGATGCACCATCTTGACAGGATTGAAAACGTGGGAAATAATGAGCTTCCAGATCCGGCAGACAAGTGTGCGCATGTCACAAAATGATTCCGACTGAAAGCGTCAGCACATGTAAACACCAGATCGGTTTAGATAACATCCCATGTAAACAGTCAACCGGAATCCGTCAATCAGAACGATCTTAATCAGAATAGCAAAAAAGTGTGCATGTAAACGGGGCTAGTCATAAGTTATCAGAACAGTTACTTAAAAAAACTGCTTTTGTTTGTATAATATTAAAGCTGTTTTATGCATCTAAAAAATGTCTAGAAATTAAAGCAAAACAAAAAACAACTTTCAATTAAATCATTTACGTGAATACATTTCTTGTGAAGTAAAAAATTCCATTTGAATTGTTTAATTAAATTGTTACAACCAATTATTTGAAATGTAATGATTTAAGCAAAACTTTCTTCAAAGGTTAAACCAAACTTTTATTTTGACGGGGTTACCAATCACCATCTACCCATCATGTTTCTCACTTGGAGTGTGAGAGAAAGGTCATTTATTTAGACCTTTGAGTCTCTCTGTGTTTTATGATATGATTGTTACGAACTTGCTCCGAGACACAAGGGTTAAGATCCAAAAGCAGCTTTATTGTGGGTAATCCAGAGGCGTAATCCAGTGTACAGGCAAAAGGTCAACACACAGGTAGGCAGTCCAAACAAACCAACAAAGAAACAAACAAAAGAGTAGGGATGGCTGACGCGAAACAGTCGTTCCAAAGCTTTGCGAGATCCCGAAGCGCAGATGTTTCGAAACACTGATCCGAAGCGTGATTCAAAACACCCATGTCACGTGACTATGGCCAAACGAAGCCTCGAAGTGTTTCAGTAAGTGTTTCATCAGGTGTGGTCCGCCGAATCAGCGTTTGATTGACACGGTCGGGAACAGACCACACGATCGCACATCTGTATAAAAGTGAAATCAACGCATATTGACCTCGTGGGTTTTTGTGAGAGGAGTTTGATTTTGAGAGGAGCGGATTTTTGGAGATATAGTGACATAGCGATTTGATTAGTTATAGGCTATTTAGGCTTACATTTAAATTTACACAACACATTGACTGATAGGCTAGAGACAGAGTATACATATAGTGAAATAATAGATACATAGATATAAATATATATAGACAGTTTGATTAATAGATAGATACATATATAGATAGATTATAGATACATATATAAATACATAGATTATAGATAGATACATATCTAGATACATAGATAGATTCATATAGATAGATACATAGATAGATAGATTTAGATAGATAGATAAAATGGAGGCTCCCCAGAAGAGATGCTGTACATCTGTGGTGTGGGAGCATTTCTGTTTAGAAACCCCAAATAAAGTGAGATGTGTGTATTGTGATCGCCAGCTAGCCTACTGGAACAATACATCATCCATGATACGCCATTTGAGGAGCACTCATCCTGCCATTTTGCAGGGTGCAGAGGATGGCATTCCCCCTGTACCTAGGCCTGCTACTGACACTGCTGGCCATCTAAGCAAGGTATGCATTGTTTGAAATATAATTATAATTGAAATATAATTACAAACTTTTGGGACACTGTTTAGAAAGTCCATAGCCCTATGCCCTACAACCTAACGTCCCAATCACAACTGCCAATCATGTTAAAAATAGCTTCAATGTGAATATAATATAATATTGTGTGAATATACACATAATGCTAATAGACACACAATGCTACAGCTGATGCCACAGTGGAAGTGAAAAAATACATCAATGATGTGTATTTGCCCAGAACTCATGATCCACTAACTTACTGGAAAGAGAGAGCAGTAATCTTTCCTCATTTCTATGTCCTAGCTAAACAATATCTTTGCATGCCAGCAACAAGTGTCCCTTGTGAGAGGATTTTTTCAAAGGCTGGAGAAATTATCTGTGAATAAAGAAGTAGGCTAAGTCCTTCCACAGCAGAGAAATTAATATTTTTGAATAAAAGCCTCTAAAAAAGTGAGACATTGTGGCTTGATTTCTTTTATTAATATTCTTTTTGCAGGACCAAAATAACATTATGCACAGTGAGGAGCCTATAGGTTACAAGCTTCACATATTAGAAAAATACAATAATAAAAAAACAACAAATTTTTTTAATGGCTCGTCAAGGTTGTTTCAGATCAACACCTGCAAGTGACCACTAGGTGTCACCGTTGAGACGGGTGTCGGATTGATTCGAAGCCTCGAAACAAAATGGCACATTTGGTTCAACTGTTTCATTGCTTCACGAAGCCTCGATCTGCCCATCACTACAAAAGACTAATCCAGGGAACGGGGCAAGAAATCCAAATAAACCAAAAGACAAGAAACCAGGGAAAACGCTCAGAGATGCAGTGTAACACTTAAACAAGACTTCGCGGTGAGTGAATGAATGAACATGGTATAAATAGACTGAGACTAACAGGATGATGAGACACAGGTGAATGTGATCAGTGATAAGTGATGATAAGTCCGGGCAGTGAGTTATGGGAAATGTAGTTAGTGAGTGAAACATGATAGTCTGGTGTGGAGTGCCCTCTGGTGGCTCTCAAGGGCACTCCAGCTGGTGACCGTTACAATGATGATAGTTTTTCTCAAATGAAGCTAAAATGCTGCTGAAGTGACTCTCAGAGCGGCTGTGTTGATGAAGTGCATTAATGTCCTCATATAGGCTGAAAACATCGCGAGCGTCATGCGTGCCTCAGTGTGTGTGTGTGTGTGTGTGTGTGTGTGGTAAATGAAACAGCGTGTCTGTGCCATTCATTCACAGAGACGCGCAGAACATGCATGATTCCTATTTAAATAGTCTTTCTGCGGGTAAATATAGACAGATACTGGTCTATATCGCTATTTTATTTAAGTTTACTGACCTACTTTTCATCTAAAGGTAACCACCGGAAGTGCGAGTACACTGCTTGGCGATTTCGAACGTTCCGAAACCAGGAAATGAGATAAAGGCCTATTAATGTCATTTATCTGTTTATAAAATTTCGTGTTAAGTAAATATTTACCTCACAAAAGTACTTCATACTTCAGACATTACATTAATAAATGATTTGCTTGAGTTTTTGTATCTTTTCACCCTGGCAAAGTTGGCCTAACTCTAAAATATATGGTTTTATGATCCGAAATCTCATCATCACGGACACGGACATCAGAGACTTTAACATTTTTGCTGAGAACCAGATCCAGAATGCCACCTGATTCGTGTGTTGGATCCTCTACATGCTGTTCAAAGTCAATGATATAGCTCTTATCAAACAAAGATGTTCTCAGTGTACGGGTTTTCTCGACATGGATATTAAAATCACCAGCCACAATGATTCTGTTGTAGTCGCTGGAAGCCATATCCAAGAGCAGGTCAAAGTCCAAAATGAAATCTTTGAACTCCGCACTTTTAGATCCCGGTGGGCGATACACACTTATGAACAGAACAGGTTCGTTCCATTTGTCATGTTTCAGAGCTGTGGCTACATGTTCAAAGGAGGCTCTAGAGGGAAAATAAATTCTTTGACCTCGCAACTCCGGTGAAAACTGAATGGCAACACCTCCCCCTGTTTGACCCATCCTGCACTTATGATAGAACGTGAAGTCTGGCGGTGAAGCTTCCCTAAGGGCTTCATCTGCAGTGTTATTTACTAACCATGTCTCTGTTGTGAGAAAAACGTCCCGGTTATTATCTGATATGATCTCTTTTATCCTGAGTCTTTTTCTCTGGTCTCTTTTGATTGAACGAACATTGAGCAACCCCACATTCACTGCAGGAGGACCCTCAGTCTCTTCATCGCTGTCTTCCTCCTGCTCGGCCTCTTTTGACTTCTGCTTAGTCACTTTTGGCTTCTGTTCAGTCTCTTGTAACATTGTCCTGTGAATAAAACAAGTAAATGTACCATTAGGATGATTTAGTCTAGATTCATTTAAAAAAGTAAGATTATTTGTTTGATCAATCTTTTTTACAAGATTTTAAAAATGAAAAATGTTTCCCCCTGTATTCAGAATCAGAATCAGAATAAGCTTTATTGCCAAGTATGATTACAGACACACAAGGAATGTGTGTTGGTGAGAGGAGCTTTCAGTGTAGAAAAAGTACATAAAGGCAATAAAATGGACTATCACACAATAGTCAAGTCAAGTCTATAAGTACACAAGTATATAATGTGCTACACACACACCGATCAGGCATACCATCATGACCTTCCTAATATTGTGCTGGTCCCCCTTCTGCTGCCAAACTCACAGGAGCTGCTGTTGCTATTGTAACGAACATATCTTTCCTGCACATTTGATTGACAGATATAACTCATTCTCTTATTTCAGTATTGTTGTTCATTTTGTGGTTATTTCAGCAAACAGTTCATAAATTAAAGGGGGTAAACTTGATCATTCATCCAGTGATGGGAAGTTCAGATCATTTCACTGAATCTCTTGTTTGATCTCGTTCATCAAAATGAACAAATCTTTTTTTTCGTTCATTTAAGGGGCTTTAAATGTTATACTTTTAACAGGCAAATTCCCCGAACACATCCACCTACGCAGTCTTTATCATGTTCTGAATTAAGATATTATAATGCAGTCAACAATAATTTACAGGGAACATAAATAATTACTTTAACTTCCGAGTTTTCCGTTCATTTGTCCCGTGACAGACGCACTGAACGGATCGTTCATGAAGGACCCGTCACTACTTTCATCTGAATGAACTCGAGATCAAGCCTTATTTAGGGTGATTCGGCACGGCACGGCTGAATCTGACCAGGACTCGCAGATTGAGACTCACGAGTGTAAACCAGTGTAGAGTTTTCTGCATCAGCTCTAGAAGTGTAACCACACTTATGAGCGTTTGGTCCCCTCTGCCATCATCGCTCTATGATTAAGCGGGACCGTTCATGCTGTGCGCGAGACAGACAGACTCTGCACACAAGACATCGCACTTCTTTAAAAAAAAAAACTTTTACTTCACTCCATTTCAAAGCATAATATTGTACTTTTACTCCACTACATTTCATAAAAGCATCGTTCCTCTTTATTTTGAACTAGGACATTTGACACCCGCTGTGAGACATGGAAGCAATGCCCTTGTATCATTTTCAGTGAATACGACCACAAACCGAACGTTCTGTAAAACAGCCTCAAGACAGCCCTTCGAAAATAAAAGGACAATTATTAGGACAATTACAGTATCTTTCAACATTGAGGTAAATTGAATTGTGAACAAGACATCCTAAAAATGTAATGTTTTTCTAATCACTGTTTCCGAGTGTGTTTAGGTGTCAAGTTGCTCTCCCCCGACTCGTTTCATGAGTCTAATATTTTATATTCTAATATTTTATACTAATATCAGGGTTCTCAAGTCTCACGCATTGGCCGTGAGACACACGCAATTCAACCAGTTCACACGCTCACACGCCACACCATGTATTTCTCACGCTGAAAAGGCAATGCCAACCAAGTTGTCCTGCAAGCTTTATAACGTTGTGTACGAGGCGCACGCACACAAAGTGTGCACGCACACGCACCGTACGTTCGTTACTAGGTAACCAACAACATCGCGCGAACGCGCTGGGTTTGTGCTGGTGTAATGCATTGGTAAAAAAAAGTAGGTTTTTTTCTTCTGACAGACCAGCCCATGAAACATGTAGATCAGCGGCCCATTGGTTCTTTTCTTGATTGACACTGGGCTGGCCCAATCACAACTTTAAACGAGTGAGCGAGCGTGCAGCAGTGTCAGTGTGCATCTGTCAAAATATTCAGCGAGATGGAGAAGAAACGCAAGGAATGTGCAGAGAAATAGCGTGAAACAATAGAAACTGGCCCTTAAAGCAGACACTGTAAACTGTGTCAAAATATACAGTATGTTTTCTGCCCTTCATCAGCTCCTGTGATGATGATGATGATAGTGAGGAGGATCAGGAGAGAGATGAGTAATCCGCGGTAAGCATAACTACTTTCAAAACACTTAGGCCATGTCATGAGTGTAGGAACCCATAACCCAGTTACAGATTATTTCCATATCTGCATATTTGACGATTACCGCAATTCACTAGAAATTTAATGATATGCGTTTGTAAACCATGTTTTCCGCCAAAATAAAAGCTTGATGCAGTTTGCGTCAAAATAAAAGATCATGTGCTTATCTCTTTCAAGTATAGAAATAGGTACAAATCTAATTATGAAAGTTTCCTTTATTTTTTAGTGCATTTGTTTTTACAAAATATGGCTATTACGGTCATAGGATTAATATTATAACTATTATTATGTAGTAGGTGTAATGTAAATAGACACTGTAACTAAAAGAGGTTTACATTTTTCTTTGTTTAATTTGCACACTGAATATAGTTTGGAGCTTTTAATTTTGAACTCTCAAAGTGCACCAGATTGATGGATTTAACATTAAAATGCACAAAATTTTCTCACGGGGGGCAATTTGTTATATTTTTGTATATTTGTAATTTGAAATATAACATTAAATAGTATATTTGATGTGATGAATTGCTCTGTCATTTATCAGATTTACCAATTGTTATAATTTCAATTTGTGCTGGTTAATTATGAACAATGGGTAAAATTGGGGGGCGGGGAAAGGTGGGGGCGGGCCTCCATTAAGGCTCCTCCCCTAACCGCATGTGATCTCACTCCAAGCTTTTGATAAAACTTGAGAACCCTGAATATTTTTGTCTGATTATTTCCTTAGTTTGAAAACAGCTTGGCTTGTAGTCTTTCTTTGTGTCTCTGTGTAAAGGCCTTTTCTCTGTTAAGGAAAATGAGTTAAAGATTATAACTGAAATCAAATAGGACAATAAACTATAGATATATACAGTATGCAAAGAGACAGGGTATACCTGTCAGAGGAGTAAAGGAAGTGTAAGAAACTGGGCAATAATTGTTTAAAAAAAATGAAAAGAGAGAAAATAAAAAACCATTGGCAGCGCATGTACAGATGTGGCCATTAAAGGGTCATTCCACCCATTTGAACATTGTTTTTTATTTAAAGTGGGTCATATATGTAGTCGAAATGTAAAATAAATTTTGAATTTGGTGCCTTCGTGACCGAGGAAAGACAAAAAATAACTTCAGGACGCATTTGTATGAAAGACAACAACTCCCACAATGCACCACATTGCACAGCTCCGCAAGCCACTCCCACTAATCCAGAAAGCGCATATCTGCCTATAAGAGAAATCACTCTTCCGTCTACAAGGCTAGCTACCACCAGAGCTTGAAATTCATTTCACATTCACACAAAATGTCTAGTTAGTTGGCGAACTCATTAGTGCATTACTCCTCGTTTGTATTTCTTTCGAAAAGGTGAATTATTGCATGGTACCTGGATGTTCAGTCAGAACATATGCGGTGCGAAACTAGGATAGTTCTCAACACAAACGTCCGTGTCCTCGTCTGATTCAGAGATTTCGTCCAGGAGAAATTGTCATCGTTGAAATTCTTTGCCGCAGACAAATCTCTGTGTTCGTAGTTGCATCTTACAGTCTATGAGTTGCATAGTGAGATCACCGGCGCCACCAGTCCGCCCTAACTCGAGCCAGTCCGGGCTCCTCGTCCGCGGCAGGCAGGTCTTCTGCCTCGGCTGCTCTTCTTCGCTATAATGCGGCTTGTAAAGGTAGCCACAAACACCTGATTCAAGCATCAGACTTCCGAAATCCTCTTCTTCTATATCATATTGAGCACTCTCCTCCGCTATTGTCATAACTTTACATCTGTATCCACAGCGCCTGTTAGCTTAGCTTCAAACAAGATGGAGGATATTGCTTTCAGTTTCAGAGAGTAAAGTCCCACCCACTGATCTGTAATAGGTCTGTAGCGTGAGCGGGTCCCGCCCCCTGGGAAAGATGAGGAACGAGTGCTTGTAGTCTCAACAGAAATCCCCCCCTCTTACACTTCCTCCTACAATGACGCAAAATGACGATTTTTGCGTCATTGTAGGAGGAAGTGTAAAAGGTAAATAACGGATTTCTCCCGTCTCAGGGGAAAATGAGAGAGTGTTGCACGACCATTCAATAGTATGACTGGTTTCTAACAATGCAAAGCTTAATGCAAATGGGTGGAGTGTTCCTTTAAGAATGAGCATTTTTCCCACGGCATGCTGCAATTCGCCCCGCCGAATGCCGCTGAATCCTGTCAGGAAATTTTTTAGATGATGTATGATCAATGAGTTTGAAACGCAACTCAATACACAGTTTACATTCGCGTTTCCTAATTTCGTATGCATAACAGGTGACAATTCAAATGCTTAAAACACAACCCATATTTCATTTTTTATATTTTTGGGTTGTGTTTTAAGCATTTGAATTGTCACCTGTTATGCATACGAAATTAGGAAACGCGAATGTAAACTGTGTATTGAGTCGCGTTGATCAATATGCTTGCGGAGTCAGTGAAATGTGCGCTGGGCTGAGTCCCAATTCGCCTACTTATACTACGACCTAAAAGTATGTACTTTTTTTGTGAGGAAAAAGTACATACTTTTGAGTGTGTAGCAAAAGAGTATGCACGTTCTGGGACATACTTCGATGACGTCATGCAACGTGAACAAGGTTGCCTACACTGTTAAAAATGTTCGTAATTTTAACAGTAAAAAACTGTAAAAAAGCAACGGGAAAAAAATGTTAATTCCTTAACGGTATGTACCCTTACTATATACAGTGAAAAACTGTAATAGCTCTCACGGGACATTTCATGTAATTTTACATTAATATACTGTTAAATGTATGGATTTTGGAAGTACACTGTAAAAAAAAAACTTACCGTTGCATTTACCGTACCTTACCGTAAAAAATACGGTAGCAAATGTTTACTAATTTTACAAAGTTTTACATCATCGAACTAAAAATTACGGTGAAAAACTGCCAGCTGGTTGCCAGTACTTTACCGTAAAAAATACGGTATAAATATTTATGTTTTACGGCATTGAACTAAAGTTTACGGTAAAAAACTGGCAGCTGGTTGAAAGCGATTTACCGTAAAAAATACGGTAGAAATATTTTAGGTTTTACGGCAGTGATCTAAATATTACGGGAAAAAACTGGCAGCTGTGGTTGCCAGTACTTTACCGTAAAAAATACGGTATAATTGTTTTTGCTTTTACGGCACTGAACTAAAGTTTACGGTAAAAAACTAGCAGCTTGCAAGTGCTTTACCGTAAAAAATACGGTAGTAATATTTTAGGTTTTATGGCATTGAACATTGAACTGAACTTTTATATAAAAAATAAAAACCTGCCAGCTGTGGTTTCCTGTAATCTAATTATTGAGAATTACCAGAGGTTTAGACGTTGATGTTTTATTGAAAATAATAAAGTTTGAAGTTACCATTATGGAGATGAGTGTTTGCTTTAGTTGGGCTCTCTGACTTTTTAACTTTAGATTTACTCTGACTGCCTTAGCTGTGTGGTTATATAACACAAATGTTATGGCATGAAAATCAGAGAGAAAATGTGACCAGGTGATGATGGCAGGTTAATGATGAGATAATCGTCATATTGTGGCTTGATTCACTGACCTCATAATGAGTCTTATCTCTCACTTTGAGCAAAGTGATAATATTGATTATAATATTAAAAAATAAATATTTCATATTATTGAGTATAATATTTCTGCAAATGAGCAACAGATAATCTGAAGAACTTTAAAAATACATAGTGTAGAAAATAGGTTTTGAACTACTGCGTGATTTTAAACCAACACAGACATCAAGATTCAGTGTATGAATCTCAACAACGGTCTCAATCAACACAATAATCAGATAAAACTCTGAACATCACAAAACAAGCTACTAAAAAGCTGCAACAAAAACAACATCAAAAATAAAAGCAGATATAATAATAAAAGAAAATACTAAGGCAATTCAGCATAATGTATTCCTGCTGCAATGCATGCTGGGAGATACTGATGAGTTTTGATTGGAGGCTCAATTAGGGCTGGGCGATTTAAATCGCGACATTGTTATGCGCATCTCGTCAGTAAAGCCGGTTCCTTGATTAGTAGTAAATCACCATCACCTGCTTTCAGATGGAGCGGCATTTAGGGCTGAGGAGATAATTAAGTGATTAATTTAGTGATGATTGAGCATTATTGAAGACACCTGATGTTAACAAGCAGAATCACTGAAGAAGAAAATCACAAATTGTAAGTTACCATTAAGGTGATGGGTATGTTTACTTTAATATCTACTGTTGTTTGTCTGCTGTTATTAATTTATAACAGTTAAATGAACAAAGTAAAATGTTATCTTATAGTGTTGGTTATGTCTTGACATAATCATGCTGTGATCTGAATAAGCAAACTTATTGAGATAGTTTGGTTTAACTTGTTAGCAGCAGTTTAGTGATTTTTCAGCCTATGATTATCAGTACTTACAATTCAAAATATTTAATAAACATTGTTCTGATCAAAAGACTTTCAGATAAATTCATTTAAAACACAGACATCAATAATCAGCCTGTGAATCTCAACAATGGTGACAATAATAAAGCATGTTGCAGTGGCTGCCACCAATCACAACTCATTAATGGCTCCCATCATGCATTGCGGTATGAATAAATTATTATCTGAATTGTCTATGTAATTTACTTTTCCTAATTGAATTTTCTGCTCCTCGCCATTGTTGAGATGCATAGACTGAATCTTGACATCTGTGTGTGCCTAAAAGAATGATTTTTTTTTTAAACAACTTTTAAGAAATCCTTTATATTGTGTCAAAAAATCTGGCCATTTATGCAGATTCACTAACCAACAACATAAATCGAAGTCAGAAAGAAGAATTTTAATGAATTCAGTGACATCAGTGTGTGCCATCATTGATTCACAACTGCCATCACACGATTCTTTTTCTCTCTGATTTCCTAGCCATAATCAACATGTCTTATAAACACAGAGTTACTAGCCTGGTTAAAACCAGACCCTTCTCAGTTTAAACTGAGTATAGGGTCTGGGGAAGCTATGTAGACAAATCATTTCCAACCAACCGACGTAGCTCAAATTCCTCTGGGCGCAATTGGATAGTCATAAAACCAATCAGATCGATGAAGGAGATGACGTATGCTTCGAGTGTTGTTCTTTGCTCCGGTTTTAAAGGGATAGTTCACTTTGAAATTAAATTTTGGTATGTTTTAGCTTACCTCAAGGGCATCCAAGATGTAGGTGTCTTTTTTTCCGCAGTAGTTTCAATTTTGATATTTTTAGGTCAAACCGTTCTTGTCTGTCAGTCATATAATGCAGGTCTATGGTCACGGTCTCAAACAGCATGCACAGAGTCCAAATTAAAACAATTCCCCATCGTAAGTACACATTGATGGCCTAAGACACGAAACGAGCGGTTTGTGTGAGAAAACGAACAGTATTTATATCGTTTTTAGCTCTTATACGTAGCCGCGTCCAAGTGATCTGAGGGCGCGCGCAGTCTGCGTACATGTCACACAGCAGGATGCGCGCGCGCGCGCCCTCTATCCCTTTAACGAAAACGGTAAGTTTAAATCGCTCAAAACAGACGCGATAACTGATTCGTTTATATACTGTCTATGATTCGAACGACTGATGTTCCACGGCGGCATCCATCTTTGTAATGAAATCTCCTTCAGCGTCGCTGCGCTGTCGTCATCATGTAAATCCCTCCCCAAACGTTTCTGATTGGTGCCGCGATTTCGGTGGCACAGAAATGAGTTTGAATGGGCTCTTCTCCAGACTGTCCTGGAGAGAGAATTGAAATTCGCCGGAAGTAGTCTGGGTTTTCCCAGGCTACAGAGTTACAGCAGGCAGAGAAAAACTAAAGATAGAAAGTCAAGGGTCAAGAGCCCAACTAAAGCAGTCACTGATCTCCATCATGGTGACTTTAAATGAAACAATAAATCATCAACATCTAAACCTCTGTTAATTCTCAAACAGAACTGTAGACGTCTGACAGAAATAATGTCAGTCTGGTTAGTAATAAGTGAAGCTGTTTAATCCTCCTCTGCTGAGATCTTCACAGATTTAATGTTTTTTATCTTCAGTTGATTTCATCTAAGGCTGTGGATGAAGTCAGTTGTAGTTCTTGTGTTTCTGCTCGTCTCTTTTTTCTGTTCCTGTTGTTTCTCTAAATGGACATTCCCAGAATTCCCTGTGTGACACTTCACATTTGATGCTATTTCATTTAAATAATTATGTTTCTTCTTGGTTTTTGTTATCAGTTTTATACATTTGGGGTTTATATTACATCATATATTGTTTAATGAATGTTTATGGCATTATTTGGAGTCGTGTGTGTGTCACCATGATGGTGTTTATTTGTGTGTATGACACTGTGCACCTTCTAAATATTACCATGTGCCTCAGTTTGTGAAAAACTAATAGTATACTTAAATCATTGTGTTTTTTTTTTCTTTTTTGCCACTTGTGTTATTATGATGGTTATCAGTATATTACAAAGATATAAAGCAGACTTTAATACTTCAGTGAAATTTAATGATAACATTTATCGGTTTATGTAATATAACGGTTGTCCCGTGAAAACTAAAAGGTTCCTACTGTATTTTTTATGGTAAAGTACTGGGAACCACAGCTGATGGGTTTTTTTTACCACACATTTAAATCCTGCTGAAGGTTTTTTTTTTTTTTTTTAAGTAAGGTTGCTACCATATTTTTTACGGTAAAATACTGGCAACCAAGCTAACGTTTTTTACCGTAAATTTCACAGGGTTTTTTTACATTGTGTTTTTTTGCCCGTAAATTTAAATCCCGTAAAACATAAAAGGTTGCTACCTTATTTTTTACTGTAAAATACTGGCAACCACAGCTGCCGGTTTTTTACCGTAAATTTCACGGTTTTTTTTTAACAGTGTAGTTACGCACACCGCGACTGTTAACAAAACATTTTACATTTCATTCATTCTTATATGTCCAATATAATTTTATTTACTATTCCCATCTTTTTTTCCTCATCGTTTTTCCACAATACATTTGCAATTGAGGAGTGAAGCAGGGCGTCGTCGTAGATCAACCAAACGCAGGTCGTTTGTGAGGCGGCTGGTTCTGACGTTCATGTGCAATGTGTGTAACGAAAGCTACTTAAAATATTTAAAGTTTATATATTGTATAACTATTGTTTAACGTATTTTATACTTAATTGTATACTTATGTATAATACTAAAAAATACCCCGATCAAAATGAACCATGGTTTTACTATAGTAAAAGTGTAGTAACCATGTTTCTTTGGTTGGACTGATAAAGTTAACATTTGTACAGCCACAGTATTACTACAAATAAGTCAGTGTGGTTAAACTATGGTTAGTGTAGTAAAAGGTGTTTATTTTCATAAGCGTTTATAGTAAGTATAAATCTAAGACAGAAACATAAAAAGAAATACATAAAAAAAGACACTTGCATGACACTGTACTAGAGTCTTTTTATTTACCCTACAATAAACACGGTACTTTTTTGGCACAACATAAACCCATTAATATTACGATACAATAAAATATAACTTTAATTAGGGTTAAACATTTGAATTCTTACACTTAAAAACTGAGGGCGCATCTCCGCTGCTGCATCCGGTGTGTAAAAAAATACAGTCGTATTTTTAAATTTCGCGGTCTTTCCTCTGCTATTGACGCAGCTCAGACTCATCTCTTCAAACGTCGGACTGGATTGTTCACCACACACCGGCTGCCATGTTTACATCACCACCATCACCACAAAGCTCGCGCTCCTCCCGCACGCAATGGGTTGTGGGCAATATTAGCCGTTAGAGTGTGCATTGATCTGCACTTCGAATTCTAACCGGAAATAGTAGACCATCCGGGTATCTTTGGAATACTCATTTCAACATACTACGATTTGGGACGAACTAATTCTAGTTTCGCATACTATTTAGGACGGATAGTATGCGAATTGGGACTCAGCCCTGGTTTCTCTCCGCGTTCTGCGCTGGTGTGCGAGTCTCATCGACAATAAACGCAAGCCAAACGCGAGCTCTTATCAGCCCTATCCACCGCATTTACATTGTTATTAATAGAGGATACTTTCATGCGCTTCCATGTCCAAGTGTCTGCTATCAGACCTGTTGAAGTGCAGTTTCTGTTCATGTGTGCTATGTGTGTTCCACTAACTAACTTGCTGCACAGCAATAATAACCAGACAGACTTCAGACAATGTCCTTCACATGCTTTAATCACGGCCGGGAGAGTTCTCAGACAAATTTCAGAGAGAATTCCACCCGAAAATAGGAATACTACAGTTTTTATAGAATAAGAGCATGACAAAAATTACATGATTTATTACATAATTTCCCTACAATTTGATTGGTTCTTCAAAGACAAACCCTTCTGTTACTGGGTAAAAGCAAACTCTGTTTTAATGATTGCTTAATTGTTAATCACAAGGTTTCAAACCTAGACATCTGTCTAGATTCATTTCCCATATTTGTTAATTTTACACTCTGGTTGTGCGAGTGTAAAAATAACAAATATGTAAAATGAAACTAGACAAAAACATGAGTTTTCGACTGGTTTTGAACAGTACATGTTGTTCAAATGCTAGAATGTTAGGTCTAAAAGAGAAGTAAGATTAGATGTTAGAGTTATGATTAGTTTGATATACTGTTTACTATTTTATTCATTAAAAAATCCATCACAGTGTCATCACCATTATGCCCTGAGGTTATCTGAAGTGATTCGGTGCACTGCCCCCTACTGGTAAAAAAGAAGATATTTTGAGAAACGTTTCTTGTTCGTACAATGGAAGCCAATAGGCACCAATGTTGTTTGTTTAGCAGTGTTCTTCAAAATATCTTTGTGTGTGAACATCATACAGGTTATTAAGACATGAGGGTGAGTGAATGATCACAGAACTTTAATGTTTGTATGAATTAACCATTTTAATAATTTGTACGTGTTTGAAACAATCCTTTAGTATATATAATGTCATTTTGTGGAATTTTTTTAAATATATTGCTTTAAAATCATTTACTGTATTGTATGCCTATGCCATATATCAAACATATGTATGATTTATTGATACAATGGAGTCACTGTATCTTCTCAAATGTTCACAAGATACAGTTTTCCACAGAAAGTACTTTAGTCATCTGTCATCGACACTTATAAATGTGATATCTTGTAGAGGGCCACCCTGATCAATTTCTGTTACTGTAATTGAAAGATGATCAAATTTACAAAAGACAAAGTTACAGATGAAACATTCTTTTCAACATTTGAAGTGAGATTCATGTTTTATTTTTGTTTTTTATGATTTTAGAGTGAAAAAAGGAAAGGAGCACCATGCATAAGTTTAGGCACCCCAAGAGATTTCAGCTCTCAGAAAACTTTTACCAACGTTTCAGGCCTTCATTAGCTTGTTTACCATCATCGTTAGGAGAGGCGAAGTGATGCAAATTTCAAAGCTTTATAAATACTCTGACTCCTCAAATCCTGTCCCAACAATCTGCAGTCATGGGCTCCTCTCTGAAAATTACAATAATTGATGCTCAAAGCAGGAGATGGCTATAAGAAAATAGAAAAGTGTTTTTCTCTGTTCATAATATAATTAAGAAATGAACTTACAGAAACAGTGGATGTCAAGTTAAAGTCTGGAAGATGTATTACTAGAAAGGCAAATCAAAACACCAGTTGACTATAGAAGACCTACAAGAGGATTTAGCAGACTCTGGAGTGCTGGACTGTTCTACTGTGAAGCGACATGCAACAAATATGAGAAGAAAACCTTTCTCTGTCCTCACCACAAACTTCAGCGTCTGATATATTCTGGAAACAAGTCTAGTGGACTGAATAAGTGACAATAGAATGATCAAAGGTGTTTTTGGAGAATGTCATGAAAAGAATAAACACTTTGTGGTGCTGGATCAGTTCTGCTTTGGGCTTGTGTTGCAGCCAGTGTCACTGAAGTTCCCAAAACAACAATTAAAAGACTCTTAGCTGGTTACAAAAAGCGTTTACCAGCTGTGATGCATGCCAAAGGGGGCATTACTACTACTGACCATGCAGGGTGCCCAAACTTTTGCCTCATGCAAATTTTCCTTTTTTGTTATTTTGAAAATATAAAAATACAGTAAAAAAAATTGTTAAGGTAACTTTATAATAACTCCATGCTAGTAATCATTAGTTAAGCATCCATAAACAGTTAATTAATCGTTTATAAAGCATTAATATTCAATAATAAGCTGTTTATAAATACAGTTAGAAGTGCTTTATTCTTGATTTGTAAGCATTTTTATAATGTGTTTAATAATTGTATTTTAATACTTTATTAATGATCAATTTATCATTTCTGAATGAAGTATAGCATTATTTACAAACCAGTTATTTAAGAGTTGCCAGTGGTCCATAAGATCACTTAGAAAGTGTAAGAAAATGATTAATAAACTATTTAAATGTACACATCTTATTATTTAAACATATAGTAATAGTTAGGCTACATAGTGTGTTAATAAATGCTTTATTAACACATATTTCTACTGTAATTCATGGTTAGTTCAGGTAGTTATAAAGGATTTAGTAGTGGTTAGCTGGCCCGGATCTACCATACATGCAATCTGGGCTCGTGCCCAGGGGCCCTTGGCCAGAGAGGGGCCCTCCGTGATGGGAGGTTTTTTGTGCTACCCCGTATACACAAGGCTTGGCCTCGATCTTAATAAGTATCCAATCAGAATGATCCCGCTCTTATTCATGCAAATGCTTTTAAACCATTTATGTGCAACAAGACAAAAGTGTGACTGTGACACACACACACACACACACAGAGAAAGACACACACCTGTATCATGCACACAGACAGCACGCCAGAATACAGCTCTCTTTCGTGCTTGAACTTACAATATAACACACAATTATGCCAAAATGTCCGTTTTGTCGAGTATCTTCAAAACATAAGAGCAGTCTTATGATGAACGTGAAAAGGTGTGAGAGAATGAGGCGCGTGTGAGATCCGCGTCTCTGTCAGCAATAGCAGCCAATAAAGCTTTCTGTCAGTAAAGTTGATCAAAGAACAAAGAGAACAGAGAACATTACTCACTGCTCTTGACTAAAGAACTTTTTTAGCTTTAATAAGGATTAGTCTATATTTAATTTATAATTTATTCAGTGCAGACTGTTTGATAACTTTATTCAATATCGGTATATGTCCAAGGTTTACCTATTAGACAGTAAGGGCACAGGTAAATATGACTTTTCTTTTTTACTATTGTATTATTGAGACAAATAACAAGCCTGCAGTAATATAAAGATGTCAATATTTAATTTTGTAAAAAATATTATTTTAATTTGAAAACCCAGTGCATTTAGTTGTTGTTGCTAGTTTGAGTCAATAAACACACATTTCAGCATTATCACTAATCTGTGTGTGCATTTCACCAGAGAACCAAGCAAGTTGACTCATGAGACCATTTATTTATTATATCGCAATCGCATATCGCAATATTGACCTCAATAATCACAATATGACATTTTCCCCAAATCGTGCAGCCCTACTTTTTTAGAAAAAAAAATGGTATCATTGTCTTGTGAACTAGTCATTCAGCTTTTGACCAATAGTGATTGGCATGTCAAATCCCACACCTGGTGGGCCTTAGTATTGTGTGTGTGTGTGTGTGTGTGTGTGTTCCTTTGGAGGGTGTGGTTGTCAGGTAGGGGAGGGGGGCCATGAGCTTCAGTACCCCTGGGGATACTAATCCAGCCTTGGTGGTCAGTGAACTATTTTTGTGAGCTCATCTAAAGTGAGGACTATGTATGCCTTGTAAAGCATTTACAAAGGAGATTTAAAGGCTCAGTTTTTATTTTATTTTATATATATATATATATTTTTTTTGCATTATGAAATAAATATTTATGTTCTGTATCACTGTGTTGTGTTTGTTTCCTTTTTCTGTTTAGAAGATCAGTGATTCTTTAAATCTCATTTATAAATGCTTTACAAGTCATAACTAGTCCTCACTTTAGATGAGCTCACAAAAATAGTTACCTGACCACTACTAAACGCTTTATAACTACCTGAATTAATCATGAATTACAGTAGAAATACATGTAAAAAATTAACACACTAAGTAACCATTACTAGATGTATGAAACATAGAAAGTGTGAGTAAACGTACATTCATACATTTTAAGTGATCTTATGGACCACTGGCAACTCCTAATTAACTGGTTTGTAAATAATGCAATGCTTCATTTAGAAATGATAAATTGATCATAAATAAAGTATGAAAATACAATTATTAAACGCATTATATATATGCTTATAAATCAAGAATAAAGTATTTATTGCTGTATTTATAAACTGCTTATTAATGCTTTATAATGATTAATTAACAGTTTACTAATGCTTAGCTAATGACTAATAGCGTGCAGTTATTATAAAGTGTTTCATTTCCATACACTATATATGTTATTTGCATATTTATATAATATATTGTTCTTACCTGTTTAATCTGAAGATCTGTAGTCTGTGCTGTGATGCAGCTCGATCTCAGTTCGCTGCTCTTCCGATCCGGTTCTGACTGGTCTGAAACCTGCAGCAGAGATTTTATATTCCACAGCAGCACTTTCACTTTCAATATGATTTCCCTATCACACTCTATGATATTTATTATGTTGTACACGTAACGGGTCCCGGCTAGGTCTCCGCTGGCAGATATATATAGATAATCCTCTGATAGGAGTGCTCTGGAAATATTGGAAATATTACACAGAAATCAGCGACGCAGGACAACAGTTGCTCATTCTCCATTCATTCGGATTATCTTTATTTTCAACTTCATTTTAACTTTGTATCTGCAATCATGAATTATTTTCTGTTATTTTGTCTGCTTTGCATTGAAGCACAGGTTGTATCCACATTTGAATAACATGATACATTTATGTGAAAACAAACCTTTGAAGAATATATGTCTTCATCACATATTTTCCAAACATTAACCCCCTGAGGTCTACGGTATCGCCGGCGATACCAGCTCGCTTTTTTTTTATTAGTGTAAAAGAAACTCATAAATACTCTGTTGACTTTGATTTTCCATAGGAGTTTCATACATCAATCGATTCTGTTAAATGTGTATTATTTTTGTGTATACTCACAATAAAAACAAAGTGTTGTGCTTTTTGCCAAATAAAGAAAAATAAACACGAAGCGAGTTCTGCCTTCTCTCTGCCAGTGTAGTCCATTCTGAAACGCGTCCGAAAATTAACAATAACTCAGCGAATACTCAGTCAAACAGGCATACAGACACACAGGCATGAAGCTTGAATTCTCTTCTTTTAAATGAAGTAATTTATATAAAAAACAAATATTCTCATCTTGTGAAATCTGTATTAAAAGAGAGCGATTCCAGTCGACCTAATTACAGCTAATTCAGATGTAATGTGACTCCGCCCACGGAGAGCGCGCGCTATTCAAACGCAAATGGCTGAGGCAATCCTGTGAACGCCCCCATCAGCTCGAGAAAACACAAGTTTATTTAGATCATTACCTGTTTACACCGTCTTGCAGCGCTGTGAGGAATAATACTAATGGACAATGTCCCTCAGAAGTGCGGGTATATCGAGGAGCGAGCTGAGGAATACTAGTAAGTTTTTTCCTTCTCACGTGAATTTCTTCACGTGGGTTTCTGTTTATGAATGGATAAACGGCAGAGATGCGCGCTGTTTACCACAGCTGGCAAAGACAGTCTCAAATCGCGTGTGTGAATGAATGATGATGTTTTAGCAAACTGTATTGCTATACTGAGATAAGTAAACATCGACTGAATGTTGAAATAAAATGTAGGCTATTTGTATTATAAGCAACGTATTAAACTGCAAATTAACAATATGCCCTAATATTTCATGAAAACAACGTTACAGTCAGACGAAATATGAAAGACAACATTTTGTTGACTAGATTTGGGTACAGTTTTTACTGTAGAATATACTGCCACATCAAATAAGCTTTTGTTTAGCAATTTCTATATATAAAATACTATTTTTGTCAAAAATAAAGTCATCAACTAAGATGTTAGCTGTTCCAATGTTGGTTATATTCAAACTAATGAATACAAAGATAAAATGTAGGCCTATAATCATTTTTTTTACAAAGAAAGAGTACACTTGAAATATTGTTGAAATTGTAATTATTGTTGTAATTGTAACCGTTTTAATAAAATAGCAAAACATATTTACAAGATAGATGTAAGCAAAATCTTAAATGGTCAATATAAGTCTTCTTCTAAATATATCTTTTGTCCTTGCATTGTGGCTCAGTCAGTGTCACACCTGAGTGAATGGCTAATTATGCAGAGTGGGTGTATTCTAAGGTGTAAACCACTCCTCGTTCACGCCCCCTCGCATATTGGCTTTCCAAGCAAAACCTGTTTTACATCAATTTAAATCAATGTATGGTTTTATGTGAACGATAAAGCAAGACTATTTTCACATAATTTGGAAGAAAAAACTATAGGCGACGATATCCATTAGTCAAAAGTCTTATTGCCACATATTTAGTATGTGTTTTGTGGCCTTATTTCAAAAACTTTAATTTTTTGTTTTTTCGATAACCACGCATAAACATTATTCTCTCAAAAATGAAAACATGTACATACATGTGGCTCACATATTATTGTAGTCCTGTTTGTGCTATATAGAGTGAATTTACACCTTTGCCATTAATATGTTTATAAGCAACTGAAAAAAGCACAAATGTCAGAGCATGTCAGAACACCCCCAGGGCTCAAAAAAACGCTCAGACTCCAGAGGGTTAATATCTGGACTGAAAACAAATCCCTGTGGGAATTCTTTACAGAGCCAACACCAGGGAATGCAAAACTTTATTTTTATTTGTACAAATGTTTTTAAAAAGTATTTCAGAGAATACTGCATAAATA
Organism: Leuciscus idus; assembly: GCA_021554675.1. Taxonomy (NCBI): domain Eukaryota; kingdom Metazoa; phylum Chordata; class Actinopteri; order Cypriniformes; family Leuciscidae; genus Leuciscus; species Leuciscus idus. The sequence continues at coordinate 50,409,307 of CM038625.1, read as the reverse complement.
TTATGCACAATAAGTGTTAATTTGGCTTCACCAATTTCCTTTGTCTCTCGTTTACTGTAATTACGCGTATTATATCAGCCTCATATCGGCCAGATAGCTTTCTCAGTCTCAGCATCGGCCATTAAAAATCCCATATCGGCCGACCACTAATGGTGACTGAAATAAAATCCAATCACAACCACATCCAATCAGCATGGTCAGCGGCCAAATCCCACCCCCAAAGTTCCTGAAATACTGCCTTGCGTTCAGTGACTTTCTGATAGGGAACTTCATTTAGACCCTGGTCCCTGCGGTCGAAACCACACAGAAGCCGAGTTTCGTCCCAGGAACTTTTTTCCCCCAGACCTGTTGCTGTCTGTGTTTCCACCGCGGTCTAAAGTACCGTGAAGATTAGGCAAATTAGTCGGGTGACGTAGGACTGTGCGCTACTTTACAGTTCCGGCTGGATTAAATCCTCTGAATTTAAGCTTAATAAAGCCTGAACCTCGTCGTCGGTCCATCTGTCATATATAACTCCATTGTTGATTCGAATAGCAGATAATTGTTACTGCAACAGACTTTAAAAAATGGTGGTTGAAATAAAATGCTGCGTGGAGTAAACCAATCAAAATGCGGCGTGAACTCGACCAATTAGCATGTTCAACGCACAAGTCCCACTCCTGAAAGTGCCTGAACTTTGAAAAAGTACTACCTCACAAGCAGGGACTTTCAGAGATGGGGAAATATTTACCCGGAACTTCATTTAGACCCTGGTCCCTGCGGTCGAAACACACAGAGTACCACCCCAAAGTCCTTAGTTCCTGGGGAAAGTTCCTACAGTGGAAACGTGGCTATAGATAAGGAGGAGCTATCCCATGAACTGTTTTATATGTTAGGACCAGAGTTTTCAAATCAATAGGTGTATGGACTGGAAGCCAATGTAATTGCTGGCATGGCACAGGGGAATGTGTTGACGTAGTGACGTGTTAGTAAGAAAACTAAATTCTTTTTTCCTCTGATTCCTAGACTAAAGATGATTCAATTGCAAAAATGTTCTATGTGTCATCACTATCATGCCCTGAGGTTTCGAGCAGTTCGGCGCACTGCCTCCTACTGGTCAGAAGATTGAAAAATGTTTTTTTGGCTTATAACTATTGAATGCTTTGGCAGAAAATCACAAAACTTTGCTTCTTTAAATTCAAAGCAACATCGAGTGGTATTATACCTGATTTTACCATGTCGGCATTTTGGGTGTCTTACTGTACATTTTGAGTTTTGATTCAAAATGTTGTATTTCATGATACCACATTTGTATGACTACATACCATTCATTTCAAAACTACCTTAGCAAATTGCTTCTAGGCCGTTCATCCAATCAGAACAAAACTACAAAAAAAGATTTGGGACTAGTGAATTTACAAAGTCAGTGAGAAACATGGCAACATTTTGATTGCCAAAAACAGGCCAACTAATTAAAATATGTCTCCTCTGTTAAGTAAATTGATATAACTCAAACAAAAAGAGATATTATAAGGCCTCGATCTGAGCACACACATTGTGCTGTTTGGCCACTTGGTGGCTCTATCATGAGAAACAACTTGAAAGTGGCTCTTACTATAGATCTGTTGGTCTGATTAACTTAAAAATTTGCATGCAGTGTCTTTGTCAGACTTGACAAATCTATAACCATGAGAACAATATTGTATATTGAGAAACATGGCCGTCATTGGCCAATGTACTATCAATTCGACTGAAAGCACACAAATAGGTCTCAATGTTGTATCTTGGCAATGTTTTGGCCTTTTAAAATCCACATATGCACAGATATTATTAGAACAGCGCCACCTATTGATCCAGACAAATTAAACGTGCATGTTTTGCCCATAACTACTTAGTAGTGTGCTCTTAAATCATGAATAATTTTAAAGAATAATTATAAATACTTTGATTACAACATTCAAGCGATGATTTTTGGCAGTCACATTTTTGCAGTTAGAGTGCTTGGCTCCGGAATTGCTACTTGCATTATTATTATTATTTTGTATATGTTTCCAATGGCAGCCCATAGAACCGCTTGTGGGAAAGTTATACAATTTTGCAAACAGGGACAGTCTAACTTTTATAACTTTTGAAGTATTTTTAAATTCTTATAATTTAGGCCAAATTTTACTAACTTTACCGAACCTGAAAATTGCACGATATAACAGTATAAACACATGCATACTATATATAAAGTATATACTGTATAACACTGTACAGGAGCACATGCAAGGAGTGAGAGATTGAAGCCACACATATCGACTGCATTTTTGTGCAAATACACATGATGCATTTTGTACAGGAAGTTTCTTTCTGCTATTGACATATGAAATATGAGCATCTGCAATCATGTGATCCATGAATACTGGAAATAGTGGATTGCAAGCCATTTCTTATACAGCCTCACATTTACCGGAACACAAAAGTGAATCATAATGAAATTAAGTGCTACTTCCACTGAGTGGAACAAATTATTGTTTTCCATTATGATTCACTTTTGTGTTCCGGTAAATGTGAGGCTGTATAAGAAATGGATTGGCATCAAGACAGCAGTAGAAGGAAAGTACAGTAATCTATTAGATGATGATCTCAGATTATATCTTACCAACATTCTTCAAAATATCTACTTTAGTTTTCCACAGAAGAAAGTCAGTCATACAGGTTTGGAAAGACATGAGGGTTAGTAAATTATCTTTTTTTTTTTTAATTTTTTTTAATTTAAATCAGCAGCTCATCAGGAGAGAAGCCCCATCCCACACCTTCCCAGAGGTTCTGCCAGCAGAAGACCAAGAGGCAGAGGGAGAACTGACAGCAGCAGCAGTCAAGCTGAGATGTCAACCAGCACATCTGGATAGAGATGGGATGATGTTGACGTTCCAGACGTGACACCACCACAGCATTCAGACCCACCAATTCACCAGGACGCCAGCTCAGCTACCTACCTAGTTTTACTGCTTTACCAACCTTTTTTCACAAACTCCATGTTACAGACAATAATTCAATACACCAATGACTTTGGCTCAACTCACCACTCAAAGCCCTCCAGCCCGTGGATTGACGTGACAAGGATACGTTTGCATTCAAGGCCATTGTAATTTATATGGGTCTAGTAAAACTCCCTGCATTAACTGATTTCTGGGAAGGAGGTAATGTGTACAGCTTGCCGTTCCCTAAAATCTTAACAGCGGAAGTAAGTTTCTTAGGATCTGCAGCTCCCTTCTCCTCAGTAGCTTGGTGGACGATGCTGCTAATATGCAGAGAAGATGTACAGCAGAATTTTATCGTCTCTGCAAAATAAACCATCACCCTGGCCAGGAAATTTCAACTGATGAGTGGATGGATGCCTCTAAAGCACGTATCGGCCTAAAACAGAAATATTAAAGGCACCTATTATACAAAATTCACTTTTACATGGCGTTTGAACATAAATGTGGGTTGGCAGTGTGTATACACAACCACCTAATAATGATAAAAATCCACCCAGTGCTTTTTTAAAATCCCCTTTAAACTATAAGCACTGTCTTAGAACAAGTCGTTTTTAGATTCGGGGACGTAGATTTGCACAGGCCTCTCCTACGACTGTTGATTAACACTACAGTTTGAGCATAGCCCCGCCCTGAGTGAGCTGGACACAGGCCGCCAGTGTTTCTACGCCAGAGCAGCTGTAGACAAGAATATCTCCTAAGCGATTGAAGTGTTTTATTGTTGGATGTAAGAATGAACATAGCATTCTTCATTTATTCCCGTTGTTATTCGAGGATGGATCTGTACCAACTGTTCGTGATCAAGCTTACAGTCTCCGGAGCGACAGGCCTAACGTTCCTGATCACAGCAGAGATGACAGTGAGAGCGCACACTTTATCACAGCTCATCGAGTCGTTGTACAGATATACAGTTTACTAGTTTATTAAGTACCCACTGTAAAGGTGTGTATATATTTGTTTACTGTTAACAAAACGAGTGTTTTGTGTACTTCGCTGTGTATGATCCATGATAATGAAAGGGAAAGAGAGAGAGAGAGAGAGAGAGTTTATGGATAAGACTTTAATGCGCACTTCTTATACTGTGTTTATTCAGCTCTTACAGTGATTTTCTGGAGTAAAACGTACTCGGTTACCTAATGTAACCTCGGTTCTCTCTAGAAGAGGGAACGAGTATTGCGTAAGTTGCTTACGCTACGGGTAAAGTTGTCTTTTCTCGAGATCTGAAGCCAAAAATTATCCTTAATTTTGTATTTATTGTCAATGCAGTGCGGCAGCCAGCAGACCAAAGCAGGCTGTATAAGCGTGCTCATTGGCTGACCTGCGGCAACTGCAGCAGCCTATCGGTGAGCCCCGCGTGACGTAACGTCCAATGAGGGCGCTTTGCGCCCTCCACGCACCACAGCCCGCCAGAATGGGTGTGGCTAACGTGTATAAAGGAAGGGCTCACAGGCTGGAATTCTGGTTTTCGTAGACTGAAGCGAATAATCTTGTGGCGCAACACGGCAGGTTACGCAATACTCGTTCCCTCTTCTAGAGAGAACCGAGGTTACATTAGGTAACCGAGTACGTTCTCTTACGAGAGGTTCTCTCGTATTGCGTAAGTTGCTTACGCTACGGGAACACCCTTGTCAACGCCGTGCGCGCCGAGCATCGACTGCATGAGTCCCAGGGGAAGCCCGGGGAACACAACATGCTGGAACAGGCGGCCAGCAACGCGGGCCAGCACATGTAATAAGCACTTCATAGGAATACAGAGCAGCTCTGCCGGTCTTATGTATAGTGTGTGGGAAAGGCGGCCAGCAGCGCGGGCCAGCACAATACCTAAGCACATCATAGGGAGAATAAAAGAGCGGCTCCGCCGGTCTATATATAGAGAGTATAAACCCTTAGCGCAGCTGTGTGGAGAATAGGCGGCAAGCAACGCGGGCCGGCACAAGTTTGCACAGATGCATAGCGGGGAAAAGAACAGTGTCGTGAATAGAAATCCCGCTGGACCAAGCCCACGATGAGGCCATGCTTCTAGTGGAGTGGGCTCTAATGCCCATAGGGCACTGCAGGTGTTTGGACGCATAAGCTGCTGCGATCGCGTCCACTATCCACCTGGACAGGCTCTGTTTCGAGGCAGCAAGACCTTTAGTGTGCCCACCAAACGAAACAACGAGCTGCTCAGAACGCCTGAAGGCGGCGGAGCGTGTGATGTAAACTCTCAGCGTCCTGAAGGCGGCGGAGCGTGTGATGTAAACTCTCAGCGTCCTGACGGGGCATAAGAGTTTATCACTGTCATCGCCATCGGATGCTAGCAGAGCCGATAGGGAGATGATCTGTGCCCTAAAGGGAGTACCAATCGCTTTGGCGACGCAACCATGTCTTGGAGTCATTTGGTCCGAACTCGGGACATGCGGGGCTAACGGATAGCGCGTGTAGATCCCCACACGTTTTACTGATGACAGAGCTATCAGAAAGACGGTTTTGAGCGAGAGGTATTTCAGATCCACGGATTCTAACGGCTCAAAGGGAAAAGCTTTCAGGGGCCTCTAGGACCAAAGAAAGATCCCAAATAGGAACCGAAGGTGGCCGCGGGGGGTTCATTCTCCTGGCTCTTCTAAGGAAGCGGAGGATAAACTCGTCCTTCCTATCGCACGGCAGCACGTCGTCTCCGCGAACGCTGCAATAGCCGCGACATACACTTTGAGAGTGGAAGGGGACCTGCCCTTGTCCAACAGCTCTTGCAGGAAGGAGAGCACCCACGAAACCCCACACGTGCGTGGATCCCGTGGAACCTCTTAGTAGCGCACCATTTGGAGAACACCAACCATTTAGACGTGTAGAGTCTTCTAGTAGAAAGAGCTCTAGACTGCGTGATCGTGTTCACGACCCCTTCTGGCAGATCAACGGGTATCCGTTGATTATCCACGCATGCAGAGACCAGCGCTCCGGATGGGGATGCCAAATCGATCCACCGGCCTGAGAGAGAAGATCTCTCCTCACCGGGATCGGCCATGGGGCTACGTGCGACAGCCTCACTAGCTCTGGGTACCAAATCTGGTTCTCCCATCGCGGAGCTATGAGGAGCACTGAGTGGCACGTTTCCCTGATCCTCTTGATTACCTGTGGTAACAGTGAGATCGGAGGGAAAGCATACAGCGAGCGGCTGGGCCAGGTTTGGGCCAGCGCGTCCTCGCTCTTCGAGAGGAATCTCGGGCAGTAAGCGTTGTCTTCTTGACGCAAAAAGGTCGACTTCTGCTCTGCCGAAACGGCGCCACAGTAGCTGGACTGTCTGGGGGTGCAGGGACCATTCTCCCGGGGGAATGTTGTCTCTGGACAGTCTGTCTGGGCCGACGTTCATGTGGCCTGGCAGGTGCGCGGCTCTCAGCGAGCGCAACGAGTGATGAGCCCACACGAGAAGACGTTTTGTCAGTTTGAGGAGACTCCCGGATCTGACACCGCCCTGGTGGTTCACGTAGGACACCACGGACATTTTGTCCGAGCGGACTAGCACATGGTGGCCATTGTCACTCCCCGCTGGTACCAGTCGGCCGCTAACCAGGGTCTCAGTGCTGAAACCCAGCTCTGAGTCACTCCGATTCGTATGCTGCCGGAAGCCCAGGCTCGGTGAGGCACTCGAGCGTTTAACCAGCATTGTAGCGGGCGCATACACAGTAGACCCAGCTGAAGCACTGCTGCAGCTGATGCCATAAAAAAAAACAGCATCCTCTGAAATGCTTCCAGAGGCGCGGCGCTGCCCGTCTGGGAAGACGCGGCCAGGCGTTGAACACTGCGCGCGCGCTGTGTCGACAGCCGGGCCGTCATTGCCACAGAGTCCAGTTCCAAACCCAGAAAAGAGGCTGACTGACTGGGCAGTAATGAGCTCTTGGTCCAGTTGACCGTGAGACCCAGGCTTTCCAGGTGGCTGAGAAGCACTGTTCTGTGGGAGATAAGTTCTTCCTCTGACTGTGCTAGAATCAGCCAAATAGTTCAAAATTTGCATCCCCTGACCTCTCAGGGGAGCGAGAGCCGTGTCCATGCACTTCGTGAATGTACGGGGTGCCAAAGACAGGCCGAACGGCAGGACGGTGTACTGATATACCTGGCCGTCGAAGGCGAATCTCAAAAATGGCCTGTGACGGGGTATTATCTGAATCTGAAAGTAAGCGTCTTTCAGATCGAGGGAAATAAACCAGTCTCTCGGGCGAATCTGCGCGAGGATCTGCCTGGTTGTGAGCATTTTGAATGGTCTTCTCATAAGAGCTTTGTTCAAATATCTCAGATCTGAATCGGTCTGAGAGCTCCGTCCTTCTTGGGCACGAGGAAGTAACGGCTGTAAAAGCCTGACTCGCTCAGAGAAGGGGGGTACCGGTTCTATGGCCCCTTTGCACAGAAGTTTTGCTATTTCCGCACGAAGTAGATGTGCTACTTCCCCATTCACTCTCGTCTCGACTCGCGCTTGAAAGCGCGGGGTACGGCGAGCGAACTGCAATGAATAGCCCTGTTTTACTTTGCTCAGCACCCATTCTGATGCGCCTGGAATAGCCTCCCATGCTTTCGCATGCACGGCTAGGGGCAGAATGACCTCCGGGCTTCGATTGCCGCATTCCGTGAGCTTGAGAACCTGATTCGGAGGCGCGGGCGCAGTGCGCGCGCTCTTGGTGCTTGAATACGGCGGCTCGCAAACAGTGATGGCTGGCCGTTTTACACAAAATGTCCCGGTGGCATGGGATGGGGAACATATCGTGCGAGGAGCGGTGCGCGAGAGCGGCGCCGGGGGTAAAATGTCTGTCAGTATGTGTTAGCGCTCGTGCATATGCCATCTCTAGAGTGGGCACTGCATGAGTGAATGACACAGGGGGAACCGTGCTTGTGTGTAGGGGTGAACGCTGGGAGGCGGGCACATTTACTACACACCATCGGCGCCGTAAAAACAGTGTTTTGGTGCAGGCGAGCGGGTTGTACAACGTGCTCGTGGCTGAGGAATACACATCTGCAGTCGCCTTTTTAAGGGGACTAACAGAGCGAAATGCTTGAAGGCTCATATAGTTAGACGCTCAGCAAATACTCGAGCACCATCATGTGAGCGGGAGGGTGCAAGAGGCGGGTTCGCTTTCTGTATGTAAGAAAAGCTGGCCGCGAGCTCGGGGAAGCGGACAGCATAATTCTTATCTGCCGCAAGTGCCGGGATTGAACACGGGTCTCTGGTGCGGAAGCCTAAGATTTTGCCACTGAGCCACAGGGGGAAAACACATAAGCTTTTGGTCAGCGCGAGCATATAAGAGAGTGTTATCATGTTTTGTGTCGGCGTTTGTTTGCAGGCGTGCGTGCATTATAACAGGCTCGTTTACTGCAATAGTAATATTTCCAGCTGCCTGAGCTTAAGAGGGGACTGAGAAATGTGAGAGAATTGGAGGTTGGTCCGGCCTCGGCGGGACTAAAAACACTCTCTCTCCTCTTTTCGTCGGTGAGTGGGGCGCACGCGCTGAACATTGCTCGTGACCGTCCGCTCTGTCATCCCTTGTGAACGGCGTAATCTGCGCAGCTCAACAAAGGGAGAGAGCGGGAAGAGTAATAGGTGAAAAGCCAGAGCTTGTGACGGCGTTTGTTTGCAGGCGTGCATGTAAAATAACAGGCTCGTTTACTGCAATATTGATATTTCCAGTCGCCTGAATTTAGGAGAGGACTGAGAATGTGTGAGAAATGGAGGTTGGTCCGGCCACAGCGGGACTAAAACACTCTCTGTTCTCCTTCGCCGGTGAGTGACGCGCGCGAATGGGCGCGAGGACAAGGTAGCTTTCTTGTAACGTAAAGAGAGCTCCAAGACCATCCACTTCTGCCATCCCTTGTGAGCGGCGCAGTTTGCGCGGCTCGAAGAGAGAGAGCGGGGAAGCTCGCTCCGAGCCCGTCCGCTTCTGCATCCCTTGTGAGCGGCGCAGTTTGCGCGGCTCGAACAGAGGGAGAGAGAGCGAGCTCCGAGACCGTCCGCTTCTGGCATCCTTTGTGAACGGCGCAGTTTGCGCGGCTCGAACAGAGGGAGAGAGAGCGGGAAGTCGTGCGAGGCATTTGAAACAACGCCTCGTAGAAATTTACTCTTTTAGAAGAGGAGAGAGAGAGTGTGTCGCAGCGGCGAACACACACAGCAGAAAAGGATATGTCGCCGGATGGCGTAGCAGGCACGGATGGCTGAACGCGGCCGGCTTCCTCAGACGCTTCCTAGGCTTGCTGGTCGCTAGATTCGACGGTGGCAGCTATCTCTCTATATCCAGCGATGCGTAGGGCTTCGCTGAAGACAAGAAAATAAGAATTCCAGCCTGTGAGCCCTTCCTTTTACACGTTAGCCACACCCATTCTGGCAGGCTGTGGTGCGTGGAGGGTGCGAAGCGCCCTCATTGGACGTTATGTCACGCGGGGCTCACCGATAGGCTGCTGCAGTTGCCGCAGGTCAGCCAATGAGCACACTTATCCAGCCTGCTTTGGTCTGCTGGCTGCCGCAACTTACGCAAAACGAGAGAACCTCTCGTAAGAGAACTGAGAACTTTTTTGTGATGTACAATAAACTTCATTAAACTCATCAGTCTTTTTTTGGCCATCATTCGGACGTGGTCCGCTACAGCAGACTGGTAATAGTGGATAAAAGCAAGATGAAAAAAGATTCAACTAAACTATACCTATTCTATCTCCATGCAGCAAATATTCTCTGGCTCTGTGGGCATTATTGTCTGACTCCGGGTCGAAATGAACACCGTTACTGAGAGTTTCTGTTTTGATATTATCAGATGAGATTGTCCTGGCTCTGAGAGCGAGCTTGTGAAGGGATAAAGGGGTAAAGGGCATACACTTAAACGGCACGTTTTTCTGAGCACCAAAAAGTGACAATTTAAACTTGCAGAAAAAAATTATCTGTTGGATATTTTGTGCTAAAACTTTACATACACACTCTGGGGACATCAGAGACTTATTTTACATCTTGTGAAAAGGGGCATAATAGGTGCCCCTTAAAAAAATAGGCCTTAAAAAAAAAAGCCTGTTCGCTAGGGATATATAAATCTTTCGTTCTGGCAGATTCAAGCTATGGGTACATGTTACGACTTGTGAGGTCTGTGTGTGTTTTTTTGTGTTGCTGTGGGTGTTTTCTGTCTCTCTCCGGCAGGTGTCCCGTGTCTTGAGTCTAACCCGGTGAGAATCCCGCAGCTGAAGCGGATCAGTTTACTTTTCCTGGGCGGCTCGCGTCAGACTGTGTGAACTACTGTGTGAACTACTGTGTGGATTACTGTGTGGTTTGTAGCGTTGGGTTAGCTTATTTTAGGTGTTTTTTGTCATGGCATGTTTTGACTTAAATGCTTTTGTGTTCAGTCCAGATTTGAACCAGCTAGATAAATGCAAGAAAACTGAACTCCATGACATTGCAGAACATTATAACATCTCTCTGTCCACTTCCCTAGGGAAAGCTGAACTTAAAGCGATAGTTTTAAATGGACTTATCAGTAAAAGGGTTATCACATTACCGGTAATTATGAGCAATGCTGACCCAGAGCAGAGTGTGGGGGGGACCAACTTGATAATGGGACTCCTGCTGGTAAACGGGGGATACAGAGAGGGAAGACCGTAACAATGCCCCAATTTGTGACGTTCTCAGTTGAGTCATCTCCTGGCTCTAAGCAGGATGGCCGGTTAAAAGTTCGGTTGTTGCGGCTACAGATAGAGAAGGAAGAGAGGAAGAGAGATTTTCAACTCCGTCGAGAGCTGGAATTAAAGAAATTAGAAGCAGATACAACACTTAAAATGAGACAACTGGAATCTGGGTGAACAAAAGATTGTTTCTCTACAGCAGGCAGCCATATTCGCAGACGAGTTTGCGCTTCTGCATAAAGCCACCTTTATTAAGCGTGATGCTCCTTCATGAGTAGGTTTTCAAAAAACTGAACAGTTGGTTCATAAGCCCCTTGACAGTCGTCCCAGTGTAGCTTCCATTCAAAAGGCAGACAGAGTATGTTTTTTTTTGTCGTAAGGCGGGACATCTAAACCAAAGGGGGTGGGGTTGATTAAAATGTCTCACCGGCCCTAGGGGCTAGAGCCGGAGATGTGTGAGACTGATGATTGTTTTAACCCTTTTATTTTTGAAGGTTTTGTTTCTTTGACAGGGAAAGCAGAAGACCAGCGAAGAGTGAGAATACTGCAGGACACAGCCTGTTTGCAGTCACTAATGCTGTCTGGCACTCTCCCTGTGTGTGACAGTTCTGATGTAAGTGCAGTGGTGAGAGGTATTGATATGGGTTTTGTACCAGTGCCACTGCACTGGATTTTTGTCCATTCTGATCTGGTGACTGGATTTTTCACGGTGGGTGTACGTGCAGGGTTTCAAATAAAGGGCATTGAGGTAATAATTGGGAACGATATTGCTGGGGGAAAGGTGTTTCCTGTTCCTAGGGTGGTCAGCAATCCTATCCCTGAGTCTGAGCAGGATGAGTTGGGGAAAATCCATCCTCATATTTTTGTAGCCAGTGTGACATTTTTGCAGTACACTGTAATGCCCTTTGGGGTGAAAAATGCTCCTGCCACTTTCCAACGCCTGATGCAACTTGTACTGGGGAAGTACCCAACTGTAGCGTCTATCTTGATGAGGTGGTCGTGTACTCGAAGGACTGGGATAGCCCAGTTTGGGGACTGTGTGCCAGCAGTTGACCGACGCCTCTCTTACACTGAACTTGGTGAAGTGTGAATTTGGGAAAGCCACGGTTACCTACCTTGGTAAACAGGTTGGTCAGGGGCAGGTCCGTCCTCTAGATGCCAAGGTGGCTGCTATACTGACTTTACCGATTCCCACTACTAGACGTAAGCTTAGGAGATTTCTAGGTATGGCTGGATATTATAGGTGTTTCTGCCAAAACTTTTCAGTGGTAGTTGCTCCACTTACCAGATTGTGTAGTCCTTTGGTATCCTTTGTGTGGGATGATGTGTGTAATCAGGCTTTTGAGGCTGCCAAGTCTCTTCTTTGCAGTGCACCCGTGTTGGCGGCGCCCAATTTTTCCCAGTCTTTTTACCTGGAAGTCGATGCTAGTGCCACTGGGGCTGGGGCGGTGCTGATGCAGAGAGGGGATGGAGACATGTGTAAACCTGTGTGTTATTTCTCAACTAAATTCAAGAAACACCAGCTGAACTATTCCACCATAGAGAAGGAGACACTGGCCATGCTTCTGGCTCTACAACACTTTGAAGTGTATGTGGGTTCAAGTTTCTTGCCGATTACTGTTTACACAGATCATAACCTTCTTGTTTTTCTTGCCCGCATGTACAACAGTAACCAACGTTTTATGCGTTGGGCCCTCCTGGCCCAAGGCCACAACCTCCATATCAAACATAAGAGGGGAGTCGACAACATTTTGGCTGATGCCCTGTCCCGTGGGTAAGATTGTTATTTTTGATTATGGTGGGCCCGTGATAATAACATAGAAATGTTAAACTTTTACAGTGGTATACAAACTATGTGATAGGTTTGTTCTTATGGGTGGGGGTGTTACGACCCGTGAGGTCTGTGTGTGTTTTTTTGTGTTGCTGTGGGTGCTTTCTGTCTCTCTCTGGCAGGTGTCCCCTGTCTTGAGTCTAACCCGGTGAGAATCCCGCAGCTGAAGCGGATCAGTGGCAATTAGTGGGGTGTATAAGTTGAGCCAGTGAAGTGCTCTCGAGTCTTTTACTTTTCCTGGGCGGCTCGCGTCAGACTGTGTGAACTACTGTGTGAACTACTGTGTGGATTACTGTGTGGATTACTGTGTGGTTTGTAGCGCGATCTGCTGGGTGCTGATCTTAGTTTCTCCCCGCGCCGTCTGTCAAGTGACTCTGTGGAGGCAGCTGTCGGACCGGGGTTCCCGATCAGCTGGAAGGCGGCGTGGTGAGTGGCGGGCAATCTCCGCGTGCGGTTCAGTAACGCGGTGGGAGCCGTGGAGACTGTATATTGTGTTGCACTTTTTTTTATTGAATATTTTTGTAGTTTACTTTACTTTACATGTAGCCTGGTTAAAACCAGACCATTCTCAGTAGTAACTGAGTTATAGTCTGGCAAAGCTTCATTAATAACTCATTTCCAAAGGGGCGTCACTAACGGACGTCGCTCAAATGCCTCTGGGCGCAATTGGATAGACCTAAAAGTCCTAAAACCAATCAGAGCGATTGTCATGTGTAAAGCTATATGCTGCGTCCCATTTCGCCTATGTTACACTACGGCATAAAAGTATGTACTCTTTTTGTGAAGAAAATGTATTTACTTTTGAATGTGTAGCAAAAAAGTAGGCAACTTTGGGACATACTACTTCGTCATCTTTATCGGACGGATCTGTCGTGTGCGTCCCGTCACGTAAACTGCCCTGTCAATCATCTTGTCACAGTTAAAATCCTCTATTAAATCTAATTTAATTTCCTACCGTTTCGGAGAGAAATGTAGTAGCACGTTCATCTGCCAGTGGGTCTTTCATGGAGACTGTCCTCATGTGTTTGCAATTTGAATATAATAATGCATTTAAACATTGGTGCGCAGAATCAACTTTGCGCTGCTGCCCGCGATCATGTCAAGGGTCAGACAAATTTCCACGTGCATCCTTGAAAAGTGGATGTTTTGGAAAGTGCTGTGGCAAGTTTTTGTGCCATTTAGAGGAAAATAAAATCAAAGGCACCTTTTACCCTGCAGAGCCTTTAACCCCATTGTACCCTACTATTTTCAAAACTAACTATGACTCATGAACTGTACTCGTTATATAACATGGTTAGATTCAGATGGTAAATATCATATATTCAGTTGGGTGTCCATCTTAGAGATAATCACCATATTTATAATGAAACCATATTATGATATTAATCATAATTTAATCACAAAAATATGATATTAATCATACCATACAGTGAGGAAAATAAGTATTTGAACACCCTGCTATTTTGCAAGTTCTCCCACTTGCAAATCATGGAGGGGTCCGAAATTGTCATCTTTGCTTTTCGTCGATAGCAGACGGATGTGGGCCACTTCAGGCAATGATGCGGCACTTCAGGCCTACTTATGGCCCGGACCAAATGTGTCTGAGCCTGAAGTGGCCCACATGTAAAATGGCAAATATGGCCCAAATATTTTAAATCACATGTGGGCCTTTTTAGGCAAAGATGCGGCACTGATGGCAATGTGTAATCTGAATGTGAGCCTAAAGTGGCCCATATGATAAATAATGAATATGGCCCAAATATCACAAACCAAATGTGGGCCACCTATGGCAAAAACATGGCACAATCGACAATGACTAATCTGGATGTAAACCAAAAATGGCCCACATATGTTTCAGCAAATGTGGCCCAGTTTTCTTAAAACATATCTGGGCCAGTTTTGGCAAAGATATGGCTAAGTGAACTCTGGCTCATCTGGGTGTGAACCAAAAGTGGCCCACATATGGTGATCCAAATGTGGCCCAGTTATCTTAATAATAATAATAATAATAATAATTCATTACATTTATATAGCGCTTTTCTCAGCACTCAAAGCGCTTTACATAGAAGGGGGGGATCTCCTCAACCACCACCAATGTGCAGCATCCACTTGGATGATGCGACGGCAGCCATATTGCGCCAGAACGCTCACCACACACCAGCTTACTGGTGGAGAGGAGACAGTGATGAAGCCAATCAGTATATGAGGATGATTAGGAGGCCATGATGGACAGAGGCCAAGGGGCAAATTTGGCCAGGATGCCGGGGTTACACCCCTACTCTTTTTCGAAGGACATCCTGGGATTTTTAATGACCACAGAGAGTCAGGACCTCGGTTTAACGTCTCATCCGAAAGACGGTGCTCTTTGACAGTATAGTGTCCCCGTCACTATACTGGGGCATTAGGACCCACACAGACCACAGGGTGAGCACCCCCTGCTGGCCTCACTAACACCTCTTCCAGCAGCAACCTGGTTTTCTCAGGAGGTCTCCCATCCAGGTACTAACCAGGCTCAGCCCTGCTTAGCTTCAGTGGGCAACCAGTCTTGGGCTACAGGGTGACATGGCTGCTTAAAACATAAACATCTTAAAACATATCTGGGCCAGTTTTGGTAGAGATATGGCTCAGTGAGCACTGGCTCATCTGGGTGTGAGCCAAAAGGGGCCCACATAAAATGCTGCAAATGTGGCCCAGTTATCTCAAAACATATCTGGGCCAGTTTTGGCTAAGATATGGTTCAGTAGCACTGGCTCATATGGATGTGAGCCTAAAGTGGCCCATATGATAAATAATGAATGTGGCCCAAATATCACAAGCCAAATGTGGGCCACCTATGGCAAAAACGTGGCACAATCGACAATGACTGATCTGGATGTAAACCAAAAATGGCCCACATATGTTTCAGCAAATGTGGCCCAGTTTTCTTAAAACATATCTGGGCCAGTTTTGGCAAAGATTTGGCACAGTGGCACTGTCTCATCTGGATGTGAGCCAAAAGTGGCCCACATATAATGCTGAAAATGTGGCCCAGTTATTGTAAAACTTATCTGGGCCAGATTTGGCAAAGATATGGCTCAGTGAGCACTGGCTCATCTGGGTGTGAGCCAAAAGTGGCCCACATATAATGCTGCAAATGTGACCCATTTATCTTAAAACATATCTGGGCCAGTTTTGGCAAAGATATGGCTCAGTGAGCACTATCTCATCTCGATGTGAGGCAAAAGTGGCCCCCATTTGACATGGCAAATATTGCCCAAATAATTAATTACAATTTGGGCCACGTTTGGGAAATATACGGCACAGTCAGCATTGCAGGGTGTAAGTCTAACTTGGCTCACATTCGACGTGGCAAATATTCTTTGTGTTTCCCAAAAATTAAAACCTACGTGGTAAGTCCATTTCTGGATTGGATGCAACACTTCTGAAAATGGCTAATTTAGCTTAAAAGGGACAAAGATTGAAACTGTAATGGCCTGAATATTTTTTTAAAAATTTTTTAACAACATTTAACAATATTTTTTTGGTATGGATGGAGCAGATACTTAGGCTGGATGTGAGGCTACATGTACTTACATCTATGACATATATGCTATTGCTAACATATGTTTTGTAGGTACAGTGTCTAGAAAAGCGAAGTGTCTAGGTTCAAACTTATGAAGACTTTTTATGGTTTTGGGATGTGTAAGAAGATACTTTAGTTGTTGTTTGTGCAACGCTTGGGGCACAATGATTTTGCCAAGTACATGCTCCTGTATGGACATTCCTGTCCATAAAATCCATGGACATTCCAACATTCCTGTCCATAAAAATAGTCCTAACCCTAACCCTAACCCTAACCCTAAACCTAAAATCAGAGGGAAATGATAATAACATTGATCTAAAAGCATGGTTGTAAGCCTAAACTTGACATAACTGCAAACTTCAAATCTAATTGGTCGAATGCTGTTCCAGGATCAAGAAAGATGTTGAGCCAGGAACATGTTGTTACTCGGTGTAACCTTGCTTATCTTGCTAGCAGTGTCATCTAACTTCTAGAGCAGACCCGGACAAACTTCCACTGGGGCCTCAAGATGACTTAAAATTATGACAAAACTAAATCCACCAAAAATCAAGATATTTCTCATTATTTGGCTATTTTTATAACAAATGTACAGGATTTGTTGTGGAGAATATAAGGGGACACTGAAGTCAAAAAGGTTGCGATTCACTGTTCCTAGGTGTGTCAAAGTGACCTCACAAAGGGTAATATTTTAAACTCCCTTAAAATATTTAAATATGTAAAATATTATATATATATATATATATATATATATATATATAAATAAAATATTTTATTCTAAATAAACCTTACATTTTTCTTACATTTCTGGCTAAATATAATTTACATTTATACAACTGTCATCTTTAGGCTATAAACAATCTTTATTAAAGATTAAAAAAATTATAATACTAATTGACACTATAATTGATCAAATACAATTAAATGAAG
The DNA here is from genome assembly GCA_021554675.1 of Leuciscus idus. Classification (NCBI taxonomy): domain Eukaryota; kingdom Metazoa; phylum Chordata; class Actinopteri; order Cypriniformes; family Leuciscidae; genus Leuciscus; species Leuciscus idus. The sequence goes on along the minus strand of CM038625.1, from coordinate 50,392,368 downwards.
ATGACAAATCAGCAGAACCTGCTATGAGAAAATATTATTTTGATATGTTTTCTTGAATACTCTTTCAAAGCCCTGCATTCATGACAAAATGTTCCCACTTTTTTGCTGATTAGAGATAAGATCTATTATGTTTAAATATAATATTTACTGCATTTGTAGTTGTCTGTGAAGAAAAAAAAATCTAACTGACGATTTTCCAGTTCACGGCCCTTTCAATTTAAACGTTGCCGGAAAGCGCGAAAAAGGCGCTCAAAACCAAAACGTCAGAGGATTGTCAGGAGGACGGAGGACGGAGGACGGATACCGGTACTGCAAAAAGTCAAGGTAAGACATAATTGATACATTTTTCTTTTTGTTAGCGATTGCTTCGTTATATCAAGTTGGAGTCTGCATGTTGTGTTATATAGAGTCGATGGAATAATTTCTATTTGAAGTTACATTATTTTGGCAGTTCAACTCTAAGCTAGATCTATTATGGTTGTCACGAATGCGAAATGAACAAGTATCGATTGCTCAGCGCGCCATAAACGTTACATTTAGATTTGCTCATGTTGCTCCCTATCACTCTCCCAACCTTTAGTCAGTTCTGCACGGTTATTAACTCGTCTTATTTTGGCACAACAATGAAAAAATAAATATATAATATAGTGTAATTTGACATTTATGTTTACATTGGACATAATACTGCACTAGTTGTATTACTTTGTGACATTAACCCTAGGAATAATGCACAAATAAAAAAAAATAAATAAAAAAAAATACATGCTTTTTCTTACAATAAAAGCTTTTATGAGATGATTACAAAGTAACAATAATAGATGGTTTGGGTTCAGGTAGACTATTTAAAAGTTGGGTCAGGTATTAGGCTATTCCTCTATGTATTTCACATTTTTATTATACCCTAGTAATTATAAAATTAACGTTAGGTGGCCTGCTTTATGTTTTTTTTGTTGTTTTTTTTTCATTTTTTTTTTCATTTACTGTTTTGAGTCAGGATGTTTTCACCTTAATAACATGTGTCAATGTGATTTGCTACAGAAAACTGCTGGTGGGAATAAAATAGCCTACAGTTTAAAACACATCTAGTGTGTTTGCTGCCAAAAAGCCCCTTTTTTTGTTTCATCTGACCGAATCCGGTCCCTTTTGAAGTTCCAGTCGTGTCTGACAACTGAATATGCTGGAGTTAAATTTTAGCGGAGCGAGGAGGATTTTTCTTGAAACCCTCCCGAACAACATGTGGGGATGTAGGGGTTGTTTGATAAAAAATTTTTTTGGCTTTCTGACCCCAAGACTCAACTAATCTCTGCAATTCTCCATCTGTGATCCTTGGAGAGTCTTTGGCCACTCAAACTTTCCTCCTCACCGTCCATTAAGACAATATAGACACACGTCCTCTTCCAGGCAGATTCGTAACATCATTAGTTGATTAGGCCTATAAACAACAGATTGATAGCTGCGGCCACCGATCAAGAGATCGAATCATTTATTAATAAATGGCTTCATCTTGCAAGTGACCGAGACGGAGGGAGAAGAGAAAGAGAGAAATGGAGGAGGGTCCAAGACACCAGTAAGTCAGTTACATTGTGTTTTTGCTAGATGTACATACCATGGTCTGTCTGAATACTTTATTTTGATTGGCTGCAAGGTGTAGCCATTTGTAACACTTTACAAGTTAACATTAGTTAACTACTTTAGTTAACATGTGGCATGAACAATTCTTCTACAGTATTTATTAGGGGTGGAACGGTACATGTATTCGTATTGAACCAGTTTGGTGCATGAATATACACAGAGAATACACGGTATAAAAATAAATAAAACTTGCGTGCAAATTCATTAATGTAATGCGGAACTAGTGTTAAATACGCAGGTTCTTTAGGGACACCTAATCTGTAGCTCCGCCTTAGCTCTGAAGCTCTGTGTCTATAAAGAACAGGCTGCGATGTCAAGATTGCAATGCTGGAATATGTTGTGTGCGTGCGTGTGTGTGAGAGAGAGAGAGAGAGATCGAGGCGCGGGCGCGATCTAACAGTGGAAACATAAAAACATACTCCGTCATTTTGTTCATACAGGACATCATTCAAACTGCAAAGTGTTTACTTATATTTGTGTACACTCGCAATAAAACACAACATTGTGCTTTTGTCAAACTGTAAACTCTTGTCAAACTGTAACCTACAACTGTCACCCAACCAAAATCTCTCTCTCTCTCTCTCTCTCTCTCTCTCTCTCTCTCTCTCTCTCTCTCTCACACACACACACAATGTTTAAAAGCAAAAAATATTTATCCAACCCCATTTAAAAACAATCTGTGGGTGCCATCTTTAGGACATTCATCATATTGCATTGGTTTTCATTTCTTGTCCTAAAAATAAACAGAGCACTAATCTGTTTATTTTTAAGTTACACATTCTACATTGATTAAAAAAGAATTATTTTATACAGAAATAAATTATGTATTATTAACATGAGAATAAAGTTAGTGTTAATTAAAATTTTAAGGAAAACAAATATATTGATCTGAAATGTAGCCTAGCAAATTTATTTTAAATTCATTCAGGTACAATTACAAAACACATCTAAAGTTCTTTTTGTCTTTTTATTAATTTAATTAATAAACTAATTATATAAAACTATTGTCAATGCACTACAAATAAACTGGTTCTATGCCTTTACTTTATTAATACAACTTTTTTTTTTAAATACAAGGCTTAAAGGAGAACTCCGGTCAGTTTTAACATTGAGCTCATTTTTTTGTAAATTTGGAGTGCTGTCAGTACTAGGGTTGGGAATCGTAAGAAATTTTCCGATTCCGGTTCCGCCAAACGGTTCCAGTTCCGGTTCCCATTTAATAAAAAAATATTAAAACAAACAACTAATAAAAAATAGTAGTAGGCCTAAGGGAAAAATCCACAATCCTTTTTGTGTTTATTTCTTATACTTGTCAAATGAGTTTAACAGACTGGTAATGTCAACAAATTCAATATTGTTAACCCTCTGGGGACCAAGCTGTTTTTGGGGCCCTTGAGATGTTCTGACATGCTCTGACATTTGTGCTTTTTTCAGTTATTTATAAACATGTTAATGGCAAAGGTGTAAATTCACTCTATATAGCACAAACAGGCCTACCATAATATGCGAGCAACGTGTATGTAGATGTTTGTATTTTTAAGAGAATAATGTTTATGCGTGGTTATTTAAAAAAATAAAAATGAAAGTTGCTGAAATAAGACCACAAAACTCATACAAAATATGTGCCCACAAGACTTTTGACTAATGGATGTTGTCCCTTTCAGTTCTAGCTTCAAAATTATGTGAAAATAGTCTTGCTTTATCGTTCACAAAAAAAAATACATTGATTTAAATGGTGTAAAACAGGTTTTGCTTGGAAAGCCAATATGCGAGGGGGAGGAGTAGTTTACACCTTAGTCCCACCCACTCTGCATAATGACTCTGCATAATTAGCCATTCATTCAGGTGTGACACTGACTGAGCCACAATGCAAAGACAAAATATATATTTTGAAGAAGACTTATATTGACCATTTAAGATTTTGCTTACATCTATCTTGTAAATATGTTTTGCTATTTTATTAAAAAGGTTACAATTACAACAATAATTACAATTTCAGCAATATTTCTGCAAAAAAGTACTCTTTCTTTGTAAAAAAAAAAAAAAAAAAGATTATAGGCCTACATTTTATCATATGTATTCATTAGTTTGAATATAGCCAACATTGGAACATCTTAGTCTATGACTTTATTTTTGACAAAATAGTATTTTATATATATGAGCAGAAAAGCTTATTTGATGTGACAGTATATTCTACAGTAAAAACTGTACCCAAATCTAGTCAACAAAATGTTGTCTTTCATACTTCGCCTGACTGTAACGCTGTAACTGTAAAAGCAGTTTATTCTTTCACACACAGACGCGCGATTCATATTTAGGCTAAACACTCTTTACAAATATGTACCCTTCATTCATCTCACAGAAAACGCGATTCATATTATAGAAACGCGATTCATCTTTTTGTTTACATAAGCCTACAACGTTATTCCATAACGTTATTCCACATTAACACTTGAGAAAGGATAACTTAGCCTACCTCACTCCTCAGCGGGATCTGCTCCTCATATCAGCACGGAAAATTTTCTCCATAAGGTAGGCTATATTATGCCTCTTTGTTTACAGCTGATGTGGGGGCGTTTCACAGACTGAAATGGTTCTCAGAATTTGCGTTTGAATAGCACGCGCTCTCCGGGGCGTGGTCAAATTACTTTTGAATGGCTCGTAATGAGCTCGACTGGAGTCGCTCTCTTTTTATACAGATTACAGAAGCTGATAATATTTGTTTTTTATATAAATTACTTCATTTAAAAGCTGCGATCTCAAGCTTTATGCCCGTGGGTCTGTTTGCCTGTTTGACTGAATTTTCGCGGAGTTATAGATAATTTTCGAACGCGTTTCAAATGGGAGTTTACTGACAGAGAGAAGGCAGAAATAGCATCATGTTAGTTTTTCTTTATTTGTCAAAAAGCAAAACACTTTATTTGTATTGTGAGTATACAGAAAAAAAATAGAAACTGAACAGGATCGATTGATGTATTACACGAAAATGAAAGATCAAAATTAACAGAGCATTTAGTGTTTATTTTTCATTGCTAAAAAAAAAACGAGCAAAACGCGCGGGCGCGTTTTTGGTCCCCAGAGGGTTAACCCTCTGGGGTCTAAGGTGTTTTTGGGGCCCTTGGGATGTTTTGACATGCCCTGACATTTGTGCTTTTTTCAGTTATTTATAAACATATTAATGGCAAAGGTGTAAATTCACTCTATAGCACAAACAGGGCTACCATAATATGTGAGCAACATGAATGTAGATGTTTGTATTTTTTTATTTAGTTTATGCGTGGTTATTGGACATTTTTTTAATGAAAGTTGCTGAAATAAGACCACAAAACTCATTCTAAATATGTGTCAATAAGACTTTTGAAAGTGATTATTTTTAAAATCGTTTTGAATGATTATTCATAAAGACTTTACTTGTTTCATTACTGGAGCGCTCTAGCAGTTAATAAACAGAACTGCATGCGTCTTGCGGAAGAACATTGTTGCCGGAGCTACTTCTCTCTATTTATGTCTATGACGAGTCACGCAGGCACTGGGCTACCCCGCAGCGGCTGCGATCCGCCAGTCTAAAGTATAGTCTGAGTAAAAACGCTTATCGCAGGCTTAACGTAGTAATTCAGGATAAGACAACAACACGTTTTGGAAAAAAAGGCATTCATGATGCACTCGCTCATTGTATACATTTTGTAAATTCTGAACACAAAAAAGTTACGGACTGCGTCTTTATGAATGTTTTGAAGCATCAGATGTAATCGATACACTCGCTATTTGAAGGCAACGACTTTCAAAAGGTGATTTATTTTGGTTGCTGCCGTAGACATCAGTGTTTATACTCGAATTATAAACTTTTATCTCAGTACTTCTGTGATCATTTGAATATTTGTAACAGAAATATCGATACTGTGTGATTGTAAAGCTGACAACTGCTCTCTCTGGGTCAACAACAGAGCAAACAGATTTGAATGTTCAGGGGTGAGGTTTTTGTAATTTAGGAATAAGATCGCGTGGGTGTTTGAATCGAGATCTTTTAAAGATGAACTTAATCGTGCAGCTCTCTCTCTCTCTTTGCGTTGATATCTGACGCAAAATGTATTTGAGTAGCGCGAGGGCTTTTCAGTGCATTCATTACTATTTTAATATGAGGTCAGACGTCGCTATTAAAAGGATAAACTCCAAGCACTTCACCCAAACAGCGCACCAGAACCGTTTTCAGAATCGAAACGTAGTAATTTCGTACGGTTCCGGTATTTTTTCAAAAACACTACTGGTTCTGGATAAGAACCGGTTCTCGGTTCCCAACCCTAGTCAGTACAGAGAACAACGACAAAAATCGGTGTTGCCTACACTGTGTTTTCGGTCGAAGTCCACAGTAGTCGATTGTCGAGTTCACGCGCATAGGTTTAGTTACCTATGATCACGCGCGTGAACTCGACAATCGACTACTGTGGACTTCGACCGAAAACAGGAAGTAAATACAGGTATGTGCGCTGGCTGAATTAACATCACTTTTATTCATATCTTTCACATCTACTGCAGTCAGATTCACCCAGAACTCGAAGCGACAACATTCATTAGTCAAAAGTCTTATTGACACAGGCTTCAAAATGATGTGAAAATCATCCTGCCTAATCGTTCACATAACACAATACATTGATTTACACTTTGTAAAACAGTTTTTTTGTCAGAAGAGGTTTATGCATGGGAGGGGTGGCCTATCAATATGAATGAGATTCAGACCAGGGGTGTGACAGACACTCCCCCAGTGGCTAATGGGCCATCAAGTGAGGCAGCCTGAACAAAGTAGAGGAGATTCAAAGGTTTTGTTTTTCAATCTGTTTTATTGTAATTCCTCTATGTGGAGGAACATAATGTTCTAAATTTGCTCTAAGCAAATCAAATGTGAGCAAAATAAAAAAATAATCTGTCTGCTATAAACAAAGCAATTGTGAGCGATAAACAAAAGTAAAGGCAGGTATCTCACAGTAAATGCTTATGCCCCGTTGATGCGGGCTCTAAGCAAATCAAATGTGAGCAAAATAAACAAGAATATGTACTTTTATATTATGACGATGTAAACAATTATATTTCATCTGAAAATATTCCGTCTGTGGACTTACTCAGGAAGATTCTCCATCACACTGAGAACTGAACGACACCTGCGTGCCCCTTTGCGAGGTGCTGGAGAAGGAGAGCTAGCTGCAGCCACATTCCTAAAAAACAACAACAAAAAAAACTGTTAGCATACATTATCCAAAGTAAACTGATGGGCAATTAATTGTTATGGACGCACAATGTATGTATATATCTGTTGATGGTCCATAGGACAGAGAAATATCACTGCGAGTATCTGTTTATGGGCCATGACCGCACATATTTAGTGACGCACGCAATGAACGGATCGTTCGCGAACGACACATCAATACATTTCAAACATTTACACCTGTATTCACAAACATCTGTGCATAAGGCAGTATGGAAGCATGATAAGCAGTGTCATAGTCTAACCAAAACCATACATTTATATATATATATATATATATATATATATATATATATATATATATATATATATATATAAAATGTCTAGTATTTAGACAGTAGGCCTAGGCTATCACATATTTTACCGGAGGCTGAAATATATTTAGACTAAATCACATTACACTTAAGCAGATATTCGCAAATAAGCTACATTAAACATAAGGCAGTATTTTAGCATGATAATCAGTGTTATAAGCTAATCAAAACTGAGTGAAATATATTTAATATACAAATATGTTTAGAGAGTAATAGCCATTAAAAGTAAAAGTAATCACATTAAAAAAGTTTACACTTGAGCATATACACGAATGTTAGGGATATTGTAAGGCAATCTTTCATGTAAGATGTCAAAAGCTAGCCAAAACTAAGCAAAATATAGTCTGAAAATTCATATGAGTTCTATATTATCAGAAAAATAATTATATAACAGTAAAACTTACTCTGAAATTGTGTCCTCGGCGGGATCAATTCGCTCTTCAAAATGCTGCCGTTCACAATCTTCCTCTGAGGAAAAGGTGCATTCTTCCTCACTGTCCAGAATCATCTGAAGGGCGTCTTTACCGGAGAAGCGTGCCATACTCAAAACGCGATGAACTATCAGTGAGTCTGATGAAGAAACTGTGTTTGTATGGCATTGATCGGGGGGCGTGTGCGATGCATAGATCACCTAAAGTTAACTATTTACCATGTGAATAGTGCCGGGGGCGGGGCTGCCTCAGCTCATTAGAGATAATGGAGAACGAAAAAACGGTACCTCTCCTTGCTTTTAAAGGGACTACATAAGCTGAGAATATTTGTTTTTATATATATTACTTCGTTTAAAAGAAGAGATTTCAAGCTTCATAAAGACATCTCACGTGTCTGTGTGAGAAGTATTCGCTGAGTTATGGTTCATTTTCGGACGCGTTTCAGAATGGACTTAACTGACAGAGAGAAGGCAGAACTCGCTTCGTGTTTATTTTTCTTTATTTGGCGAAAAGCACAACACTTTGTTTTTATTGTGAGTATACACAAAAATAATACACATTTAACAGGATCGATTGATGTATGAAACTCCTATGGAAAATCAAAGTCAACAGAGTATTTATGAGTTTCTTTTACACTGATAAAAAGCGAGCTGGAGGATCCTACTTCTCAAGGATGCCAAAACGTATGTGGACCACATGGATGATCTGGCACTCAAAAACAATGCAAGGACCTTCGTGAGGCTGGACGGTGTTTTCCTTGTTCGTCCTGGCTTTCCTGAGGTTGTGGATGCTATCAGTTTTTTTGACCAAATGATGTTGGACAATTTATTTGAGACGGTGCCGATGCTCATACCTTTTAAGGACAACGAGGATGGCTTAGGTTTAAGGCATATTGTAAAGCCAATTGCTACCTACCTGAGTAGCACACTCTTCGATCTTCTCCACAACCAGAAGGGGCTCGGTGGATTTGAAAGTTCATAGAAGGCCTTCCAGCTGGAACTGGCCGTTGAGGTTTTTTTTTTTTGGACGGCCCATGTGTGCAACATCGAGGCAGTATGCCTCACCCCTTGGTGTCTGTTCCACTAATTCCAACAGCTTGTCACGCATGAGGGGATTTCTAGGCCTCAATCCGATCGGATCAGCAAGTGTGGGTGAAGGTCCTCCTCCCCTGGAGACATGGATTAAGGAGGAACTCCAGAGGCTAAGAGTTCTGCACCTCTTTCCGCTGTCAGATTGCCTTCTGGCCGGCCCACAAGTGGTGGGTGAAGAGTTGGTGAGGATCCTTCTCTCAGACCAACCTATATGAGAGGAATGACCGGATTCCGATGGACTCTTGGAAAGGGCCTGACCGTCCAACCGGGCGTTTGACCGACTGCCAGATGGTTGGTGAGTTGTCAAGGGAGGTCTGCGAAAGTAAAGGGTTCGGCTATCCACACACGTTTGGCAGGGCCGTGGAAATGGTGACGTCCTTTAGCTTAAATCCAGTCCTTTGTTTAGAGTTCGGGTTGTCGAAGCTGAAGTTCTTCCCAAAAATTAAGTATTGGGATGAGAACCGGAACAAGAAGGCACGCTGGAACTTCAAGGACTTCATCGAACTCTACCGTCCTACTCAAGTTCCATCTGCTGCATCGCACGCAGCAGCTTACCTTGGAGACGTGTGCGCCAAGATTGAAGAGTTGGATCTTTCCTTCTCAAGGAACTTAGTAAAGTAAAGTATCGGGAGCATGGGATGCCATGGATGGAGATGTGTCTTGAGAGGCTACCAAAGTGTTTGCCAAAAGACCGACTAATGACGGTGCTGGCCTTCCTGGGCTCTGTTGGAATGATCCACAATGGTGACTTCGTTTCCTTCCAAAAACTTGGAGAGTTGGAGCGGCAGCTTCCCGTAACCCAGAGGCACATGAAGGAGTTGCGGATCCTGTCCCAACTTCTCTTGGTGCAGTCTCCTGCAGTCTGGAGATTTCATGATTCACTACCTACAAAGCTGGTCCTGCCTCCAGTTGTGGCTCATCCACGTCCTCCTGTAGCCCAGGAAAGAAGAGAAGTGGCTGACTTCGAGGTTGATGAGGAACCTGAAGAGGAGTTGATCGAAAGGATCCAGCCATCCACAGTTCCTGCCAGCGTGAATGCCAGGTGGACAGACCTGGAGACTGGCTACATCAATGTGAGCCGTGATATGAGCCACATCAGAGCCTATGAGGAGTACCTGAGGCGCTGCAAAGAAAATTCTGTCACTGTCCGAACGTTCAGTGCGTTCAAAAGAAAACGCCAGCGTCTGATGTCAGATGTGTGATTCACACACATCTTTTTTTTTTCATGTTCCAAATGGTTCTGTTTTTGCCAAACAATCTACTTCAAAGTGAAGATTTTTTGTTAGGTTTTTGAAATTATTTTACATTTCCTGTTTTGGAGAATAATCTACCTCAAAGTGAAGATTTTTTTTGTTGTTTTTTGAAAGTATTTTATTTTATTTTCCCTTTTTTTTCTAACGCAAGTAGATTAACAAATGGTTCGATCATGCAATAAAAAGCAGTGTAATGTCAGTGCCGGTCCCAAGCCTGGATAAATGGGGATAAAACACTTATACAAAGATTAGGGGAATGAAAGAGAGGTTTGGAGGGGTCTGGTCCTGGTTTTGAGTGGTTTTGGGTGGTTTGGGTTAGGTTTTAGGGGGTTTTGTTTTGTGTGGGACTTGTGTTTTTTTTTTTTGGGTGGGTGGGACTTGTGTTGTTTTTGGGCTTGGACTTGTGTTTGAGTTGGGTGGGACATGTGTGTTTTTTTGTGAACATATAGCTCCGCCCAGGAAGCTGTCAGTGACATAAACTAGGTAACTAGGTGATTGGTGTCATTGGAAAGGTCTCTGTGAGTGCTTTCCAATGACACCTTGGTTGTACCGCTGGGACCTTCCTAGACCGAGATACATTTTTGAAACATGAATATATTTTATCCCATAGCTCCGCCCAGGAAGCTGTCAGCGACATAAACTAGGTATCATTCGAAAGGGTTTTCTCAGACCTTTCCTCTGATGCCTCTGTGATGTAGGGGTCATGAGATATTGACACTCTAAATCTAACCGGAAGTGAACATATAGCTCCGCCCAGGAAGCTGTCAGCGACATAAACTAGGTATCATTGGAAAGTCTTGGTGAGGCCCTTAAACTGACACAATACTTATGTCGTTCTGAGCTTTTGGGGCGGAGCTATGGGCAAAAGTACGATGGGAAGCTATGGGACTTGTGTTTGTTTTTTGTGTGTTTGTTTTTTGTTTTGTGTAACTCGGTACGTGTACTAACTGGGCCACGCGCAGTCAAATGGAGTCGGTCTCGTCTCTCTAGCGCCACCAGGCGCCGAGATATGGTAGTGCACCACCCTTATTTTTGCCCCTATCGAGCTCAAGTCTTGTGGGCATAGCAATTGGGCCGCAGCTGTTCGATTGGACTTGGTCACGTGTCCATAGCGCCACCAGGCACATCTGTGTCCTCATAAACCAAACAGTTTAAAAAACATTGTAAGTGTGAGAGAGTGTGAGTCCAAAAGTGAGTTTTGTTTCTACCCCTGCTGTTCCCGCACAAGGTTGCAATTCCTAAATGTGATCTAACAAAGCTAAAGAGGTAATATTAACCATATATGCTGTTTATATTGCTTGTAATTGGGATGAAGAAAACATCTGTTGAGTATTTTTTTTCTCAATGTTTATTTTTTATTTAACTAAATGATTATGAAAAATATACATTATACAGAACATATAATAATAGTAATACAAATATTACTGTCGACATGGCTGGAGCGATACATTTACCAAACATTTTAGAAAAGGTCTCAAAAATTGGGCCCCATATTCTAGCAATTTCGGACATGATCAAAACATGTGATATAAAGTAGCAGGAGCTTGTTTACATCGATCACAAGTAGGGTCTACATCACTTTTAAATTTAGCCAATCTGTCCATTAGACCAATGGAGACGATGTACAATTTTAAACTGGACAATCGTGTGCCTGAGACTTATAGAGGATGAGTGTATTCTCCGAATTGCTTCCTGCCAAACATCGTCTGATATTTGATCCTCAATTTCTTTTTCTCACTTTTGTTTTAATGATTCTAAGGCAGTCAGATTGTGTAGATTGAGTAGTCCATAGACTTTACTTATGGATTGTTTTACTCCACACCTGTACTCGAGAATAGAATCAATGAGAGATGGAGCGGGACAACGAGGGAAGCAGCTTGAATTTGATGACACAAAGCTTCTATACCTAAAAAAGTGTGTATTAGGAATAGCACATTTTTGGACTAACTGTTCGAAGGAGGCAAATGTGTCATTCAAATACAAATCATGTAAATGACCTAATGCCATTTTTTAACCATATATCAAACGCTGCATCTGTCATAGGAGTAAATATGTGGTTCTGTACGACAGGTGAGGCAAGCGGAAGGTTGTTAACACCGGCGGCACCAGGGGGGGGTCTTGGGGGGTCTCAAGACCCTCCCAAAAAACCGCCTTGACCCCCCATTTGACCCCCCACCCCCTTCCTGATTAAAAAAATATATATATCCGGGATAAAGATTTAAAAATGTTTCTCTTCAAACTACGCAGAACAATAATAATGAATTTATTCGACATATAAAAAAAATATAAACATAAGAATCACTGCGACGCCCCATGAACGTCGCTGCGCCTTGCGTCATTGCGTTCAAGGCGCTGCCGCGAGCCCGCAAAAGCTGCTACGCTACAGCTATAGCTTGAAGCTAAAAATGGATCGCTTTGTTATACCTCAAAAAAAATTGGACGCAGACGGAAATTATAGCAATGGGAGTGAAAATATACCCGTTGCAGTGGAGGGCGAGCCCTGCTTGATCCTAGAAACAGAGGACACAGAGGAATTGGAGGATGAGGAGGTGCAACCGGAGCAACTCGCAGCCCCCGAGGCAGAGGAGACAGGTGAGCAGATGGAAAGAAATGGCGCCTCATCGAGCGCTACAGCGGCCCCCATGACGGCGAAGTGGATTTAACGGGGGATTTAAGCCATGGCCCAGCCGAGAAACCATAACAGCCTCAACTAAAATCATACCCGCGTCGTTCTTTTGGATTGCAGGGGCAGCTAGCATCCAGGGGTTTTAGTTACTCGTGGTTCAAACAGTACCAGTGGCTTGAATATTCTGTGTCAAAAGACGCGGCTTTTTGTTTTGCCTGTCGTAATTTTTTTCACAGTGTGCATGGATCTGGTGGTCACTCAGAAAAGTGCTTCACCCAGGAAGGGTTTAAAAACTGGAGAAAAGGAGGAGAGAAACTGGCGCAACATAACACCAGCGCTTCTCACAAAGTGGCAATGGAAGGGTGGTGTGAATTTAACCCTCTGGGGACCAAAAACGCGCCCGCGCGTTTTGCTCGTTTTTTTTTTTAGCAATGAAAAATAAACACAAAATGCTCTGTTAATTTTGATCTTTAATTTTCGTGTTATACATCAATCGATCCTGTTCAGTTTCTATTTTTTTTCTGTATACTCACAATAAAAATAAAGTGTTTTGCTTTTTGACAAATAAAGAAACTTTAACATGATGCGATTTCTGCCTTCTCTCTGTCAGTAAACTCCCATTTGAAACTCGTTCGAAAATGATCTATAACTCCGCGAAAATTCAGTCAAACAGGCAAACAGACCCACGGGCATAAAGCTTGAGATCGCAGCTTTTAAATGAAGTAATTTATATAAAAAACAAATATTATCAGCTTCTGTAATCTGTATAAAAAGAGAGCGATTCCAGTCGAGCTCATTACGAGCTCATTGACTTTAATTCGTTCACGCCTACTCACGGAGCGCGCTATTCACAAGATAATGTGTTAAGCCATCTATGCAAAACAGGTAAACGCCCCCAAGCAAATGCATTAAACGCTTCAAGTTTCATCATTCAGTCACCTGCGCGTTGGGAAGATGACACGGTACACCGGTGCGGAAGCCCTTCAGCTCGTCCTGGATACTAGAGACGAAGAGTCCAGATTTTCATCAGAAGAGGAGCGCCACTACTCTGATGACGACCGTTTGTATTTTGAAGAGCGAATTGATCCAGCCGTGGATAGAATTTCGGATGAGTAAGTATTTATTCTTACTTGCATTAGTTGACAAGCTATTCAAAACATGAGCTTACATATTATACTGGGTGGACTTGCCATCCAGAGTATTGACATTTGATATCTACCTATATTCAACACGATCTAATGAAAGTGCATATCTATACCATGAATTTAATATCTCGTACCATTTCAACGTCAAAAATGTTTTGTTTTGTTTTTTTGTGTACATACAGATGGTGGACAACCAGAATGAGACTTTTACCGCCGCCGTTCCCGCGGCGGCAAAATTGGGATGTGTATTTGCTGCCTTTTACCGCTGAGTGGCGCTGTAATCACAGACTTTGAAAAGTGTCAGTTTATTCTCTTTATGACGTAATCTGCCGCGGCAGTAATCTGAGCTGAGGCCACAGATAAATTCAAGATAAATATTGTGGTTAAACGAATTCAAATTCATTAAATTTAAACAAAGTAGACACGTTAAAATTGTGTGCCCAGTTTTTCTATAATTTAGAAAGGCTATGTCAATAGGTTACTTGTCATTTACGTAAAATTAAAACATTTTCAGGACTTGCAGTTACTAACCGATGTTAGTCGGTTTAAGCATTCTTTGTTATATTCAGAATTAAATAGGCTTGCATGTTGTTATGATTATCAATTGAATTATTTAATAAATAATCAACCACAATGCCTATTACTGCCGCAGCAAAAATAAACCAGTCGAATTTCAAAGTTGTTCGCGAAATGACTAGGCTATACCGGGTGGCGCAAGTGACAGGGCAAAACAGCAGCAACTGCGGCATTTTAAAAGGTACGTTTCCTATCTGTTTATTTAAAAAAAAAAATTGAAGAAAAAAGAAACATGGCGCAAGATCTTGTAAAAAAAAAAAAAAAAAAAAAAACTTTTTTCATTCTTTGAACAAAAATGAGACTGATTGAATATGTAAAAATATAAACAAACAAAGCAGAGAATAAAACAAACTTTTAGGGAAAAAATATAGGCCTATTATGCTACAACAGAATTGGTTAACATTAACGAAAGAAAATTATGTAAAAATACATTTAAAACAAAATAAAACAAAACAAATTCGTGGCCGAACAGTAGCAAACCGAGGCTATTCAGACGATAGCTCTGTGGTCAATGCATTAACAATAGCCTCTCGGAGCTTCTAACAATCTGAGATCGAATCTCAGTGTAGCCGACAGTGTTTATGTTTTTCCGTTCTTGATGCTTAAATATGCATCTGTTTATTAAAGTCAATCGTCTTGTTTAATTATCAATTGTACATTACAACATAAATTTGCAACATTCCAGTTGTGCCGCTGCAAAGACGACACATCTGATGTAGGAAGACTGTCAGCCGATCGCACCAGAAAATGAAGATGATGAAGCTCGTCTTTAATCTGCTAAATTCTTTTTTTGTGTGTGTGTGAATCATTCACGAGATTGAGATGACTGACAGTTATACCCGGCCATAGCAACGGAAGACATTTTTCAAAACAGATCGAACAAATCAGAAAAATACTTTCAATACAGTATTACTTTCAATTAAAAAATAAACAATAAAAATGTAAAAGAAAAAGAAAATTAATTAAGTTTGAAAACCCATCGCACATTTCAAGGTATGAATAAAGTGTCGGGACAGTTTATTTAATTAAACAGGGTTGCATCGATAGAGTTTATTCCCTTTGTGATGCAAAATAAGAAACACAGAATCTTATTCTTGCAACATTTTAAATTTCTATTGTCAAAGAAATTGCAGCTAAATTAAACAATTTAAACGGTACAAAACGAAAAAAGTTCAAAGCAACATAAATTAAGAACAGGCGTTTTTCTTTGCCTCTCTCGCGCTGGATATTTTTTTAGTAAGTTTGGTCTCCCTCACTGCGCGCGGCGGGTCTTTCTCGAAATTAAGCATTTCAGCGTAAAAAACACCATACAGCTGATAATACTGTATATGTCGCTGTGTGTCATCCACACAAATCACGAAAGAAAAAACTGTAACAAATAGCTTTTGTTCCTTCAAAGATACAACATGCCTTGCTGAATTCACTTTACAATAAAACGAGGTGGGTCGCGAATTAAAGAGCTCTGTATCTGCTAAATTGAAATTGTGTGTGGAAAACCTTTAAATACAATCAATAAAACTACAATATATAATTTAATAAGATATAGGGCCTACTGTACATAGGCTATGGACTTTTGGAGATTTTGAGATTAATCCTTAGAAGAATTTTGCCTTTGCCTGCTCATCAGGCCGGCTCCGACACTCTCCATATGAAAGACGGAACATTAACACCTCTGTCCTGCACCCCCACGATAAAGCAACTATTGCCTTCTCCAAACCCCCCACAGGCTAGCTGAGTTTGCAAAACAAACCTGGCACTCGTCGTGGTGTGCCAAAACACTTAATTATAAACTTCAATATTTCATTCAAAACAATCTCAAAACGCTTTGTGACATTTTGAAAAGCCGTGGATGCATTACTGACACTGAAACCACGAACGCAAATACTGGTTCTGATTTTATTGTTTGTCGTTTAAACGTCATATATATATATATATTTTTTTTAACAGAACTGCTTTTGAAATTACGATTGGAATTATTATAGGCTACAGAAGTAAAGTCATTGTATAATATTTGTTCCTTAGTGTAAAATGGAAATGCATGTGATTTTTTGTTTTAGAACTAGACAAATCTCTCTGCATCAACAATAGACTATAAAATGCATTAATAGGCTAATATAAAAATATCAGTAGTCCAAGTTAGTTCGGGATTCGAACCCGTGTCATCTAAATGATCGTAACGTAAGTTCAACCACTCGGCCACGATTCACTCGTTGCGACATGGCCTAACGTTCCAGTGTGTGTTCGCTCAAACGCTCTTCATTCAAATGAACGCGCCACCGCCTTTGTCGAACACTAATTCAACATGCCAGAATAAAACCTGGCTTTAGAACAATGCATAGCGCCACTCATCGTGGTGTGCCAAAAAAATTACAATAATTTAGTTTCATTTATTTCAGTGTTAATGTTTGAGTTAAAAAAATCCTCTACAAATTAAATTAACACAAAGTCGGCTATAAGAGTCCTTTATAGGCTACGTAAAAAAGCAAAGGGCTTACAGTCTTAACATTTGGGCTACTTTGCTTAAATTCGATACATTTATTTTCAGTAGGGCCTAATAAATTTGTAGGGATGTAATTTCAGTATGCTTTACTAACGCTATGTATTCAATTAAAGTTCCAAGAGGTCTGGTCTCTATATTTCCTTCCCAGCTGACACTAATATGCAAGTGCACAGGAAAATTCTATTCTAAAAAAAAAAGTCTATAGGCCTACTATACTGTTGTAGCCATTAAATAATCTCATTTAGTATCATATTTGTTAAAATATTATAATGTTATTTTTTTTCCATCTATGTTGAATATATGAAAAGTGAACAGCACGAGTAAGATAGGATGCATTATATCGAGAGATGGATATGGAGTGGGTCAGACATGATTTTGACCACTTCATTAAGTTTTGTTTAGTAGAAAACCTTTCTTTAAAGTGAATTTCGTTTTCTATAAATTGTATCTTAATTTTAATAAATTTTTCATCAACCAATTCCCTGGATTTAAATAAGTAAGAGAAGCAAATATAACAGACACTAATCATGGAGGCGCCCGCGCGGTCACTTGCATTGCACGTCAGCTGGAGCGCATCTCATCCTCCTAACTTAACGAAACTCAGCGTATGCCTCACACAGACATGATAAATACATCAAATACACAAAGCTTGAAATGTCTTCAAACGAAATAATTCAAAACGAAAAGAAAAAGGCTACTCTCTGATTATGTCTTTATGTGCATTTCTCTCTAGGTGCGTTCACTACAAATATGGCGATCGTCAACTTCATCTTTGCAGTCGACACTGTCAGAAAACACTAGTTTATTGATAAAAATCAATGCACGCATCACCGGATTTACAAATACACATCTTGCTTGTTGCACGCACACATTATGTCGAAAAAACGAAATATTATGTTGAAATAACATTATTATTAATAATATATCTTTTAGAATATTTGATTAAATGCTGATTGTTGCGCTTGTTCAATTTAATAAAATTAAAACTTTAATTGTGATAATTAAAATAATTGAAAATTAAATATTTAGTGGCCAAGTTTTGCTAATTTATTATATAGGCTATTATATGCCTATTGCCTATATTAAGTAGGTATAAGTATATTAAGTATATTAAGACAAGGCATATATTAGTTATTTTAGCTGTTATGAGAAAAAAAAATCTAACGAAATTTAAAATCTAAATCTAATAAATAAAAAATAAAATATCTAACGCCAATTCAACATGCCAGAATAAAACCTGATTTTTGAACAATGCGTAACGCCACTCGGCCTGGTGTGCCAAAACACTACATTTTAAACTTCAATGTTTAATTCAAAACAATCTCAAAACGCGTTGTGACATTTTTTTAAAGCAGTAGCCTAGCCTATATACATTAAGGGCATTGAAACTAGGATCTTAACTAAAACGCGTTCCGAGTAATCTCTCAAAAATTATGCCACACTACTCCATGTATTTTTTTTTTAAGGACTGCTTTTGAAATCACTATAAATTACTATGCAACTGTATCGCTCATGAGAGCTCTTCATTTATCTAATTCCTCAATAGAATAGTAAAAATATTCCGCGTCATTGCTCCTAATATCGTCTCTCTTTTTAACTTTTGATTCTATTTTTTCAGTTCTAAAATTGATTCTATCTTTGGTTCTATTCTGTTGTAGCCTAATAGGCCTATTTATATATATGAAAAATATGCCTATTAGGCTTAGGGTTTTATATTTAACCCACTTACATTTTAAAATATGGCAATTGCTGCTGTTTTGCACAATGTCCCTTTGCGCCACCTGGCGGTCATTTCGGGAACGACTTTGAAATGCGGCTGGTTTATTTTCGCCGCGGTGCGCGGCGGTAATAGGCATTCTGGTTGTCCACCATCTGTATGCTACACCCCTTGGTTAAGAAAATTTGTATTTGTATGTGTAGCCTAGCAGTAAATGATATGTTTAGATCATTATGTATGAAAGATAGAATTTAGAAATTATTTTAGAAAGTAGGCCTAGTAGGTGTTTAGATTATATTTTGACTATATAAATGCTACCTCATTATCATTAACGATGCATGCTCGCAAATATCAGTTGTAAATGTGTGTAAATGTGCTGAAATGTGTAAATATACCCAGTTAATGAAGTGCACAAATGTGTTAGGCTAATGTTTGCGGTGTGCCTCTCCGGTAATGGCCCATTGACACGCATATAGGCTTATTGCACGCGTCTAAAATTATTTACATCAGTTATTCATTATAGACTAATGCTACTATAGTTATATTTATGTAATAATATTCTTCAACTTTTTTAAAAGGAATGTAGCTTCATCACTACCTCCGCCTGCAACTCGGAGTGCGCTTAGCAACACAGTCAGAAATCAGAAAGAGTAAGTACATATTTACCAACTGCCTTTACTTTTGTTTATTTTCCTCACATTTGATTTGCTTAGAGCCCGCATCAACGGGGCATAAGCATTTACTGTGAGATACCTGCCTTTACTTTTGTTTTTACAAAATTACAATAAAACAGATTGAAAAACAAAACATTTGAATCTCCTCATTCTTTGTTAAGGCTGCCTCACTTGATGGCCCATTAGCACTTGGGGGAGCGTCTATGTCACACCCCTGGTCTGAATCTCATTAATATTGATGACCCATTATCACTCCCACGCATAAACCTCTTCTGACAAAAAAACTGTTTTACAATGTTTAAATCAATGTAGTGTTTTATGTGAAAAATTAGGCAGGATGATTTTCACATAATTTTGAAGCTAGAATTCAAAGGGACAACATCCATTAGTCAAAAGTCTTGTGGACACATATTTAATATGTGTTTTGTGTTCTTAAATCAGCAACTTTCATTTTAATTTTTTCCAATAACCACGCATAAACATTATTCTCTTAAAAATACAAACATCTACATACACGTTGCTCGCATATTATGGTAGCCCTGTTTGTGCTATATAGAGTGAATTTACACCTTTGCCATTAACATGTTTATAAATAACTGAAAAAAGCACAAATGTCAGAGCATGTCAGAACATCTCAACGACCCCAAAAACAGCTTGGTCCCCAGAGGGTTAAATAGACTCGAAAATTATGTTGGCATTAGTGGAATTGCACTAGCATGGTTTAAATCATACTTATCTGACCGTTATCAGTTTGTAGCAGTAAATGAAGAGATGTCTTATCGATCACAATTTCAGTATGGCGTACCACAAGGCTCAGTACTACGACCACTGCTGTTCACTCTGTACATGCTACCATTAGGAGATGTCATTAGGAAACATGGCATTGGTTTTCACTGTTATGCCAATGATAGTCAGCTCTATATTTCTTCAAAACCAAACGAAACCTACCAATTCACAAAATTAACGGAATGCATAGCTGATATAAAAAATTGGATGACTCGTAATTTCCTACTTCTAAATTCTGAAAAAACAGAGTTTCTAATTATTGGACAAAAAACGTCCTCACGTAATAACCTAGAATACTGTCTAACACTTGATGGCTGCTCTGTTAAGTCTTCGTCGTCAGTTAGGAACCTGGGTGTGCTCTTTGATACCAATCTTTCATTTGAAAGTCACGTGTCTAGTATCTGTAAAACTGCATTTTTCCATCTTAAAAATATATCTAAATTACGCCATATGCTCTCATTGACAAATGCGGAACAATTAGTTCATGCGTTCATGACCTCAAGGCTAGATTATTGTAATGCTCTACTGGGTGGTTGCCCTGCACGCTTAATAAACAAACTACAGCTGGTTCAAAACGCAGCAGCTCGAGTTCTTACCAGAACCAGGAAGTATGACCATATTAGCCCAGTTCTGTCAAAACTGCATTGGCTCCCTATTAAACATCGCATCAATTTTAAAATATTGCTGATCACTTACAAAGCATTAAATTGTTTAGCTCCGCAGTACTTGAGCGAGCTCTTAACGCATTATAGTCCTTCACGTCTATTGCGATCTCAAAATTCCGGCCAGTTACTAATACCTAGAATATCAAAATCGACTGCTGGCGGTAGATCCTTTTCCTATTTAGCACCAAAACTTTGGAACAGTCTTCCTAGCATTGTCCGGGAAGCAGACACACTCTGTCAGTTCAAAGCTAGACTAAAGACACATCTCTTTGACCTAGCTTTCACATAACACATTATAGACTTCTATAATTCAGTGTTAGGCTGCATAGATTAGGTCAGCTGGAGCCGGGAACACTTCCCATAAATCCTGATGTACTCGTTACATTATAAGAAGAATGGCATCTACGCTAATTTTAGTGTCTTTTGTTTATCCCAAGGTTTTCCCGCAGCCTGCCGGGACACGATGACAACGCAGTGCTGAAGTGCCAACTAGTCTCTCCCTATGGAGGATCCCTTTACCACTCTACAGATAAAGCGTCGTCGGGAAAACTCAATTCGCGTATCTACCCCGAATTGATAAAATAAAATAAAATTCTGTATCAAAATTATAAGGAAACACCAGTACTTTGTTTAGGCTTGGTTTGTAGGGAATTCCAAACCTGCGCACATATATTCAAACGCACATAACTATAGAACCAATTCTTAATGCGCATGTGACCGCCATCAGCATTTCTCACAGGTTCACGTTTAAAGTCTGTGTAGAGAGAATGGTGTCGTCTTGGCGGCCCCTAATTTAATAACAAATGATCGTTGCAACGGAAGCAAATCAATCAAAACTAACTTTAGCTGGAAAATAACTTTATTAAAGAACCGTTATAAAGCCAAAACAATCTCTGTTACCTTAAATTATACATGTATCTCTGTAAAACTGCTTTGAAACAATCTACAATTGTTAAAAGGGCTATATAAATGAAGATGACTTGACTTGACCTCTTTTATCTCCTACCTTAAAGGGACACTTCACCGCTGAATGTGTATTTAAATTGGATAATTTATGTAGTAGAAATGTGAAATTATTTTATAAGTTGGTGCCTTCTAGACTGAGAAAAGCCAGAAAATGTATTTTTGGCTCATGTGGATCAAAGACAACAACTCCCAGAATGCACTTGGTTCGCTGCCCTGCGAGGCCACTACCAAGCCACGCCTACCAGTTACAGAGGGCAGTATCGGAAGAAATTATACAACTAGGCTACTAGTTGACTGGAAACTGAAAAGACGCGTTTTATCGTGAGTCTTGGTGACTAGTTAGTCCACCCCAGCTCAAGTCTGCCCGGGCTCTTCGGACATGTCCGGCCGGGATTTCGAGATCGCCCAAAATGTCCGGGATTCGGCTTTTGCGTTCTATAGTCGCCATTCATTATGTAGGAGATATTGCACAATGCCCATAGGCCGAATATTGGAGTATAATGATTGCCAAACAGACAAAAAACAAACAAACAAAACATTTAAATTAACAGGCTACCACTAGCAGGACTCCATCCTAGGCCCACCTAGGTCCAGGTCATCACAGAACGGTGGTGGCAGATTCCCAAGACACACACACACACACACACATCCAAAGAAATAAAAAGTAAAACAGAATGATTAAACCCAGGAAAAACAGTGACTAGTTAGACAGACGAAGGCAATCCTCCTGTAATCACAAGCATAAATGGTTTATGATGCGAAGTTCGATAGCATCGTGACAATTTAAAACAATATTAAAGGATAATTCCGGTATTTAGCACTTTGAGTCTCTTTTCTGGTTTGTTTTGGATGACCTAGAGTGGTGGACACAGAAATGTTGACGATGGGTCCCGTCTCGACTTTTTCACTCATTTAGAATCGCCTTTGACTTCTTCAGAGTGGCTGGCTACGGGCATGCACAAACATGTCCTTAAAACAACCCTTAACGTTCGTTTTCAAAACTGTGCAACTCACTGAGTGTTTTATATATATATATATATATATATATATATATATATATAAATAACAGTTAAATCTTTGCTGTGTACTGTTTAAGTTAAGTCTATTGTGGGTGATTGATTCACACTGCCAAATGAGGGAGCTGGCTAGGAGTGGCCAAACCAATGATTATTCAAACTTTATTTTCAATACAAATCACTCACAATTCACAGAACTTAACATTATTATAATATAATACTTCACACCAAAAAAAAAAAAAAACACCATTCTGTCCTGCCAGGAAACACTGCCCTTGGGGGAGGTGAATAAAGTGGCAAAGCTCTCCCTAACAGCACCCTGCACTGGGCCTGAATAGGTTTTAGTATTCTTCCGAAGATTTGGATTACAGCACAAATATTTAATAGTTTTATGATAATTTTATGATAAATAATCATGGGGTTAATGGTGTAAGATAAAAAGACACAGCAAGTAACATAGTCATAATGAAGTTCCCATTAAGAGAAATTAAACATTAATAGCTTTCATGCACGCAGTCTTTTCCGGAAAATAACCATTTAGAGGTGGTTTGTAAATAGGACATTTTGAAAAACACTGGCATTTTTTCTGGGATGAGAAGTTGTCACATATCAGCCAGGCTCTCCAGCCAGCCAATCACAATGCTCACTCTCACCAGAATACTAATCGCACACTCCTGAACTGCATCTCCCCATCACCAGCTCCACCACTTAAACACACCTCGCACCAGTTCAATGTCTTGTCTTGTTCATAGACACTTGTTTGGACTCCATACCTGACTGATTTATACTCTAGCGATAATTATCCTACGTCACAGGTGTCAAACTCAGTTCCTGGAGGGCCACAGCCCTACAGAGTTTTGTTCCAACCTTGCTTCAACACACACACGCCTTGATTAGCCCGATATGCCCTTGATTAGCCCGTTCTTCGTACGTCGCTAACTCAGTTAGCTGGATTTGATTGTTGGTGATTTGGCATGATCTTGGATTGTTTGGTTCTTCGACGCTCATCCTGGACTTGCTGTCATAGCAACAGGTGCGCAATCTTAAACCTGCTCGGGAGCAGAGGCTTATTTCATGTTATCAGGATTAGACTGCGGCTTCATAAGCGGAGCTGATACGGGAAGTCCAGCGCAGCGCGATAGTGCACTTTCTGAGATATATGTTTTTTTCTCGTGACTCGTGAGATTGTCGTTTACATTATTAATTTGTTGGAAACGCACATTTATTTTCGACTTGTCGGAGTCGGGCTTTAACTACAGCACAAACTGTTGTGACAGTGTTGTGACAAACAAAAAGGGTGCATTGCCCTAAGATTATTTGCGAGTGGCTCTCTCCTTTATACTATTGGAGATGCGGAGAACTTGATGGAAAGTGCAGTCTGTCGTGTCATTCGGAGTTTACCTGGCGCTTTTAGGTTTAAAAAACAGTTTTAGGTTTTTTTGTGGCATTTCCAAGCCACTGAAGACCCAAGGTTGTAAAACAGTATTTTTTAAAGCAGTTTTTTTTTTTTTAGGCTATCATAATTTTTTATGAAGATCATGCAATCATGACTATGCCGATTACAGTATATGTCACTCAGGCTTATAGGCTAGACCAGGGGTTCCCAAACTTTTCCATTCCAGGACCCACCTAGACAAGAATAATCTATCTCAAGACCCACCAAAATAGAAAATAATTTTAAAGCATGAATGTGGGGTGGGAAGTGTTAGTTCTCTTTGGAGCAGTTTTTTTTCCTTGTTATAGTATGAATGACAAGTTTAATTGCAATACAAACTTTTGGCACATTATAAAAAATTGAGAGCCTAACAGCCTAATGGCTGTTGAAATAATGTGAAGAATACTGAGTAGTTTTTGTCTGCTGCCTCAACTGATTTATCAGACATGGCAGAACAAATTTAAAGAAATGAAAAAAGATTAAGTAAGCTTAATCATAACCAAAGGTTTGATATGACAAAAATCTGAATATAAAAAATTATAATAGACTAATAATTTTATTTGACAGTAGGCCCATTTCAATACTAATATTTATGCTGCGAGTGTTGTTAAACTCATTGCGTTGTTCAGCGCAGAAAACGCTTTCGTGCTCGTGTGTGTAGGCTACATGTGAAATACTTTTTATATATAGGCTATATTTTTTGCGTTGTAGCAAAATGCATGCAAGGGCATGCAAACAACGCACTCTTACGACAACCATATCTCTGAAAGACAACAGTGCTGTGTTGAACAGACGACAGAGAAATCAGTGCGATTTGTTTCATGAAGCGCGCGCTTGCGACATGTTGTGTTAACAATTTTAGCGTCTCAGAGCGGCGCGGTTCTTTAAAGGTGAACTAAGTAACTTTTTTACCTTAACTGAACAGCTTCAGAGTCATTGGAATGGTTATATTACGTATTTCGGGTTGAATGGTGGTCGTTTCGCACCCCCCTGGTGCCCGTGAGCGAAAAATCCGCACTTGCAACTTTGAGCCACCGGCCGTCACGTCTGGAAGTATCGCGTGATATCAGGTCTCGCGATGTAAACAACTGCTTTATGGCCAAAAGAAATCTGCTCAAATACTGTCATTATTGCGCTCCCTCACGCTGTCCGAACCCGAATGGAGAAGACGTTTTAAAGAATGTCCCATCTGCTTTGATGTCGATGATCTATAGCCTCTGGTGTCTGAGAATCAACAACGAGTTTTTACAACAGTGTTGTCAAATATCTATTCCGAAGCTGTGGGGGGAGCTCTAGAGAGAAACCTGCGAGCAAAAAGCGAGAATACAGCGAAGAAATCCTGAAACTACTGAGCCCTGGGGCACGTTCAAGTTCAAAACGGTGCGCAACGTTTTGCTACGGTTTCCGGGTTGAACGTCATGTTTCCTGGAAGCGGCGTGCACCGGTGTGCAACGGGGTTTGAGATACGTTTTCTCTTGTTTGGTGGGTGTGTCAGAACTGCAGTCCAATCAGCAGCAACATGTATATAAAGCACGTGGTATTAAAGTGAACTCGCACAATGGGTTCAAGGAAAGTAATTTACAAATGTGTTCGATGCAGCTCGGTATAAGCAACAACTGAGGATATTAGAAGACATGTTTGTCGTAAGTTTTATTGTAAAAATATAGGATATCAACATAATGATGTAGTTGTTTATATTTTTAGCTTCATTGCAAGTGTATGACAGGTATAGAAATAAACAATGGTAATTAAGGGCTTTTCCTAAAAATGAGAAAGAAAATACAGGGTATTAAAACAGTATGAACTACAAATAAAGTCAGTATGTGAGGCTAGATGTGTTTTAGTCTGAGTTAGGTAAGATGTGTGCTTCAGTTTCAGCAATCCCTTCACTCGATTGGGATGTTCTCTTTTGTTCTGGGCGGCAAGTGCAGTAACTGTAACATCGAGCATATTTTGTAGTATTAAACACATATTTATACCGACTTCATCAGGCTCAGAAAATTCTTCACAAAGAACACAAAGAATGTCCTTCTCAGCTGCCATAGTTGCAACTCTTGCGTCATCAGAACAGTGTGTTCAACGCATCACCGTTTCTGTTTAAAAAACGTTGTGCAACGTTTTGTCGGGGCTGAACGCAGCCCTGCTTTAAGCAGTTCTGTGCGCCTTATTAACAAGAAGAAACTCGTTTACTCCAATCACTGCTCTGCATTCTGCATGAGATCGCATTACACCGGATAATTCAAATGTCACGAAAGGCTGATTCAGGTCTACGCTGCGTCTTCCCAAAAGCATCGGGAGCTAAGCTGATCGTAGAGACCATAAGTGGCAACGGTTTTACGATCTACTTAGGCATACAATGCTTTTGGGAAACGCAGCGCCTTTCGTGACATTTGAATTCTCCTGTGTAATGCGATCTCATAACGATTTCTATTTAACGTTGGTACATCGTGCAAAATGTTTGTGTGTATGTCATTCATAGTGACTGCGCGACCCACCTCTCCCCAATCTGCGACCCACAGTTTGAAAACCCCTGGGCTAGACCATAGACTGCCATCAAGGCCTCACTGAAGGGGATTATGTGAACAGAAAGGGGGTTCACAATGTAAATGTGCAGCCCAGTTACTATTGTGATTCTTAATATTCCAGATTAGTAATATTATATCAAATAAAAAAAAGCCAGTTGAATAAAATCTTCCATATCACAAATGTGAAAGCAAATGGCCAGGATCTGTGCATGACTTAAGCATTTTCAGAGATTCACATTTATGCACATTATTTGAAAGTGGTGAGGAAAGTTCCACAATTAAATATCAAGCTCACTGTATTACATATATGGAGGCAGAATAGTCTCAAATATAATTCACGCAAAAAACATGATTCACACATGCGTAGACAATTTCACATGCATGAAACCTAATTCACGCACACACAAAACAAATTCACGTGCGTGAAAAAAAATATATTTTAACAAAAAGCAATTCACATGCGCAAAATAAAATTATATATTCATAAATTACATTTCACAAATGCAAAACAAAATTCGTAGATATACAACTGTGCACAAAAACCTTTGAATGTTTAAAATGTACGAGTGTATCCTTGAATATGAATGTACAAATCGTTATTCACGTGTGAATCGCCTTGGCTTTGTGTGTGTGTGTGTTTTTGAGACTTTCCTGGCAGCAAACTCCTCCTACACACATGAGTCGTACTCTTTAGCCAATCAGATTTAAGCTTATCGATCGACCAATCGGTATCACGTGAGGGCGGGCCTACCGGCATGTTACGTCATCAGCTTTCGACCAAGAACCGGTTCGTGGCAATAGTTTATGAACTATTAACTGATGTAAGCAAGTGCTGTGGTAATCAGATGTCCCATATCGTGTCAAAAATGAAGAAGAATGATACTTGTTTTGTTGTATTTTAGCCACAGGTACAGACAGCTCTCACAGCTTCAACAATCACGCTAATACCCACCCTAGCTCTCAGCACTGGCCTCATCGAGATTGTTCTTTAAATAGTGAATAGACCTATCTTAATCAGCACCCATTGTTTATTTGCCATTTGTGTATGTTGGTAAATTATTAAACGCTTGTTGTTTCCCTGCATTTTTCAGGATTACTCACCTTTGGCATGACATCTGGATAGCAGTCACAGACATCTTAATTCATGTTGTTTCTTTATTCTCTTTTTTACTTTACTTTTTTTTATTAATGCCTTAATTGGTAACACTTTACAATAACGTTTCATTAGTTAACATGAACTAATAATGAACTGCACATAGGCTATACAGTTTTGTTAATGTTAATTTCAACATTACTTCATAAAAATCTTGTTAACATTAGTTAATGCACTGTGAACTACCAATGAACAGCTGTATTTTTAACTAACGTTAACAAAGATTAACAAACACAGCAACAAATGTATTGCATCATGGTTAGTTAATACATTAATGTTAACTAATGAACCTTACTGTAAAGTGTTACCAATATATTCAACATTCATTTCATTATGTTTTGTGCTGTACTGTCATCTCAAGGTTTTTAGTGTCACAGGACAATGTTGTGAAGCATTCATTTTACTTAGCCTAGTAAAATAGGCAAATCTGATTTTATGCTGATCAGACAAAGGTATACATAGAGGCAATTAAGATTATGCAACTAAGATTATTCAGTAAACTCTGTTCAAATACCATCACTTAATCTCCCACTTCCTCTGTCTGCACCTCTTGTACTATAGGGTTTTACTATTTTAAATATCAGACCAAAATCTGATATGTCCTAACAGAAAGGTCTACTGATGACTGGATTGAACACAATTAATTTGTTAACTTTTCACTTGATGTATTGCACTTATATATACTTTAAAAGCAAAGAAGACTCTGACTGGATCTCACAGCTCTGGAAGAGACATATATTTATCTGTACTGAATGTTGTGCTTCATACTTAAGATTGTCAGTTCATGATCTTCATATGTAACAGGAACATTAATAATGATTAAGTCATTTTATATATATATTTTATTCCCAAAGGATTCAGAAACTTTCAAATTAATAAAATGTGTACATCAAATATAATTATGTATTTGAATCTTTTAATTCTGACAAGAACATTTAATAATGCATGCATAGCAAGGCTTTATTCCCAAAGCGTGTACATATAGTCTGCAGGAGACAAATGAATACAGTAACAATGCATCACTTTCAACCTCTTGTTGAAACAACTGTCAAAATGGATGGCTTGCAACATGACTATTTTGAAAGAATTACAGTAGAAATTGTAAGATCACAGCACTGGTTGTCTGCAACTTCATACATCATCTGTCTCGGAAATCTGAAACAATAATACTATATAATATATGCAGCTTAAAACAAAAGAGGTGTCTCCTTATGCACTTCATTACATACATTATCATCAGTTGAATTTGTGGTGGACAGGACATGAAAATCCATCAATACTAAAAATTAATGTTTATGTTCACATGTGGACTAAACAGCAGTTCATAAACTATTGCTTCAACTGATCTCGAACTCTTTAACTTCAGTAAACACAGAAATGAACTGATCTAGTGCAGTACACATACCTCTGCTCAGCCACGAACCGGTTCTTGGTCGAAAGCTAGTGACGTAACATGCCGGTAGGCCCGCCCTCACGTGATACCGATTGGTCGATCAATAAGCTTAAATCTGATTGGCTAAAGAGTACGACTCATGTGTGTAGGAGGAGTTTGCTGCCAGGAAAGTCTCAAAAACACACACACACAAAGCCAAGGCGATTCACACGTGAATGACGATTTGTACATTCATATTCAAGGATACACATACATTTTAAACATTCAAACGTTTTTGTGCACAGTTGTATATCTACGAATTGTGTTTTGCATTTGTGAAATGTAATTTATGAATATATAATTTTATTTTGCGCATGTGAATTGCTTTTTGTTAAAATATATTTTTTTCACGCATGTGAATTTTTTTTGTGTGTGCGTGAATTAGGTTTCATGCATGTGAAATTGTCTACGCATGTGTGAATCATGTTTTTTGCGTGAATTATATTTGAGACTATTCTGCCTCCATATACATACACTTCTGCTGATCCTAACAGAACTGCATTTTTTCATAGGTGATTATGACATGTTCCTGCAGACAGGTGTTTTATGACCCCATTCCCTGACCCAAACCAGTTACAATGCAGCTCTAGCCAGGACAAGGGCACACAATGAAACTTTGGCTAACTAAAGGGAAGATTTCAGTGTCTGAAAAGTCTGAGGGTTGCACACCTGACAGGGCCTGGGACATTGTTGCATGTGCCATATTACACAACATTGCCAAAAAAAACACACAAAAAAACACTTTTCATTAAATGTTTAATAAAAGACAAATATGCTTAGTTCCTTGAGTTTTATTTCAATTGTTCTTTGTAAAGAAAAGCCAGTGGTCAAGTGTCTGCAACAAGAGATATTAGACACATGCCTCATGCAACAAATAAAAAGGAAAAGTTGGCTCTACACTGCCCACCTGTAGGCCTATGTCTCCTCTGTCCGTGCAGACTCTTCTGTAGGCCTTTCTGGAGATGTGGAATCCTGCAACTTATATTGCAGCCATAAAGCATACAAGTATAAATGAAGTAAAGTTATTAATGCACTTGCAGGTAGGCTAGTTCCTCCATATGACCGTTATCTGAGAGGGTTTATTCACTGTCCAGTCTACTAACTCTCAGTAGACTGGTAGAGTAAGAATAAGTTGACATGTAGTTGCAATGTTATTTATAGTCAGTAGAATGTCTGTTGGAGAGCACTAATACTCTGATGAGAGTTAGTTGACAGGTAGTTGCAAAGTTACTTACAGTCAACAGAATGTTCAAAAGGGATCATCAAAATATAGTGTTACCTAACCTGTTTTTGCAAGAATTTGTTTTTAAGAGCCAGGTAATAACGCTCTTGTTGAGCAATACACCTACCCAGTTTTTCTTCCAATGAAAATGCTTTCATTAAAAAATTCCTGAACAAGAACTATAAATATGACCAAAGAACCCAGTTGGTTTCAGACTTCAACTGAAGACATTACCAGACGACTTCATTTCTTAACATACCGAATGCACGCAAGAACCCTAGGTGAGACACCACTTTAATATGATAATACTATGACAGTGTGAATAGCCTCTTATGAAAAAGAAGTTTATCAAGTGTGCTATTAGTATACTAGTTTTAAACTTAAAATAGGAAAGTATACTTTCAGTCTACTTTTTATATACTTCTCAAAAATATACCTGTATTCTGGGTGAAATATCCATTTAAAGTGTATACAATACCAAATCTTCTGAAGCCACATGACAGTTTTTGCTTGAGCAACAGACCAAAGCCAGCAAGGAGCAAACCAAGTCCAACTAAAACCAAGATGTTTATTCAATGATTTTGATGCACAACATTACAGGGAAAGAAACACAAAGCAACCAGTCTCCACTTTGAGTAGGGTGGTTCTTTCCCAGCTAACAGGGAACGTTCCCATAACTTTCACTAACGTTATGTATAAGTTATGTAAATGTTAGTAAAAACTTTCCTGAAATAATGTTTCTGGAACGTTCTTATAATGTTTATAGAGTTAAAATACATTCTCGTAACATTGAGAGAAAAACGTTCTTAGAACAAAGTTTTTTAGAACGTGCTTGTAATGTTATTTGTTCTTGACTGATGTTCTCATAATGTCGAGTGAAAACGTTCTTAGAACAACGTTCATATAACGTCCTTGTGATGTTATTTGTTCTTGACTGATGTTCTCATACTATTGAGAGAAAACGTTCATAGAACAACATTCTCAGATACAAAAATATGTTCTTAGAATGTTTTTCTAACATTCCCATTAAGTTATGAAAACGTTATTTCTGAATGTTTTCCGAACGTTCCAAACAACAGTTTTTTTTTTTTTTTTTTTTTTAAGTATTAAAGTTTTCTCATTTTGGAAATGTTATGAAAACGTACTCGGTTACTAACGTAACCTCTGTTCTCTCTAGAGAGGGAACGAGTATTGCGTAAGCTAGCTTACGCTGCGGGAAAGTCTCCTTTCTCGAGATACTGAAGCCAAAAATTATCCTTAATTTTTTTAAACTTTGTCAACGCAGTGCGGCAGCCTGCAGACCTAGGGCAGGCGAATCGCGTGCCCATTGGCTGCTCTGCGGCAACTGCAGCAGCCTATGGCTGAGCCTTGCGCGTGACGTCACGTCCAATGAGCGCGCTTGGCGCGCTTAATGCGTCACAGCCCGTCATTAGGGGTGTGGCTTAGCGTATATAAGCAAGGAACAGAGGCTGCTTCACTGGTTTCTGTCGCATGAAGCGAAATGAGCTCGTGGCGAGAGCACGGCGGGTTACGCAATACTCGTTCCCTCTCTAGAGAGAACAGAGGTTACGTTAGTAACCGAGTACGTTCTCTTACGAGAGGTTCTCTCGTATTGCGTAAGCTAGCTTACGCTGCGGGAACACCCTTGTCAACGCCGTGCGCGCGCCCAGCATCCTGAATGAATCCCATGGGGGGGTCCAGGGAACGCGAAGCGGAGCTGGGCGGTCAAGATACCACAGTACACAAGCACATAATATGGGGCAGGGAGCGGCACAGCCGGTCCAACTAACACTTCCCACATAGTGTAGCTCAACCAGTAGAGCTAAATCCGCAACATAGCCCGCGCACAGACAGTGGGCTGGCTTACGCGAGACTTAGACTGATAGCACTTTTGCCTGCAAAGCGGGAACTTCCAGGTTGTAAAACCTAACAAATGTGGAGGGGGAGGCCCAGCCTGCCGCCGCACAAATGTCATGAATGGGAATCCCACTGGACCACGCCCACGATGAGGCCATGCCTCTGGTGGAGTGTGCCCGGATGCCCAAAGGGCACTGCAGGTTTTTAGATGCGTAAGCAGCTGCGATAGCATCAACTATCCATCTGGACAGGGTGTGTTTCGGGGCGGCGAGACCCTTGGTGCGCCCACCAAACGAAACAAAGAGCTGCTCTGAACGCCTGAAGGCGGCGGAGCGTGAAATGTAGTTTTTTAGCGCTCTAACTGGGCAGAGGAGATTACTATCTGCCTCGCAGCCAGCATTCGGCAGGGCTGAAAGGGAAATGACCTGCGCTCTGAAGGGAGTGCCCAGAATTTTGGGGACGTACCCATGCCTCGGTCTGAGAATAACTTTAGAGTTATTGGGTCCGAACTCGAGGCACGCAGCGTTAGTGGATAACGCGTGAAGGTCTCCCACACGTTTTACTGAAGACAGAGCTATCAGAAAAACGGTTTTGAGCGTGAGGTATTTCATATCCACAGTTTCTAAGGGTTCAAAGGGATGTGCTTTCAGTGCGTCTAAGACCAGTGAAAGATCCCACATAGGAACCGAAGGGGGTCGCGGGGGGTTCATCCTCCTCGCTCCTCTAAGGAAGCGGATGATAAACTCGTTCCTTCCTAATGCGCGGCCCGGCTCTGAGACAGAGAGCGCTGAAATGGCCGCGACATAGACTTTGAGCGTGGAGGGGGACCTGCCCGCGTCCAGTAGCTCTTGAAGGAAGCACAGTACGTGCGAGACCCCACATGTCTGTGGATTAAGCCCTCTGGTAGTGCACCATTTGTTAAACACCGACCATTTAGACGTGTAGAGCCGCCTCGTGGAGGGGGCTCTAGCTTGTATGATCGTGTTCATCACCCCTTCTGGCAGATCAGCATGTAATTGTTGAGGCTCCACGCATGCAGAGACCAGTGCTCTGGGTGGGGATGCCAAATCGAGCCGTGGGCTTGAGAGAGAAGGTCTCTCCGTACCGGAATCGGCCAGGGGGCTGAGTCTGCCAATTGTATGAGTTCCGGGAACCAAGCTTGGTTCTCCCAGAACGGGGCTATGAGGAGCACTGTGTGGCGCGCTTCCCTGACTCTCTCGATGACCTGAGGCAGCAGAGAGATCGGTGGAAACGCATATAGCGGGCCGCTGGGCCATGTCTGGGCCAGCGCGTCCTCGCTCTTTGAAAAGAACGCTGGGCAGTGCGCGTTGTCTTTTGACGCAAAGAGGTCGACTTTCGCTCTGCCAAAGCGGCGCCACAGCGACTGGACTGTTTGGGGGTGTAGAGACCACTCCCCAGGGGGAACGTTGTCCCTGGACAGTCTGTCGGGGCCCTCGTTCAGATGGCCAGGCACATGCGATGCTCTCAGAGAGCGCAGAGAGTGCTGAGCCCATACGAGGAGGCGTTCCGTCAGGGCGCAGAGTTGCTTTGATCTGACACCGCCCTGGCGGTTCACATAGGCCACTACTGAAGTGTTGTCCGTGCGGACTAGAACATGGTGACCATGGAGGAATGGGAGGAAGTGCATGAGCGCTTTCTCGACCGCAAGCATCTCTAGACAGTTTATGTGTAGGAGATTCTCCTGGTCTGACCAGTGGCCATAGACCGGTCTGCCTTCGAAGAGCGCTCCCCAACCTAGGTTGGACGCGTCTGTTGAGACAACTTTCCGGTGTGAAACCACTCCCATAGTCACTCCAGTGTGATACCATTCGGCTGCTAGCCAGGGCTGCAGGGCTGAGACACAGACCTGAGTCACTCTGATTAGCGAGCCGCCGGTCGCCCAGGCTCGATGGGATACGCGCGTTTTCAGCCAGCGTTGAAGCGGGCGCATGCGCAGTAAACCCAGCTGAAGCACTGCTGCAGCTGAGGCCATATGCCCCAGAATGCGCTGAAATGCTTTCAGGGGAACCTGGTTGCCTTCTTTGAAGGATGCAGCGAGGCGCTGAATGCGGCGCGCGCGCTGCTCCGACAATCTGGCCGTCATTGCCACCGAGTCTAGTTCTATTCCGAGAAAGGAAATTGACTGCCGGGGCGAGAGCGAGCTCTTGGTCCAGTTGACCGCTAGACCCAGACCCTCCAGGTGGTCGAGAAGCGCTGTTCTGTGAGACACAAGTTCTGTCTCTGACTGCGCTAGAACGAGCCAATCGTCCAGATAGTTCAGAATTCGCATTCCCTGACTCCTCAGGGGAGCGAGAGCCGTGTCCATGCATTTCGTAAATGTACGGGGTGCTAAAGACAGGCCGAACGGCAGGACTGTGTATTGATAAGCTCGACCGTCGAAGGCGAATCTCAAGAATGGCCTGTGACGGGGAGTTATTTGGATCTGGAAATACGCGTCTTTCAGATCGAGAGAGATAAACCAGTCTCCTGGGCGAACTTGCGCAAGGATCTGTCTGGTTGTAATCATCCTGAACGGCCGTCTCATGAGAGCCTTGTTCAGATGTCTCAGATCTAAAATAGGTCTTAATGCTCCGTCCTTCTTGGGAACGAGGAAGTAACGGCTGTAAAAGCCTGACTCGCTCGAGGAAGGATGAACTTGTTCTATGGCCCCTTTTCGCAGCAGCTTTGCTATTTCTGCTTGAAGCAGATGCGCTGTTTCCAAACTCACTTTCGTTTCCGTCTGCGCTAGAAAGCGCGGAGGGCGACGAGCAAATTGGAGCGAATAGCCGTGTCTTATGGTGTTGAGCACCCATTCTGACGCGCCCTGAATAGCTTCCCATGCTTTTGCATGCATAGCTAGGGGTCGAATGGTCTCTGGGTTCAGATCGCCGCGTTGCGCGGGATGGGGAACCTGTACCAGAGAGGATGGGGCGGCGCGCGCGCCGCCGATGCTCGGACACGAGGGCAGAAGAACAGGGCTGGCCGACTGTGCAGATTTTAGAAGCTCGATCTCGGACGATGGAGCGTGAGCTGCTGCCAAGTAACCCAGGCGCGAGAGCGGCGTGGGGATAATGGTGTCTGAAAGTGGGTGCGCGTGCTCGTGAGCTGGCGCGGGATTTGCACTTATGACACGGCCAGTGTTTGGGAGCTTTATGAGGTTTGCAACCTGTCTGGCAGAGCGGGTAGTAGGCAGGTGTGAGCACAATGCTGTGGGCACATTTTCTGCACTTGATACTCGAGCGGAAAGTTTCCGCTTTAAGAGATAGCGCTCTGGACGCGTTGCTATGGGAACCTGGTCTGTGTGAGGCAGTGAGCACACGGGAGTGGGCACTTTTCCTACACTTAATATCCCTGCGGCTTGAGCCGTAGCAACTTGAGGTAACTGAGTGACAGAGCGAGCAGCGAGTAGGTGTGGGCACGGAAGTGTGGGCACATTTCCTACATTTAGTACTCGAGCGGTGTGAGGCCGCTTTATGAGAGAGCGCTCTGGGCGCGTTACCATGGGGATTGTACATGTGTGAAGCAGTGAACACGTGGGTGTGGGCACATTTTCTACACTTAAAGCACGGTGTGTGCTGCTGCAGTAGCCTGAACATAGGGGACTGACAGAGCTGTACGTTTCGATGGCGGTCCGGCCGTAGCGGGACCCAACCATCTTTTACTTTGCGGGCTCAGGCTTCAACGCGATCTTGGGCCGCGGGCCCCGTGGGGGCGGCGGTCTGTGACGGCTGGTCGAGCGTGACCTGGGGCGACTGCCCTGGCGTCGCTGCGAAGCGCTGGGAGGCCTGGAAGAGCGCTGGTTAGAGCTGCGCACAGGAGGCTGAGTTTGAGGGCGGCCTGTGGCTGGGCTCGAACGGCGGGGCAGGAAAAGGTTCATCGCCTGTGACGCCTTCTGTACTTCGGAGAACCGATCCACAATTCCGCTGACCGCAGGGCCAAAGAGGCCGGTGGGCGAAAGTGGTGCGTTCAGGAAGACAGCGCGCTCTGAGTCACTCATGTCAGCGAGAGTCAGCCAGAGGTGTCTGTCGATGACGGTGAGCGCGGCCATGGATCTGCCGATGGCTTGAGCAGCGGTCTTGGTGGCGCGTAGCGCAAGATCCGTAGCGCTGCGCAGATCAGTTAGGGCAGACGGACCCGAGCCCTTCTCATCCAGCTCACGGAGGAGGTCGGCTTGAAGGATCTGAAGGACGGCCATTGAGTGCAGGGCGGAAGCAGCCTGGCCGGAGGCGGCGAAAGCGCGGCCGGCGAGAGCTGAGGTGGTCCTGCAGGCTTTAGACGGCAGGGCAGACTTTGAGCGCCATCTAGCAGACGGCGGGCAAAGGTGCGTTGCCACAGCTTCCTCAACGGCGGGGATAGCGTTATAGCCGTTCTCGGCGGCTCCGTCCACCTGGGAGAGAGCCGAGGAGACTGGCGAGCGGAGTCTGGTGGAGAACGGAGCGTTCCAGGATTTAGAGAGCTCGGTGTGGAGCTCAGGCAGGAAGGGTGCTGACCTAGAGGCAGGCGCAGGGCGGCGGCTAGGCAGAAAGCACCCGTCAAGGCGATTGGGCTCCGGTTCCTTAGGTGGGGACCAATCCAGTCCCATTCTCTCGACCGCTTGAGTGAGGAGGCGGAGAAGCTCCGCGTCAACACTAGCACGTGACCTAGTAGACTCCAAAATCGAGGGGGCGGAGCGGTGAGAGCCCGACCAGTCCTCGCTGTCAGACGCGAGCAGAGAGCAGCTGTCAGCGGCATCATCTGCATCATCCCCCAGGACGACGGCAGTGCGGGCAGGGGCCGGCAGCTGCGCGTCGGTGAAGGGTGGGGGGGAAGGAGAGAGCGAGGCTCGCGGGAGAGGTTCCGGCGAGCGCTCAGCTGTAGCGTCCAGTTCCGGCGGCCTTTGGGAGCGACGTTTCTTCTTTCGTGGCCCAGAAGAAGTGGCCGGAGAGGGTGGAGGTTCCTCGAACTTAGCGAGTCGAGCCCGTAGGGTCGACATCGGTAACTCCTCACACTGGTCGCAGCCGCCCTCGGAGAGAGCGCGGGCTGCGTGGTCGAAGCCCAGGCAGAGAGTGCACAACACGTGGCGGTCTCCGTCGCTGAGCGCGGCTCTGCACGAGCCACAGGATGAGCGAGGCATTTGCAACAACGCCTCGCGCTCTTTTAGATGCAGGTGTGTCGCGGCGGACACACAAACACACAACACAGAGCAAAGAAAGGATATATATGCCGGATGGCGCAGCAGGCAGGGAAGGCTGAAGGCGGCGAGCGGCCGGCGTCCTCAGGCTGAAATCCTCGGCGTGCTGGTCGCTTGATTCGACGGCGGCTTCCTCGAAGATCAGCGATGCGAAGAGCTTCGCTGAAGAGACAGAAATCAGTGAAGCAGCCTCTGTTCCTTGCTTATATACGCTAAGCCACACCCCTAATGACGGGCTGTGACGCATTAAGCGCGCCAAGCGCGCTCATTGGACGTGACGTCACGCGCAAGGCTCAGCCATAGGCTGCTGCAGTTGCCGCAGAGCAGCCAATGGGCACGCGATTCGCCTGCCCTAGGTCTGCAGGCTGCCGCACTGCGTTGACAAAGTTAAAAAAAATTAAGGATAATTTTTGGCTTCAGTATCTCGAGAAAGGAGACTTTCCCGCAGCGTAAGCTAGCTTACGCAATATGAGAGAACCTCTCGTAAGAGAACATAATTTTTGTAATGTTTTCTAAATGTTCAAAACATCCAGTTTAAAAAAAAAATGTTTTAAGAATGTTTTGTGTAAACATTTATACATAACTTTTAAAGAACGTTAGTGAACGCTATGGGAACGCTCTCTTTTGGTTATAAAAAAAAAAAAAACTATAATGTGCAGGGAACGTTCTGGAAAGCTCTCTTTAAAATATACTGTAAAATAAAACCTAAAAATAACCTGCAGGGAACGTTCTCAATTAAAAAAACTGGATGTTTTTTATGAAGATCATACAATCATGACCATGCCGATTACAGATATGTCACTCAGGCTTCACTAACGTGATTGGTACCATAGACTATAGGCTAGACCATAGACTGCCATCAAGGCCTCAATGAAGGGGATTATGTGAACAGAAAGGGGGTTCACAATGTAAATGTGCAGCCCAGTTACTATTGTGATTCTTAATATTCCAGATTAATAATATTATATCTAATAAAAAAAAGGCAGTTGACTAAAATCTTCCATATCACAAATGTGAAAGCAAAATGGCCAGGATCTGTGCATGACTGAAGAATTTTCAGAGATTCACATTTATGCACATTATTTGAAAGTGGTAAGGACAGTTCCACAATTAAATATCAAGCTCACTGTATTACATACACTTATGCTGATCCTAACAGAACTGCATTTTCTCATAGGTGATTATGACATGTTCCTGCCTGCAGACAGGTGTTTACCCAAACCAGTTACAGTGCAGCTCTAGTCAGGACAAGGGCACACAATGAAATTAACTTTGACTAACTAAAGGGAAAATGTCAGTGTCTGATAAGTCTGAGGGTTGCACACCTGACAGGGCCTGGGACATTGCTGCATGTGCCATATTACACAACACTGCCAAAAAAAACACAAGTGTTGGTGTATTGTGTAAAAGTGCACAAAAGAGGAAAACACAATGTCATTACAATGAACTACACTCGGGAAACATGTGATCAATAACTCATGGCAAAATATTTTTACATTAACATAAGTTTATCAGTTTTCACTTTCACGAGTCAAAGCAATTCATCATTACTCAAGATTTAACAGTTGAAATGACTATACAGCCTTAATTTAATGCAGCAAAAATTATTTTACAGTGTAGGAGAGTAAGATCTTTTCTTTCTTTTTTTTTTGTGCTTTTTTAATCAGACAACCATTAATTTAACAGTGCCTTTTATAAAAGAGAATATAATATAACTAAAAATGTACTTCACTTTTATTTGTTCCCATGTTCTAGTGTGGTGACTCTGACATTACAATGAACAAAGTAATTATGCAATTATTAAAATACAAAAATATAGGCTAATAAGTGATAAAAACATCTAACATGGCCACTTCTGACGGATTTAAATTGTCTGCTACTTTTTGCCAGCCCTCTCTCCTGGCTTTTGCAGACTTTGAGGTGTTCCCTGGCGTTTTGATTAAACATTAAAATTCCGAAAAAACTTCTACTATTAGTTCTTGCTCTGCTGAGGAGAAAAACTGAGCCCGCCCTTTGGCCACGCTGAGCAGCCAATAGCAGTGTTGCTGATCAATGTTTCTACTATCGATACATATCCCCTTTAACCCAGCGCATGAACACGCAATTATCTCAGATAACTCAATCCAGCGATACTAATCATATCCGGCAAGTGTGTTCGAAGAACCGAATTAGCCAGATCATGATTAGCACGATGATATCATCTTGGATGTGTAATTTGATCTCGGATGTAATAAGCAACGTACGAAGAACGAGCCCCTGATTGATTAGTGTAATGCATTAGGTTCAATCCCAGCTAACAAAGAACCCAACAAACACAGAACTTTCCCCCTAATGTTCCCATATGGTTCCCATTTGGTTATTGTTTTGGGATCTTTTTTTATAACCTAAAGAGAACTTTCAAGATCTTTCCCTGCAGGTTATTTTTAGGTTTTATTTTACAGTATATTTTAAAGAGAGCTTTCCAGAACGTTCCCTGCAAGTTTTTTTATAACCTTAAGAGAGCGTTCCCATAACGTTCACTAACGTTCTTTAAAAGTTATGTATAAATGTTTAGACAAAACATTCTTAAAATATTTTTAAAAAACTGGATGTTTTGAACGTTTAGAAAACATTAAAAAAATTACATTTTCATAACAGTTCCAAAATGATAAAATGTTCTTAAAATACTTTAAAAAAAAACAGATGTTTGGAACGTTAAGAAAACATTCAGAAATAACGCTTTCATAACATTTCCAAAATGAAGAATTGAATGTTCCTTTAAACAAAGGAAACCTTATGTTCCTTTCACATAAAGAAAAAAACGTTCTAATACTTAAAAAAAAAAATAATGTTTTGAACGTTCAGAAAACATTCAGAGATAATGTTTTCATAACTTTATGGGAAGGTTAGAAAAACATTCTAAGAACATATTTTTGTATCTGAGAATGTTGTTCTATGAATGTTCTCAATGGTATGTTCTCAATAGTACCAATAGTTCTAAGAACTCTCAATAGTATGAGAACATCAGTCAAGAACAAATAACATCACAAGCACGTTCTATGAACGTTGTTATAAGAACGTTTTTACTCAACTTTATGAGAACATCACAAGGACGTTCAATCAACGTTTTTCTAAGAACGTTTTCACTCAACACCATGAGAACATCAGTCAACATTATGAGAATGTAACGTATTTTAAATCTAAACATTATAAGAACATTCCAGAAACATTATTTCAGGACAGTTTTTTACTTACATTTACATCACTTTTACATAACATTAGTGAAAGTTATGGGAACGTTCCCTGTTAGCTGGGTTTCTATTGTGTTGTTTTCCACATGTCTTGTTAGATTTGACTTGTCTAGTTGTATGTTTGAGTTTGTGTTCTTTTTTCTCTTGTGGTGGGGTTGTGTTTTTGGTTTAGAAAATGTAATTTTTCAACGTTTAAAAAACATTCAGAAATAACGTTTAAATAACATTTACAAAATGAGTGAATGGAATGTTTTCAATGTTTAAAAAACATTCCGAAATAATGGTTTCCTAACCTAATGGGAATGTTTAGCAAAACTTATTTTTGTTAGCTGGGAATGTTCCCTCAAATTTTTTTTTCTTGATGAGCGAAACTTTTCTCTATTAGGCGGACATTTTTCACCACCTGAGCAAAAACATTCTTTATACCAGACCTGTGCGGCGTACTGTAACTGTTCAAAATGCAGTTGTAACTTTTAACTTTAATGTGCCATTTCTATGTTATTTGACGTAACCTTGATTAAATCATATTTTTGAAAACAAGAAGTTAAATGAAGCAAGTCAAGTCAAGTCAAGTCAAGTCACCTTTACTTATACAGCGGTTTTTACAATACAGATTGTATCAAAGCAGCTTCACAGTGATAACATGAAAATAATACAACAAAATTTGATTCTAGAAGAAAATTGCGTTGAATATTAAATGTCCCCAAATAAGCAAGCCAAAAGCCAAGGCAACAGTGGAGGAACCAAAACTCCATCAGAGACAGAATGGAGAAAAAAACCTTGGGAGAACCCAGGCTCAGTCGGGGGCCAGTTCTCCTCTGGCCAACGAGCGAACAGTGTATGATTATGATCCAGGCAGCGTTACAGGTCAGAGGTCAGATTGGTCGTGTCGATGAAGCCTTCACAAGGCTGATGATTCCAATGAAGGACCTGCGCCTGGACATGATGACAACGCAGTTCTGAAGTCTCAACCAGTCTCTCCCTGTTTACTGAAGTCAGCTGGACCCCGGCCGTATCCAGATCAGATGGTGGACCTGCATCTGGACCTAACCATGATGCATCCCTGAAGTGCCGGATCTGGATACGGCGGACTGCAGTAAACCTTGGATAAACAGAGAGACTAATATTAGCGTAGACGCCATTCTTATGATGTAACGAGTACATCAGGATTTATGGGAAGTGTTCCCAGTTCCGGCTGACCTAATCTATGCAGCCTAACATTGAATTAAAAAAGTCTATAATGTATTATGTGTATGCTAGGTCAAAGAGATGTGTCTTTAATCTAGCTTTGAACTGACAGAGTGTGTCTGCTTCCCGGACAATGGTAGGAAGACTGTTCCAAAGTTTTGGTGCTAAATAGGAGAAGGATCTAGTCAAGTCAAGTCAAGTCAAGTTTATTTGTATAGCGCTTTTCACAATACAGATTGCATCAAAGCAGCTTCACAGTATTAAATTAAAATAATACAACAAAGTTTGTTTCAAGAGGAATTTATTGATTGATATAATTAAATTAAATATCCCCAAAATATCCCCAACTGAGCAAGCCAAAGGCAACAGTGGCAAGGAACCGAAAAACTCCATCAAGTGACCTAATGGTGTCCTAAAACTCCATCAGGTGCCTTAATGGAGAAAAAAAAACCTTGGGAGAACCCAGGCTCAGTCGGGGGCCAGTTCTCCTCTGGCATTGGATAGAGGCCGGATTGTAGTTTGAACTGTAGGATTATATGAATGCCTGGCTGAAGAGATGCGACTTTAATCTAGTTTTAAACTGGGAGAGCGAGTCTGAGCAACGAACAGTATCAGGAAGACTATTCCAGAGTTTTGGAGCCAAATGTGAAAATGCTCTCCCTCCTTTGGTGGTTCTGGATATCCTAGGTATGACCAAAAGCCTTGAATTTAGTGATCTCAAAGAGCGCGATGGATTATAGGGCGATAGAAGATCCGTTAAATAGACTGGAGCTAAGCCGTTTAGGGCTTTATAAGTCAGTAGCAATACCTTGTAATTAATACGGAACTTTATAGGTAACCAATGCAGTGATGATAAAATCGGTGTTATATGATCATATTTTCTTGATCTCGTAAGAACTCTAGCGGCGGCATTTTGGACTAACTGTAGCTTGTTTATTGAGGATGCAGGACAACCAGCTAATAAAGCATTACAGTAATCCAGTCTCGAGGTCATGAATGCATGAACTAACTTTTCTGCATCAGAAACTGATAGCATATTACGTAGCTTAGCAATGTTTCTAAGGTGGAAAAAGGCTGTTTTTGTAACATATGAAATATGATTTTCAAAAGATAGGTTGCAATCGAGTATAACACCCAGGTCTTTTACTTTAGAGGATAAAGTAACAGGACATCCTATGATGTTAAAGTTGTATTGTGCGAGGTTTTGTGGGCGGTTTTTTGAACCGATAAGTATTACCTCTGTCTTGTCTGGATTTAATAAAAGAAAATTACGCGTCATCCAATCTTTTATATCTTTAACACACTCTGTCAATTTGGAAAATGTAGCGTTTTCATCCGGCCGTGATGAAATATATATTTGAGTGTCATCAGCATAACAATGGAAACTAATTCCATGTTTCCTTATAATATTTCCAAGTGGCATCATATATATTGAAAATAACAGAGGGCCTAATACAGATCCCTGCGGCACTCCATAGTTTACTGGAGTTATGATCGATTTTTCTCCATTTAAATAGACAAAATGGTAGCGGTCAGATAGGTATGATTTGAACCAGCTTAGTGCTTGTCCTTGAACACCAGTATAATTTTGTAGTCGATCTAAGAGTATTGTGTGATCTATAGTATCGAACGCAGCACTAAGATCAAGTAAAACTAGTATTGAGATACAGCCTTGGTCAGAAGCTAAAAGTAAATCATTTGTGATTTTAACGAGCGCAGTTTCAGTGCTATGATGCGGTCTGAATCCAGACTGAAACTTTTCATAGATATCATTTTGTTGCAAGAAAGAGCCCAGTTGAGCGGACACCACTTTTTCTAATATTTTAGACATAAATGGAAGATTTGAAATGGGTCTATAATTTGCTAGATTATTATGATCTAATTGTGGTTTCTTAATGAGAGGTTTTATAACTGCCAGTTTAAATGTTCTTGGAACATGACCTAAAGATAAAGACGAGTTAATAATATTGAGGAGAGGCTCTTCCACTACAGGTAACACTTCTTTCAGTAGTTTAGTTGGTATAGGATCTAATAAACATGTTGTTGTTTTAGATGAAGTGATAAGTTTATTTAACTCTTTTTGTTCTATAGTTGTAAAGCACTGTAATTGTTCTTTCGGGGTGATAATTGAAGCTGAATTGTAAGGCGCGATTGAAGATTGAACGTTTATAATTGTGGTTCTGATGCTTTCTATTTTCTCAGTGAAGAAGTTCATGAAATCATTACTACTGAACTGTAACGGGATATTTTGTTCGGGTGACGTCTGTTTATTTGTTAGTCTAGCCACGGTGTTAAATAAAAACCTTGGATTATTTTGGTTGTTTTCTATTAGTTTGCGGAGGTGCTCAGCCCTGGCAGCTTTTAGGGCCTTTTTATAACGTGACATACTGTCTTTCCACGCGATTCTAAAGACCTCTAAATTAGTTTGTTTCCATTTACGCTCTAAAATACGGGTTTCTCTCTTTAAAACATGCGTAGTATTGTTATACCATGGTGCTTTATTTTTCTCTCTGACCTTTTTTAATTTAATAGGTGCAACCACATCCAATGTTCTAGAGAGAATGGTGCTCATAGTGCTAGTTAGTTCTTCTAGTTCATCTGTTTGTTTGGGTTCAGGCAGCAGCTGAGACAGATTAGATAAGCAATTTGAGAAATTATCTATGGTGGATGGGAGGATTGTTCTGCCTGGTTGATAACGCGACGCCGCATGACATATTACAGCAGTACGTAATATGCAAGTTACCATGTAGTGATCAGTGACTTCATCACTTTGTGGAATGATATCTATATCGGTTGGATCGGTTCCGTGTGATATAATTAAATCGAGTGTATGATTAAGACGATGAGTTGGTCCGGTGACGTTTTGCTTGACCCCAAATGAATTTAATAAATCTGTAAACGCAGCTCCTAACGCATCATTTGGATTATCTACGTGTATGTTAAAATCTCCAACAATTAATGCTTTATCGACATTGACTAATAGGTCTGAGAGAAAATCTGCAAACTCTTTTAGGAAATCAGCGTAAGGCCCTGGCGGTCTATATACGGTAGCCAAGGCTAGAGATAATAGGGATGTTTTTCTAACATCTAAGAGCGTAACATTTAGTACAAGTACTTCAAATGAAATAAACTTATAAC
The DNA here is from genome assembly GCA_021554675.1 of Leuciscus idus. Lineage (NCBI taxonomy): Eukaryota > Metazoa > Chordata > Actinopteri > Cypriniformes > Leuciscidae > Leuciscus > Leuciscus idus. The sequence continues at coordinate 50,347,369 of CM038625.1, read as the reverse complement.
CCGTTTTCTGAGTAACATTTAGAATATCTTTATAAATGGTTGCAACACCTCCGCCACGGCCAATCAGACGGGGCTCATGCTTATAACAGTATCCAGGAGGAGTAGACTCATTAATACCGAAATAATCATTTGGTTTAAGCCAGGTTTCAGTAAGGCAAAGTACATCGAAGCTATTATCTGTGACTATTTCATTTACAATAACTGCCTTAGGTGTGAGTGATCTAATGTTTAGAAGACCTAGCTTTAGAAATAGTTTTTGTTTACTAATAGCAACATTTTCTGTTTTAATAACAATTAGATTTTTCCTAGATCCTGCATTAGATTTATTATTTGATCTCACTAAACGAGGAATAGACACGGTTTCTATGCAATGTTCTACACTAGTATTTATATCAGTTGAATTGGTGCAGCAGAGACTATGATTTGGACTTTTGGTTACTAGTCTACCGCCAGCAGTCGATTTTGATATTCTAGGTATTAGTAACTGGCCGGAATTTTGAGATCGCAATAGACGTGAAGGACTATAATGCGTTAAGAGTTCGCTCAAGCACTGCGGAGCTAAACCATTTAGTGCTTTGTAATTCAATTCAATTCAAATTTATTTGTATAGCGCTTTTCACAATACATATTGTTTCAAAGCAGCTTTACAGAAAGTGCATTTCAGAAATGTACATAGAAAAATACAGTAAGTTAATCGTATTAATTTAGGGCATAACATATCGCCAGCGTTGAGTCGTCTCTTCACAGGCGTCGAGTCGTCTCTTCGCAGGCGTCGAGTCGTCTCTGCACGGGTGTTGGGGCATCTGAAGTCTCCATGGGAGGCTGGATACAAACTGGAGCTGACGAACTCTATTTACCTCGGGACTAGCATCCCAAGATAACAACAGAAAAGCAGATGGGAAATAATTACTGTAGCTGCTTTTCATAATATTAATGCATTTTTTGGACCAATAAGTAATACCTCCGTTTTATCTGAATTTAATAGCAGAAAATTACACGTCATCCAGTATTTTATATCTTTAACACACTCTGTCAATTTAGATAAATTAGTGTTTTCATCTGGTCATGATGAAATATATAATTGAGTGTCATCAGCATAACAGTGGAAACTAATTCCATGTTTTCTTATAATATTACCAAGTGGCAGCATATATATTGAGAATAGCAGAGGGCCTAACACAGATCCTTGCGGCACTCCATAGTTTACTGACGTTATCTTTGACTTTTCCCCATTTAAACAGACAAAATGGTGGCGGTCTGATAAGTACGATCTAAACCAGCTTAATGCCTGTCCATGAACACCAGTGTAGTTTTGTAGTCGATCTAAGAGTATTTTGTGATCTTTTGCGCCGTCTGAAGAAGCCTCTGCAGCGGGACGAGTCGCCTCTGAAGTCGCTGGCCGCGCCGCCTTCAACCGCCTTCCCGCCGCGCTATCCGGCACTCATATCCTTTTCTCTCTGCTGCGTGTGTGTTCGCCGCCGCGACACACACTGTCTAAAAGAGCTTGCGTCTTTTTAAAGATGCCATCCTGCGGCTCGTGCAGAGCCACACTCAGTGACGGGGACCGCCATGTTATCTGCGCTTCCTGCCTGGGTGAGGATCATGCAGTTCTCACGCTCGCTGACGGCGGCTGCCCTCATTGCGAGCTGTTGCCCATGGCGACTCTGAGGACTCGCCTGGCACTCTTCGCCGAGACTGCACCCCCGCCCGCTGTAGTGCCGCACCGTAAAAAGCGCCGTGCACAGCGGGTCCCGGAACCTTCCCCCACCCGCCCAAGCTCGCCCGCCAGCTTCACCGGTCTCGTCAGTGTCTCTTCCTGACGGACAGCCGCCGCCGTCTGCCGCCGCTTCCGTTGACGACGCTGATGAAAGAGCCGCGTCAGGGGAAGATGATTCCTGCTCTCTCCTGGCATCGGGCAGTGAGGATTGGGCGAGCTCTGCGGATCTCGCTCCATCTGCTCGCGCATCGTCAGGCAAGAGAGCCAGCATCGAGTCAGAGCTGATGCGTATACTCGCACAGGGCGCGGCGAGCCTCGGCCTCGAGTGGACTACGCCTGAGCAGCCTGCTCACAACCGGCTGGACGGATATTTTCTCCCTGGTGAGCGCGCTACCATTCGCTGCCGCCGGTCGAAGAAGCGATAGCCAACCACTTATGCCCGCCCTCTGCTGGAGGGCGCGCTAAGCTGGCGCTACCTTTTAAAGCTTGCCGCACTACGTCAAGCCTGCTCGGTTGCGCTTTCTCCGCCGCTGGGCAGGCTGCGTCAGCGCTGCACACTATGGCCACGTTGCAAATTTTCCAGGCCGATCTCCTCCGAAAGCTGGACGAGAAAGGACCAGATGCAATTTGCGTGCCAGACTTAAGAAGTGCTACGGACCTCGCTCTCCGCGCTACTAAGTCTGCTGCACAGGCCATAGGACGGAACATGGCCTCTCTCACCGTAGCTGAGAGACACCTGTGGCTGACGCTTTCCGAGATGTCTGAGTCTGAACGCGCCGCGTTCCTCGACGCTCCGCTGTCTCCCGCTGGCCTTTTCGGAACTTCCGTTAAGGATTTAGCGGAGTGGTTCGCAGAGGTGCAGAAAGCGTCACAGGCTATGAAGCACTTCCTACCGAAGCGCTTCAGTTCTGCAGCAGGCCGTGCAAGACCGTCTGCCCAGAGCTCTCAGCCTCCGCCCACCGCCGCCACTTCGCAGCGCCGACAGGCCCGAAGCGCGAGACCGCGCTCTCGCTCATCTGGCCGCCGCCCCGCCCCGCGTGGGCCGCGGCCCAGGCTTGCGGTGAAGCCAGAGGTCCCGAAGTCGTCCTAGCACGCCTAGGAAAACGACGGTGTACAAGTCCCGCTGCGGCCGGGCTTCCACCAAAACTCATTGCTCGTCCAGTTCCAAGAAATGTGACTGTTCCAGTGTATTTAGCAGCCAACAAGCCGGTCCCACTGCCCGCTTGCCTGCACACAAAAGCCGTTTTCACGGCTACCCAGATAAATCCCACAAAGAGCGTATTTTCTGGTGTCCCGGCCACGGCCGATGCTGTTATGAGTGTAGACAAAATGCCCACTGCCCAGTGCTCATTCCTACACACAAGCACAGCCCGTCACACAGGGCTCGCGCACATAAAATCGACCCAGCTCGATTGCGCATTAAACGTAGCAGATGTGCCCACTGCCCAGTGCCCACAATCACTACGTTCTGCATGTCTCCAGGTTTCTGTAAAAACGAAACCAGTGTGCATTCGCTCTGCCCAGGCGGACAATGCCGCTATTCCGCGCCCACATCCACACATAGACATGACAAATCCTACGGGATTCGCCCAGCCCCCCCCCTCTCGGTTTGCCACCGCAGAGGAGTCGAGCGCGGGCAATCTGCCCGCTGTCATCAGTGCGCCCTCTGCCTCAAATGTCATAAACGCGACGCTTATGTTGCGGCACACCGAAGCCCCCCGGTCGCCAAGCGACCAGCGCGCGCTTCGCATTCAACCCCTAGCCACCCGTGCAGATGCATGGGCGAGGCTGCCCGGGGTTTCGAAATGGGTGCTGAGAGCAGCGCATGTGCCAGGGCTCCTGAACGTAGGACCGGACAGACTGTCCAGGAACAATGTTCCGACAGGCGAGTGGTCTCTACACCCACACAGTCCAGCTGCTGTGGAAGAAATTCGGCAGAGCGGAGGTAGACCTGTTCGCGTCTCAAGAAAACGCTCACTGTCCAGAATTTTTCTCCAAGAGCAGGAACGCGCTGGCTCATGTTTGGCCCCGCCGCCCGCTCTATGCATTTCCTCCCATCTCTCTCCTGACTCAGGTGATAGAGCGGATCAGGGAAGAAGGATGCTCAGTGCTACTCGTAGCGCCGTTCTGGAAGAACCAGCCCTGGTTCCCAGTTCTGATGCAGCTAGAAAGCACCGCCCCATGGCCAGTGCCAGTGAGGAGGGACCTCCTCTCTCAGGCCAAGGGCTCGATTTGGCATCCGCGCCCAGAGCAGTGGTCCCTTCACGTTTGGGCCATCAACGGGTACCCGCTGACCTCCCAAGCGGAGTGTTAAACACGATCACGCAGGCTAGAGCTCCGTCTACGCGATGTCTCTATTCCTCAAAATGGTCAGTGTTCTCCAGCTGGTGCACGGCTCGTGGCGTGTCACCCCCGGACTGTGGGGTGACGGAGGTTCTCTCCTTCCTACAAGAGCTGTTGGATAAGGGCAGGACCCCTTCCACGCTCAAAGTTTATGTGGCGGCTATAGCAGCGTTCTCGAACGCAAAGCTTGGTCAGTCAATAGGAAGGAACGATCTAATCATCCGCTTCCTTAGAGGAGCTAAGAGACTGAATCCTCCCAGACCTCCCTCAGTCCCCGTATGGGACCTTTCCACGGTGCTAGAGGCCATGAAAGGTCACCCATTCGAGCCTTTGCAGACCATTGGTCTTAAACACCTGTCTTTCAAGACAGTGTTTCTTTTGGCTCTCGCTTCAGTGAAGCGCATAGGGGACTTACTCTCTCACTCTCTCAGTGAGTGCGACGTGCATGGAGTTTGGGCCTAATGACTCAAGAGTTATACTCAAACCCAGGCACGGGTACGTTTTTACTATCAGATTTAATGTTATACCTTGACAAACTATACATCATTAAAAAGATATAAGACTCAAGTTTCAGTATTTGACCACTATTGTATTCTGAGAAACTCATAGTGACAGTTATGTCTTAATTTGTGTCAGGAGTTATGAAATGAAAAAATGAGTGATACCTTTAATATGAATTATGCGCGTCAGTCTCTCCCATTCATAAAAAAACTCTGTGCTGTCGTCATGACAGCGATACACAAAACAACGTCCCTCAGGGCTTTAGCTCAAAAATATGCAGATTTGAAGAAATATTGATAGATTCTCATAGATTTAAATCATATTTCTATAGACAGGAATAATATTTATTGAATTTATACCCAAATGCGTCGATGTAATCTTTATGAGCATTTGGTACTCTGATTTACTGTGTTTTCAATTCATACCAGCAGCCTGAGGGCGCTATATGCACAGTAATAGTCCATATATGGAACATGAAGAAGAGCCATGATCATGTGACATTCCAGGACGTCACCAGAGAATGTCTAATATGGCAAGAAGTTTCACTCTCAGTACACTTCCGGCTTCTGAACTGGTTGCAGTTCCACTCTGATTCCATATGAGGGCGCTCACAGGACGAGTGCAGAATGAATGGAGGTCTATGGCGCTATACCCCTCAAAATACACTTTTCTCAGGATATAATTTTTTGTCTAGTAATTTGAATATTGTATTCGAAAGGAGATGCAAAGAAATTACACATTGCTGGGTGTTAGATTTGATTTAAAAAGTCTTTTAAATGGTCAATGACGTCATACACATCGTACGACCAGAGCTACTGCTTTATGGCAATCCTTCAGTCACTTTGGTGCTTTCGCGCTCTGCACTTTCTTTTCTCTCCAGGCATCGACAACACAGCTGACACAGGTAAACACACGTGCTAGAAGAGTTTTTGTTTTGTTTGTTTCTGGTCCCGCTTCGGATGCCACGATGCCATCAAGCGGTATCTCTGGTCGTAATCAGTCCGTCACTGACCAATCAGCGTTCATTAGCAGAATGCTAGCGTGTTATGGGCAACAACAACTCAACCTGTAAGAAATCGATAGGACATAAGTACTCGTTCATTCAACTTTCGACCTAAAACCCATGTTGAACTTGCAAAACCTACAATTAGATCTGAGATTTCTCAACGGCAATCGGGTGAAAGAGACAAATTTAGCCGTCTAGCCCCATAGACTCCCATTCATTCTGCACTCATGGCGATCGCCCCCAGTGGAACTCTGGTGGAACTACAACCAAAATTCGGTACAATAGGACTTAATAGGGAGTGGGCAGGCTCTCCGTAGACAGGCTCTGACGTCACTGATACACACAAAGCTAACAAGAGATCGCGCTGTAACATGCAGATACAGACGTTTTGAAGACAATAAACATGTTTGCAATGATATTTGAGTTACCTGTGTTTTCAATTCATACCAGCAGCCTGAGGGCGCTATATGCACAGTAATAGTCCATATATGGAACATGAAGAAGAGCCAATCATGTGACATTCCAGGAAGCCTCGAACACACACACAGCTAACAGAGATCGCGCTGTAACATGCAGATAAAGACGTTTTGAAGACAATAAACATGATTGCAATGATATCTGATTTGCCTGTGTTCTTTAAGCCATGCCAGGTATTTTCATAATAATAGATTATATTTATAATGTAATGCTAATCTATATAGACTTTATCATCGTGCAGAATACTATCCAATAGTATATTTTCTGTCTGATTTTTTTATCTGAAGCCACATTAGATCACAGAAGATTATTTAAAACACTCGACTTGAGTTAAAGTAAGTTTGGAGCACAAACATGGTTTTAATCTCATAAATTGTCGTGTATTGATGGTGTGCTAAGCTAACATGCTAGCTAGCCCTGGGTGCACCTGCCACCCAACTGTTATTCTTTTATGATTTTTTTCTAAATAGGATTGTTTACTGAAATGTTTCTTTATTCAAGAATGGCATTTGAGAAAAAAATTGAGAACTTTGATTAAAGGTAGGGTAGGTAATCCTGTTCAGAAACACTTTTTTTTATACTGGGTGAAATGGTCCTTCCATCCTGAGAGTAGTCAATACATTATGTGTTCAGAAAAAGGAATTAAAAAAATCAGACCTCTGTAGCAGCTGCAGGACAGTAAAAACTCTGACCAATCACTGCCATTCGGTGCGAATGTAAAGAACCAATCAGATGCCTTCATGTCTCGTGCCCGAGCCCCACTGCGCGCGCTGCCCGGCGTGCACTCATCACATGTCACCGTTCCCGAAAATATTCAGCTCAAAGCACCTGCATATGCAGTCAGCGAAGGCAAACAAGGCAAAAACTACTTCCTCGGACCCTGCCCGCACTCTTGAACGACCTCCTCTGCTTCGCCCTCAACCCCGGACCTGTCCTCGAACCGACGATGCGGTACTTGTCTCCGGACTCGGAGTGTACGTTAGTCTTCATTAGAGTCAACAATGTTTTCATCATGGAAACTCTTACATGCAAAACACCGTATATGTTATGAATCTTACACGAAATTCACCTTCATCACAGTGTAACTGATGGTAATGGAAAAACGTGTATCAATGCAACCTGTTTTTAGTTTTGCCTTATAAATATAGCTCGTTACCGAATGAAACTTTACCATTATCGATATGCTAGCTTGATAGTGAGTACTAAAAGAAATCTTATTTGTTTATATTCATAGTGATAAAGTTAGGTATTTTATTACATGTGATTCTGACATGATGTCACTGTATGTACTGCGCTCCTTCCTCTCCACTCGTCTCAGGTAATAAATGCGTCTTGTTCCAGCCTGAGCGTTTGGCGTCGCGCGTTCATGTGTTTTGGGGGCGTGGCTTTGGAAGGAGCTCAGAAGGGAGGGGGTGGGAGTGAATGGAAATAATGAGCTGTGTTTATTGCAGATTAAAAGGTCTACAGTCACTCGATTTTTATATTTTCTGTTTCAGAGTACTTACATTTTAATTATGTATTGGTATATAAAGACAGTTTAAACAAATTTGGAATGTTTTTTTTTAGAAAAATCCTACCTACCCTACCTTTAAAGAAATTAGGGTTTGAAACCCTATGAATAGCCTGTGAATAGCCAGTCGTTAGTAACTATAATGCAGACAAAAGAAATGCATATTTAGAGCCATAACCAGGCTGGAGAGGTGTGAATGTGTGCAGGGGGAGACTGAGACTGAATGGTCTCAGTTTGCACCACAAAACATTAGAGACAAAAGACTGAATGGATGCTTAGATGATGACTAAACATCAGTAGCATTTTAGCGTCTAATCAAGATAAAGTCACATGACATGATTTTGAAAAACATTTAACTAAATACAGAGTTTTAGACGTACCATCTTCAGATTTTAAATATAAAATGTTTAGACATATGACTTTAGCTGTAGTGCATTTCTAGATTGCTACAGTGCCAACTTCAATTTTATTTTCATGAGGATATTTCATAAAAATAAATTTCTAATAACTTTACAAAACTTTGAAGCTAATTATAAAAAAAATTTCATTATGCCAATAATTAATTCTACATTTACAATAAACTGCCAGGTGTCAGCTTTCAAATGAGATCATACTTGTGCTTTTAGTACAAAGGGATAATGAACTGTATCTGTTTCAGTTTGGGTATGTCATTTCTGGGGATTTTTCAAAAGTGGGGTTGCAGCTTAACAGGTTAAGAGCTTATGTGTCTCGCTCATCTGTCTTCAGACAGACGGAGCAACTCTTTGTTTCGTTTAGCGGACGCTCCAAGGGGCTGGCCGCGTCGAAACAGAGCCTATCCAGATGGATAGTTGACGCCATTGCGCTGGCATACACTTCCAAGGGCATGCAGTGTCCGTTGGGTGTCAGAGCGCACTCCACGAGAAGCATGGCTTCATCGTGGGCCTGGTCGAGTGGGATTGCCTTACAAGATATATGTATGGCGGAAGGCTGGGCCTCCCCGTCTACATTTATAAGGTTCTATAACCTAGAGGTTCCCGCCTTACAGGCCAGGCTGCTGTCGGTCTAAATGCACCAGTACTGTCTGTCCCGATGCTATTGGTTCAGCATACTGTGTCTGCTGAGCGCTGCCCAAAATTAAGGATAATTTTCTTGGCTTCAGTATCTCGTGGAAAAGGGATTTTCTCCTAGCGTAAGATACTTACGCAGTACTCGTTCCCTCTTCTAGAGAGAACCGAGGTTACGTTAGTAACCGAGTACGTTTCAGTGCTATGGTGCGGCCTGAATCCTGACTGAAATTTTTCATAGATATCATTTTCTTGCAAGAAAGAGCACAATTGTGTGGACACAACTTTTTCTAGTATTTTAGACATAAATGGAAGATTTGAAATGGGTCTGTAATTTGCTAGGTTAATATGATCTAATTGTGGTTTCTTAACCCCCTGAGGTCGGCGGTATCGCCGGCGATACCAGCTCACTTTTTTTTTATCAGTGTAAAAGAAACTCATAAATACTCTGTTGACTTTGATTTTCCATAGGAGTTTCATACATCAATCGATTCTGTTAAATGTGTATTATTTTTGTGTATACTCACAATAAAAACAAAGTGTTGTGCTTTTTGCCAAATAAAGAAAAATAAACACAAAGCGAGTTCTGCCTTCTCTCTGCCAGTGAAGTCCATTCTGAAACACGTCTGAAAATTAACCATAACTCAGCGAATACTCAGTCAAACAGGCATACAGACACACAGGCATGAAGCTTGAATTCTCTTCTTTAAAATGAAGTAATATAAAAAACAAATATTCTCATCTTGTGAAATCTGTATTAAAAGAGAATGATTCCAGTCAAGCTCATTACAGCCCATTCAAATGTAATGTGACCCGCCCACGGAGAGCGCGCGCTATTCAAACGCAAATGACTGAGGCAATCCGCGCAATCCTGTGAACGCCCCCCATATCAGCTCGAGAAAACACAAGTTTATTCAGATCATTACTTGTTTACACAGTCTCGCAGCGCTGTGAGGAATAATAATAATGGAAAATGTACCTCAGAAGTGCGGGTATATCGAGGAGCGAGCTGAGGAATACTGTAGTAAGTTTTTTTCCTTCTCACGTGAATCGGGTTTCTGTTTATGAATGAATGAACGGCAGAGATGCGCTGTTTACCACAGCTCGCAAAAAGACAGTTTAAATTTAAATCGCGTGTGTGAATGAATGATGATGTTTTAGCAAACTGTATTGCTATACTGAGATGAGTAAAAATCAACTGAAATATGTTGAAATAAAATGTAGGCTAAGCAACGTATTAAACTGTAGGCTATTTGTATAAGCAACGTATTAAACTGCAAATTAACATTTATTTGCCCTAATATTTCATAAAAACAACATTACAGTCAGGCGAAATATGAAAGACAACATTTTGTTGACTAGATTTGGGTACAGTTTTTACTGTAGAATATACTGCCACGTCAAATGAGCTTTTGTTTAGCAATTTCGATATATAAAATACTATTTTTGTCAAAAATAAAGTCATCAACTAAGATGTTAGCTGTTCCAATGTTGATTATATTCAAACTAATGAATACATAGATAAAATGTAGGCCTATAATCATTTTTTTTTTACAAAGAAAGAGTACACTTGAAATATTGTTGAAATTGTAATTATTGTTGTAATTGTAACCTTTTTAATAAAATAGCAAAACATATTTACAAGATAGATGTAAGCAAAATCTTAAATGGTCAATATAAGTCTTCTTCTAAATATATATTTTGTCCTTGCATTGTGGCTCAGTCAGTGTCACACCTGAATGAATGGCCAATTATGCAGAGTCATTACGCATAATGGGTGGGACATTGTAATCTCAGGTGTAAACCACTCCTCGTTCACGCCCCCCTCGCATATTGGCTTTCCAAGCAAAACGTACTCGGTTACCTAATGTAACCTCGGTTCTCTCTAGAAGAGGGAACGAGTATTGCGTAAGTTGCTTACGCTACAGGAAAGTTGTCTTTCTTCGAGATCTGAAGCCAAAAATTATCCTTAATTTTGTATTCATTGTCAACACAGTGCGGCAGCCGGCAGACCATGGCAGGCTGTATCAGCGTGCTCATTGGTTGCCCGGCAGCAACTGCTTAAGCCTACCAGTGAGCCCTGTATGACGCCACACCCTATCAGGGCGCTTCGCGCCCTCCACACCCTTCTAACCGTCAAGGTGGGTGTGGCCAGTGTGTATATAAGCAGGGCTCGTAGGCAAAAATTCTGGTTTTCATAGTCTGAAGCGCAAAAGCTCGTGGCGCGACACGGCCGGTTACGCAATACTCGCTCCCTCTTCTAGAGAGAACTGAGGTTACATTAGGTAACCGAGTACGTCCTCTTACATTTACATTTAGTCATTTAGCAGACGCCTTTATCCAAGGCGACTTACAAATTAGGACTAAATTCAGCGAGTCATCATAAAGAGGCAAGAGCAACAACAACGCAGGAAGTGCTCAAAATACGAAGTTCAGGTATTATTCAGAGTAGCATAAGCCTGATAAGTGGTGTTTTTTTTCTTTTTTTTTTTTTTTTCTATAAGGTTAAGTGCTCACGGAAGAGATTGGTTTTCAGCTGTTTTTTGAATGTTGTCAGGGATTCTGCATTCCGGATGAGGGTGGGGAGAGCGTTCCACCAGCATGGAACTGTGAATGACAATGTTCTGGAAAGTGATTTTGTGGCTTTCTGCGATGGAACCACGAGACGTCGCTCGTTGACCGATCGTAGGTGTCTGGTAGGGATGTAGACTCGTAGGAGTGAGTGAAAGTAGGAGGGAGCTGAGCCTGTGATAGTTCTGTAAGCAAGCGTCAGTGCCTTGAACTTGATGCGAGCAGCTAGAGGTAGCCAGTGCAGAGAGATGAACAGAGGAGTGACGTGGGCCCTATCGCGCTATCGAGCCCTATCGAGAGTTTACATTACGCGCTCCGCCGCTTTCAGGCGTTCCTGAACCTCCTCTTACGAGAGGTTCTCTCGTATTGCGTAAGTTGCTTACGCTACGGGAACCCATTGTCAACGCCGTGCGCGCAGAGCATCCAGTGCATGAGTCCCACGGAGACCGGGGAAAACAGCATGCCGAACAGGTGGCCGGTAAAGAAACGGGCCAACACATGTACAAAGCACTTCACTTCATATGAAAATAGAGCGGCACAGCTGGTCCATATATATCAATGTGAATGATGCGGCCAGTAGCACGGGCCCGCATAGTACATAAGCACATATAGGGGAAGAATAGAGCGGTCTCACCGGTCTATGTGCGGAGAAAATAACCTCAGCGCAACCGAGTGTAGGACAGGCTGCCAGCAGAGCGGGCCAGCACCGGTACACAGGCGCTTGTTGGGGAACAGAGCGGCATAGCCGGTCTGTGTAGAAAAACTCTCTTCTCTTGGTGCCATACCAGAAATATTTGCCAGTACGAGAATGTGGTCTGCGCATGAGCACCTGGGCAGAAGAACATACATGCCACTTATACTGACAACAGTTTAGCCTGCAAGGCGGGAACTTCCAGGTTATAAAACCTCACGAATGTTGATGGGGAGGCCCAACCCGCCGCCATACAAATATCGTGGATAGAAATTCCGCTGGACCAGGCCCACGAAGAGGCCATGCCTCTAGTGGATTAGGCTCTGATACCCAAAGGGCACTGCAGGTGTTTGGAGGCGTAAGCTGCTGCAATCGCGTCCACTATCCACCTGGACAAGCTCTGTTTCGAGGCAGCGAGACCTCTGGTGCGCCCGCCGAAAGAAACGAAGAGCTGCTCGGAACGCCTGAAAGTGGCGGAGCGCGTAATGTAAACTCTCAGCGCCCTAACAGGGCATAGGAGGTTATCACTGTCCCCGCTATCGGATGCTGGCAGAGCCGAAAGGGAGATGATTTGCGCCCTAAAGGGGGGTACCAATCGCTTTGGGGATGTAACCGTGTCTCGGTCTGAGAATGACTTTAGAGTCATTCGGTCCGAACTCAAGACATGCAGGGCTAACAGATAGCGCGTGCAGATCCCCCACGCGTTTTACTGAAGACAGAGCTATCAGAAAAACGGTTTTGAGCGAAAGGTGTTTCAGATCCACGGATTCAAACGGTTCAAAGGGAAAAGCCTTCAGGGCCTCCAGGACCAAGGACAGATCCCAAATAGGAACCGAGGGGGGCCGCGGGGGATTCATCCGTCTGGCTCCTCTGAGGAAATGGATGACAAGCTCATTTCTTCCTATTGCACGGCTGCGCGTCGTCTCAGCGAACGCTGCAATAGCCGCCACATACACTTTGAGCGTGGAAGGGGACCTGCCCTTATCCAACAGCTCTTGAAGGAAGGAGAGCACCCGCGGAACCTCACATGTGCGTGGATCAACGCTCTTAGTAGCGCACCATTTAGCGAACACAAACCATTTAGATGCATAGAGCCGTCTCGTAGAGGGAGCTCTAGACTGCGTGATCGTGTTTACGACCCCTTCTGATAGGTCAACGGGTATCCGTTGATTATTCACGCATGCAGAGACCAGCGCTCTGGATGGCCTCTGGATGGCCTCTGAATGGGACCATTCTCCCGGGGGCTGTCTGGGCCGACATTCAGGTGGCCCGGCACGTGCGCGGCTCTCAGCGAGCGCAATGAGCGATGAGCCCATACGAGAAGGCGTTCTGTCAGTTTGCACAGGTTCCTGGATCTGACACCGCCCTGTCGGTTCACATAGGACACTATGGACATGTTGTCCGAGCGGACTAGCACACGGTGATCCCGTATAAATGGGAGAAAGCGCTTGAGCGCGTTCTCAACCACTATCATCTCCAAACAATTTATGTGGAGGCATTTCTCCTGGTCTGACCACAGGCCAAAGACCGGTTTGCCCTCGAAAAGAGCGCCCCAACCTGAGGTGGAAGCGTCTGTCGAGATAACTTTGCGGTGTGAGACGGCTCCCATTGTCACTCCCCACTGGTACCAGTCGGCCGCTAACCAGGGCTTCAGTGCTGAAACGCAGCTCTGAGTCACTCTGATTCGAATGCCGCCGGAAGCCCAGGCTCAATGAGGCATTCGGGCATTCAACCAGCGTTGTAGCGGGCGCATACGCAATAGACCCAGCTGAAGCACTGCTGCAGCTGAAGCCATACAACCCAGCATCCTCTGAAATGTCTTGAGAGGTGCGGTGCTGCCCGGCTGGAAAGACGCGGCCAGGCGTTGAATACAGCGTGAATCTCAAGAATGGCCTGTGACGGGGTATTATCTGGATCTGAAAGTACGCGTCTTTCAGATCGAGAGAGATAAACCAGTCTCTCGGGCGAATTTGCGCAAGGATCTGCCTGGTTGTAAGCATTTTGAACGGTCTTCTCATAAGAGCCTTGTTCAAATGTCTCAGATCCAATATTGGTCTGAGAGCTCCATCCTTCTTGGGAACGAGGAAATAACGGCTGTAAAAGCCCGTCTCGCTCATAGAAGGAGGTACCGGTTCTATAGCCCCTTTGCACAGGAGTGTCGCTATTTCTGCTCGAAGTAGATATGCTACTTCCCCATTCACTCTCGTCTCGGTACGCACATGAAAGCGCGGGGGGGCGGCGAGCGAACTGCAGAGTATAGCCCTCTTTTACTGTGCTTAGCACCCAATCTGACGCGCCTGGAATAGCTTCCCACGCTTTCGCGTGTGCAGCCAGGGGCAGAATGGCCTCCGAGCTCTGATTGCCGCGCGTCGCGGGCTCGAGAGCTCGAAACGGAGGCGCAGGCGTAGCGCACTTGGTGCTTATATACGGCGGCTCGCATGCAGCGATAGCTGGCCGTTTTACACACAGTGTCCCGGTGGCTTTGGACGGGGAACATATAGTGTGAGGCGCGACGCGCGAGGGCGGCGTAGGGGGGCGAGATGTTTGTTAGTGTGTGTGAGCGCTCGAGGGCGGGCACAGGACTTACATATAAAACCTGACCGGTTGTGAGAGGCCGTGTAACAAAGCGGGCAGTGGGTAGGTGTGGGCACGGGGAGGTGGACACGTGACCTACTTTCAGCACTCGAGCGGCTTTTGCCTGCTTTATTCAATTCAATTCAATTCAAATTTATTTGTATAGCGCTTTTCACAATACATATTGTTTCAAAGCAGCTTTACAGAAAGTGCATTTCAGAAATGTACATAGAGAAATACAGTTAGTTAATCATGTATTGATTTAGGGCATAAACATATCGCCAGCGTCGAGTCTTCTCTTCACAGGCGTCGAGTCGTCTCTTCACGGGCGTCGAGTCGTCTCTTCACGGGCTTCGAGTCGTCTCTTCACGGGCGTCGAGTCGTCTCTTCACGGGCGTCGAGTCGTCTCTTCACGGGCGTCGAGTCATCTCTTCGCGGGCGTCGAGTCGTCTCTTCACGGGTGTCGAGTCGTCTCTTCACGGGTGTTGGGGCATCTGTAGTTTCCATGGGAGGCTGGATACAAACTGGAGCTGACGATCTGTATTTATCTCGGGACTAGCGTCCCGAGATAACAACAGAAAAGCAGATGGGAAATAATTAGCGTAGCTGCTGTTCATAATATTAATGCATTCAATCTGATTCAACTGTAGTATAAAAGGTAATTATTATGTGAATGCTTGGCTAAAGAGATGCGTCTTTAATCTAGTTTTAAACTGGGATAGCGAATCTGAGACTCGAACAATATCAGGAAGACTATTCCAGAGTTTAGGAGCTAAATGTGAAAACGCCCTCCCTCCTTTAGTGGACTTAGATATCCTAGGAATGACCAGAAGCCTCGAATTTAGTGATCTTAAAGAGCGCGATGGATTATAGGGCGATAGAAGTTCCGTTAAATACAGGGGAGCTAAACCATTTAGGGCTTTATAGGTCAGTAGTAATACTTTGTAATTGATACGGAACTTTATAGGTAACCAGTGTAGAGATGATAGAATTGGTGTTATATGATCATATTTTCTTGATCTAGTAAGAACTCTAGCGGCTGCATTTTGGACTAACTGAAGCTTGTTTATTGAGGATGCAGGACAACCAGCTAATAAGGCATTACAGTAATCTAGTCTCGAGGTCATGAATGCATGAACTAATTTTTCTGCCTCAGAAACAGATAGCATGTTACGTAGCTTAGCAATGTTTCTAAGGTGGAAAAAGGCTGTTCTTGTAACATATGAAATATGATTTTCAAAAGACAAGTTGCGGTCTAATATAACACCCAGGTCTTTTACTGTAGAGGATAAAGTAACAGGACACCCTTCTAAATTGAAGTTGTATTGTAAGAGGTTTTGTGGGCAGTTTTTTGGACTAATAAGTAATACCTCCGTTTTATCTGAATTTAATAGCAGAAAATTACACGTCATCCAGTATTTTATATCTTTAACACACTCTGTCAATTTAGATCATTTATTGTTTTCATCTGGTCGTGATGAAATATATAATTGAGTGTCATCAGCATAACAGTGGAAATTAATTCCATGTTTTCTTATAATATTACCAAGTGGCAGCATGTATATTGAGAATAGCAGAGGGCCTAACACAGATCCTTGCGGCACTCCATAGTTGACTGGAGTTATGATCGATTTTTCCCCATTTAAACAGACAAAATGGTAACGGTCTGATAAGTACGATCTGAACCAGTTTAAAGCCTGTCCCTGAACACCAGTGTAGTTTTGTAGTCTATCTAAGAGTATTTTGTGATCTACAGTGTCGAACGCAGCACTAAGATCGAGTAAAACTAGTATTGAGATACAGCCTTGGTCAGAAGCTAGAAGTAAATCATTTGTAATTTTTACAAGCGCAGTTTCAGTGCTATGGTGCGGCCTGAATCCTGACTGAAATTTTTCATAGATATCATTTTCTTGCAAGAAAGAGCCCAGTTGAGCGGACACAACTTTTTCTAGTATTTTAGACATAAATGGAAGATTTGAAATCGGTCTGTAATTTGCTAGATTATTATGATCTAATTGTGGTTTCTTAATAAGAGGTTTTATAACTGCCAACTTGAATATTCTTGGAACATGACCTAACGATAAAGACGAGTTAATAATATTGAGAAGAGGCTCTGCCACTACAGGTAACACTTCTTTCAGTAGTTTAGTGGGTATTGGATCTAATAAACATGTTGTTGTTTTAGATGAAGTGATAAGTTTATTTAGCTCTTCCTGTCCTATAGTAGTAAAGTGGTGTAGTTGTTCTTGAGGGATAATTGAGGCTGAATCATAAGACACCATTAAAGATTGTACATTTACAATTGTGGTTCTGATGCTTTCTATTTTCTCAGTGAAGAAGTTCATGAAATCATTACTACTAAACTGTAACGGAATATTTTGCTCAGGTAACGTCTGTTTATTTGTTAGTCTAGCCACGGTGTTAAATAAAAACCTTGGATTATTTTGGTTATTTTCTATTAGTTTGCGGAGGTGCTCAGCCCTGGCTGCTTTTAGGGCCTTTTTATAACGTGACATACTGTCTTTCCACGCGATTCTAAAGACCTCTAAATTTGTTTGTTTCCATTTACGCTCTAAATTACGAGTTTCTCTCTTGATAACATGCGTAGCACTGTTATACCATGGTGCTTTCGTTTTCTCTCTAACCTTTTTTAATCTAATTGGTGCAACGATGTCTAATGTACTAGAGAAAATGGTGCTCATAGTGCTAGTCATTTCCTCTAGTTCATCTGTTTGTTTGGGTTCACTGAGCAACTGAGATAGATCAGGTAAGCTATTTGAGAATCTATCTATAGTGGTTGGAAGGATTGTTCTGCCTGGTCGATAACGTGGCGCAACATGACAAATTTCAGCAGTACGTAGTATGCAAGTGACCATGTAATGGTCAGTGACTTCATCACTTTGCGGTATAATATCTATATCGGTTGGATTGGTTCCATGTGATATAATTAAATCTAGCGTATGATTAAGACGATGAGTGGGACCAGTGACGTTTTGCTTGACCCCAAAGGAGTTTAATAAATCTGTAAACGCAGCCCCTAACGCATCATTTGTGTTATCTATGTGTATGTTAAAATCTCCAACAATTAATGCTTTATCGACATTGACCAATAGATCTGAGAGAAAGTCTGCAAACTCTTTTAGGAAATCAGCGTAAGGCCCTGGCGGTCTATATACAGTAGCCAAGGCTAGAGATAATAGGGATTTCTTTCTTACATCTAAGAGAGTAACATTTAGCACAAGTACTTCAAACTAATTAAACCTGTGACCTGTTTTCTGGGTAACATTAAGAATATCTTTATAGATTGTTGCAACACCACCGCCACGACCAATCAGACGGGGCTCATGCTTATAACAGTATCCAGGAGGAGTAGACTCATTAAGACAGAAATAATCATTTGGTTTAAGCCAGGTTTCAGTAAGGCAAAGTACATCGAAACTATTATCTGTGACCATTTCATTCACAATAACCGCCTTAGGTGTGAGTGATCTAATGTTTAGAAGACCTAGCTTTATAAATTGTTTTTGTACACTAATATTGAGATTTTCTGGTTTAATCACAATTAGATTTTTCCTAGATTCTACAGTAGATTTAATGTTTGACCTCACTAAACGAGGAATAGACACAGTTTCAATATAATGTTCTACATTGGTACTTATATCAATTAAGTTTGGACAGCAAAGAGTGTGATTTGGACTTTGACTTACTAGTCATATGGTGTGTAGCGTCTTGGAGATGTTGTCCGACAGAAGAGCCGCTCCGATTCTGCTGGGGTGAAGGCCATCAGCACGGAAGAGCCTAGGTCGCTCCCAGAACAGATTCCAATTATTTACAAAGAGCAGTTTCTGTTCATTACACCATGACATTAACCATTCATTTAGAGCAAATAATCTACTGAACCTTTCATGTCCTAGTCGGTACGTGGGAAGCGGTCCAGACACGATGATCGTTGTTTCAGGCGATGTGCTGCGTACCGTCTCGATCAGGCTCCTGTAGTCCTTCTTCAACACCTCCGTCTGCCGCAACCTGATGTCGTTCGTTCCCGCGTGCAGCACGACAGCTCTGATGCACTCGTCACCGTTCAGGATCTCGGGGACCTGCGCAGCGACATCAAGAACACGAGCACCAGGAAAGCAGTGAGTGCGCACCTTACCTTTACGGTGGCGTGGACATGCCGGACGATGGAACTGCCGATGATCACAGCGTCGCGTTCCGTCTCGCGTAGAGGGGAGAAGCGGTTCCGTGTGGAGATCTCGAAGGCCGGAAGGGGCGGAGAGGTCCTTGCTCTGGTCCGGGCTCGCGTCTTCCGCTGTGGAATCACCCAGGGTCCATGGTGTTGTGTCGGTACCGGAGTGAATGAAACTAGGGATGATCGCGTCCTGGGCAGAGAAACACACGGAGTAGACGAGGTCGGAGTAAAAAGGTTAACGTTACTAACCACTGACTTGTGAGCATCGGCGCGTGATGTTTCAAGCGCGGATCGCCGATCTCGCAGTTCGGCCTGTCTCTCTAGTAGGTCGCGGATCTGCTTCTCCACGGATTCCAGCTCTAACTGCACAGAATGCAGCTCGAACGTGTCCTCACCTGCACTCAAAGGTAACGTTAGACACACATCCGTTATATTCGCCATTATAGCAGATGTGCTATGATGGCGAATTATAGCTTTCAGTGATACGGGTGTAAATAAGACGATCGATTGGCGCGACCACGCGTGCAATGCTAGCGGCTGAGGCTAGTAGCGGAAGTTTGGATATAAGTAGCGATATCAAGGCAATCCGATTGTTTTTTAAAGAGAATAGTATTCCAGATATGTTCACACGCTATAAAAATTAAAAAGTTCGTTTGTAAAAGAGTGTAAAGAAGAAAATCAAGGTTTCTGAATTAATTAGACGGAGCCCCAAACACAACAACGCACTCAGTCTTTATGAGAGTGGGCTCTGTGAGAGACACGGGATTTATGGTGCTTGTGTACAGGGGTGAACACGGCAGCGTGGGCACACTTACTCCACTTGAAACAGATACGGCGTGAGCCGTGTAACCAGACATTGTACTCTTTTTGAGATTTCTCTGGGTCGCCGTGAAAACGGCGGTTGTGTGCAGGCGAGAGGGTAGATTTACCGGCTCGTTGGCTGCAAAGTGAGCGTCTGCAGTAACCGTGGCAATGGGGACTGGCAGCGCGTGAAGCTTTGACGGTGGTCCGGCCGCAGCGGGACTCAGCCGTCGCTTCTTTTCTCGGGCTAGGAGGACTTAGCGGGCTCAGGTTTCACCGTAATCCTCTACCGGGGTCCCCGTCAACCTGAGAGAGCGTCGATGAAGCGTGGGAAGAGACTCTCGCGGAGAAAGGTGCATTCCACGATTTAGAAAGCTCGCTGTGGAGCTCTGGCAGGAAGGGTGTGGTTCTGGACGCTGGCGAGTGGCGGCGGCGATGTAGAAAGCAGCCGTCGAGTCTGTTGGGTGCTGGCTCCTTAGGAGGAGACCACTCGAGGCCCAGCTGGTCAACGGCCGCTGCTCAAAATATGACCGCCGCTCAGGCCTGCACTGGCTTTCCACAAAAATAAATGACGTGGAGCAATTTGGCTGTATTGCGTGTTTATGTATATACCTAAAAAAAGTAGTAGTATGTGCATGTCTGTCTGTGTGTGTGTGTTTGTGTATGTGTGTGTCTGTGTGTGTGTGTGTCTGTCAACACCCTTCGCTCAACACCACCATCTACAGGCCGATGAGTGTACAGTCACTAAATATGCACATAAATGAATTTATTTTATACCCCCCCCATGGATGAAATTCTACGAAACTTAGCATACCCCCAGAGGATGTCAAGTTAATCATACACATGAAATATGGTGCAGTTCTGAACATCTCAACTGAAGATAGGGGCGATTAAAGCAGAATAATATTGCATTTTCATTTTTTATGGGAGGGGCGCAAATCACAAATGAGTGATTATGGGCTAGGTTGATGTGGGCCCTTAAGACCAACATACCATAAAAATTTCTTCATCCTCGGTTCCACGGTTCAAGTAGTTATTTAGGAAAAACTGCATTTTTTGGGTTTGGGGGGGCCCAACGCGGGGGGGGAGTGGCCCCCGGGGACCAAACGAAATTTTTCCGTAAAAGTCTAGTGGGGCTACATGCCCACCAAATTTCATGTTCCCCGGTGTTTCGGTGTCCCTGGTATCGTTGACGAAAAATTCAGTAGATGACGAAAAAAAAAGAAAAAAAAACCTTTGACAATCCCTATATGACCGCTTTCGCTAGCTACGCTACGCTAGCAGCGGTCATAATTAGGGCTGGGTAAAAGAAATTTGATTTCTCGATTTTATTCGATTCTCATTTTTACGAAACAATATCGATTCTTAAATCCCAAGAATCGATTAGTCACCCACAGTAGTCAGGGGGCCAATTCTGAAAAGGGCTTCCATTAAGACTTTTGCGGACATGTTTTGGTACAAGCTGTCACCCTATTTTTTTCGTTAGAAGACACCCATAGGTAAGATATTAGGGTGGTTGTCAAGCAGAATTTTTTTTTTTTTTTGACTTGTACAAGCAATTTCAGGCCAATTTTTTGGCTTCCTGCTCAACACGACATGCCAACAGTAAATGTTGAATATCTCCACAACCACAAGGACCATATTCATAAAAATGGTATCAAATGAAAGCCAACACTCATGGGATGTCTGCTGAAGTGTCAGAATGAACATTTATTGTACAGTGTAAGAGACAACAGAACTAGAACATGAAAAAAACAATCTCCGCCTAAAGAGAACCAGATTTCAAAGTGAATATCAGCTTGGAAACATAACCTAGCATCCCAAAACCTCTATCAATCAGTACCCATATCTATGGGAATGAGTCAAGCCAAGTTTAAAGCTTGTAGGGAGAGACAGTGCAATGCTGCACAAGTTATAATTCTTTAATGCCAAGGCGGAAATTTAGAGCTGTAGATGATGGTCTATGGTGCTATTTGACTTAATTAGTGTACCAGGTTGTAACACAAATTATATTTAATTCACATATCACTATAGTTATTAATTCCATCCTAACAAAACTGCTCTCTCACTTCTTTAGGGTTAGGGGTTAGTAACTAGTTAGTAGTAATAAGTATGTAATAGTCGTATGGCAAAGGTATGTTTTTCCCCATCAAAGCAGTGGCTCTCAGGTTGGCAGAGGTTGGCTCTCAGGTTGTCAGTCTCATCCCTTTGAGACTGAATGGATTGAATAAGCAAGGTCAAGCTAAGCGCAATGCAAATAATGGTGTGTGTCTATTATATTGCAAAAATATTGCACAATATTATACTACAGGGTGGGCCATTTATATGCATACACCGTAATACACTCTTTAAAAATGGCGGCGCGCACAGATGCAGCGGCTTTGAGCTCTCGGTTTCAGTGTTTTGTATTTGTAATGCTATGGTTGTTAATGTGTGTAAGAGGGAATATGAGAGAGATAAAACATTCCTACACACTAGCCATGCTGAGAAAAGTGGGATTCTCATCTCGGGTTGATATCACATTGGAGTTCCAGCGGCGTCACAACATTCCGCTGGGTATAGCGAGAACGCCGGGCTCACCCTGGATTGTTGTCGGGTCTGTGAGACGGCGGAGGCGGCGCAGAGAGCGGAGGCAGAAGCGAGGCTGCAGGGGCGGTCTATTAGTTCGACTAAGGAAACAGCCCTACAAACCCTCGCTGCCAAGCATCTTCCTTACAAACGCCAGGTCTATCGTCAATAAAACTGACGAACTGGAGTTACTAACGGCAAACAACCAAAATATCAGGAACTGCAGTGTGATGATTGTCACGGAAACCTGGCTTCACCCGCTCATCCCGGACTCGGCCGTTCAGCTAACCAGCCGCTGCATGCACCGATTTGACAGGACAATAAGCTCCGGTAAGAGCAAAGGAGGGGGGCTTTGTATCTATGTTCATTTGGATTGGTGTACTAGTAGCAGGGTCATACATACACAGTGCACACCGGATTTAGAAGTAATGACTGTACAATGTAGACCTTTTTACATGCCCAGAGAGCTCACAACAGTGATTATAGCTGCCGTGTACATTCCACCTAATGCTAATGTTAGCACAGCGCTCTCTCAGCTATATATCATTATAAATAAACAAATGCAGGCTCATCCAGAGGGAGCTTTTATTGTGGCAGGGGACTTCAATCAAGCCTGCCTCAAGTCTGTGCTTCCTAACTTTGTACAGTATGTACGGTGCTCAACCAGGGGGAATAACATACTAGATCACGTCTATTCTAACTTGAAGCAAGCCTTCAGGACAGTACCCCTCCCACATTTGGGCATGTCGGACCATCTTTCACTGTTCCTGGTCCCTGCATACACCCCCCTCAGGAGGAAATCAAAACCTGCCATAAAGAATGTTCAAACCTGGCCTGATGGAGCACTCTCTCAGCTCCAAGATTGCTTTGAGCGTACAGAGTGGAGCATATTTGAGCAACTCGATCTACAGGAGCGCACAGAGACTGTACTGTTCTACATAAAAAGCTGTACTGATAATGTCACAGAGGAGAAGCGCATCCGGATTTATCCTAACCAAAAACCTTGGATGACTTCGAACGTCCGGACACTCCTGAGAAACCGTAACTATGCTTTCAAGTCAGGTGATAAAGATCAGTACAGGTTGGCGAGGGCAGAACTGCGGAGAGGCATTAAAGCTGCTAAGACGGCCTACAAAAGGAAAGTGGAAGAACATCTCGTCAATAACAACTCAAGGATGGTGTGGCAGGGGCTACAGAGCATAACCAACTACAAAGGCCCCTCACCTGTCGCTACCATCACCGATGTATCACTGGCTGAGAAATTGAATATTTTCTTTTCCCGCTTCGAGAATGAGGCACCACACACAGCAGCGCAATCACCACAGACCTTCAGTCACAGCACACTGACACTCCAGGAGCATCAGGTGAGGCAGGTGTTGAAGACTGTGAACTCAAATAAAGCAGCTGGTCCGGATGGGGTACTTGGTAAAGTACTTTTTGCCTGTGCCGACCAGCTAGTGGGAGTTTTGACTAGGCTGTTCAACCTCTCACTGTCCCAGGCTACCATCCCTCAGTGCCTGAAGTCATCTACCATCATACCTGTTCCAAAGTCCTCGGTTCCAAAGTGTCTAAATGACTATAGACCTATCGCTTTAACATCAGTTGTTATGAAATGCTTTGAGAGGCTCATTTTGCAGCACATCAAGTCCTGGCTTCCCCCAAACTTAGATCCATATCAGTTTGCATATACAGAAAACAGATCGACGGAGGATGCCATCAATACAGCTCTACATACAGCACTTAGCCACCTGGAGCAGCCAAGGAGTTATGTCAGGATGCAGTTTATAGATTACAGCTCGGCATTTAACACCATTGTTCCTGATATCCTAGTGGATAAGCTGACCACCATCGCTATCCCCCCTTCCATTTGTGCCTGGATTAAGAACTTCTTGACTGACCGCCCTCAAACGGTTAAGGTAGGCACCACCTGCTCCTCTACCCTGTCTCTCAGCACAGGCTCTCCCCAGGGCTGTGTGCTGAGCCCTATCCTGTATTCTCTGTATACGTTTGACTGTACATCTATACACTCCTCAAATACCATCATTAAATTTGCCGATGATACTACGCTCATCGGTCTCATCAGCGGAGGGGACGAGTCTGCATACAGGGACGAGGTAAACATGTTGGTTGACTGGTGCTCTAAACATAACCTACTGCTTAACACCAGTAAAACCAAAGAAATGGTTATAGACTTCAGGAAAAACAAGGGGGAACCAGATCCACTGATCATCAATGGGGATTGTGTTCAGCGTGTTTCGTCTTATAAATTTCTAGGTACACACATAACCGACGATCTCTCCTGGTCTGCTAACACTTCTGCTGTGGTAAAAAAGGCTAGGCAACGACTCCATTTTCTAAGGATACTTAGAAGAAACCAACTAGAAGAGAAACTGTTAGTGGCCTTTTACCGCAGCACTATCGAGAGTGTTCTGTCATATGGTATTACGGCCTGGTATGCCAACTGTAAAATAGCGGATAGGAAAAACCTGCAGAGGGTCATACGGACGGCACAATACATCACTGGCAGTCGCCTACCCTCACTGGAAGATATCGCCAGCATGCGGTGTCTCAGAAGAGCTAAGGCTATTACTGCCGACTCCTCACACCCAGGTCAACACCTTTTCAACCTCCTGCCCTCTGGCAGAAGATACAGGTGCATTAAGTGCAGGACCAATAGACTGAAAAATAGCTTTTATCCTTGGGCCATCAGGACACTGAATTCATAACACATGTGGACAATATGGAGTGAGCTGTAGTCTCTGTCTTATATATTCTTATATTCTGTCTTCTTATATTTTTATATATTTATTATATATTGTTTTAACAATTGGTATATTTATTATGCACTGGCCGTAGAGCATTGTAATTTCATTGTATACTCGTTATACATTGACAATAAAGATTCTTATTCTTATTCTTATTCTTATAACATGGGAATGGTTGGTGATATTAAAGTCCTGTTTGTGGCACATTAGTATATGTCATGGTCACCACCCATCTTGAGGAGTTTGCCCCCTCACATATACTAATGTGCCACAAACAGGACTTTAATATCACCAACCATTCCCATGTTATTACGGTGTATCCATATAAATGGCCCACCCTGTACAATAATCTCCAGAAAAATCACTTCAATCAAAGGGCTTTATCTTGGCTGTATTTTCCATATTTGTCTTGACAAATGAAACATTTTTCCCAATCAATATCTCTTCCTATTTGTTTTTCTTTGGACGCTAGGCTTACAGCTCCCTCTGGATCCATGTTATCTCACCTGAAGGCAAAGAAATTTTTCACTACACTAGTCAGGGGTGCGTTTCCGTACAACTATACAGCTTGCTGCTTAACTACCATAGTATGATGCATCGTTGGAGAAATCACGACTGTTTCCCGAAACCGTCTGTCGCAAAGTATCGTTCAACCACGTTGGTTTATGACGTCTCGCACGTGGTGGACTAATAACTTATTTTAATGAATCTGTTTGAGATCGAATTAACGCTAGATTTTGTCATATAAGTTACAGACATGGCATCTGAAGACCATTTCTAAATTTTCTCAGTTATTTTGCTTTATTACCAGACTCAATATTTGGCTCGTTCTTACATAGTAGAGCACGTTCGCACATGCGCAGTCTTCAAAAACGGTGCTTTAAATCTCTTGACAAACTAAAAGACGTAAATTACATTTGTATGTATTCTAAATAAATAACACGGGTTGTACTGAATGTCAGCTTTCTTATTTTGCTAAAGATAAGGATTTATTCAGTCTACATCTCATGTAAACTAGAAACTATGCTTCTAACGACAGCTCGAGAGCTGAATGTCAGAATGGGAAAGAAAGGTGATTTAAGCAATTTTGAGCATGGCATGGTTGTTGGTGCCAGACGGGCCGGTCTGAGTATTTCACAATCTGCTCAGTTACTGGGATTTTCACACACAACCATTTCTAGGGTTTACAAAGAATGGTGTGAAAAGGGAAAAACATCCAGTATGCGGCAGTCCTGTGGGCGAAAATGCCTTGTTGATGCTAGAGGTCAGAGGAGAATGGGCCGACTGATTCAAGCTGATAGAAGAGCAACTTTGACTGAAATAACCACTCGTTACAACCGAGGTATGCAGCAAAGCATTTGTGAAGCCACAACACGCACAACCTTGAGGCGGATGGGCTACAACAGCAGAAGACCCCACCGGGTACCACTCATCTCCACTACAAATAGGAAAAAGGCTACAATTTGCACAAGCTCACCAAAATTGAACAGTTGAAGACTGGAAAAATGTTGCCTGGTATGATGAGTCTCGATTTCTGTTGAGACATTCAGATGGTAGAGTCAGAATTTGGCATAAACAGAATGAGAACATGGATCCATCATGCCTTGTTACCACTGTGCAGGCTGGTGGTGGTGGTGTAATGGTGTGGGGGATGTTTTCTTGGCACACTTTAGGCCCCTTAGTGCCAATTGGGCATCGTTTAAATGCCACGGCCTACCTGAGCATTGTTTCTGACCATGTCCATCCCTTTATGACCACCATGTACCCATCCTCTGATGGCTACTTCCAGCAGGATAATGCACCATGTCACAAAGCTCGAATCATTTCAAATTGGTTTCTTGAACATGACAATGAGTTCACTGTACTAAAATGGCCCCCACAGTCACCAGATCTCAACCCAATAGAGCATCTTTGGGATGTGGTGGAACGGGAGCTTCGTGCCCTGGATGTGCATCCCACAAATCTCCATCAACTGCAAGATGCTATCCTATCAATATGGGCCAACATTTCTAAAGAATGCTTTCAGCACCTTGTTGAATCAATGCCACGTAGAATTAAGGCAGTTCTGAAGGTCGAAAGGGGGTCAAACACAGTATTAGTATGGTGTTCCTAATAATCCTTTAGGTGAGTGTATGTCTGGTAAGTATATAGCTAGTTGGAAAACAGTTTAGCTTACCTGTTTCTGGCAACATTTGATGGTAGAATGGTAGAATCTTGAGGTAAATGTTTGTGTAGACAAATTGATCAAGTTAATCTGTTGTGTGATTGTGTGATTCACTCCTTTATAAAGTTTTGTTCAGACTGTACTGTTGACACCTGCTGTGATCATCTTCTCTGGATCTGCTGCCTCAATCTGCTGCCAAATCACAGCTGCGCTGACACAACAGTGCCCCTTGTGGTGTGATACTCTTGTGGTATTTACTGATTATTATTATTTAATGATCATGCTTGCACATAAGTTGGATTATATTGCACATTTGCCCAAAATTACAATAGGTAACATGGAAGAAAATGGAAGCACTTTGAGAAAAAAATCCGCTTTTACCACTTTTAAGAATATAGTGTTAAAATGGACAAAGAAACATTTTCTAAGCTGACAACCTGGCTAGAACACATGTTGAGGGGTTAAATATTAATACTGGATAGGTTGTATACTTGTACCAAAAAGTGTCCAACAAAGTTTTAATATCAGTTTTGGCCCCCTGACTACAGCGCATCCCATCCAATAAATCGCAATAATCTTTGTGCTTTGTTACTATTGATATGAAACAAAGTCTCAAATTTCAAATTAGTATAAATATGGAAATAATATATATAGTAATGGAAATGAAACACTTTATAATAACTGCATGCTATTAATCATTAGCTAAGCATTCGTTAACAGTTAATCAATCATTATAAAGCATCAATAAACATTAATAAGCAGTTTATAAATACAGCAATAAATGCTTTATTCTTGATTTATAAGCATATCTATAATGTGTTTAATAATTGTATTTTCATACTTTATTAATGATCAATTTATCATTTCTAAATGAAGCATTGCATTATTTACAAACCAGTTATTTAGGAGTTGCCAGTGGTCCATAAGATCACTTAGAAAGTAAAAGTAAACTATTTAAATGTACATTCAAACATCTTATTTTTCAGACGTATAGTAATGGTTGCTTAGTGTGTTAATAAATGTTTTTTTAACATGTATTTCTACTGTAATTCATGATTAATTCAGGTAGTTATAAAGCATACTAAGGCCCACCAGGTGTGGGATTTGACATGCCAATCACTATTGGTCAAAAGCTGAATGACAAGTTCACAAGACAATGATACAATTTTATTTTCATTTTTTCTGAAAAGGCTGCACGATTTAGGAAAGATGTCATATTGTGATTATTGACGTCAATTTTGCGATATGCGATATAATAAACAAATGGTTTCATGAATCAACTTGCTTGGTTCTCAGGTGAAATGCACACACAGATTAGTGATAATGCTGAAATGTGTGTTTATTGACTCAAACTAGCAACAACAACTAAATGCACTGGTTTTTCAAATTAAAATAATATTTTTTACAAAATTAAATATTGACATCTTTGTATTACAAAACTTGTTATTTGTCTCAATAATACAATAGTAGAAAAGAAAAAAGTCATATTTACCTGTGCCCTTACTGTCTAATTAGGTAAACCTTGGACATATACAGACATTGAATAAAGTTATCAAACTTTAATATTTTGTAATTTTAATATTAAGTAATATAGACTAATCCTTATTAAAGCTACAAAGTTCTTTAGTCAAGAGCAGTGAGTAATGTTCTCTGTTCTCTTTGTTCTTTGATTAACTTTACTGACAGAAAGCTTTATTGGCTGCTGTCTCTTTAAGACCAGCTGACAGAGACGCTGATCTCTCACGCGCCTCATTTAACATTGCGGAATGTTTTCAGATTCAAACTGACCAACCGACAAAAATTTAAATCTAAACACCTTGAAGACTAAATCAAACTGCCGTTCTATATACTATATGAGCCACTGAGACTCATTTAAACTAATAAACTCATCTATCTACTTCAAACTAATTAAAACTTTAAACTACTAAATTTACTTCATTTAAACTTATAAACTCTACACTCATACATCTATAAACTATCTATCTATCTATCTATCTATCTATCTATCTATCATAAACTTCAAACCACTTTAAACTTCTTAACTTCTAAACTTCCCAAGCAACTCCATAGCAACCGTTTTAGTTAACCAACCCTCTGGGGTCTGAGGTGTTTTCTGGGCCTGGAGGTGTTCTGACATGCTCTGACATTTCTGGTTATTTCTGTTACTTGTGACATTTTCATGGCTAAAGTCTTATTACACTGTATTTAGCACAAACTCTGCTACAATAATATATCAGCAGCATGTATGTAAAAGTTTGTAGTTTTGAGATAATGACATTTATGCGTGGTTTGTGAAAATACAAAAAAAAATTCTCACTGAAATAAGGTCATGAAACCCATACTGATTATTTCTTCACACGACTTTTGAAAATTGTATGACATAGCCTAGAATATTTGCTTCAAAACTATGTGAAAATCTCCCTGACTGCTCATTCAGAGAAGACAATATATTGATTTAAAAATTCTAAGACGTGTTTTGTGTGAGAAAGCTTTATGCGAAGGAGGCGGATCACCTCATTAATATGTAAGCTTTTCACACCTGAGAAAGACAAAGACCCTCCCCTAACGGCCCTATTAGGAGCTATCAGGCCCTGTCATTCTGAGCAACCTTGCACAATACTGTAAATGAGGAGATTTAAAAAAGAATGGCTTTTTGATTGTTTGGATTTATTTACAACACAACATAGTCCAAATATACACAACAAATGCCAAAAAAGCACTTATTGAAAACAATGATCCAAAGACAGAGACCTTTGTGCCA
Source organism: Leuciscus idus (assembly GCA_021554675.1). Lineage (NCBI taxonomy): Eukaryota > Metazoa > Chordata > Actinopteri > Cypriniformes > Leuciscidae > Leuciscus > Leuciscus idus. The sequence continues at coordinate 50,317,685 of CM038625.1, read as the reverse complement.
TTCCTAAAAACATTGTACATACCTTTCATTTCCAAGGTGTTTGATTTTCACTTTACCATGTTCATGTACAGAGACTCATGTGAATGTTGAAGTGAAAACTGAACATACTGATATCAAGAGAAATAGGGAATATAGTTCTAAAATTTATTGGGAATAGATTTTGGATTTTTCTGGTTAAAATTGCTTTTTAAAATTCACAGAATACACACACACACACACACACACACACACACACACAAATGTTTCCAACAATATATGATATAATGAACACCAGGTTTGTTGTGCCTTGTAGGCATAGGCTATGGGCAGTGCTGGATAAAATAATAATAACAATAACCTATAGCAGCATATAAATCTCTACTGAAATAAAGATTTCAGTAACAACTGCGCTAGAGAAAAATATATTGATTATCATGTTACTTCAAATGTTTCCATTCGTTATGATGATATAAAATGAGATAATAGTAAAAACATGAAGCCGTTTGCTTTTCAAACGCGATCGCGCTTCAAATATGATACATTCAAAACCAGAGCTCGCTCCAAAATATGAAACATTATGGTTACCATATACATATCTAAGTTTGAGCAGATATCCACAAACACAGTAACAGTAAACACGGGTCTAAATATTATAATATTCACCATATATCTAGAGACAGTTCAACTGCAATATGAAGTTTATGCAACAATAACAAACTAATATGTAAGAATGTCTTACCTTACATCTTTCTTGTCTTCAAATCGCGTTCTTCTTCTTCTGAGGTAAATCCAATGAAAGCTCAGGCGCGTCTAAAAGCAGAGACTTGTGAAGTGTTTTGTTTTTGAGGTAATGAGGGCGATCTCGTTCCATGTGGAGATTTGCATGTGAATCTCTTTTGCGCGCGTGGGCGTGGCCAAAATAAAAATAATTAGCAAGCGTTTGAGAAGCTGGACATCTTATTGGTTTTATACAAATTACTTAAACAGAGAATATTTGTTTTCAGTTTGAATCCGATCATTTAAAAGTACACACTTAAATGTTTATAAAGGTATATGGCTCATAAATGTGTGACAAGTATTAAGATAAGTATTACTTCTTAATATCCCGCTTAAGAAGTTTCAGAAGATGCTAGGTCTCATGGCCTCAGCATCATCAGTACTCCAGCTGGGCTTGCCCCGCATGCGCCCACTGCAGTTCTGGCTAAAAGCGCGAGTCCCGCGCAGAGCGTGGACATCCGGTCTGCTTCGTCTCAAGGTCAATCAGATGTGCATCACAGCCCTGAAACCTTGGAAAGCAAACGACTGGTACCAATCAGGTGTAAGCCTGGGGACTTCCTCGAGGGTGAGGGTGGTGTCTACGGACTCATGGGGAGCGCTGCTCGAGGGCAGACCGTTCTTCGGCCAGTGGTCGGAACGGGAGAAGCTTCTGCACATAAACTGCCTCGAAATGTTGGCAGTAGACAACTCGCTGACGCGTTTTTGTCCCCAAATAAAAGGACACCACGTCCTGGTCCGCTCGGACAACATGTCTGTGGTGTCCTACATAAATCGCCAGGGCGGCCTCAGGTCCCGAAACCTGCACAGGCTAGCGGAACGCCTCCTGGTGTGGAGTAGCGCATGAGCCGGGGCTCCTAAACATAGGACCAGACAGACTGTCCAGGAACAATGTTCCGACAGGAGAATGGTCTCTACACCCACAGACAGTCCAACTGCAGTGGAAGAAATTCGGCAGAGTGGAAGTTGACCTGTTCGTGTCTCAAGAAAACGCTCACTGTCTGAAATTTTTCTCGAAGAGCAGGGACGCACTGGCTCATGTGTGGCCACGCTGTCCGCTCTATGCTTTTCCCCCCGTCTCTCTCCTGTCTCAGGTGATAGAGCGGATCAGGGAAGAAGGATGCTCCTGATGTCCCGTGGCCAGTGCCAGTGAGGAGAGACCTTCTCTCTCAGGCCCACGGCTCGATTTGGCATCCTCACCCAGATTTGTGGTCCCTTCATGTTTGGGCCATCAATGGGTACCCGCTGAACTCCCCAAAGGAGTATTAAACACGATCATGCAGGCTAGAGCTCCGTCTACGAGACGTCTCTACTTCTCAAAATGGTCAGTGTTTTCGGGCTAGTGCACAGTCCGTGGCGTGTCACCCACAGACTGTGGGGTGACGGAGGTTCTCTCCTTCCTACAAGAGCTGTTGGATAAGGACAGGTCCCCTTCCACGCTCAAAGTCTATGTGGCGGCTATAGCAGCGTTCTCAAGAACAACGCTTGGTCAGTCAATAGGAAGGAACGATTTAGTCATCCGCTTCCTTAGAGGGGCTAAGAGACTGAATCCTCCCAGACCTCCCTCAGTCCCTGTATGGGACCTTTCTACGGTGCTGGAAGCCATGAAAGGTGGCCCATTCGAGCCGTTACAGACGATTGATCTGAAACACCTGTCTTTCAAGATGGTGTTTTTGCTGGCTCTCGCTTCAGTGAAGCGCATAGGGGACTTACACGCGCTCTCGGTGAGCGCGACGTGCATGGAGTTTGGGCCTAATGACTCAAGAGTTATACTCAAACCTAGGCACGGTTATGTTCCAAAATCCCTCAACACACCGTTTAGGGCGCAGGTCATTTCCCTGTCAGCCCTACCGGTCTCTGACGAGGAAGGAGACGCAAGCTTCCTTTGCCCAGTCAGGGCGTTAAGAGCTTATGTGTCTCGCTCGTCTGTTTTCAGACAGACAGAGCAGCTCTTTGTTTCGTTCAGTGGTCGCTCTAAGGGACTAGCCGCGTCGAAACAGAGCCTATCCAGTTGGATAGTTGATGCTATTGCGCTAGCGTACGCTTCCAAGGGCATGCAATGCCCGTTGGGTGTCAGAGCGCACTCCACGAGAAGCATGGCTTCATCGTGGGCTGCTGTCGGTCTAGATAACCAGTATTGTATGTCCTGATGCTATCAGATCAGAATGCTGTGTCCGCCGAGCACAGCTCAATGATCGACAGGGTATAAAAAAAAACAACAACAGCACAAAGATGTGTTTTGGGCAAACTGTATAAGACCCACATTTCCCCATCAGTTCAGGCCGTACCCCGCCCTGTCTGTATGATGTAATTTGCGTCTGAGGGACGCTGCTATATGTGGAAGAGCGTGGCTCCGCCCCTCCCTCTTCCCGGACTCCCTGTGAGTTCCCTGGGTGATTGTGCACTATATGAACCCCAGGCTTTCGCCCTTGGGTCTTTGGTGTCAGATCCCAGCACGCACGGCGTCTTGCATTGGGTCCCCTAGCGTAAGATACTTACGCAGTACGAGAGACCTCTCGTAAGAGAACGTACTCGGTTACTAACGTAACCTCGGTTCTCTCTAGTAGAGGAAATTAATTTAAAATATTGAAAGGATTGTTACATATACATGCAGATTATGTTTGAATCGTGCTCTACAGTTAATATGAATATCCTCTCTGTGTTGTCCTGACCCTGACTCCAGGCACTGTCTGTTAATGATTGAAATTAAACATCATATGAATTAAAATAATCAACCAGAATAGACTGCCATGACATTTGTGTTTGACGTCTGCCAAGACGCTAAATAAATAAAGTACATCAGTGGCTGAAGCGAGATACATAGGCAGCAACAGCCTCTTGCTTGTCTGGTCTGTGGAACTGAGAACACAGGGTGTCTGGGATCTTCAGTTCCTGAAGCTCAACAGTGAATTTTGCTGGTTCATGCAGCACCTCGTCGAAGAAGACGCGCATTAGGTTGTCCACATAGGCTGGGAAGAAAAGATAATCATTAATCTGTATGTACCAAAAAATAAATAAAAATAAAACAATTATTGATACGTCTTTAATCTACCATATGATGTTTTTTTCTTCAGTGGCTGGATCGTGCGTTTTCCTTTCTTGTGCTTGGGGTATTTGATCTTGTATGCTGGTGTTCCGTCTCTAGACGTCAGCTGTTCCCTGTTTCCATTTTCATTAAAATGCAGTGAAGCAAAATACAACCTGAAATCACAAATATATAAAATGGCCATCCAAAAAAATTCCAACCTGGATTCAACTAAGAATATAGGTGAGAGACAGGTGTGTGCTTTTCCAAATAACAAATAAATGGACTATTCTGTTTACCTGCATAGCATTCCCCTGTAGGAGAAGACGACATTTTTGGGGGCAAATCGCAGAATGACGCTGTGGAAACCCTCAATGGCCGATGTTTGGTGCTTTGGGCTGAGTTTTGCCACACCTTTTAAGAGGTATTTGTTTGACACAATCCTCTGCAGTTTAAACAAAGCCGTTGATGCTGCAATTAAAATATTGATAGCATTAATATTAGAATATTCTTTTTCCCTACACATATCCAATATCACTTTTAGGAAAGTTGTGCAATAGCACAAACAAGTTGGCAAATTAATGTTGATATGTATTATTTATAGCAAACAAAAGCATGGATACCAGTACATTACATGATCTTGAGATTACATGCCTGATTTTAACCACTTTTTCGGGCGGCTTCCATCCAAGGCAGGGTGCAGACACTCAGGGAAGAGGACGTTGTCATGGCTGTGGATGTTCTGGACATGATTACTGAATGAGGTCCACTTAGCTACAGCTTCTTCACCCGACGAGGAAGAGATGGCACACCAGTACAGATGGTTTACCAGGCTCTGCTGCCATCTCTTTAACTCATTGCAGTCCTTCATCTTTGCCAGAGCCTCTACTTTCTTCGAAACACCTGAATGGCGAGAATGAGCAAATGGAAGTCTGTTACTTGGGACCGTGTATATCACAGTTCAAGAACCATGTGAATAAAATTTTTTTAAATTTACTTCACCTTTGGCAACATGCCAAACATCATAAAAGTGCTCAATATCATTCCTCTCAATTCTCACAAACTTCTGGATTTGAGAGTGTCTGTCAGTGACAATTGATGCAACTTTCACAGCAGATTTTTCCAGGAAATCGAGACTCCTAATCAGGCCCTCTTTCTCCATTTTGGCACTGCCGCCACATTCGTTACTCTGTGGGGTTAGAGAAAACAATATTGCACAAACTCATGATTTTTTTTCTATTTCACATCAACATTCTGTCATAGGAGAGATATTAAAATAAATGATTAATGCAGAAGGTCAGAATGTCATATTCACCATGTGACATTTCTTTTCATAGATTTATTTTAAACTATGTGAATTATTCAGGTTTTGCCCATGAGCATAAATGAATAAAATCTAATTCAGAAATAGGCTTGGGAATCGGTTCCAGGTTCCGGTTTGGAACCGGTTCCAAACGTTCCGATCCATCGGAATCGTACACGTCCAAACGTTAACGATTCCACTAACGATTCCGAATGTTCCGTTCTGTCCATTCCCGCGTCGCGGCACGACGTTACAGTATGCGACTGGATTTTTAAATCCCCCAAAAGCGCCATTCTACACATTTTGTATATTTGTGCGATATTTTTTTCCCAGGATGGTAGGAGAAGGTACTGCCTTTTTCACCTCGGATTGGCTAGAAGGGCTCTCCTCCGATTGTTTATTTGATTTGGCCGTGAAACGTCATCTCTGATGAGAGAGAGAGAGAGAGAGAGAGAGAGAGAGAGATGGTAGTGGTGGTGATGCTGTCGGCTCGCGCGCTAGTCTGTTTTGATCTTCTTTACCGCCAACAGAAGTAAACAAAGTCAATCCAACAGTTTGATAAGTGCGTGCCGTCAGATTTATATTCCAAGTTCACATTTTCATAGCCGGTTTAGATCGAATCCATGAACCGCATTATTACACCGTTTTCTAAGGCTACGCGAACTATTTAAAACAATTTACAATCATAAAATAGCAGAGTGCTATCATGAAATCGTAAAGCCTGTGATATGCGCAAAAAATATATGCGCTGTTTTTTTGTTTTTGTTTTTTTTTATACAGAGAAGCATGACGCTTTATTTATATGCGTGCAGATTGTTAAAAGTTCCTCAGCTCTGTTCATAGTAAACACTGCTCCACACATAGGCTACTCAGTCTCCTCATGTGCTGTTTGTTTAGGTTTCCGATAATGTACGTTTGGGAACGCAAAACCTCGGACGCATATTTCATATAACTGTCATCATTTAAATGCGTGTCAGCATCTCAGGGGGAGCACAACAAATATGCTCAAACATTTAAATAACATCCATGGCATTAAATACCAGGAGTGCACTATATTGCAGACAGCCTGCGCTCCACAAACAATGGTAGGTTGGCTTATAATTATATCAAAACATTAATGCTAGATGCAAGTAACCAATGATCAGCCTGGAGAGATCAAGGATCCTCCCAGAAAAAGCAGACATGCTTTTTTTTCTGCACAAGAACTGCTAGAAATGTTTAAATGTTAAATGATTAATTGATGAAGTTTTTGTGAAAACAATAAAAGTTAAAGTTAAAATGTAAACCATGATGCGTTGTTTACTCTTTTATAGTTTAGCACACACGACTAAGTGTGATTACAATACAAAGCTTTGTTTTAGAAATGTTTGCTTTTTTTAGAAATGTCAAAGCATTCAACTTCTGTATTGATATTGCACACTTGGTTTTCATTCTCTAAAACCACTTTAAATTAGACATTCAAAGCCAACAACTCTCAAAGCCACCCTGTAAGTGTGCAGCAAATGGTACAGGAATCGATATGGGAATCGATAAGGAATCGCATCGATAAGCAGACTCGACAATGGCATCGATATCGATAATTTATTAACGATGCCCATCCCTATTCAGAAATAAATTAAATGTTTTTATTGGGCTCCTAGACTTCTGGGGGAAATCAAACTTTACCATTTCTATGTGAGCATGTAGTCCAAACGGGCTCAACCCTCAAAAAGTGTGAATGGGTGCTCAATCCTCAAGCAATTAAATAACAAAAAATGCACAAAAGTACAGGACAATATCCTGTACCTTTTGGACTAAGTGGGCATGTGCCATAATCTCAACTGCACCAACTGGACATCAATCATTTTTCCCGTGTTGAGGTCCATCAGTGAGTAAGAGCCATATTTTGCACAGTGTCCCGGGCTGTCGGCTCTCATGTCACCCCCAAGCTCGGCTCCCCCAGGCCTACTCTTTGTTTCCTGGATCAGGTCTGCTTGGGTCCGCTTCCACACAGCGAAAACACATGGCTCCATAAATGATGAGGCATGGAGGAAATATGTGCTCTCTACTATGTTGCAGACTTTGAGTGCAGACAGAACCTGTAACACAACCAAATCTTGATGAGTTGATTATGTTTTGAAATTAGACATTAGAAATTACACAAACATACTTCCATTAATGCTGTATATTTTTATCCACTTCTTGCTACATTTATGCACATTTATGTACTGTTACTTACTTTGCTGATCTGTCTAAATGACGTGCCAGTAAAGTGTACTGCAGCAGATAACTGCAGGTTGCCTGCTGGGGTGCTGCCGATGATGATCGGCTGACTTTTCCACTGCCTGGAGAAGTCACAGAAAGGACATTTCTGTCTGATTGACAAAAATGTTCCCCTGACATACTTCTCCAGCTCACATGTCCGCTGACAGATTGGACAGTCATGGAACAGAGCAAGGAGGAGGTATCTTGTATATCTTCATATACAAGATATTTTACAATATCTTGTATTGGTGTTGGAGGGCTGTGGGGTGGGTGGAGGATGAAATATATTATATTACTTCATCTCTCTTTTCATAAAACATAATACAGCAATTCAACTACACAGTAATTTAAAAAAGAATATTTAAAGAATTGTATTATAAAATAAAGGAATTCACATCAGCAATATCAATCCATTTTCTGAGATCACAAAATGAGTAGATTGTGAAGATTATTCGTCTTTGTAGTTAGTGTGTAAACCAGGATTTTTTTTGCAAATATGTAAAAGATGGAGATTTTTGTCTAATTGGCAGTGAGTGATCACCTGACAATGGTTGAGTCACTCAAAGAAGACATGCTGGGGTGATATGTTGACTGAGAACTGTCAACTGGTTCTTCCTCAGCATCATCCAGATCCTCTGTGTCATCCAGCAATGTCTCAAGGCGTCTCCTTTTCAAAGGTGGGGGCCTTGTTTTGTCCGGTGTTGAAGTAAATCCTCCAAACTCTGCTTTCACCTCAGTATTGGTTCCAAAGGAACTGGTGGATGGATTGACTTGGATAGCTGTAATATGACAATTTTAAATATGAACAGACATGTATTACTATGACTACATATTACAGTCCAGGGGTCAATACACATCTGGTGACACTATTTCATAATTATAAGTGACATTCACATATTCAATTTTAAGAAACGGTGCATACAAATCATCATCTACATGAAATTTAACCAGATTATTGCTAGTAATGTCAGCTAAGGGGCTACATGCACAGCTCCTCTACTTCCAGAAATTGAAGCAGCTCCTTTAATTTCTTACATTAGCCAAAATGATTAATCAAGGTGTCTCAAACTGCCTCTTTCATGGCAATAATGATGAAGCACACCCGGTCTAAACAGTTTTGCCAATCATGTAGGACAGATAATGACAGAGCAGCTTTAATTTCAGCAAGTACCGGTAGTAGAGTTGTACATAACTTAATTCATGTAGTTCCTAACACACAACAGCCTGCATACAGACACATATATGGGAATAAACAAAGAATTATACTAAGACATCACCAATGAACACTAGCACAGATATTTCATTCTAAAAATATTAAAGACAATAGAAATCATTAGATCATGTCATTACACAAATCAACACTAACCTTTACTTCGAATGGATTTGAGAGTATACTCTGACAGCTGGGTACTTCGAATGGATTTGAGAGTATACTCTGACAGCTGGGTGGCCACAGTTGCCCTTCCGCTCTTCTGTGGCTCCCACTGACAGCCGACATCTCTTGTCTGTGTGGCCGCCGCAGAAGTGACGTTACTCTTAAGAAACAGAGAAAACAGAACACAATAAATAACTTTACCATTAATCATACACTTTTCTCAGTAAGGTAGAAGTCAATATAGAAGCATTACAGTATTATATACACGTTAATTATTATTATCCGAAGTTAGTCAAAGTTATCACCGATCATTATTTCACTCCGAGACGTCGCGGTAAAAAACTGAAAATATTTCATCCCTCCCACAGAGATCAATCAGGACATATTTAGTATCAGTGGATTGCTCGGAATTTCGGGATTATTAAGATGCTACTGTCACCGCTCTATCTGAAAAACTGACTGACTCTCTCACGAGTGATGGGCTTGACACACGAGGGGACAAACGACTGCGACAGGCGAAACTCGTCGCCACCCGGCTTGTGCAAGTCTACTTGAACGAGCGCGGAATTTCACATGCACGAATGTCGCCTGTTGCTTGGCTGGAGGAGGCTGGCTGCCCTCTCTCATTATGTAATGATGTAATTACTGACAGGATCAGTCTGTGTTCTCCAAACTTTAGTTTTGACGATTGATAGACGGTGAAAAGTGACTTATTTGTTACAGTATGTGTTCCAATTTCAGCGCCACTATCGGAGCTCTGTTCACAATGACATGCAACGGCTTGTGTGTGTGTATCTGACCCTGCTGCTGAGTAAAATTAAATTAAGCCCCTGTAAAACGCATTACATTACATTACATTATAATCTACATCACTTTAACACAGATGAAGTTAAGTTAACAGAGAGTTGACACATTATGCAGCACTGGCGTTTTTGCCCGGTAGATAGCTGATGTAATGAGCAAACAGGTGGGATCGTTGAACTAGCTCCCGACAGAAAAAAACATAAACTTACCGGTAAAGACACAGGCTGTCCAGTTGATGGTGTCTTGATGGAAGGCACTGCATCAGGCTTCAAAAATAATTTACTGACGAAGCCCATTTTTTTCTCCTGCCAGTTGGTTATACAGTCTTCTGTGAAGTGCTGACCACAAACCGATGTGTGGTTTTTAACATTGCCGTGACCAAGGAACGTAATCCATTCATCTCTCACAGCAACATGTTTTGGTAAAGCATGAAAGCTAATACGAATATCTCTCCTCTTAGCATTGCAACCCGCTACCGCACATCGGTGTTGATCCGCCATCGTCTTCTCTACTCCTCAGAACCTGAGCGGGCGGGGCGGAGGGGAGTATGAGCTTGTGGCACCGCCCAGTGGAGTTACTAGGTCACAACTCCAGTCTATTTTAGCCGGCATTTTAGCGTCTGCTACTGATTCACAGCCATTTGAATACAGAAATACACAGAAATACAACTTTGAGCTTATTTTTCTCAAGATATGTCCTCTAACATCAGAAAAATGCCACAAGAACATGTTAACACCTAGAAAAACATGATTTTCATCGGAGTGGGTCTTTAAGGATAATTTTTGGCTTCAATATCTCGCGGAAAAAGGATTTTCCCCTAGCGTAAGATACTTACGCAGTACTCGTTCCCTCTACTAGAGAGAACCGAGGTTACGTTAGTAACCGAGTACGTTTTAATATTGTTTTATTCATAATAGAAGTAATTTGATTCTACAGTATATCTAGCAGTGTTGTTTATCAAATACCTATTATTTAAAATAGGTTTTTAAAAAATACTTAGTGCACAAAAACTTAAATCTATGGTATTACTTAGACACACACAGACATCAAGAAACAGCATATGAATCTCAACAATGGTGACAATCAAACAAAATATCCAGATAAGCAGATCAACTCTGAGCATAAAACAAGCTACAAAAAATCCAGATGCATATTTGATTAATGCCGCAATGTATGCTGGGAGATATGGGTGAGTTTTGATTGGTGGTACCCAGCATGCACTGCAGCATGAAGCATTTCATTGATTGTCACAATTGGTACGTGGTATTGAACGTGAATCACTTTTTAAGAAAAAAACAGTCATTTCAGATAATCGAGTTGTCTTATCTACGACATTTTCTCCCCTTTCGGGTAAGATCAAGTCAATAGTGAATAAACATTGGCATATTTTATCGAGTGACACACAGATCGGCCAGACTTTTCAAAACCCTCCGCTTTTTGCTTATAAGAGATCACGTAATTTGAGAGATATGCTGGTTAGAGCTGATTCTTACACTTCGCCTACCAATTGGCTTACAGCCCTTGATCCGGGCAATTTCCCTTGTAGGAGTTGCATTAATTGTAATGCGATGATTATGGGTAATTCCTTTTCACATCCACGGACCGGCAAGACATTCTCTGTGAGAGGGAGAATTACTTGCCGTACGTCCTTTGTTGTTTACTTGCTCAAATGCCCATGTGGGCTCTGTTATGTTGGTAAAACAAAAAGAGAGTTAAGAACAAGATTACACGAACACAAAAGTAACATACGCAATCATGATATCAAGTCACCCGTGGCGAGACATTTTAATGAGTTTGGACATGATATCTGTACTTTGAAATTTCAAGGCATTGAGTTAGTTAAACCTTTTCAACGGGGTGGAAATAGGGAGCGTTACCTTCTTCAGCGAGAGGCATTTTGGATTTATACACTTCAAACAGTATACCCTAATGGTTTAAATGAAGAATTGCCTTTGAATTGTTTTTTATGAAATCATGTTATTTGTCATTGAAATCATGTAAAAATGTATTTACCATGTATTCTGAAATTAATTTCTTTATACAGTTCAAATAGTATACCCTAATGGTCTAAATGAATTATTGCCTTTGAATTGTTTATGAAATCATGTAATTCGAAATTGTATAAATTGTTCATAAGGGTCACATGGACATTATATATGGTATGTTGTGTTATTCCTGGTGTTTCCACAATGTTGGTAACTTGATGCACCTGAAGGTGCTGATGATTTGCGGAATGAGGTTCACCTGCGATGTGTTTCTTTTAAAAAACAATCTTTTCGGTGATTTCTGGTACACACTGATGATGGCTTAGGCCGAAACGCGTCTGTGAGGGCATGGTAATAATAAATGTATGAAAATAGAACCTGAGAGTGCGGTTTTTCATCTTGACTTTTGATAAACGTTTTTTATTACTCGCACCCATAAACTAATTTGTGAGTTGAGCGCGCCTGCTCTTAGCACAATTGGTGAGAGTCATACACTGATTCTTGATGTCTAAGTAATAATGTAGAGGAAAAAGTTTAACGCACTAAATGTTTTTAAAATCCTTTATATTATTTGACAAACAACATTGCTCTCATGCTGTAAATTACATGGCTTCTAATATAAAACAACATTACAAACACAAGTCCTGTATAATCAAAACACTAGACACTGAATAAGATCAGAGATTCAAGCAATTACGTGATGATGATTTCATCATCAATAAACGGCCAACATCACCTGATCTCATTTTCTCATGGCTTTTTTTGCCACAACAAATGTGCTTTACAAACACACAACTATAGCAGCCAGAGAATATTTAATACTAAAAGGTTAAGGGTCAAGAGTCCAACTAAAGCAAACGCTAACCACCATCATGGTGACTTTAAAATACAACTATTGATTTCATTAAAATGGAAATTAAATAAAGTCAATCTGGTAATGCTGTTTGAGTTGTTTAATCCTCCTCTGCTGAGATCTTCACAGATTTAATGTCTTCTTTTATCTTCAGTTGATTTCATCTAAGACTGTGGCTGAAGTCAGTTGTAGTTCTTGTGTTTCTCTTTCCTTCAGTGTTTCTGCTTGTTAACAGCAGGTGTTCATAATTAATGCTCAATCATCAGTTAATTATCTCATTAACTTCAACACTGCTTCAATGATACTTTAACTCTGTAGTGTGCACACCGAGAAGTGTTAATTTAACATGGGCGTCTTATGTTTAGACATCATTTTTATTTTGAGTGTATTAAAACCATCTGTACTATACATGACTATTACGTTACTTGTACAAAAAAACATAGATTTGCTTACCTGTCTATTAATACACACGCAAGAGCAGAGTCTCTGTCAAGCCCAAGTTCGTCGCGAAGCTCTCTCCATCTCGAAAACGCCACACCGATATTTATCCTTGTTTTATTCCTCCGCTTGTCACAAACTCTGCGTGTCTCTTCATATCGACGCTTACGTTTTGTTGGAGTTTCAATACTCGCATGGATCAGTAATCGTGATCCATGATGTACACAACATCTATACCCACCACTTCCGCATTTGTCCACGTGATATTGCGGAAACCGAGGATAGCGTGGATATTGCGTCATTGACAGGCAACATTTTTTTCCGGGCCATTATTAAAAATTGGAATTTCTCTGAAATTAAAACAATAGTTTTGTTTTTCATGCTTCTAGAGGACCAGTGGTTACATTCACACTGTAGATTATAAAGAGTGATAACTGCATTTAAATGTGGGAGTTAAAGTTTAGTCCTGTGAGTCATGAAATTGCGATGACTGACATAGTAACCATACAGCAACATGAGAACGTGATAACCAATGCAACATTTTGGCTTCTAATAATGTTATGATTTTTGTTACATTTACACTTTAGTCATAAGTTTACATACACCTTGCAGAATCTCCAAAATGTTATTTTTATTTATTTTTTAATAAGAAGGATCATAAAAACATTGTTTCTATTTAGTACTGCCCTGAAAAAGCTTTGCCTAATAACAGATGTTTAATAGCCTAGTCCACAAGACAAAATACAAACACAGAATACAAGACACATTACATAGGCTTGATTTTTAATATCGTGTGTCATTACCTGAAGTATCCACAACGTTTTTTTGAGTCCCTTGTTGTCCCAAACCCAATGGTCTCCAGAAAAATCCTCCAGCTCCTGCACATTCTTTGCTTTTTCCAGCATCTTCTGCATATTCGACTCTTTACTAGCAGTGATTGTATGATTTTGAGGTCCATCTTTTCACACTGGGACTCATTCACAACTATTACAAGCCCTGCACACATTCAGTGATGCTCAAGAAGGAAGCATCCGTTAAGAGCCAGGGGGTGTAAACTTTTGCACTGGATCATTTGTGTAAATTGATCTTATTTTGTTTAAAAATTCATTAATTAATTTAGTCCTGCCCTAAATAAGATATTAGCATGTAAAACAAAATAAGAAACATTTAACCCTCTGGAGTCTGAGGTGTTTTCTGGGCCCTGGAGGTGTTCTGACATGCTCTGACATTTGTGCTTTTTTCAGTTATTTATAAACATGTTAATGGCAAAGGTGTAAATTCACTCTATATAGCATAAACAGGGCTACCAAAATATGTGATCACCATGCATGTATATTTTTTAATTTTTAAGAGAATAATGTTTATGCGTGGTTATTGAAAAAAATTAAAATGAAAGTTGCTGAAATATGACCACAAAACTCATAATAAATATGTGTCAATAAGACTTTTGACTAATGGATGTTGTTCCTTCGAGTTCTGGCTTCAAACTTATGTGAAAATAGTCTTGCTTTATCGTCCACATAAAACTATACATTGATTTAAATTGATGTAAAACAGGTTTTGCTTGGAAAGCCAATATGCGAGGGGGGCGTGAACGAGGAGTGGTTTACACCTGAGAATACAATGTCCCACCCACTCTGCATAATGATGAGCCATTCACTCAGGTGTGACACTGACTGAGCCACAATGCAAGGACAAAAGATATATTTAGAAGAAGACTTATATTGACCATTTAAGATTTTGCTTACATCTATCTTGTAAATATGTTTTGCTATTTTATTAAAAAGGTTACAATTACAACAATAATTACAATTTCAACAATATTTCAAGTGTACTCTTTCTTTGTAAAAAAAATTATTATAGGCCTACATTTTATCTATGTATTCATTAGTTTTAATATAGCCAACATTGGAACAGCTAACATCTTAGTTGATGACTTTATTTTTGACAAAAATAGTATTTTATATATATAGAAATTGCTAAACAAAAGCTTATTTGATGTGGCAGTATATTCTACAGTAAAAACTGTACCCAAATCTAGTCAACAAAATGTTGTCTTTCATATTTCGCCTGACTGTAACGTTGTTTTTATGAAATATTAGGGCATATAAATGTTAATTTGCAGTTTAATACGTTGCTTATACAAATAGCCTACATTTCGATTTTTACTCATCTCAGTATAGCAATACAGTTTGCTAAAACATCATCATTCATTCACACACGCGATTTAAATTTAAACTGTCTTTTTGCGAGCTGTGGTAAACAGCATCTCTGCCGTTCATTCATTCACAAAACAGAAACGCGATTCACGTGAGAAGGAAAAAAACTTACTACAGTTTTCCTCAGCTCAGTCGGATCCTTGCTCCTCGATATACCCGCACTTCTGAGGGACATTTTCCATTATTATTATTCCTCACTGCGCTGCGAGACTGTGTAAACAAGTAATGATCTGAATAAACTTGTGTTTTCTCGAGCTGATATGGGGGCGTTCACAGGTTTGCATGGATTGCCTCAGTCATTTGCGTTTGAATAGCACGCGCTCTCCGTGGGCGTCACATTACATTTGAATGAGCTGTAATGAGCTCGACTGGAATCGCTCTCTTTTAATACAGATTTCACAAGATGAGAATATTTGTTTTTTATATAAATTACTTCATTTAAAAGAAGAGAATTCAAGCTTCATGCCTGTGTGTCTGTATGCCTGTTTGACTGAGTATTCGCTGAGTTATTGTTCATTTTCGGACGCGTTTCAGAATGGACTACACTGGCAGAGAGGAGGCAGAACTCGCTTTGTGTTATTTTTCTTTATTTGGCAAAAAGCACAACACTTTGTTTTTATTATGAGTATACACAAAAATAATACACATTTAACAGAATCGATTGATGTATGAAACTCCTATGGAAAATCAAAGTCAACAGAGTATTTATGAGTTTCTTTTACACTGATAAAAAAAAAAGCGAGCTGGTATCGCCGGCGATACAGCCGACCTCAGGGGGTTAAACATCACCATAATCTTGCTCAAACGTTTGCATTACCTTGCAGATTCTGAAAGATGTACAATAGGTAAACGTATGACTGTAACTATACATTGCAATCCTTTTGTAAAGGTTAAAATATTCACTTAAGAGCTCAGTGGTGAGACCTTTCGCCTGAATTTGATTGACAGGCGATCTGACCAATCATAATGCAGATACCCGCCATTTTTGTGTGACAAACAAACCAAACCAGTTAGTAGGTTAAAGTCAATGGACTTGAACTTGAAAAATGGTGTGTATTGATTTCTTTTTGCAGTTCTGATGTTCATTCATGTTTAATTTGTACTATAACTAGAAGAGATAATCAGTTCACATGCTTCTTTAACTGAGGCCTACACATTAAAGCACCACTAAACAGTATTTATTGTTTGCATTTCATAAAAATTTTGAACATTGAAATCTGAGACTTTATTTCATACCAAAAGAAGCCTGCTCTCTCTTGTTTGTTGGCGCATTGTCAGAATCCTCTTTGCTCCGCAATATATTTTTCACTGTGTGAGAACATGTGGAGTGAGAGCGGAATGGCTTGTCGGACGTAGCAACAGTAACTAAGAGAGGCGGGTCTTTGTGAAAGGTCAGTTTCAAATCATTGAAATCTTTGTGGACTCGGCCGGACTCGACTCGGATCTGGACTCAGACTTGATTGTTAAGGACTTGGACTCGACTCGGACTCGACAAAGGTGGACTCGGACCCAACACAAGTTAGCATAAAGCCAACTGTAGAGTAAGAGATCTACCAAGTGTTTTGGGGTGATTGTGCCCTGTTGATACGATATAATCAGTAACTATGAGTAGTGATGGTGAGATGAACCTCATGAAGCATTGAAGCTTTTCAGCCAAGTGGCTCACAAAAGGGTTTATTTCTCAAGGCTTCATTTGCTTACAACACCACCTGTTGAAGTTAAGGCTTAGAAATTACGGTGAAGAAAAAAATCTATTTCCTCTTAGACTAATCTATTTATATGAATATAATGTGTATTTTCTGGTGGTATATAATGGTTGTATAATAACTGTGTAATAAACATATTTTATGGTAAATTACAAAATTAAAGACATGAAACGTGAAAGTGAAAACAGAACCCAAACCAGCGTGACTTTTTTTCTTCAATTATCTACAGTCTTCTGCAATGCCCTCCAAATCTCGTGAAGCCTGACAGTGCACTTGGGGAACCAAATAAGAGACACAGAGACCAGATTGCTGCTCAGTTGTTTCTCAGTTTAATACAGTTGGACAGAGGATACGTGCGTCAATATACGCGTTGGACTGTTTCCTGTTTGCGTCAAAGTTGGGTAAGGAAAACCACAGAGAGGAAGAGAAAGCAGAATGCAAACTCAAACAGGGTGACGGAGCCAACACATATTTTACACTGCACAAACATCACATCACGGTAAGTCTTCGGGAATTAATCTTCAGGTTTATAATGATATCGAGCTCTAGGGATTCTGCTTTTAGTTTGGATTAATTTACAGACTCTTTTCAATCTGAAATATACAGAGTTGGAAAGTAAACATGTAAATGTTCCACACCTCCGCTCTTCTGAAGGCTAGGCGTTGGTTCACAGACGATCAGCTTTAGTGAGAAGATCGATTATGACAAACACATGTAGTTTTGATGGCTACAGAAAATCTATACTCTCCAATTAAAGTGTCTGGATTGTGATATTTAAAGGAAGAAGCCCGAGTAATTAATTTGATAAATTATTTAATGTTTGGATAACACTTATGAGTCATTCTACGAAACGGGTGCCATTTGTGTCCGCAACATTTGATGAGATGCATAAGGCACAAAAAATGTCCCAAAATCTGTTTCCAAAGCTTAAGTTATTAATTCAAGTGTTCTTGTTAACATGATAAAATACTATTCTTAAAGATTAACATACTATTTTTAATATTTTTTCTTTAGTATATAGCCAATTTCACAAGTCCGTGTTGACCAACATGACATTTGCATCTAAAATATCACCAAATAAGTTGTTGTTTTTATAAAACATTTATTATTTTCAGGATTATATGTGTGTCCCTTTTTACATAAGATATATTTATTTAAAATAAACCTTATTTTTTTTGTAA